>CP144188.1:8755000-10005000 GCA_036452645.1 Capsella bursa-pastoris | reverse complement strand
TAAAAACACCAACGAGTGCCTAGATCATCCTCCTCTCCTCGCCATGATTCCACAGATCACACTTTGCTTTTACCTGCATCAAAGAAAGAGATGCATAAGTATTTCATAAATACTTAGTGAGGCAATCATCCCACCACTGGCTATACACACAAGCACAATCAACCATTATCCAAGAAAAAGAACCAAACAACCAATAGAAGATACACCAGAATCGCTTCTGACTATTGGTGTCGATCGACACCCACCACTGGTGTCGATCGACACTCGCGGTCGACACCGGACTTGACACTCCAATCGTAAGACGCAGTTATCCTCGCGAGAGAAAACGTTGGTGTCGAGCGACACCCACCCTTGGTGTCGAGCGACACCCACCCTTGGTGTCGGTCGACACCGACTCTCTACAGACGCTCCAACTGCGTTTTCTCACTCGATCTCTTCTCCAAATCACCATCATGATATGAGGGAGTCTGCAAGGGGTTCCACATGCATCAATCTTCAAATAAACAGCCAAACAAGCAAAGAAATCAATCAAACAATCATCAAACTTCTAAAACAATGATCAAACATGCTTAGATAAGTCTGGTCATGCACTCACCTCTTTAAACAAGAAGGAACAGCAACGAACAGGGACTTGCAAGGGTGGAAACGATCTCCACAGACACCAAACACCACAAATCAACCTTCCTATAGCCTTGAACTAATAAGAAGAAGCTTTGATCCCTCCAAAAACCCACTCAAAAGCACCAAAAAGGATCAAACTCACTCTCTATTCTCTCGCTCTCAAATTCACAAAGCGACAAAGTGAAGTTTTAAGAGAGAAACGGCGCTCCAAAGGTTATAAAGTCGACTTAGGTTTTCCCCCAAACCAAGCCTCAATTGAACCGACGATTTAAAATTTAAACCGTCAAACCAAAATTACTAGTGTCGATCGACACCCGACCTTAGTGTCGATCGACACTACCCGGATTTCCAGTCACGGGCGTTACAATTCTCTCCACTAACTAGGATTCGTCCTCGAATCCTTCAACACGTCCGTCAGTACACCACTAACCTCTCCGAGGCCCATATCTAATCAATATACTCACGTTCGAGACTCTATTTGCTCATACACACCCACCTCCCCCGTCCATAGGTCGCAACCCATGAATCATACCGGCTCGTCCTCAGGACTCAGCCTTAGACTACAATATCTAGGAAGTCTCACCACTCCCCCCGCTCTCAGGTCGCAACCCTCAAGTCATACCAGCTCACTATTAGTCTCACGCTCGCTCTCGGGTCGTCACTCTCAAGCGTGCACTCGAATCGTTATCCGAGGCCATCACATCTATCCGAGCAAATAAGTTTAAACGCCCCCGATCATATCTCTCGATCAGATATACCTCCCGTGGTCCACTTATAGCATCGCAATGCTATATTAACCACCACCCCAAGACTTTCCAAAAATAGAACCGTCAAACCCGACACTTTCTATTTTTAGAAACTCGCACATATTTCTTTAACACATGACACCACAAGTCAATCCAAGAAATACTCATCTTATTAATCTCAAATGTCATAATCATTACACCAAAATGAAAATACAAAAGAGATACAACCGAAACAACTCAGGAACAGCACAAGCCAACGGTCTACTCCTCGACCTGTTTGTCAAACCACTTCCGGAACCTTGCCTTCATCCTGGCCACTGGCTCCCAAGTCTCTTCCAATACTCCATCACAGTCCCACTAGACTCTCATCAAAGTAATCTTCTTACGTCGAAGTTTCTTTACCCGCCTCTCGAGAACCCTCACTGGCCTCGCCTCTAAGGTCATGCTAGGTTGAAGATCTGCCGGGATGTAGCCAACACCTCATCATCCTTGTGAAGACACTTCCTCAGCATCGAAACGTGGATCACCTTATGAAATGCATGCATTACCTGAGGTAACTCCAACCGATAAGCCACTGGTCCAACCCGCTCCACAATCCTGAAAGGACCCATAAACCTCGGACTCAGCTTAGTCTCGGTAAGGGACCTGTTAGGACCACGCAACATCGCCATCTTGAGATTCACCATATCTCCAACTCAAATTCCAACTCCTTGTGCCTCTTATCAGCATAACACTTCTGCCGATCCTGCGCCACTCTCATGTTCAGCTTCAGAACCCGAATCTTCTCTGAAGTCTCCTGAACAAGATCTGCACCATAAATGCTCCTCTCCCCCCACTTGAGTCCAGCATAGAGGTGTCCGACATGGCCTCCCATACAATGCCTCATAAGGAGCCATTCCAATACTCGCCTAGTAGCTGTTATTATAAGCAAACTCCACCAAGCTCAAGTGATCTGCCCACTGACTACCCCAGTCCAACACACACATCCTCAACCGATCCTCAAGTGTCTGAATGGTCTGCTCAGACTGCCCGTCCGTCTGAGGATGGTAAACCGTGCTCAAATGCACCTTAGTACCCATCTTCTTCTGGAAAGCCTTCCAGAACGCCGAAGTGAACTTCGAATCCCGGTCTGACACAATACTGGTCGGTACTCCGTGAAGTCTCACAATCTCCTGCACATATTTCTTATCTAACACTGCCGCTCCATCGGTTTTCTTAATAGCCAAGAAATGTGCAGACTTAATCAAACGGTCCACAATGACCCAAATTGCATCCTTGAACCGAGACACTGGCAAACCTACCACGAAATCCATCTTGATCATGTCCTATTTCCACTCTGAAATAGGGAGACTCCTCAATAAACCACTCGGTACATGATGCTCAACCTTCACTAGGTGACACACATCGCACTCGGAGACCCACTTAGCCACGTCCTTCTTGGTCACTCCCGGAAGAATAGAGAACCGGCTCGCATGAGCCTCACTCAAGATCTCTCTTCCCAACGCCTCATCCTTGGGAACACAAACCCGCCCATGCACAAGAATAGTACCATTGGCTGCAACCTGATACTCTGACTCAGTATCCTTAGAAGCATTAACCAGCCCCGCATCCTTCTCCTGAACCGCTCGAACTCTGGTCAGAAGATCTGCTTGGTTAGCTGCTTCTAACCCTAGTGGCTCCTGAGAAATAGCACACAACCGCAAGGTATAAGTTCTCCCACCAAGGTATCCATATCCTACCCTCGAGCTAAAGTCGCCCGCTTCCTGCTCAAAGCATCTGTAACCAGATTAACCTTACCGGGATGGTAAGCTATCTCCAGATCATAGTCTGCAACCACCTCCATCCAGCGCCTCTGCCTCAAGTTCAACTCAGGCTGCGTGAATATATACTTCAGACTCTTATGATCTGTAAACACCTGAACCTTCGCTCCATACAGAGCAAAGACCACCGCAGCCATCTCCAAATCATGCGTAGGATAGTTGCCCTCATGCTTCCGCAATAACCGCGAAGCATAGGCGATCACCTTACCCTGCTGCATCAACACACAACCCAAACCAACTCCCGAAACATCCGTGTACACCACATACGGTTCTCCCTGCTCCGGTAAAGCCAAAACCGGCGTACTCGTCAATATCTCCTTGAGCTGAGCGAAATCTTGCTCAAACTCAGGAGTCCACACAAAAGGAACATCCTTCCTCGTCAGCTTGGTCATCGGCTGAGCTGTGTTGGTAAAGCTCTTCGCAAACCGTCTGTAGTAACCCGCTAATCCCAGAAAGCTCCGAATCTATATGGCATTCTGCGGTCTAGGCAAATCTCTGATAGCCTCAATCTTCTCTGAATCCACAGAAACTCCCTCTGCAGACACGATATAACCCAGAAAACCCAACTCTGTCTGCTAGAAACTGCACTTGCTAAGCTTAGCATACAGTTTCTGCTCTCGCAGCTTCTCCAACACTGCCCGCAGGTGTCCCTCGTGCTACCCAGGACTCTTAGAACACACCGGCTGCACCGTTGCTACTGTCATCTGCTGCAACTTAGGACAGCTCGTCTTGATGTGCCCCGTCTATCTGCAGTGGTGACTCGGTTAAGTCCCCGGTAATCGATACACAGCCGGAAACTCCCATCATTCTTCTTAACGAACAACACAGGTGCTCCCCACGATGAAACACTAGGACGGATGAAACCCTTACCCAACAGATCCTCCAACTGCTTCTTCAGCTCAGCCATCTCCGCTGTAGCCATCCGGTACGGAGTCTTAGACAACGGCGTTGTCCCGGGCTCTAACTCAAACGTGAAGGGATCAGACCGAGATGGTGGTAACCCCTTCATGATTGAAACACATCCCCGAACTCCTGGACCACCTGGATCTTATTCACTGCTACCTCTCCGACCGTCTCTAGCATAACGATCGTCGCAAAGTAAGCTTCCCGCCCCTTCCCGATCATCTTATTTGCCTGCATCGCCGAAATCACTAAACTCCCCGAAATCGGTCTCATACCCTGGTAATACATCTTTTGTCCATGCCGCTCAAAATAAACCCTCCCCCGATTACAATCCAGATGAACTCTGTGCCGCTCCAACCAATCCATGCCCATAATTACATCATACAATTCCACCGGACTAATGTATAGATCTGCCCGCATTGACTCTCCTGCAATCTGTACATCCACACCACTAGCCCGTCCGTGAACCGCTAGCAACGCGCCTTCTGCGAATCTAACGGCTCTAAAAAAACCATCGAGATATCCTCGGATGTTACCACCCGCCGCGCACTTCGGGGTAATGAAAATATTCATAGCTCCAAAATCAAACATCACGTGGGACAAGAACCCGCCCACCAACGGGGTCCCTACACAAACCCTTTTCACTAAGACCGCCCACCCTAAAATCACAGGAAGGAAACAGAATGAGTCTTAGAATTAAACCTGTGATCGGCCGTCCAGTGCTTGGCTCTCCTGTCTCCACGGTCGTGTACCCCCTCGATTCCTCGATCTGTGCCACCGTCGGTGCTCATAGCTGAGCCAAAGACTGCCCTCCCAGCTGCAATCTTGGCTGCACCCACTGCTGCACCCACTGCTCCACCACTGGCTGCATCACCGGCTGCGCCGTTGCTACCGCCATCTGCTGCAACTTGGGACAGCTCGTCTTGATGTTCCCCGTCTCTCTGCAGTGGTAACCGACACTTGTATCCACCCACGGCTCGCCCTTCTTCGGGCAGCTTGCCACCCACTGATCCGTGCTCCCACACCTGAAGCACCTCTAATATGTTTCTCCTAGAATCGACACTCTTGAAGTTTAAGTAAGGGTAGGCTTTGCACCTAAGAGATCGTGAGATCACTTAGACCAAAGGATGTGTAGTGAATGGTCGCACAAAGGTTGCGGAGGAGCCTTTGATTTACCGGACTTGGACTTGCCTATGGATATTACACACCAAAGAAAAGAACAAGAGAGAGTGATCTAACTTAGAAAGAGTTTTTTTTGATAAAAGATTAGATGAGTTACAAATGAGAGGTAGAGGGGGATTATATAGTAGAAGGGAAAGAGAGAGAGAGGTGCCTTGGAAATACACAAGTGTCTTGGAAATACACTCATGCAAGACCATGGACCAAGTCTTGGAAATAACAAAACAATTAATGCAAGAATGAAGAGAAAAGATAGAAAATGGGCCAAGGCAAAGTGTTGGGCCTTGGACCCACGAATTTGGTTTGATAAAAGGCTTAGAAAGTGTTACTTAGGCCTCATTAAAAACCTTGTCAAGAAAACCCATTGGGACAAAACTTGACAAGGGAAAAAGAGTGCATAAGCAACACTTAACCCTTTACCGAACCTCTTGAGCCGAGACGATTACGAGTGAAACTTGAGCCACTTCTTCAATCTTCTTTGACTCCTTAAGAACGTCATTGATAGATTGTTTAAGCTTCTTGAGCCTTGATCTTGTTAGAGGACCTTCCGGGATGACTAGTGCTTCTTCCACTTCGAGCTTCTCCTCGGCTACGTGCTCCTCGTCGTCTTCGTGTTTCTCCTCGTCGTCTTTGTGCTTCTCCTCGTCGTCATCGTGCTTCTCCTCGTAGACGGCTTCCTCCACTATGTGCTCCGGGTCTTGTTCGACCATGGTCATATCATGCCCTCCGTCTTGAAAAGGATTTGTCCTCAAATCCGTTTCATCTACAATATAAGGAGATAAATCAGAAACATTGAAGCTTGAACTAATATTGTACTTACCTTGGAGATCAATTTGATAGGAATTGTCATTGATCCGTTTTGTGACGGTGAATGGTCCATCGATTCTTGGCTTCAATTTGCTACTCCGCTCGGCCGGGAACCTTTCCTTCCTCAAGTGAATCCATACTTGGTCGCCATCCTCAAAGACCATGCGTCGTCGGCCCTTGTTAGCTTGCTCCATGTACTTCTTCGTTTTCTCCTCAATGTTCTTACGAGCGCTCTCATGGATTTGTTGCACCGTTTCGGCCTTCCTTTTGCCATCCAAGCTAGGTCGTACACTCAAAGGTAAAGGCATCAAATCCAAAGGAGAAGTCGGATTGAACCCATAGAAGCGGAATGAATGGCATGAAATGGTGAAAACTTAGAAGCGGAATGAATGGCATGATTGTATGCAAATTCCACATGAGGTAAACATTCTTCCCAAGTTCTAAGATTCTTTTTAATCAATGTGCGCAAGAGAGTGCCTAGGGTTATATTAACCACTTCCGTTTGACCATCGGTTTGCGGATGACAAGTAGTAGAAAATAAGAGCTTAGTTCCAAGTTTAGACCACAATGTTTTCCAAAAATAGCTAAGAAACTTGGTATCCCTATCCGAAACAATGGTTCTAGGCATGCCATGCAAACGAACAATTTCTTTAAAGAACAAATTAGCAACAAGAGATGCATCATCGGTTTTATGATAAGCAATGAAATGTGCCATCTTAGAAAACCTATCAACGACAACGAAAATCGAATCTTTTCCGGTTTTAGTTCTAGGTAATCCAAGCACAAAATCCATTGATATATCAGTCCAAGGATGAGAAGGAATGGGTAAAGGAGTATACAAACCGTTCGGCTGGACTTTGGACTTAGCCTTTTTACATGTGACACACCTTCCACATATACGCTCAACGTCTCTTACCATATGCGGCCAATGGAAATGATCGCGCATCACCTCAAGTGTCTTGGCAATGCCGAAGTGACCCATAAGTCCTCCTCCGTGTGCTTCCCTAACAAACAAATCTCGAAGAGAACATTTAGGAATACACAAACGGTTCCCATAAAAGAGGAACCCATCTTGCCTATGGTAGCGACCCGAAGCAAACTTAGAACAAGCTTTATAAATTTCTTGAAAATCCGGATCGGTAGCATAAGAGTTGAGAGTAAGGTGTACCTTCGGGATAATGCGTCGGCCACGACATTATCCTTACCTTTTTTATACTTGATGACATATGGGAATGTCTCGATAAATTCAACCCATCTCGCATGTCTCTTGTTAAGTTTTTGCTGACCTTTAAGATGCTTAAGGGATTCGTTATCAGTGTGTATGACAAACTCCTTCGGCCATAAATAATGCTGCCACGTTTGTAAGGCCCGAACCAAAGCGTAGAGTTCCTTGTCATACGTCGGATAGTTCAATGTGGCACCACCGAGTTTCTCACTAAAATATGCTATCGGCTTCTTATCCTGCATCAAAACAGCTCCAATACCTATCCCGGAGGCATCACATTCGATTTGAAAAGTTTTAAGAAAATCGGGTAAGATCAAGATAGGGGCGTTAGTAAGCTTCTCTTTAAGCGCTTGGAAGGCTTTTTCTTGGGCGTCCTCCCATTTGAACCCGACATCCTTCTTGATAACTTCGGTAAGTGGTGCGGCTAAGGTGCTAAAATCCTTGACGAAACGCCTATAGAAGTCGGCAAGGCCATGGAAGCTCCAAATTTCGCCAACGGTCTTAGGGCTCGGCCATTCTTTGATCGCTTTCACTTTCTCTTCGTCCACCTTAACGCCATCTGCACTTACAACAAAACCTAGAAAAACGAGATTATCCGTGCAAAAGGTGCACTTCTTGAGATTCGCAAAAAGTTTTTCTTCCCGAAGGACTTTCATGACCGATTCAAGATGATTAATATGTTCAGCCATGTTCTTGCTATAAATCAAAATATCATCGAAGTAAACTACTACAAAATGACCAATGAATGCTCTAAGGACATGGTTCATCAAGCGCATAAATGTACTAGGTGCATTAGTCAATCCAAATGGCATAACTAACCATTCATACAAACCATGTTTCGTTTTAAATGCAGTTTTCCATTCGTCTCCTTCTTTCATCCTAATTTGATGATAGCCACTTTTCAAATCAATTTTAGAGAAAATGCAAGAACCATGCAACTCATCTAGCATATCATCAAGTCTAGGAATAGGGTGGCGATACTTCACCGTAATGTTGTTGATTGCACGGCAATCGACACACATTCGCCAACTTCCATCTTTTTTTGGCACAAGTAGGACCGGAACAGCACATGGGCTCATGCTCTCGTGGATGTGTCCCTTAGCCATGAGTTCGTCGACTTGTCGTTGCAATTCCTTGGCCTCCACCGGATTGGTTCGATAAGCTGGTCGGTTGGGAAGTGTTACGCCCGGAACAAAGTCGATTTGATGTTCAATCCCCCGGATAGGTGGTAAGCCATCAGGGTTATCTTCGGGGAACACATCCTCATATTTCTGTAAAAGAGTAGTAAACTCACTCGGAACGACCGGTGCATGGTTAGCAAAAGTTGTTAGTGTTTCTTTAAAAACAAACAACAAGATAGGTCGTTTAGAGAACATAGCTTGCTTAACCTTGTTACCCTTAATAAAGAAATTAGGTTGTTTACGAACCTTTGTTTCCTTGGCCGAGAGTTGAATTTGATCCTCATATACTTCTTGTGGTGTTAAAGGAATAAGTGTAGTTTTCTTACCTTTGAACAAGAACGAATATCGGTTTGTATAGCCATCGTGAAAAACTCTCCGATCCGATTGCCATGGTCGCCCCAAAAGGATATGTCCGGCATCCATCGGTAGCACGTCGCAAAGAACTTGATCCTCGTAGCTTCCGATCGCTAATGGCACAACCACTTGGCTCTTAACACTCATTTCTCCATCATCATTAAGCCATTGTAGCTTGTACGGCTTCGGTTGTTTTTATGGCTTCAATCCTAGCTTCCGGACCATTGTCTCACTCGCCACGTTCGTACAACTGCCTCCGTCGATGATCAAACTGCAAACTTTCTCATGGACAAGGCATCGCGAATGGAACAAGTTCTCCCTTTGCTCCTCTTCTTTGGTTCGGGTTTGGATGCTTAGCATTCGTCTTGCCACGTAGAGTTCTCCGGGGCGTTCTTCATACTCATCCGGGGAGGAGATCGCATCGAATTCCTCTTCCGGATCCCTCCAAGATTTCCTTGACATCAATAGTCTTCCACTCGCCGGCTTGGCCAAACATTCGTCGGACGAATAATCTTGTTTTGGCATCGGCTCGTCTTCGGATTCCAACTCTCCATTTTCTCTTATGACCATCACTCTCTTATTTATGCACTCGCTAGCATAGTGCCCACGTCCATGGCACTTGAAGCATCGAAGGTCACGGGACCTAGTAGTGGTGGTACCTTCGGATTTGGTCTTTTCTCGCTCTTGGACGATCGGAACTTGTTTTGGCTCGACCTTAGGAATGAAGGCTGGTTTGCTTTCCCTCGGATAGCTCGATCGGTTTGACTCGTAACTTGGTCGTGAGGAACTCCTTCTTTTCACTTGTTGTTCCACAAGGATAGCCTTGTGAAGCATCTCTTCCAACTCTTCATAATGTTGCATTTCGACACGATCTTGAATTTCACGGTTTAATCCTCCCAAGAACCTTGACTTTGTCGCCTCTCGATCCTCCTTGATATGCGCTCGCAACATCAAAGTTTCCATCTCTTGGTAGTAATCTTCCACGGACCGTGTACCTTGGACAAGCTTCCGGAGTTTGGAGTGGAGCTCCCGGTGATAATGACTAGGCACGAACCTACGTCTCATGAGGAGCTTCAATTCGGACCATGAATCGATCGGATACTCTCCATTGCGCCTTCTATTGGTAACGACTTGATCCCACCAACTAAGAGCGTAGTCGTAGAATTCGGTAGCGGCTACCTTCACCCGGTTAACGTCGGCATAGTTTTGACAATTGAAAACAATCTCCATTTTTTTCTCCCAATCTAAGTAGGCGTCCGGATCATTTTTCCCATGGAATGGTGGTTCTTCATCTTGTAGCCATTAAGATTCTCAACCATGAGATCTCTCTCTTCTCTAGCACGTCTCGGCCTCCGGCTGCTTCGGTGAGATGTGTGACCGCGGCTACTATAGTACTCTTAGGCATTTTTATCGACCGGATCCTTCTTTGGGGCTTGACTAGTCTGCTCCTTTTGATAGTTCTCGCCCTCTGAAATGATGACTTGTTTGGCCGACACCTTCTCTTTTCCTTTAATGTGTGCTTCTATCGGCTTAAATCTTTGATCGATTTTGTCAATTTTTTTTGTAAGCTGTTCGATAGCATTGATGAGGGCTTGGTTGACTTGGTTGGCTTGGTTGATAGGACTTCTTCTTGAACTTGATGACTCAGATGACTCTTCTCCTGCCATTGAAACAAAACAAAACCAGTCACTAGTTCAAAGAAAAACAAACATGAAAATTATGCCTAAAAACAGATGAACTCGATCTAACAAAATAAATTATGAAATGAAGTTCAAAAATTCCAGAAATAATTTTGTAAAATACTAGACTCGATCTAGTTTCCGAATCAGTTGAGTTTATAAATTTACGATGAGCCAGTTATTTATGAAAATTCCGCCAAACCGACAGAAAATCCAGAAAAGAAAAAAAAAACAAAAACAAAAACTGACGAAAATTAAAACGAAAAATGGAATGGAATATGGATGAAGATTGAAATGAAATGATGAGATATGATGAAGATGATAGAGAACTCAACTTTTCAGAGTGTGCTCTAATACCACATAATATGTTTCTCCTAGAATCGACACTCTTGAAGTTGAAGTAAGGGTAGGCTTTGCACCTAAGAGATCGTGAGATCACTTAGACCAAAGGATGTTGAGCGAATGGTCGCACAAAGGTTGCGGAGGAGCCTTTGATTTACCGGACTTGTACTTGCCTATGGATATTACACACCAAAGAAAAGAACAAGAGAGAGTGATCTAACTTAGAAAGAGTTTTTTTTGATAAAAGATTAGATGAGTTACAAATGAGAGGTACAGGGGGATTATATAGTAGAAGGGAAAGAGAGAGAGAGAGAGGTGCCTTGGAAATACACAAGTGTCTTGGAAATACACTCATGCAAGACCATGGACCAAGTCTTGGAAATAACAAAACAATAAATGCAAGAATGAAGAGAAAAGATAGAAAATGGGCCAAGGCAAATTGTTGGGCCTTGGACCCACGAATTTGGTTTGATAAAAGGCTTAGAAAGTGTTACTTAGGCCTCATTAAAAACCTTGTCAAGAAAACCCATTGGGACAAAACTTGACAAGGGAAAAAGAGTGCATAAGCAACACTTAACCCTTTACCGAACCTCTTGAACCGAGACCATTACGAGTGAAACTTGAGCAACTTCTTCAATCTTCTTTGACTCCTTAAGACCATCATTGATAGATTGTTTAAGCTTCTTGAGCCTTGATCTTGTTAGAGGACCTTCCTGGATGACTAGTGCTTCTTCCACTTCAAGCTTCTCCTCGGCTACGTGCTCCTCGTCATCTTCGTGTTTCTCCTTGTCGTCTTTGTGCATCTACTCGTCGTCATCGTGCTTTTCCTCATAGACGGCTTCCTCCACTACGTGCTCCGGGTCTTGTTCGACCATGGTCATATCAACCTCTGATCACCCTGAATCACCCTAGAAGTGTCATCCCACTTCCTTTTCTGTCCCTGAGCAGGTTTGCCACCTCTGCTCGGAACCGGCTACGGTTGGGTCTTTTTCGGCAGCACCGACGGGCTAGGAATCACCCCGTGACTCCTCAACTCGTCCTCGATCCCCACCGCCACCTCAACCATCTCCACACGCGATGCATATGCCCGCACCTTACACCGCACCCTCATGTCAGGGCTAACACCCTTCATGAATCGACGCACAAGCATCTGCTCAGAATCTCCCGCACGCCCCGAGTACACCAAGAGTCGGCTAAACTCTGAGTCATACTCTCGCACTGACCGCTCGCCCTAAGTCAACGCCAAAAACTGCGACTCCATCTAGTCCAGTGCCTCCGCCGGGAAATACTTGGCATTAAACTCTGCCAAGATATCTCCCCATACTGCCAATCTCTGCCCCCTCTTGGCCAGTACACTCCGCCACCAAAAATGTGCATCGCCGGTCAAGTAATGGGCCGCTAGGTCCACCCGATACGCCTCTGCGCACCTCATCGACTGGAAATAACGCTCCAATCGCACTCGCCACTCATCCGCTACAGCGGGGTCGGAGCCTCCGAAGAACAAGGATATCCCGAACCGCTGCAAGTGCTCCAACATCCTCAAGTAGTACGGCTGTTCGACCACCGCACCTACTCCCTCAGGTTGTACAACAATAACAACGAGCTGCACATCAGGCCCAACAGGAGCCTGCACCTCAGGCCTAACAGGAGCCTGCACTTCAGGCCGAACAGGAGCCTGCACCGACGGTACCGCACCCGGTAACCGCTCCAAGAGCTGCGTCAGTTGATCTGCAAGTCGATATTTCTGACCCTGGACTCCACCTGCTGGAACACCCCCAACCAGGTTTCCAACAACACTAGTACCATTCCCAGACGAACCGGCTCCCACGGCACTCACACTCTCACCACCCACGGGCTCATCCTGATGCGACTGGGACTCGCTAACAAAATCGACCGTAGCACTCCGGTCCACACTCGTGTCACTACCCGAGACATCACCACACACCCTACCGCTACCACGCCCACGACCACAACCACGACCACGACTGACAACTCCACCTATAACCATCTGCAACACAACAGAAGGCTACGAACACCAAACAAAACACCAAACCACACAACTTACAGTGGAATCTCATGGAAGGCTCGTGAGGATGATCTAGGTTTTCATGCTCACACAATTGATTAAACACACAAATCAATCAGCATGCAATCCACATCATCATTCCTCATCAATGAAATTCACACATCACATCACAACTTTTACCAATTAAATCTCGTCCTAGAACCATAAATGCTCTGATACCAAATTAAAAGAACCCATCCTGTTTTTTTTTCTTTTCTTTTTAACATGCAAACCGGATTAACCCAACTAACTGTAAACAAACCCAACCAGCCTAAACCAATTCAAATCAATTAACCACACATAACATAACCAGCAGGAGACTTAAACACAATCCATGAAAATAATTCCATTAAACCAACAAAACTCAACCAACATTATTCCAGAAACATAATTACCCTAACATGCCTCTAAATTCCGTTCTAACACCCTAACAAATCCAACAATAATCTAAAAACACCAACGAGTGCCTAGATCATCCTGAAAACTCATCTCTGTCTTCCAGAAACTGCACTTATTAAGCTTAGCATACAGTTTCTGCTCTCGCAGCTTCTCCAACATTGCCCGCAGGTGTCCATCGTGCTACTTAGGACTCTTAGAATACACCAGGATATCATCGATGAAGATGATAACAAACTCATCCAGAAACGCCTGGAACACACTGTTCATCAGCCTCATGAGCGCCGCTCGTGCATTAGTCAACCCAAAAGGCATCACCACGAACTAATAATGCCCATACCTTGTATTGAACGCCGTCTTACGGATATCCGCCTCGTCGATAGGAATCTGTTGGTACCCCGACGCCAAATAAATCTTAGAGAATCAAGTAGCTCCCCTAAACAGGTCCAACAACTCGTCAATCCACGACAAAAGATACTTGTTCTTTACCGTAACCCCTTCATGATTGAAACACATCCCCGAACTCCTGGACCACCTGGATCTTATCCACTGCTACCTCTCCGACCGTCTCTAGCATAACGATCGTCGCCAAGTAAGCTTCCCGCCTCTTCCGGATCATCTTATTTGCCTGCATCGCCGAAATCAATAAACTCCCCGAAATCGGTCTCACACCCTGGTAATACATCTTTGGTCCATGCCGCTCAAAATAAACCCTCCCCCGATTACAATCCAGATGAACTCTGTGCCGTTCCAACCAATCCATGCCCATAATTACATCATACAACTCCACCGGACTAATGTAAAGATCTGCCCGCATCAACTCTCCCGCAATCTGTACATCCAAACCATTAGCCCGTCCGTGAACCGCTAGCAACGCGCCTTCTGCGACTCTAACGGCTCCAAAACAACCATCAGGATATCCTCAGATGTTACCACCCGCCGCGCACTCCGGGGTAATGAAGATATTCATAGCTCCAAAATCAAACATCACGTGGGACAAGAACCCGCCCACCAACGGGGTCCCTACACAAACCCTTTTCACTAAGACCGCCCACTCTAAAATCACAGGATAACAACACAAATTCTAAAACAACAGAAGGAAACAGAATGAGTCTTAGAATTAAACCTGTGATCGGCCGTCTAGTGCTTGGCTCTCCTGTCTCCACGGTCGTGTACCCCCTCGATCTGTGCCACCGTCGGTGCTCCCAGCTGAGCCAAAGACTGCCCTCCCAGCTGCAATCTTGGCTGCACCCACTGCTGCACCACTGGCTGCATCACCGGCTGCACCGTTGCTCCCGCCATCTGCTGCAACTTAGGACAGTTCGTCTTGATGTGCCCCGTGTCTCTACAGTGGTAACCGACACATGTATCCACCCACGGCTCGCCCTTCTTCGGGCAGCTCGCCACCCTGTGATCCGTGCTCCCACACCTGAAGCACCTCTGATCACCCTGAATAACCCTAGAAATGTCATCCTACTTCATTTTTTGTCCTTGAGCAGGTTTGCCACCTCTGCTCGGAATCGGCTGCGGTTGGGTCTTTTTCGGCAGCACCGACGGGCTAGAATAACCCCGTGACTCCTCAACTCGTCCTCGATCCCCGCCGCCACCTCAACCATCTCCACACGCGATGCATACGTGATAAGTCTGTATTTCATCGCTTTTTGATTCGCATCATATTGATCCCTTTCTGCATGTTTTACATACTTAGGTAGGTTTTATGCATATCATGCATATCTTGCATACATTGTGCATATTTGGAGTGTTTCAAGTACTTAGGAGACATGCAGAGCGAAGCAGAGGAACAAGCGTTACTCGACATGCACACGATCGAGTGGGACGATCGAGTGAGAAGCAAGGATGCGTTGCAGGAACATACTTCACTCGATTGACACGACCGAGTAGGATGATCGAGTAGGCAGCAGAGATACATTGCAATTACATCGACGATCGAGTGAGCAGCAGACGTATACGATCGAGTAGCTGATCGAGCAGAAGGGAAGCGAAGCAGAACCACCTGTCACTCGATGCACTCACTCGAGTGACATGATCGAGCAAAGCAAAGAAGTAGCTGATGGTTTCACAGGTCACTCGACACAATCACTCTAGGAACACGGTCGAGTATGAAATGATGCAGAGAAGAAATTAAGTGTTACTCGACACGCTCACTCGACCGACATGACCATTACAACTTTTAAACTGCTTTTACGTTGTCGTTTTATGTTTTAAGGTTTTCCCAAACATTGTTATAAATAGGTCTCATTTGGATTGCCCAAGGGATCAAGTTTTTATTTAGGTTTTTGTTGTTAGCCACCAAACAATCCAGAAAATTGTAATTCATATTTCTTTTGAGTTATCGAGAGAAATAGGGAGACTCCTCAATAAACCACTAAGTACATGATGCTCAGCCTTCACTAGCTGACACACATCGCACTCAGAGACCCACTTAGCCACGTCCTTCTTGGTCGCTCCCGGAAGAATAGAGAACCGGCTCGCATGATGCTCACTCAAGATCTCTCGTCTCAACGCCTCATCCTTGGGCACACAAACCCGCCCATGCACAAGAATAGTACTATTGGCTGCAACCTGATACTCTGACTCAGTATCCTTAGAAGCATTAACCAGCCCCGCATCCTTCTCCTGAGCCGCTCAAACTCTGGTCAGAAGATCTGCTTGGTTAGCTGCTTCTAACCCTAGTGGCTCCTGAGAAATAGCACACAACCGCAAGGTGCTAAGTTCTCCCACCAAGGTATCCATACCCTGCCCTCGAGCTGAAGCCGCCCGCTTCCTGCTCAAAGTATTTGTAACCAGATTAGCCTTACCGGGATGGTAAGCTATCTCCAGATCATAGTCTGCAACCACCTCCATCCATCGCCTATGCCTCAAGTTCAACTCAGGCTGCGTGAATATATACTTCAGACTCTTATGATCTGTAAACACCTGAACCTTCGCTCCATACAGATAAGATCTCCAACTCTTCAGAGCAAAAACCACCGCTGCCATCTCCAAATCATGTGTAGGATAATTGCCCTCATGCTTGCGCAACTGCCGCGAAGCATAGGCGATCAACTTACCCTGCTGCATCAACACACAACCCAAACCAACTCACGAAGCATCCGTGTACACCACATACGGCTCTCTCTGCTCCGGTAAAGCCAAAACCGGCGTACTCGTCAACATCTCCTTGAGCTGAGCGAAACCTTGCTCAAACTCAGGAGTCCACACAAAAGGAACATCCTTCCCCGTCAGCTTGGTCATCGGCTGAGCTGTGCTAGCAAAGCCCTTCACAAACCGTCTGTAGTAACCCGCTAATCCCAGAAAGCTCCGAATCTATGTGGCATTCTGTGGTCTAGGCAAATCTCTGATAGCCTTAATCTTCTTTGGATCCACAAAAACTCCCTCTACAGACACGATATGACCCAGAAAACCCATCTCTCTCTGCCAGAAACTGCACTTGCTAAGCTTAGCATACAGTTTCTTCTCTCGCAGCTTCTCCAACACTGTCCGCAGGTGTCCCTCGTGCTCCTCAGGACTCTTAGAATACACCAGGATATCATCGATGAAAATGATAACAAACTCGTCCAGAAACGCCTAGAACACACTGTTCATCAGCCTCATGAACGCCGCTCGTGCATTAGTCAACCCGTAAGGCATCACCACGAACTCATAATGCCCATACCTTGTATTGAACGCCGTCTTACGGATATCCGCCTCGTCGATAGGAATCTGATGGTACCCCGACGCCAAATCAATATTAGAGAATCACGTAGCTCCCCTAAACTGGTCAAACAACTTGTCAATCCACGGCAAAAGATACTTGTTCTTCACCGTGATTCGGTTAAGTCCCCGGTAATCGATACACAGCCGGAAACTCCCATCATTCTTCTTAACAAACAACACCGGTGCTCCCCACGGTGAAACACTAGGATGGATGAAATCCTTACCCAACAGATTCTCCAACTGCTTCTTCAGTTCAGCCATCTCCGCTGGAGCCATCCGGTACGAAGTCTTAGACAACGGCGTTGTCCCGGGCTCTAACTCAATCGTGAAGGGATCAGACCGAGATGGTGGTAACCCCTTCATGATTGAAACACATCCCCGAACTCTTGTACCACCTGGATCTTATCCACTGCTACCTCTCCGACCATATATAGCATAACGATCGTCGCCAAGTAAGCTTCCCGCCCCTTCCGGATCATCTTATCCGCCTGCATCGCCGAAATCACTAAACTCCCCGAATTCGGTCTCACACCCTGATAATACATCTTTGGTCCATGCCGCTCAAAATAGACCCTCCCCCGATGACAATCCAGATGAACTCTGTGCCGCTCCAACCAATCCATGCTCAGAATTACATCATACAACTCCACCGGACTAATGTACAGATCTGCCCGCATCGACTCTCCCGTAATCTGTACATCCACACCACTAGCCCGTCCGTGAACCGCTAGTAACGCGCCTCCTGCGACTCTAACGGCTCCAAAAAAACCATCGGGACCTCCTCGGATGTTATCACCCACCGCGCACTCCGGGCTAATGAAGATATTTATAGCTCCAAAATCAAACATCACGTGGGACAAGAATCCGCCCACCAACGGGGTCCCTACACAATCCCTTTTCACTAAGACCGCCCACCCTAAAATCACAGGAAAACAACACAAATTCGAAAACAACAGAAGAAAACAGACCGAGTCTTAGAATTAAACATGTGATCGGCCGTCCAGTGCTTGGCTCTCCTGTCTCCACGGTCGTGTACCCCCTCGATCCCTTGATCTGTGCCACCGTCGGTGCTCACAACTGAGCCAAAAACTGCCCTCTCAGCTGCAATTCTGGCTGCACCCACTGCTGCACCACTGGCTGGATCACCGGCTGCACCGTTGCTACCGCCATCTGCTGCAACTTGCGACAGCTTGTCTTGATGTGTCCCGTCTCTCTGCAGTGGTAACCGACACATGTATCCACCCACGGCTCGTCCTTCTTCGGGCAGCTCGCCACCCTGTGATCCGTGCTCCCACACCTATAACACCTCTGATCACCCTGAATCACCCTAGAAGTGTCATCCCACTTGCTCTTCTGTTCCTGAGCAGGTTTTGCCACCTCTGCTCGGAACCGGCTGCGGTTGGGTCTTTTTTGGCAGCACCGAACGGGCTATGAATCACCCCGTGACTCCTCAACTCGTCCTCGATCTCCGTCGCTACCTCAACAAGCTCCACACGCGATGCATAGGCCCGCACCTTGAACCGCACCCTCATGTCAGGGCTAAGACCCTTCATCAATCGACGCACCTGCATCTGCTCAGGATCTCCCGCACGCACCGAGTACACCAAGAGTCGGCTAAACTCTGAGTCATACTCTCGCACTGACCGCTCGCCCTAAGTCAACGCCAAAAACTGCGACTCCATCCAGTCCAGTGCCTCCGCCGGGAAATACTTGGCATTAAACTCTGTCAAGAAATCTCCCCACACTGCCAATCCCTGCCCCCTTTTGGCCAGCACACTCCGCCACCACAAATGTGCATCACCGGCCAAGTAGTGGGTCGCTAGGTCCACCCGATACGCCTCCGGACACCTCATCGACTGGAAATAACGCTCCAATCGTACTCGTCACTCATCCGCTACAGCCGGGTCGGAGCCTCCGAAGAACAAGGATATCCCGAACCGCTGCAGCTGCTCCAACATCCTCAGGTAGTACGGCTGTTCGACCACCGCACCTACTCCCTCAGGCTGTACAACCACAGCAACGGGATGCACACAAGGCCCAACAGGAGCCTGCACCTCAGGCCTAACAGGAGTCTGCACTTCAGGCCCAACAGGAGCTTGCACCGGCGATATCGCACCCGGTAACCGCTCCAAGAGCTGCGTCAGTAAATCCGCAAGTCGATATTTCTGACCCTGGGCTCCACCTGCTGGAACACCACCAACCGGGTTTCCAACAACACTAGTACCGTTCCCAGACGAACCGGCTCACACGGCACTCACACTCTCACCACCCACGGTCCCCTCCTGATGCGACTGGGACTCGCTAACAAAATCGACCGTAGCACTCCGGTACACACTCGTGTCGCTACCCGAGACAACACCATACCCCCTACCGCGACCACGTCCACGACCACAACCACGACCACGACCGACAGCTCCACCTATTACCATCTGCAACACAACAGAAGGCTACGAACACCAAACAAAACACCAAACCACACAACTTACAGTGGAATCTCATTGAAGGCTCGTGAGGATGATCTAGGTCTCCATGCTCACACAATTGATTAAACACACAAATCAATTAGCATGCAATCCACATCATCATTCCTCATCAATGAAATTCACACATCACATCACAACTTTTACCAATTAAATCTCGTCCTAGAACCGTAAATGCTCTGATACCAAATTAAAAGAACCCATCCTGTTTTTTTTTTCTTTTCTTTTTAACATGCAAACCGGATTAACCCAACTAACTGTAAACAAACCCAACCAGCCTAAACCAATTCAAATCAATTAACCACACATAACATAACCAGCAGAAGACTTAAACACAATCCATGAAAATAATTCCATTAAACCAACAAAACTCAACCAACATTATTCCATTCTAACACCCTAACAAATCCAACAATAATCTAAAACACACCAACGAGTGCCTAGATCATCCTCCTCTCCTCGCCATGATTCCACGGATCACACTTTGCTTTTACCTGCATCAAAGAAAGAGATGCATAAGTATTTCATAAATACTTAGTGAGCCAATCATCCCACCACTGGCTATACACACAAACACAATCAACAATTATCCAAGAAAAAGAACCAAACAACCAATAGAAGATAGGCCATAATCGCTTTTGACTATCGGTGTCGATCGACACCCACCACTGGTGTTGATCGACACTCGCTGTCGACCACGATGGTCGACACCGGTCTCGACACTCTAATCGTAAGACGCAGCTATTCTCGCGAGACAATAAAATTGCCCAAAAAACCAATGTCTTGGATTTGACGTAATCAATTTTCTTAGAGTAAAACGTAAAAAAAAAATCAAAGAAAAACGTTTTTCTTGGATTTTCTTGGAGTACATTTTACTCAAAAATCAATTTTTACATAAAATTGCCCAAAAAACCAATGTCTAATCTCTTATCAAACAATATTCATTAAGGTTACATATGTCTCTTATCAAACAATATTCATTAAGGTTACATATGTCTAATCTCTTATCAAACAATTCTCAAAATTTAGTTAATTTCATTTAATTATTTATTTTTGAAACTCCCCCTTTAATTTTCAATTTTTATGAAATATTGTTATTTCTTTATTTTGTTTATTAGTTTACCATATGTGCTGCATTGAACAAAATTAGTTAAATTCATATTGGAAACATTTAAAGAAATATTATTTTAATTGTTACCATTTTTATACGTGTTTTTAAAATGAGAATTCATGTTTCGTCCCAACCTATCTCATTTATGTTGGAGAATTTTGTGAGACATAAATGACATAGATTTCTATTCTCAAAATTTCTTACTTTTTTTTCTATTCCCGTTAAGTCTCATTATAATTTAGGTTTACATTGTGTAAATATAATAAAATTTGTTGTCATATTATTTTGAATTGATATATATATCTATCTTAACATTTTTGGAGTACATTTTACTCAAAAATCAATTTTTACATAAAATTGCCCAAAAAACCAATGTCTAATCTCTTATCAAACAATATTCATTAAGGTTACATATGTCTCTTATCAAACAATATTCATTAAGGTTACATATGTCTAATCTCTTATCAAACAATTTTCCCTCTCGGGTCAACATTTAATTGTTTTGACACTCTATTAGTAATCCGTTTAACAATGGGCCTCTCATAAAATCGAATACTAAATTATTACTATTACTACAACATTGGAACACCATTATCATGGAGCCGTAACCATGAATACTATTAATACAATCTGTTGGCCCATTTATAGCATGGATACGTAACCATCACAAAATTTTGTTGGGCCAACAATAAAATGTTAGGCCTTAAACACAAACATGTATTATACTCTTCCTTCTCGAGGTCTAAATTAATAAACGAAATAAATTCAAAACTTTACATAAATTAACAAAATATTCAATCGTATATATTCTCATTCAATAACGACATCCATATCTTCAAATTAATATACTATAAATTAATAAATTTTGCTGATCTCAAATCAGGTCAGTGTAAAAATTAACCAAATTCGATAAGATGATATTTTTTTTTGACATCCCTATATAAAATATAGTCCCAATAATATTATATTAATAATCACTATATAAGTAGATATGTTGAAATATGCTTCTACTTTTTTTTGTAAAAATGAATTTTCTCCACCTCATCTTTATAAAAAATATTTATGTTATATTTTTAAACTATAATCTTATAATATACTTTGTGCGTCACAAAATAACCAAAATTTTCCGATATATATAAACCATAAAGCATACATTGTTTCATGTTAGCAATCAAAAAACTAAACGAACTTTGTATATACAAGTACGTATATATAAACTATAACGGTTAAAATTTTACATAACAGATACGCATAAAATATTAGCCCCGTAGTGAAACAAATATATGACGTTCTTAAAAACAAATATATGAAACTATGGACCCGTGGTGTACCACGGGGTAAAACCTAGTATATATATATTCATTATAAAACATTCACTTTAAAACTATAAGAGAATCTATCATTTATATATTAGTTAGTATAATCGATAATTAGTAAGTTTTCATTTTATTTTTTAATTAATTATCTTTTTATTTTTATAATATAAAATATAAGAAAATACCTTTCTTTTAGAAAACCTTATTTACATATGTCTAAATCTTAAAATTAAATGATAAAGTAATATAATTAATTCTTAAAATTAAATAATAAAATGAGGTGGATAATGATTAGGATGATGAGGTGGCTTAAGGAGAAGAGAGAAAAGTTAACTTTACATAAATTACCAAAATATTCAATCGTATATATTCTCATTCAATAACGACATCCATATCTTCAAATTAATACACTATAAATTAATAAATTTTGCTGATCTCAAATCAGGTCAGTGTAAAAATTAACCAAATTCGATAAGATAATATATTTTTTTGACATCCCTATATAAAATATAGTCCCAATAATATTATATTAATAATCATTATATAAGTAGATATGTTGAAATATGCTTCTACTTTTTTTTGTAAAAATGAATTTTCTCCACCTCATCTTTATAAAAAATATTTATGTTATATTTTTAAACTATAATCTTATAATATACTTTGTGCGTCACAAAATAACCAAAATTTTCCGATATGTATAAACCATAAAGGATACATTGTTTCATGTTGACAATCAAAAGACTATGCTAAACGAACTTTGTATATACAAATACATATATATATAAACTATAAAGGTTAATGTTTTACATAACAGATACGCATAAAATACTAGCTCTGTAGTAGAACAAATATGTGACGTTCTTAAAAAAAAATATATGAAACTATGGACCCGTGGTGTACCACGGGGTAAAACCTAGTATATATATTCATTATAAAACATTCACTTTAAAACTATAAGAGAATCTATCATTTATATATTAGTTAGTATAATCGATAATTAGTAAGTTTTTATTTTATTTTTTTATTAATTATCTTTTTAGTTTTATAATATAAAATATAAGAAAAGACCTTTCATATTTTTTTTAGAAAACCTTATTTACATATGTCTAAATCTTAAAATTAAATGATAAAGTAATATAATTAATTCTTAAAATTAAATAATAAAATGAGGTGGATGATGATTAGGATGATGAGGTGGCTTAAGGAGAAGAGAGAAAAGTTAACTTTATATATATATATATATATATATATATATATATATATTGGTTTTTATATTTTTCCGCAGTTCATATTTATCTATCAATATTCGCAAACCATGTATATATATAGGCCGATAGTAGCAGGCCCGACCCGAAATGTTTTGCTGCCTAAAGCAAATTAAAAAATTTAAACACATTTAAGGAGATCAATTTTTTAAAAATAACTAAATCTCGATGCTTAAGGATTCGAACCGCGTATCTTAAGCCATAAAACCGAGAACTCAATCACTAGACCAAAACCGGCAACAGTTTACCCTATTGAGACTGTTACATCGATAAGTATTCAATGAACCGACAACAGTTTCAATAATATAAATAACATAAAATTCCAGCAACTGTCATCTTCTTTATAATTATTTATTTCACATTCCATAGCTTGGCCTAGTCTGTTGTCACATGCCAAAAAACCTCCCACCCCAGTCGCCTTGCATCTATGGTCCCTATGCAAGGGAAGTATTTAATTAACTCAAATCTTTTATTTAGTTTACAAATAACCAACAAGATACCTATATTAGTCCCCTCCATGTTTTCGGGTTCACTTAGATTGGACGGTTTAGTTTTTAAATCACTAGGTAATATCCCGCGCATATGCGCGGGTTGTTGTATATTAAATTAATTAATTTTAATTTATTTATTACTTATAAAAAATAGAACAAATAAATTTCAATGCTTATGACATTTTTACACTTTATTTATTTAAATCATACAATAGAAGCATACATTCATATCTCTTGAATTTATTCGTTGATTAATTGTTCAATTTTGATAATAATTTTCTTCAGTACTTTTGAGTATTTTTTTATAATAATTAATATTGTTAATGATAAAAATAGAAATGATATTGAGAGAATTTTAAAAATACCCCTTTTCAAATACCACTTTTTAAATTTATCCCTTTTCAAACTTTATCAAAAAAATCACTAAAAATGTTGAAATTTATCCAAATATGTGTGTAACCTTATAAATATACATACACATTACCTTTCTTCGTGTATAAAATTTTATTTATTTCAATGTCTTACAAATTGGTTTGATAATAATTACATACTTTTAAAAATAAAATAAATATACATGAATATGTGAGAAAGAAACAAATATCTAAAGTAGAAGAATGAAGATGATTTTTTTTTTACTTGATTTTCTTATGGTGCGATGGTCAAAAATCAGTATTTTTGAATCTCATCGATAAAGTAATTTTCTTATAGCAATAAAAAATTATTATAGAATCTATTATCCATTTAATAGTATAAGAAAACAATGAAGAAATGAAGAAGTACATAAAACAAAGAAAAACTAGAATTGAAAACAAAATTTTAAACCAATTATATAATCAAACTCTTATAATGATATCTTAATTGAACTTTCAACCCATGCAAAAACATTAAAAAATAAAACAAAGAAAATATTGAGGGTATCAGATATGGTGGAGGAGGATGTAAGAATGGGTATTTATAGGATAAAATATGATGTAATTTATATTTCTAAAATAATTAAATTAGAGGAGTTATAATTATAACTTATAGTGTGTTAATTGAAATTGAATGGAAGAAAGAAATAATCAATTTACAAGTTATATAATTTCAGTTAAAATTTAGTAGTAAAGTGTGGATTTCAAGTATGAATTAAAGTATATGATTAAATGTGTTAGATTTGTTTAATTAAAAATAAATATTATAATTAAATGTAAATGCTAAATGGACCAATAAGGAGAGAGTGAAACCTTAAAAATTCCCAAAGAATAATATTTTTTTTAAAACTTTTTTTATATTCCTCTTAATTTGAGTTATATCTCTAGGTTTAATTATTTTTCATCCTTTTAGTATATATAATAGATATAAAATTGAATATCAAATTGTTTTTTAGATAGGAAATCAAGTATAAAATTCAAAGTTAACAAAAATTATAATTTTCTTTATATTATTAAATGTTGAATCACAAACTAAATATAAGGATCATTATTCTTGAATTATGTGAGAACGAAACAAACATCCAAAGTAAAAGAATGAAGATGATTTATTTAGCTTGATTTTCTTATTGAGCAATGGTCGGAAATCATTTTTTTTTGAATTCCATCAATAAAATAATTTTCTTATAACTATAAAATATTATTATACATATGTATGACATTTAAAAATATATAAAAAAGACAATGAAGAAATGAACAAATGAACAAATACATATAAAAAATTGAAAACAAAAGTTTAAACCAAACATTTAATCAAACTCTTACAATGACATCTTAATTGAGTTTTCACCCCATGCAAGAAATCTTTTTTAAAAAACAAAGAAAATAATGAAGATATGAGATTTTTTTTGTTTGGTGAGATGAAGATATGAGATATGGTAGAGGAGGATGTGAGAATGACTATTTATAGGATAAGAAGTGATGTAAGTTACATTTTTAAAATGATTAAATTAGAGGAGTCATAATCATAATTTATAGTGTGTTTAATTGGAATTCAATAAAGAAAAAAAAGTCTTTGAAAATTTATATAATTTTCAGTTACATTTTAGTAGTAAAGTGTGGATTTAAAGTATGAATTAATGTATATGATTAAATGTGTTTTTTGGTAAATAAATATTAATATTTTTTAAAATTAAATATCAAATGGAGCAATAAAGAGAGAGTGAAACCTTATATATATATATATATATATAATTAACTCCTTTCATTTTCTTTGCCATTTGTTTATAACTTATGGTGTAATTAAATTTTGTAATGAATGATTGTCATAAACATTTACTTATATATATTTCCGCTGTGCATGTTTGTTTATGATGATATGTTTGATATGTTTCCGCTGTGCATGTTTGTTTATGATGATATTGTTGGTTTAATTTGGTCAGGTTAATTAGTAGGTATGGGACTATGAATTAATGAATTATAAAAAAACAGTCGGGTCTTTTCAGTTTGGTATCAGAGGTCTTACGGTTGTAGGGCTGAGGTAAATGATGGTCATAGATGGTTTTTGAATTTCATGGTTGAAGATTGATGTTTAGAACGGTTTAGCAATTTAAGTGGTACATTACTTTCCTATTACGTTGTGCATGTTGTGAACCGTTGTTTGATGCTTGGTGGTAGCATGGTAAAATTGATTATGGTTAGTTAGTCAATTGATTTAGCATGGAGACCTAGTATCATCCTCTTCGAGCCTTCAATGAGATTCCACGGTAAGTTGTTATGTTTTGTATTTTTTCTAGTCGTTTATGTTCCTAGTTCTGCTTGTGGCAGTATAGGAGGCTAGAGGTTGTGAGCGTGGTGCTCGCAGTAGTTGTGGTGGCTGTGGTGGTCATAGTCCGGAGAGTGGGTCTTCAGTGGTGTTTTTTTATTGAAATGGATTTTTTCGAGAAGTTAAGTTGGAGACTATTGTGTAAACACCCTGAGTTGCGGGGATGTTTAGGAGCTGACCTGTGGAGAGGGTCAGGGTTGACATGATATTTCAAGTGTGGGAATATGGATGGGCAGGTATGGCATTGCGATGCCATATTGGGGTAGTTATGGTCGGGAGATGCTTAGAGACCTTATAGCTTGTTTTTCTCTAAGGATGGTTGGGCCTGAGCTACTCATCAGGAGATGATGGTTCTCCTAAGGGGATGGTGGTTCTCCTAGACACCGATGGCTTGAAGGCCTGTGGTCCTGAGAGTGGTAGAGGAGATGGTGGTTCTCCAAACGGGATGGTGGTTCCCCTAATATCGGTATGGCTCGAAGGACGTGACCTGAGAGTGGATGAGTAGAGAGCAAATAATTTATAGAGTGTTGGTATAAGCATAATCACTAGATATAGACCTCGGAGGTTGATGGTGGTTCAATCTCGGGTTTTGTTGTGCTGACTGGTGGTGTCAGGGTTGTGTCGGCCGGTGGGCCAGGTTTGTGTTGGCAGCTGGCCTTGAAAGTATTACATAGGCCTCATCAAAAATCTTGTCAAGAAAATATATTGCGACAAAACTTGACAAGGGAAAAAAGTGCATAAGCAACACTTAACCCTTTACTGAACACCATGAGCCGTGATTATGTCTAAGGAGGATTGACCCACGTCTTCTTGGTTCTTCTTTAGCTTCTTGAGTAATCCATTGATGGCTTGGTTAAACTTCTTGAGTCTTGACCTTGTTAGAGGATCCGCCAGAACAATCAATGCTTTCTCTGGTACAACCTGCTCCTCGTCTTCGTGTGGTTTAAGTGGTTTGATTGGACTAGTTATGATCTCACCATCCTCTCCCATTTGAAAAGGATTTGACCTCAAATATTGTGTGTTTCGGAAACCCAATTAACACCACCATGTTGGTTTACCTTCGTATCACCTTTACGCGCAGATGCAACTCCTCTAGATCTATCCTTATAGCTATGAACATATTCATGTCCTCATCGTTGAGTATCTTTATCGTGTTCGCACATCTCCATTCTCTCCCCATCATGGAGATGTTAGCTCCACTATTTCTTCCTCCGTTAGTTGCAATTGCTTCTTCACCGCATCTATAACCTACTTAAAGTCATCACGCTCCCAAATCTTCACAGCTAAGATAAATCCTTCCAAATCAGAGACATGCTCATAGTTTCCATCCACGTCCATTCTCCACTACCCATGGACCAACCTTACAACCATCGCCACAGCTTAGCTGCAACATAAAATCAATAAGTTTGTTTAGATGATCTTAACCATTGTTAACGAGTAACACATTTTTTAATTTCAACCATCGGCAGCTAGTATTGATTACTTAAAAAGACGGCAGTAAATTTCGAAGAAACACATTTAATATTTACCTAAATGTTGGATTCTCTTAGTATTCTAAAAGTTGCCGACATTAAACTCAACTCCTGGTAATTGTTTTAGATTGTTCAGGTAGTTGTTATTTAGACAAAGGTGCTACCGAGGTAACCACTAGACTAGCGGCTATAGTATCTAAGGCCGTCATCATCTTGTTTTCCATATCCAGCTATGCTTACTAAATATGTCCGAGATTTTGCAAAGAATATCTAAAATGCACGCAACTACCATTTGTGACATAACATATATTATTTTTTAAATGAAGATAGGGTCAGCCTCGTAATTTGTGTGTGTCTGTGATAGAGAACTAATTTCTTTTTATTGACACTACACCTTTCGTTTCTAATTCATTTATGTGTACAAGTTTAACTCACCCCATCTGGTTCAAAAAAGGGGGAAAGAGGAAAAATTACTAAAATCTTAAATAAATGAAATTATATTATAGAAGCACCTCCATGGTGCTTACCAATTTTGTTATATTAAATTTTCAAAAATGGATTCATAAGCAACTCTATATTAATGCTGAAAATTTTGGTTGTCCAATGGTAGAACTCTCAATGGGGTGCTTAATTTTTTTTTTTTAATTTGAATACATAGAATCCTTATTTTGCTTTATGAAATTCCCAATTCTTTTTACCCTAAATTTTTTTTATCAAAATTTCCCAATTACAAAGAAATATGTGATGAACTTACCATCACAAACCCCCATGGACCAAACGCTAATTTGATTCTTCACTTGGCGTGTATGCGGTGCCTATGGGTTGCTTAAAATCACAATATAAACAACGATGCTTATGACTTTTGTATTGTTTTTGATTATATTCATAAATACAATGTTAAGCAACCTATTAAGTATCCATTAAGCACCTCCATTGGAGGTGTGCTCTAAGTCCCTATAATACATTCACATTAATTCTCAAGAATATTAATGACTAATTTGCAACAGTTTTAAATTAGAACGAGAAAAAACTCATTTGGATTCACTAGAGAAAAATTATTCTTCCTCTGTTTCCCAAAAAGTTTCATTTTGAGAAATTTCATACAAATTAAAAAAACGTAAATGATACATATTTGTCCATATTTAATAAGTGGTTAATAATGACTTTTCTGTATGCTAGTTGCTGGTGTTGGCACAGGTCACGGGCAGTGTGACCCAGTGTGAGTTATTCGTTATGGTTGACACGGTTTCGGTGATCTCCTTCATTCTCATAATCAAGTCTGATGGTGCATTAGGTTCTTTCCACAAACATGTCTAAAATAGATTTCTTGAAGAATTTTGAATCGAGACTAGATTAGTGAAGTACTTGATATGGTTGTATAGTGGTGGCTAGGTGGATGGTGGTTTCAAATATCTTCAAATGTAGTTTGTTAATAGCTACTTTTTTTTATGGTTCCCTCCAAAATAGACACTCTACTTGTGGATATTGAATCCCAAATGATTGATGTATATTAAAACTTCCATGACCTAAGATGAAGATTGTGAGCGGATGGAGACACTTAATAGTCAGATGGTTGACTTAAGGAGAAATGAAGATGGCTGTAGGGAGTTGTAGATCTATATGTCTGAAAAATTAATGTAAGAGTTTTAAAAAGTTTGGGGTTGCCTTATGATGTTCTCGGTTGGTGGAGGTGCAATAGTTTAAAGTTTCTGATTTTTTTAGAACTTGCTAAAGATGATGTTCTACCCGTCTCATCAATGGCTTCAGAGTAAGCATTTAGTAGAAGTAGCCTTGTGTTTGACTTTTATAGGATTTTTCAATGGTACCTTTCCTCTTGTAGCGGCATTGTAAAATGCGATTGTATTTGACAAACACCATGTCATTCAAACGTTCTTGAGCCAATAGATTCCTCTTCTTGGTATGGAGATGTTGAAATACGCTCGATTTTTTCTTGCAGCCAGTCACACTACACGTGAGACTAAGAACCTTCATAGAAAAGTCTCTAAGTGGTTGTGTAGATCCTCCATAAAAAGACCACCACTCCGCTGGTGATTTTGTTGTCGTATGTCTTATTGTCATGGGAATCTCAAAGAGTCCTGACGCATTTCTATTTTCTATACTGCTCCAACTCTGCAGTTATCTTATCTTATGTAGCAATTTCAGGAATTAACCTTTCAATGGAACTGTAGAAACCTGTCAAAATCTCTTCACAATGCACCCCAAAGTCTTCTTTGTACTGAAAATCTGGATTCTCTATATAAGATTTGCTAATGTTGTGGAGGGATGTTAAATAAAGTTTTTAAGTCCAGCCCAGTCTTGTTTATTTCAAGCTCAGCCTTAAATAAGCCCTAACCCTATTTAAGCCTAGAAAATTTTATATAATAGGGTTGAGTCATGTTGTAGCCCTGTATAACTCTTTGTTTTTTTATAGTATTTATTAAAGAAAATTTTAGTTCTTATATTAAATGTAATCACTAGAACATCATATACATAAATATCATAATACAAATTCCCAAACAAAGAGCAAATAAGATTTTGCCTAACAATCTTAACATTTTCCTCAGTAGTGATAGGATGCACTTTTTCATAAGCTGACTTAAGTATTTGTAGTTTTAGTCTTGGATCCAAAACAGCTCCCATTGCTAAAATAACACTGTATTGAATATAAACGAAAACCAAACCAAACTCTTGTTAAGCACAAACAAAACCAAACTTCACCATTATCTACTTGCTTATGAATATAAACGAAACACAGCACAAGATTCAAACTCAAAAAATCGAAACTTGGTAACATCCATTGAATATTTTACTGTAAACTAGATCACACTTAGAACATAGCAATGCATCCAACTTTAAAGCTTAAAGCATGGTCAAACCTGGGTTTTGACAACAGAGAAGAAAGCTATACAAATCCAAATCCAAATCAAAACTCACAACAGAGAAGAAAGCTATCCAAATCCAAATCCAAATCAATCAAAAACGAACCTGGGTTTATCTCTTTGAACCTGGATTTATCTCTTCAAATCAAAAGCTTTATGGCCAGCGATGGTGATGACTGATGACGGCGGATTAAGGAGTGATTTTCTCCAAACCCTTAATCAATCATCGGTCATCTCTTTGAATTTCAAAGCTTTTTTAGGGATTGATTGAAAAAAGAGTGTTAGATCAAATCCCTATTTTGCAGAGGAAGAAGGATGAAAGGGATCGTAGAACGAAGCAAAAAAAATAATTGCAAATGAAAGAAAAAAAATAATTGTAAATGGGCTTGCCCTTCCTTAGCCCGAGTATTTTAGGTAAAAGTCCATTCGTAGTCCTATTAGTCAGGTCCAAGTTTAGAATATATGAGCGGACCCGGGCTAACCCTTTTATTAAAGCCCAATGCAAGATCCCTAGTTGTGGTTAACCTTAAGAGATTTGAGAGAGAGATTCAGAAGCTTTTGTTTTGAGTTAGAGCTTATGTATAAAATAAGTGCTTTTATACATCTTGATCTTAGTATTCAAATTTCTAGATTTGGTATAGAAGCCACATGGTTCTGTTTTTGCAAACAAGTCATTCAACACAAAGATTATCCGCGACATAGGTGAATTAGTTCCGAAAACCAAGAGGGAAAGCGTTCCATCCTCTATCCAATGTCCGATGTTAACCAATACCAACTATACGGTCTGGTCCATGAGGATGAAGGTGTCACTGCGAGTCCACAAGGTTTGGGATACATCTGCAAAGAAGAGATATTGTGTTGACTAATGATTATATACGCTCTATGTGATTTATTCTTTTGAAGGAAAAAATTGAAGCGTTTGAGAAATTCAAGAATTTCAAGGTACGAGTAAAACAAGAAACTGGAGCTTTCATCAAAATATTCCAAACAAACAGAGGAAGAGAGTTTGTTTCTTTGGAATTTCAAAGCTTTTGTGAAGAGAAAGGCATCCATGGATATCTTACTGCACATTATAAACCTTAACAAAATGGATTCGTTGAAATATGCAATACGACATAGCTAGAAATGACACAAAGTAACTTAAAACACTTGAGCATACCTAATTATTTATGGGTAGAGGCGGTGAGACTTGAGATCTACATCCTTAATGGGTAGGAACAAGAGTTTTGACTAATCAAACACCATATAAAGTTTTTACGAACAAGAAGCCCAACATAGAACATCTACGAGTGTTTGGATGCATTTTCTATTCTAATGGTGATACGATTGAACATGAGAGTCTAGATGGGTATAAGAATGCGGAATAAGAACATGAGGAAGAACAAGGACAGCCTCAAGCGACATCATCGGTATTGAGAATAGAAATCGGTATTAAGACAAGTAAAGAAACCGGGTTACCTAAGTGATTATGTGTTGCTAGCAGAAATCGAAGGATAACAACTCTTATATACAATTAAAGAAAATTAAGAGTATGGAGAGATGCTAGTGAAGAATAAAACCTGGAGCTTAGTAAAGCTTCTCATTGGCGCTTGATGTGGACATCGATTCTACAGTCCAACCCTCCGAACCACATCATGTACCAGTCGTCCCAGAAGGTCCCATGACATGTTCAACATCTAAACAACTTAGAAAGAGATTCAACTTATATGTACAAGACACTGTGAGTTCACTAGAGCTGACTGACGTCAATTGGTCTGTTACCACCTTTACTCCATCACAACGGATAAGATCCCATTGCCAAGGAAGAGCTTGCTGAAGCATTTAACTAAATGATTCTTGAACGTACCATTTCCCCAAGTATGAATTCTCCTTTGACAGGTCAAAAAACCTCTTGAATCCAAAAGAAGACAATGGAGTTACAAGAGACGAGCAAAACAAGCTTTACCTTAGAGAGTGAAGATCAAGAACAAGACATCAAGGACATGAAAGAGCTTCAAGAGACTGATCAAGCTACCCAAGAAAAACTTCATGAAGCCCTTTACTTCAAGAAACCAACAAACAAAAGAGTACCTGACAAGACTATTGAAGTAGATTAGCGAGTAGTTATGTAGTTCTGAGAACAACTATTTGGTCTAGATCACATCCAAGTAAGTTCTATTCAGTATATTCGATCTTTGTATGTTCACTAATCCCCATCACCGACTAGAAGACGTGAGATGTTAAGTTTGCTTTAGTATTTGATTATTTTCTTTCCAAAAAAAATGGTTTTGTGTTATCGCTTTTATTTGTTTTCCTTTGTTGCAATTTTCATTTATTTCGGCCTTAGGGCTAGCTGAAGGACTCTTATAAAGTCCCCCTTGCAGCATTTGTACAATTTGGCACCCTTGATTATCAATAAAGAAACCAAAATTTTATCAGTTTTCTCTTTAAATATTTGTGAGAGAATAAGCTTGTTCTTTGTCTTGTGTGTGTGATCCACTAAGGCTGAGTTCGTACACCGTATCAGAGATCAATCACATCTCTGTGGTGTACTTCAATCCGCCAGCACTTCCCTTCCATTCGATCCAACACGAGAGAAGCGACCGCTATCGTGTCAGATCTCCATAATCTACCATTTTCTTTCACAAGAGAGAAGTGACCGCCAACTTATGAAGCCATCATTTCTATCCTAGTACAAGCTTACCACCGAGTCTTGTATAAGCGCTAAATCAATCGGATTGAAATGGGTCTTCAAGATCAAACGAAATGACGATATCACTATTCATAAATAAAAAGCTAGACTCGTGGTAAAGGGTTATGTTCAGAGACATGGAATAGATATTGAAGAGGTCTTTGCTTTGGTGGCTCGCATTGATACAATTCGGTTTATTATTGCGTTAGCAACATCAAATGGTTGGGAAGTGCATCATTTAGATGTCAAGACTGCTTTTCTACATGGAGATTTGAAGGAAGATGTCTTTGTCAACCAACGAGAAGGTTTTGTGATCAAATTCAGTGAGGAGAAGGTCTACAAACTACACCAAACTCTATATGGACTAAAGCAAGCACCTTAGGCATGGAAGACTAAGTTAAATAAAATTCTTGGTGAATTCAACTTTGACTAGTGCTCCAAGTAACCCTCAATATAAAAAAATGGGAGCAAGAACAACTTTAATTGTGGCAGTCTATGTAGATGATTTGCTTGTTACAGGTTCTAGCTTTAGAGTTGATAGTTGACTTCAAAAAGGGAATGACAAGTGAGATTGAAATGAGTGATCTAGGAAGACTAACCTACTATCTTGGCATTCAAGCATTTCTTCGAAGATCTCAGAAACATATAAAAGCCTATGTTCTAAAACAAGATCTCAGAAACATATAAAAGCCTATGTTCTAGCATTGAGAACATGTAAATTGAAGAATCTAATAATAAAAATCCATTAAAGCAATCAATCCACTAATTCATTGAATCTTCTACTTAGAACTTAAAACCCAATTGAGAAACTACTCACACTTATCAATTGAAGCAAAACAAACAGACATGAAAGAAAAAAACTGATTCAATAGATTAAAATGACAATAGGGTTTAAAAATCTTCTCTAAATTGTCAAAAACGATGAATCTCTAATCTCAAAATTGTTGCTTACATATGAAACTCAGAAAACTATTGGAAAAGAAAGTGTAAAGTGAAAATTAGGTCTCCGGGGCTTTTATACACATTACAGAAAATAGCAATTAAATACTGTTTAGGAAACCAAATTTGGTCGTCGGGCGGGTGGACCGATCGGTTCGGAGTTAGATCATATATCAACTCCCCTCGACTTAGATGCTTGCTAACCCTCCAGCAATAAAAATTCTAACCAAAGGGAGAGGCCTGAAAACGCGAGAACCCACATATTTCTTTTGGGATCATGCTCTAGATCAAATGCCTGCAAACCACTAATAGAAAGCTTAAATCAAACCAATCAATAATGTACTTCACCATGACATCATGAGATCTCTAAATCACAAAGAACTTCAGAATCAAATTACTTAAACTTTTAACATTCATTAGGAGTTGCGTGCACTCTCATAGAGGGAATATCGAACAAGTCCTGCTCTAGGTGTAAAGGCAGTTTAAGGTGGCTCAATTGTTTAAGGCTTAACAATACATATGGATGCAATACATTATGTAAAACCACAGTGAGAGACAGACAAATTGGGAGGTACATAGCTTCAGCCTAACTCGGATCATCCTAACCAATTCAAGCCCCATACAAAGTCATAAGTATTAAAAATTATTTTCTAAGGTAAAATAAGAACATATCGAATTTTCCGGTTCCATTCTTTCTCCTTCCCCCGCTTTTCAATTTAGAGTTTACAAAGAGTGGCACAAATAACGCGGATTAAACTCTAAATGTATGATCCGTTACACGATTACCAACCCCCTAAGTGAGATATAATAAGTCAAAATTATGTCCAAATAATCAAGGTTAATCTCAAACCATCCTAATTTTTAAGTGAGGGATTATACAAGTGATCTAGTCATGGATTTTCCTGAAGTTCCAAGTCATCCTTATACAAAGATAAATGGTCCCAAGACAATGAAGTCAAGCAAGGTGCAATTCCCTAAGAAAAGCTCATAGTTCTCATACATCATTTTGACTCAATAAAACAGACACGATTTGACTCGATAAGACAAACTAACTAACTCAAGAAAACATCTAAATGAAATATAAGAAAAGCAAACTACATCAGTAGACAAATGACACCTCCCCCGGACTTGCTTCACACCATCTCGGTGTGAGAACATATTTAAGAAAAGTGTTAGACAGAATCAAAGAAAAGCAAAATGAAGGAAAGGAAAATGGTATATAACAAGGAAAATAGAAGGTGTTATGCTGCTTGATGGTGACAAGGTGGGGCCCTCACTAGAGCTGTGCGCCTGGCAAGGCACCGTTCTGTTTTGGTTGAGACGGAATCCTGAAGAATGGTCAGTTGTACCACATTTGCCCGCAATATCCTCATTACACTTGCGGCGTTTCTCCTACCCAATGGCTACTTAAGGTGTCTCATGCACCTCTTTAGCCTCTTTCTCTGCGTTTGTTAAACTCTCATCTCATGTACCCTCTGCATTTTCATCCCTTGTATCCTCATCTCCTTGTGTGGGTGAACTAGATGCAAAAACACAAGGTCTAATCTTCATGATCGCTTTCCACATCTCATGCATCATAGAGTTGTTAGTCTTATGAGATTCAACAATCCACTGAAACTGTGCTGACATATCCTCAAGTGGAGGAGCAAGCTATAACCGATATCGCTCTGGGCTGTGAGGGAGAAGCCTGTGGGGCTGGGGAGAGTATTCATGTGACGAGTTCTCCTTGTGTATCTCATCACTAGGTTCTTCTGTTGGTGCAGGAGGGTTGTATAAGGTTGGCAACCAACTCTTCAGAACCAAGTAAAAACTCTAAATTTCCTCGAAATAGAAGCTTAATAATAGAGGGGTTAGGGAGTCTACAGAACGCTGGATGATCCTCGAGATTCCAAAACATGTAGACATATCCACGCTCACCATATTCTCATTCAAATCTTAAGTAGATAGATCGATACCACAATGAAGGAACTAGGGAGTCCAAAAGGTACCCGTGAACAGCGTTTTAGGAGGACTAAGCTTCACCTTCACAAACATCTCACACAAAATAGCTTCATACTTCACTGCAAGCCTAGGGGAGCTGCTGTATTCCTCCCACATATGCTCAACTCCATAAAATAGCATCCATAACTCATCATCACGAACTGATCCCGACTCAGTTTTGAAGATGATGGCATTGCTAGTGATCTTGACACCAATACGCAAGACCGGATTGCGAATGTAAGTGATCTTAGCTCCTTGTAACATGTACTTACCCTTACCAATCAAACCCTATAAAGCAATTGCATCTTCAACGTAAAATCTTGGGAAGCAAACATCTTCTCCTTTGGGAAACCCATAGATATCAAAAATCTCAAACAATGTCAAAGAGAAGTGCTTTTTGTTGAGTAAGAATGTGGTTCCCTCACTTCATATGAGGTGTCTAGGGTCACACTGTAGCAGAGGCGACATGTAGCTAAGAATTCCCGCACGAACTTGGGATAAGTGAAGTGTTCAAGCTTCCATATTGTCCCAAGTCCTATTGTCTCAACCAAAAGTCGGACTGTAAATCAAGATTTTTGATGTCATACCTTTGCAAATTGAATTTTAAAGTAGTAGAAATGGAAATCTCTCAAAAAATCGCATAAGATGGACCCAAAAATCGTCAAAAACAATGAAGAATCAAAGAAGTTATGGACAATGAAAGTGTTGATGCTCTAATTGTTCTTCAAAGTAGAGGTTCAAGAGCAAAATCAAATATATGGGTTCTAATCTTCAATATTTTGATTTTAAGGGTTATAACCGGTCTAGATCAGTTTGTTTTTAATGAAAATTCGGTTAAATTTCGATTTTGGTCCAATTTAGGCGAGAAACCGTACCTAGGACCGATCAGTTCGATGGTTGAATTTAGATCGATCGATCAAGGATGGGGACGTCTACCTGTACAAAGAAAACTAACAAGCCGCATAAAACATTATAGACCGATCAGTCTCAGGAGAGACTGATCTCTTCTTCAATCCCAGCAGAGTGGAATCATTGTAAAAAAAATGAAAAATAAGCATGGAAAAAATAAAACAAATATATATACAAGATATCTGGTGGATTGCCTCCTATAAAACGCTTGTTTTAGGTCATTAGCTTGACTGTAGTAACTCATTAGGCGTGTTCAGGATCCTATAAAGGCAGTTCTATATGCCCAAAGAACATCATTTAGTTATGCTGCCCAGTCTTTTCTGGATTTACCCATAGTCTTCTCCAAAATCCCCTTAATCTCCCGGTTGGAAAGTTCCACTTGGACACATGTTTGAGGATAATAAGACGTGGCAATCTTATGCTTGATACCATGCTTCACCAATAAGTTTGCAAAAACTTTGTTGATGAAATGCTTTCCACCATCACTAATCACCACTTTTGGAACTCCAAATCTTAGGAAGATGATCTTCTTAAACATCTTACGAACAACTATATCATAATTCTTAGGACTGGCTATGGCTTCAACCCATTTGGACACATAATCTACAACAACCAAGATATACTCATTCGCATAAGATGATGGAAAAGGACTCATGAAGTCGATTCTCCACACGTCAAACAGCTCCACTTTAAGAATGAAATTATGAGGCATTTCATTTCTTTTGCTTATGTTACCCTCGCGCTAACAAGCATCACACTTTGCAACAAACCCTTGAGCGTCTTTGAACAAGGTAGGCCACCAAAATCCACACTGGAGAACCTTAATAGCAGTTTTGAAAGATGCAAAATTTACTGCATAATCTGAAGCGTGACAATGGTGAAGAATACCATCAACTTTACTATCTCGAATGCATCTTCTGAAAATATTTTCAGCACACTTCTTGTATAAATAAGGCTCTCCCTAGTAGTAATGCCACACATCTCTCAAAAACTTCTTCTTTGTGTTACATGTGAAATCAGGAGGTGGAACATCACAAGATAAATAATTGGTAAAATCAGTATATCATGGTAAATTACTCTCTCCAATGTGAAGTATCATGAGCTCAAGAGTGCTTGTGTGCGCTCTCTCCACTTCATCAATGTAACAGTCTTCTATTGATGCCAACTCTTCTCCTGGAAGGTTATCACGCATGGGGATCTCTTCCTTAACTCTTAGTCTTGACAAGTAAAGGTGGTTTTCTCTTGACCATCAGGATGAATCGATATTTGAAAGAATACCGAATACCCAACAAGAAAGCAATAATATTGATGGTTTGATAATTTTTTAAGGATTTCATCAATAATGGGTAGTGGAAAATGATCTTTACGATTTGTAGAGTTATGTGTTCGATAATCAATGCACATAAGGTGTCGTGTGATAGTTCTTGTTGGTATTAGTTCATTCTTGTCATTTTTAATCACTGTGACACCACCTTTCCTAGGCACTACATCGACCGGGCTCACCCAAGTACTATCAGAGATAGGATACATGACACCCGCATCCAGAAGTTTCATTATCTCTTTCTATAAAACATCTCTGAGATTCAGGTTTAACTGTCTCTGATGTTCTACATAAGTCATTGATCTATCTTCTAAATAAATCTTGTGCATACAAAGAGTGGAAAAGATGCTAGTGATATCATCAAGTGAGTAAAAAAAACACTTGTCAAAGATATGCCATATTGCGTCACATCGATCAAAGGTGAAGATGAAGATAATGCAATGGTGTTCCTCCTGCCATTGTTGCTCGCATGCACCTTAGCCTCGTTGGAAGGATGTTCCATTGTGAAGAAGTATGACAGCTCTGGTCGAACCCTTCCAAAAGAACACGCTCAAGGCCTTTTACCAAGCCCAATTCGTGGGTCCAAGGCCCATGACTTTGCCTTGACCCATATTCTATCTTTTCTCTTTGTTTTTACATTTAATGTGTTTGTTATTTCCAAGACTTGGTGCATGAACTTGCATGAGTGTAATTTCCAAGACACTTGTGCATGCTCTTGCATGTTCTTCTTCTCTCCCCTCTTCTCCTTCATCCTCCCTCTACTATATAATCCCCCTCTACCTCTCATTTGTAACTCATCTAATCTTTTATCAAAAACTCTTTCTAATTTAGATCACTCTCTCTTGTTCTTTTCTTTGGTGTGTAATATCCATAAGCAAGTCCAAGTTTGGTAAATCAAAGGCTTTTCCCAACATTTGTGCGACCATTCGCTCCACATCCTTTGGTCTAAGTGATCTCACGATCATTTAGGTGCAAAGCCTATCCTTCTCTCAACTTCAAGAGTGTCGATTAAAGGAGGATCGTAATATGTGGCCTAAGTAACACTTTCAAGGCCTTTTACCGAACCTTTTGAGCCGTGATTACTATTGAGGAGACTTGAACCACTTCTTCTTGCTTCTTGTCTACCTCCCTAAGTGTTCCATTGGTTGATGGGTTGAGCTCCTTAAGCCTTGAGTGTGTTAGAGGACCTTCCGAGATGATTAGTGCTTCCTCCGCTTCGAGCTGCTCTTCGGCGACGTGCTGCTCCTCGTCTTCGTATTTTTCCTCATTGTCTTCGTGCTGCTCCTTGTCAACGATTTCTTCCATTACGTGCTCCGAGACTTGCTCAAGCATAGTTATATCACTTTCGCTCCAGAATATTGTTCCCTCGTGGACAAAGAACAGAGAGTTCTCTACCTGAAATAATATGAGCGAGAAAAAGCTCTAAGAGCTCCTTCACGGGAATCTAGCTTCTTTTCCCGAGTCTCCCAATATGTTGTAGCTACCATAGCTCCTTTTGGCCTTCAACAAGGATGTTCTTCAAACCATTCAAGACATTAAAACTCTCCGTCAAAGAGAGTTGCGAAGAGAGATAAGCCTCAGCGTGAAGCTCCCTACCAAGTCCCTCATAGACGGGATGGTTCTACTTCTGCTAACCAGTAAGCTCTCTCTCTCGAGTAGCCTATTCCTTGTGGCCTGAAATGCAAAGGAAAAGCTGTGGACGTTGGTAAAAATCGACAAGTTATTGAACCAACCCAGCAAAGGGATCGATCCGTTATATTTATTAAAGATGCCTTCAGACTCTCACGCAACCCTTTCGAAAACCTATCTCACGCAATCCAAAAAAAAATATGGATACAATTCCCATGCCCATGATCATTCCTTTTTCCTTAATCTTCAAAAGATGTTTCTTCCGTAGCAAGAACTGGTTCTCTTGGTAGCCACTCTGGAACCTCCTCCTGTGCACCATCGGAGAGTGAAAGTTCTGCGAAGAACTCCCTACAATTCCCTCCTCAGGAAAAAACCATGGCTGATCCTCATCCGCATATCACCTTTACCAATCTCTCTCTGGAGAATCATATTCTCAGCAGCAACGGTTCAAAAGCTGTTATGAAATGACCCTAGAAGAAGATGAGGAGTCAGCTGCAGCGAAGCTCCCTTTGAACAATCTACATCATGGTTCCCTTTTTGTGGTTTCTCAGCTATTCGAGTCGAAGCCTACTTTTCCTCATTCCATCTCTGCCAAGCTCTTTGAGCTTTGCTTGACTTCGGATATCCCACTGGGGGATGGGGACGAAGATGAGCTTGATAACGCAGCTGCAGAATGGGACTTATTAGTAGTTGATAAGTCTGTATTTCATAACTTTTTGAGCATGTATTCATCATCTTTTCAGCATCATTCACTTATTGATTCACATCATATTGATCACTTCCTGCATGTTTTGCATACTTAGGTAGGTTTTGTGCATATCATGCATGTCTTGCATACATTCTGCATATTTGGAGTGTTTCATGTGCTTAGGAGACTTTTAGAGACTAGCAGAGGAGCAGATATCACTCGACAGACATATGATCAAGGAGGATGATCGAGTGCGGCTATCGAGTAAGAGGAAGTGATGCAATAAGAAGGAGGACAAGCAACTCGATCCACATGATCGAGTAAGATCAAATAAACCAATGCAAAATCATGTCACTCGACTGGACTACTCGATGCGCATGATCGAGTGGATTCATTGAGTAAATGGAAGCAAACATGTGTCACTCAACCAGACTACTCGACGCGCATGATCGAATAAGGTTATCGAGTAAGCTGGAATAAAGAGCAACATAATTGCGTGTCACTCGAGATGCTCACTCGACCAATAGGGTCACTACAACTCTTAAACCGCTCGACCCACAACCAAAACCACTCATATCCTATCTTCACCTCACCCTCTCATCCTTCTCACTCATTCTTTCCACCGCAAAAGAAACTCACGACTCTTTCTACTCACAATTCACTCGACGGCCATCATATCTCACTCGACCGATGCTCACTCGATCCACGCCCTCCCCCAAGCTCACTCGATCCACGCTGTCCACTACTCGACCGACAACACTCTTTGTCACGCACCACTCGACCTAACCTTGTCTTCTACTCACTTGACATAAGTATCACTCGACGGCGGAGCTCACCTCCTCACTTAAAGACCTCTTGTTAACCGCAACAGATGGGACATTATTGAGAGGTGATACAACAGATACATCATCCTCGTTCACTTTGTTGCACCAGCTACTCAACTACAGAACTTTGGTAATAAAGCTGAGCAGCTGCAGAACTCAAGGAGTTATGGTCATGGGAGGGTTGGTGACTGTCATCTTAGAGGCTTGTAGCGTCCCACTGAGTTCAAAGCTTATTGCACCAAGATTCATAGACATCCAAAACTTGAGGCAAGCTCAATGGCTGCATTGGGAGAAACGCAGCGGGTTGTATATGTACTACTTCACTCACCTAGTACTTGGTGACGCGCGGTTTTTGCTTCCTTGTATTGCTTTCACTAGGATACTGGAAGGAAGCAACATTGAGTTCGCACCTCTTGCAGAGGGTCTGTACACAACAGAGGGTGAAGAAGCAATGGAGATATCTGAGATAGAGGATGATCAGATGGACGAGGATTCAGATGAGTTCAGACCAGAGAGGTACCACTTCAAGGACTACACTGCGCCTAGACAAGGCAAAAGCTTGGTAGAGGCTAACAAGCGCATCAGTACGCTACATAAGTGGAACATGCTGCAAGACAAGGCCATAGGATCTATGAAGTCAAAAAAGAAGAGTTTCATGAGTAAGTTTAGCTGCTCCTCCACCACCACATCATTTGCATATACTACTCCACAGGACGTCAGACCAGTTCAACGCTGTTTGTCCACGAGTGATGTTTCAATACGCAACTGAACTCTTTCTCCATCACGACATTCTGCTTATGACTATAGGGAGCACAATGTTTCTTCTTCTCCTCCAAGACAGTCCTCACATGCGCTTAGGGATAGCAAGAAGAAGGAGGGAAAAAGAAAAAGGTAGCAAGACAGAAGGCAAAATCTAGTTCATTAAACTTGCAAGACGAGCATCACGTTGAGGATTTGCCTATGGATCAAGCCGAGGATCACATTGAAGACCTGATTGTGGTCGAGCAGAACGTTGAGCAACCAGCAAAGGCTCCTCTAACGCAGCCTGCATCAGGCGCTAATACAAGCGAGTCTATGACTACATACCTAGACTACTATTTTCAGTGGTGGCCAAGAAGAAAGAAGATCCGGGTACTTTCAAACTCCCTTGTGCCCTTGGACCACTTCTCTTTGATAGATGCTTGTGTGATTTGGGAGCAAGTATAAGCTTAATGCCTCTCTCGGTTGCTAAGCGTTTGAGCTTCACAAGTTACAAGGAATGTCGGATTCAATTTGTTCTAGCGGATCGCTCAATTAGAAAACCGGTTGGATTGCTAGAAGACTTACAGGTTATGGTTGGTCATTTTGAGATTCCTACGGATTTCGTGGTTTTAGAGATGGGGGAAGAGCCAAAAGATCCGCTCATTATGGGGCGCCCATTTCTAAGAACCGCGGGAGCAATGATTGATGTGAAAAGAGGAATGATTGATTTGAGATTGGGTAAAGAATTCTTGACATTTGACATCAACAAGGTCATGAGGAAGCCCACCATCGAGGGACAAGTGTTTTATATCGAGGAGATGGATGCTCTCGCGGATGAGTTGTTAGAAGAGTTGGCAATGGAGGATGCACTTCAAAGCACTTTGGTGGTTAAGCAAGGGGAATTTGGGTTGCTAGAGAATGATAGTGAAGGCTATGAGAAGATTCTAGACTCACATAAGCCTTCAAATGGTGAAGCAAAGTTCCTTGAGTTGAGACAAAGCCATGAGGTGAGTGTAATGGAGGTTGAAAAGGTGACTAACCGGGAAGGAGCTAGCAAGGATGAGACTAGCATTGATGGGGATTGGAGTGAACTCAAAGCTCCAAAAGTGGAACTAAAACCGCTCCCCACCGGGCTAAGGTACGCTTTTCTTGGAACAAACTCTACTTACCCGGTGATCATTAATGAAGAGCTTAGTGAATTGGAAACCTCCACCCTTCTAGGAGAATTGAAGAAATATAGAAAGGCTATAGGGTATTCACTAGATGATACAAAAGGAATATCGGAATCTTTATGTGTTCATAGAATCAATCTTGAAAATGAATCTATGAGTTCCGTTGAGCATCAAAGGCGGTTAAACCCCAACCTTAGAGATGTTGTTCGGAAGGAGATTCTTAAGCTTCTTGATGCGGGAATCATATATCCGATCTCGGATAGTACTTGGGTTTCCCCGGTACATGTGGTTCCCAAGAAGGGTGGAGTCACGGTTGTTAAAAATGATAAAGATGAGTTGATCCCGACTAGGACTATAACCGGACATAGAATGTGTATCGATTATAGAAAGTTGAATGTCGCATCTAGAAAAGATCATTTTCCTTTGCCTTTTATTGATCAAATGCTAGAGAGACTTGCGAATCATACCCATTATTGCTTTCTTGATGGTTATTCCGGTTTCTTTCAAATCCCGATTCACCCTAATGACCAAGAGAAGACGACGTTTACATGCCCTTATGGTACCTTTGCTTATCGAAGGATGCCATTTGGGCTATGTAATGCACCGGCCACATTTCAAAGGTGCATGATGTCGATCTTCTCGGATTTGATTGAGAATGTGGTTGAAGTGTTTATGGATGACTTCTCCGTCTATGGAGATTCTTTTTCCTCTTGTCTTTCTAATCTTTGTAGGGTCTTGAAGAGGTGTGAGGAGACAAATTTGGTGTTGAATTGGGAGAAGTGCCACTTCATGGTCAAAGAAGGGATTGTTCTAGGCCACAAGATATCCGAAAAAGGGATTGAGGTCGACAAGGCAAAGATAGACGTGATGACTAACCTTGCTCCTCCAAATTCGGTTAAGGGTATTCGAAGCTTTTTGGGTCATGCCGGGTTCTATAGAAGGTTCATCAAGGATTTCTCGAAGATCGCAAGGCCACTTACTCGGTTGTTGTGCAAGGAAGTAGCTTTTGAGTTCAATGGAGAATGTCTTGAGGCTTTCGAGAAGATAAAGAGTGAGTTGATTAGTGCTCCGATTGCTCACTATTAGGCCTCCATCCTTCAAGCTACGGTATCCGGGAAGTATCACACTCGCTCTCGGGTCATCACCCTTAAGCGTGCTCTCAAATCATCATTCGAGCAGATAATATCTAAACGCCCCGAGCATATCTCTAGATCATATATACCTCCCGTGGTTCTCTTATAGCATTGCAATGCTATACTAACCACAATTCCAAAACTTTCCAAAAATAGAAACGTCAAACCCGACGTTTTCTATTTTTAGAAACTCACACATATTTCTCTTTTCTCCTCTTTCTTTCTTCTTTCTAACGGGATGGTGTAGCTGACCATCTCTCTCGGTTGAGGATTGAAAGTGACATTCCTATCAATGACTCTCTCCCCTAGGTGAAACTTTTGGCGGTGCAACTTCTTGATGAAAGCCACAAGACTTTGATGAAGATAGAAGAGGCAAAGAATTTGAATGAAGATGGGCCTTGGTATGCGGATGTGGTGAACTATCTAGCGTGTGGAGTAGACCCGCCTAACTTGGATGCTTATGAAAAGAAAAAGTTCTACAAGGATGTTAACCGGTTTTATTGGGATGATCCTTATCTTTACACACTTTGTAAGGATAAGATCTATAGAAGATGTGTGTCTCAAGAGGAAGTGGAAGGGATTTTACAATATTGCCATGGTTCAACCATTGGAGGTCATTTCACAATATTTAAGATGGTTTCAAAAGTGTTACAAGCGGGATTATGGTGGCCTACTATGTTCAAGGATGCTCACGAGTTCATAGTGAAGTGTGATTCTTGTCAAAGAAAGGGAAACATAAGTAGGAGGAATGAGATGCCACAAAATCCAATTTTTGAGGTTGAGATCTTTGATGTGTGGGGAATTGACTTCATGGGACCATTTCCCTCCTCTTATGGCAATAGTTACATTCTTGTAGCGGTTGATTATGTGTCAAAGTGGGTAGAGGCGGTAGCTAGTCTAACAAATGACGCCAAGGTTGTATTAAAGTTGTCCAAGATAATAATCTTCCCAAGATTTGGAGTTCTTAGAGTGGTTATTAGTGATGGTGGGAAGCACTTCATCAACAAGGTATTTGAAAGTCTCCTTAAGAAGAATGGAGTCAAACACAAGGTAGCCACGCCTTACCATCCGCAAAACAAGTGGTTAAGTTGAGATTTCAAACTGAATGATCAAGGCAATTCTTGAGAAAATGGTAGGAGCTACAAGAAAATATTGGGCTACGAAGTTGGATGATGCTCTTTGGGGTTACCGAACCGCATACAAGGCGCCAATTGGTACTACTCCATTCAGTCTCCTCTATGGAAAGTCTTGTCATCTCCCGGTTGAACTTGAGTATAAAGCTATGTGGGCGGTTAAGTTTCTGAACTTTGACATCAAGACCGCGGCGGAGAAGCGTTTGATCCAACTACATGACCTTGATAAGATCCGTCTTGAAGCTTATGAGAACGCCAAGATCTACAAGGAGAGGACCAAGGCCTTTCATGACAAGAAGATCATGCCACGAAACTTCAAGGAGGGTGATCAAGTGTTGTTGTTCAACTCCCGGTTGAGGTTATTCCCGGGAAAGCTTAAGTCGCGTTGGTCGGGTCCATTCAAGATTAAGGAGGTTCGACCGTATGGTGCTTTCGTGTTATGGAACAAGGATGGAAAGGACTTTGTTGTGAATGGTCAGAGGTTAAAGCTATACTTGTCAAGTGATTCCATCGAGGAAGGAACCACGGTTTCTCTCTCGGAGCCCCAAACTGCTTAAATGGCGTGGAAACGTCAAGATTAGAGCCCCATACTTCTCTTTATTTTGTCTAGTTTTTATATGTTTGAGATTGTTCCAGGGATTGGAGAATGAATACGGAAGCTCGGAAAGAAGAATGATCAAAAAACGGGCAAAAATCGGAGAAAACCAACAAACGCGCGACCGGTCCGATGATGTGCTTACTACACAAGTTAAACTGATATCTGAAAATATGGTCGTGCCCTAGAAAAACTAAAACCCCATTAGTCTTGTTTCTTTTTCGACGTCTTTCCCATCGCTCATCTATAATTCTGTAATCGGCTTCGTTAGCTTGAACTCCATAATGGGCGTCAGCTAGATATGTAATAATACTCACGCATCTTATTGTGTTTGTGGAGCATGTATAGTGTGATCCGTGGAATCATGGCGAGGAGAAGAGGATGATCTAGGGTCTGGGTTGTTATGTTTATGAATATGTTAATTGTTTTTGGAACCTTGTTTAGAGGCATGCTAGGTTCCTGGTGTAAGTTGTGGTTATTAAATGATCGGTTAATTAATATTATGGTTAATTGATGTTGGTTTAATATGTTTCCGCTGTGCATGATGTTTTATTGCTGGGTTAATTCAGTTAGATTAATTAGTAGGTATGAGACTATTAATTAATGAATTTAAAAGAAACAAAAACGGGTCGGGTCTTTTCAACCATTATGGCTACGCGTTTCCCCGATAGGCAACTTTTGGAACTAATGGGAATTCTTCACACATTGGACAATCTCTTTGCAGACATGGGGATGGGGAGGATAGCAATGTTAAATGAACCAACATACCCGCAAGTCTTTAAAGAGTTCATGGCGACAGTGTCTTTGAAAGTCCATAAAGATTGCTAGGGAAGGCACACTCAAATTCTAAGTGAAGGGAAGGACCTACAAAATCTCACCTTCCGATATTTGTGAGGTATATGGGTTAGCCAACAACACAAAGGGCAACTTCCCCGCCTTTCGGAATCAAGAAGACCTTTGGGACGCAATGGTAGGTGGAGAGTATATAAGCAAGAAGGCGGAGCTTACTAAAGTCCGCGATCCCACGCTTCGCATTGTTTTGAAGATCCTCGGGGATGTATTCTTTGCAAAGGAGGAATCATGATCGGCCTCGGTAGTTGAAATGGCACTCCTTTTCCAAGGGTTGAAAGACATAATCTTGAGATACGACGAGCAAAGTGGAGAGTGGACAAAGATGGTAGATCATTTGGGAAATGATGTTAACTACAGGACCGCAGTGGAGAAGCGTTTGATCCAACTACATGACCTTGATGAGATCCGTCTTGAAGCTTATGAGAACGCAAAGATCTACAAGGAGAGGATCAAGAGATTTCATGACAAAAAGATCATGCCACGAAGCTTCAAGGAGGGTGATCAAGTGTTGCTCTTCAACTCCCGGTTGAGGTTATTCCCGAGAAAGCTTAAGTCGCGTTGGTCGGGTCCATTCAAGATTAAGGAGGTTCCCCGTATGGTGCTTTCGTGTTATGTAACAAGGATGTAAAGGACTTTGTTGTGAATGGTCAGAGGTTAAAGCTATACTTGTCAAGTGATTCCATCGAGGAAGGAAACACGGTTTCTCTCTTAGATCTCCAAACCACTTAAATGGCGTGGAAATGTCAAGTTTAGAGACGTGAAACAAGCGCACTTGGTAGGCAATCCCATAGTATCCTTGTACATACTTCTCTTTATTTTGTCTAGTTTTTATATGTTTGAGATTGATCCAGGGATTGGAGAATGATTAGGGAGGCTCGGAAAGAAGAATGATCGAAAACAGGCAAAAATCAGAGAAAACCAATAAACGCGCGACCGGTCTGATAATGTGCCTAGTACACAAGTTAAGTGGTAACCCTATATTTTTATACTCTTAAACATATGTTTTGTTCATTATTTGCATGTCTAGGTCTCTACTTCTTAGGGTTTCTAATCTCTTTGCATTAAATTTCGCATCTAGGATCTTTAGCATAGGGATTTGCATATCATCTGCATTTTAGAGCAAAAACAGGTACACTCGGACACTGCAAAGCATGGACCCGATCGAGTGTGGCCAGCCCGACCAAGCGAGCACGATCGAGCACCTGGACTCATAAGAGGAAGCTGAACACGGACGAGCCGAGAGAGGACCCGAACGAGCCCAACAAGCACCCGACCGAGCTCACCTTAAACTGACTATGTAATTTGTCTTTTTGTGTTTTAGGGCTTCCTGCCCTTACTATAAAGACCCCTTGGGTCATTAAGCTAAAAACGAGTTTTTCATTAGGGTTTTTCTCTGTACCCACCAAAAATTTTCAGAAACTTGTAATCTATATATCTTTTGATCTATTGAGAATTTGGAGTTGTTTCTTTACAATATCTTGCTCCTTATATCATTATCTATCTAGTTTTAAAAGATTCAAAGATTTCCTGGTTTGTGTTCTTCATGATGAACTCCAGATCTGAGTAGTCTTTCTAGGGTTTATAGGATGGGTTAGGTGATGAGGAATCTTAGTTTCTAGGGTCGCTTAAGTATAGATTTAGGTAGATACCTTCTGGATTAGGAGATCTTAATGCTATCTTAGCATTAACCATGTATGATCAACTAATGCCAGAGATCTATTTACTTACCCAAGAGATTGGTTGTTAAGGAGTAGATTGACATTAATGAGCTTGTTCTTTATGCCTATTTATAGTATGTTTTATCAATGAAAGTTGAGATTAGGAAGTGCTATAGATTTGATAATCTTTGCCAAGAGATTGGACTGATTAGGTTAAGTGGTTCATTGTCTAGGATTAGATCTATCTGAGCATGTTAAGCATCCCAAAGATACTAAGAGGATTCATCACCCCATTAGCCCATCCTTAAGACTCTTTGTTTATCTGATTGATTACCTGCTTTTACTTATTGCTTTCATTATTGTTTCTTTAGTTTACTTTTATGCTTTAGAGTTTTTAAACCAACCCTTGAATTACTTGGCTTGACTTGATTAGATCTGTTATATCTTGATTGTTTGCAATTCTGCCATCTGGATCGATACCTCTTATGCTATATCGCAGTTCAAGGGTATAAAAATACCTGTTTCAATTTGGCGCCGCTGCCATTTGGATGTTATTTGTTCCATTTAGGATCACAGTTCTATCTAGACCAAGTTCTTTTACTTTCGTTTATTTTCGATTACTGATTTCTACCTTTTCTACTTGTCTGTCTTGCATTTCAGGTACACTCGACCGAGCTACACTCTGCACTCGATCGAGCTACACTCTGCACTCGACCGAGCCAACTGCAGATCCGATCGAGTCTACCACGTGTTTCTGATCGAGTAACCGTGCATGAACACAAGATTAAAGGGCAACCAGCACCTAATCAATTAACTCAACAACATTGACCGCTTGCCAAGACAACTCAGAAAGCAACACGTTCAAGCATCAGCAACAACCCTCATCAAGTGGAAATGGAGCCTCCACCACGCGCCCCAACCCTAATCGGAGCCGGTGATGGACCACGAAACCAGACCACTAGACAAGGGATAGTCCCGCCAGCAGTCCAGAACAATAACTTCAAAATTAAAAGCAGCCTCATCTCAATGATACAAGGAAATAAATTTCATGGATTATCAATGGAGGATCCACTCGATCACCTCGATGAGTTCGATAGAATGTTCCCTTTCTCCTTAGGCGACAAGGCTCATCAATGGGAAAAGTCCTTGCGAGCCGGTTCAATCACGACATGGGAAGAGTGCAAAAAAGCATTCCTATCCAAATTCTTCTCCAATGCAAGAACCGCCAGATTGAGGAATCATATCTCTAGCTTCGCTCAGCGCAACAACGAAACATTTTATGAAGCATGGGAACGATTCAAGAGCTATCAGTCACAGTGCCCTCACCACGGTTTCAGCAATGAGTCGCTGCTTAGTACTCTCTATCGAGGAATACTACCTAAGTTTCGCCTACTCCTCGATACTGCTAGCAATGGAAACTTTCTAAACAAGGATGTTGAAGCAGGTTGGGAACTTGTGGAGAACCTAACTCAGTCTTATGGCACGTACAACGAGGATTATGACAGAACCGTTAGAGGCAACAATGACCAAGAGGACAAGTATAAGAAGGATATGAAGGCACTTAACGACAAGCTCGATAAGTCTTTGATGAACCAGCCGAAGAATGTACACTTTGTTCAAGAGGAGGAGACCTTCCAACCTAATGATTGTGCTAATAATGAGGAGCTGAGCTATATCCAGAATCAAGGAGGTTACCAAAAGGGTTACAACAACTACAAACCCAACCCGAATCTCTCTTATAGAAGCACCAACGTTGCGAACCCCCAGGATCAAGTCTATCCGCCTCAAAACCAACAGATCCAGAACAAGCCATATGTTCCCTTCAATCAAAAACAAGCTTTTCAACCTCAACAACAGCCGCAAGGTTCTTATCAACAGCCTATATCACACCCTCAAGGATTCCAACAGCACCCTACTAATGTGCACCCATAACTAGATATTCAAACAACACTTCATCAGCTTCTCCAAGCATAAAACAATAGCCGCATGTAACAAGCCAAGCAGTTAACTGAGCTTCGAAACGAGATGCATGAGTCTATACAAGAGCTCCACCAGAAGTTCGATTTTTTAAACAAAAGGGTAGTTATGTTGGAAGGCAACCAACCCTCCACATCTTTTGGCCAACTCACAGGAAAGTCTATCATGAACCCTAAATAATTTGCTACTGCTCATGTGATTACTCTGGGAAAACCATTCCCAATTATCACTGAGGACAGTGAGGTTCAAGAGGATTCAGCCCAAATTTGTACCCTACACGGTGAACCCGATCGAGTCTACAACAGGCACGACCGTGCCAATGGTGAACCCGATCGAGTCTACAACAGGCACGACCGTGCCAATGATGAACCCGATCGAGTCTACCAAAGACTCGACCGATCCGATCAAAGGTACCATGAACCCGATCGAGCCCGATATCGTGTACGCTGCTTGTCTGACAAGTTATGTGAATTAAGTTCCGACGAGCCTCTTCGCCCGATCAGAGCTACCAGCCCCAAGCCTTCAAATCGAAGACCACTACTCTACCCTAAAGAATTTAAGGCATAAATCAAGGAAGAATATAACCACATTCTCGATTCACTATCAGGGAACGATCAGCTGAAGGCTTTGGTGGATGCTTTCGCCAACATTCCCTCCTACAGGGAGATTCTCAAATAAGTTCTACTGGAAAGGATGCAGCAAAGGAAGAGTTGGATTCCACCCTCTCAAAATTCTGATTTCTCCAAGAAGATGGGGGATCCTGGAGCTTTCACACTCTCCTGCTCAATCCGATCAACGATCTTCAACGAGTGTTTATGCGACACAGGCGCTTCGATTAGCTTGATGCCCCTCTCAATAGCTCAGCGGATGGGCTATACAACCTTTACACCTTGCAGCCTGACGATTGTGATGGCGGACAGAAGCTCTAGAAAACCTGTAGGGATATTGGAGGATCTTCTTGTTGAAGTTGGAGGAGTAAAGATTCCCACTGATTTTCTGATTCTCGAGATGGAAAGGGAACCTCAGTATCAACTAATTCTAGGAAGACCATTTCTAGCCTCAGCAGGTGCAATTATTGATATGAGAATGGGGGTCATGACTCTTGATCTTGTTAGAGGGACGAGGATGAAGATCAATATGGCGTATCCGCACCAAAGTACAACGTTCAGAATAGAAGAAACCTTGACCTCCTCTCCAACTTGTGTTGAGCTCCAGGAGATCAAGACTCTCAAGAAAGACTTAAGGCGGCTAGCAACCACTATTCAAGGGTTAATTGAGGAAATTGTGATGTTGAAGAAGAAGAACGACATCTTGACTTCCAGGAAAGCAAAGAGGGTATTTACTTTCAAGGAGAGACATGCTGCAAGCAAGAAGTATCAGATACATTGGTCATTGGCATTGGAGAGAATGGTTGAACCTCTCCATTGTTCAAACACTTCGTGAGGATTATACCAAGTCAAGCTTAGCGACTATAAACAAGGTCACTTCGGAGGAAGTCCCAAAGGTATCACTGTACATATTTCTTTAAGTTTTTAAAATTTGATGTTCTTTTTAGTTTGATGTGTTTTCTGGTTTGAATGTGAGTGAAGAAAGGTGTTATTGGGTCAAGATAAGGGAAGAAGGAAGAAAGAGTTAATTTGAGCCTTAAAAGCCCAATTTCACAAGCCCATTCGGTCGAGTCAACACCCACACGGTCGGGTCAACGCAATTCGATCGGGTCAATCTCGACCGTCCGATCGAGTCAATCTGAGCCACCCGATCGGGTTCATCTCAGCCGTCCGATCGGGTCAAAGGTAACGGTCGGGTCAATGGTCAGCTCGATTTGAAATTCAAATTTTGAATCAAGCCCGACCAAAAACGCTCCTCTTTCATATTTTTGTCCCCTCTCACCCTCTTTATAACATCTAAACTCGACCAAAACCTCTCTCACTCTCTCATTTTGCTAAAAATTCATTTATCTCTCTAGAATTCTCTCTTCCTTCTCTCTAGATTCTTGGTTGATAGAATTTCTGGGTTTGATTTCATTTGCCCCTTGTTCCTCTCATTCTCTGGTTTGTTGATAAACTTGCTTTCGATTCTTCACATTTTATGGGTTTGTTTGTGTAATTGAACCTTGTGTTCTTATTTTCTGGGTTTATTTTCAAGATTGTTCTTGGTGTTCTTATTTTCTGGGTTACTAACCTATTAAATTTGAGTTTTGAGTTTCTCATTCCTAGAAAACAAGGATGTCTTCAAGGATTCCTCAACCCAGAAGGAATAGCCTCTCAAGATCACAACGAGAATCTCATCACAGCCAATCTGCTGAAGAAATTGCAAGAAATTTCTTGACAATCCAAGCCACTGGAACCGGACTCGATCGGGTCATAAGCGGAAGAAGAGAAGCCCGAGCACGAACCCGATCACCCGATCGGGCCAGTCGATCGGGTCAGACCCACCCAATTTCCAGAGAAGAAGTTTCGATGGGGAAGAGACCTACAGAAGAGGATGTTGATGAACCGATGGTGGATATGGAGCCTAGAAGGGTAGTGGCTCCAAGGAATACCAAGAACATGCCCCCTCCAGAAGAGCTTTATGCAATGTTTAAGAGGCCAAAGTTCGTTGGAACTCGCTATCCTCACCGGCAAACGGTGAAGGAGCTGGGTATAGCAAAAGATGCCGAGTTTCTGTTCCAGAGAAGCGGCCTTGGCTCATTCATGACCAAAACCTTGGAAGCCTACGATGAGGAGACGTGCTACGTGTTAGCTTCACTTCAGCTCCATTTCTACGAGGATGAAACCGATTTTCACTCAGATGACTGCCTTGGATACATCACCTTCAGCGTGAGGGGCACTACCTATTCTCTCACGTTTAAGGAAGTTGAGAACCTCTATGGGTTCTTGCAAGCAAGCGAGATGAGCCAAGACGTGCTTAAGGAGGAGATCAAGTCTGTTTGGAAAACAAATGGAGATGGGAAGGAGTACACCTCTTCGAAATCCAAGAGCGCCCAAATCCGAAATCCAGCTTTGAGGTATTTCCATAAGTGCATGGCTAGTACGATTTTTGCTAGAAAGGAGACCGGGAATGTGAACGAGAGTGAGATCCAGCTCATAGATATAGCATTGAGTGGTGTATTGCCAAGTACTAGGGATGGTAGAGAACTAGTAGGAGATAGAATGGGTGGTAGCATGGTCTCGGTTATGTTAGACTAGCTGATGTACTGCAAGGATTGGGTATTAAAGGCTGTTAGGAGAGGTGTGCAAGGAGAGCTCAGTATTGGTGGACTAGTCACCCCGCTATTGGTAGCTTGTGATGTTGAATTACGGGGAAAGGTTTACAACGCTCGCTGGATTGACATTGAGACTTTAACAAGGACGCACTTCCTTGATAGCGAGCGTCCTAACGGGTTTTATCTATATAAGTTCACCCACCCTTCACTTGGAGCAGCAAGGATGGTGTTGCCTACACCAAGCTTACAAAGATCAGATTGGGTGCTAATATCGACTTTTGGCCACCCGTCTCAGCGTTATATGACCCGAGCTCAGTCCTAGATCCAGTTCCTAGCTTCGAGCCAGCCCAACAAACCTATGCACCTAAGATCCGAGAAGAAGAGCCTGCTAGGGAAGAGCAGGAAGAGGACTTCTATTTTGACGAGTGGGAAGAGTCCTCTAGGCAGTCAAGGGGGGTAAAGGAAGCTCATAAAAAGATTAGCATCCTTCAGAGGTGGAACAAGTTCCAAAGCAAGACTATCAAGGCATTGAAGAACACTGTGAAGGATCTTGCTGGAACAGTTAAGTATATGGGGGAGCAGATTAAGGAGTTTCAGAACAAGGTTGGATGCTCAACCTCTACTACAGCCATGCCTAGTGGTTTGGGGAAGAGTGCAGCAGTCAGGACACCTACCAAGTCCAACCTTCCAGTTAGCCTGCCTAGAGCCTCATTTGATCCGAGGAGGAGTCTGTTCAGAACCAGAAGAGAACCGGGAGCTGACACGAGCACCTCACCCAAACGCACACCCGATCGGGCCGGCTCTTCACACCCGGTCAGGTCAGCCTATCACCTCGTAGTCGACTCTGAAAATGTCCAAACCGAGCATGTAGTAGCAGGCCTCGACGTCATGAGCTCGTGGTTTGGACCACCACCCAAGAGGTAATTATATTACCCTCAACTTTGTAAATACAGCCTTGAATTTTTATAATTTCTCTTTGATCCTAAGCCTTCCTTCAGATTTTTATTACACAAGGGACTGTGTAATTTAAGTTTGGGGGAGAGCTTAGGATAGCATTTGACATGTTTTCTATTTTCTTATTTAGAATTTTTAGCATCTAGTCTTGCATTCATCTACGTGCATCAAAACCCCCTAAAAATTTGAAAAATTTTCAGAAAATCCTCTAAAAAACATAGTGTTCATATAGTTGCATTTGCATATTAGTCTTGCTTTAAGGTTGTTGCAGTTAGGATCATTTCATTAGCATAGGGGATTATGATGATTATAACCAAAGAACTTGCTGTTTCATTAGATTTAACACCAATGCCCTCGTTCATAGTTGTTTAATGCTTTCATTTGAGCTTGAAATGAGACCGCATCAGTCTTTGATCGCATGATTTGAATTCTAGTCTAAACTTAAGCTTGCTTTGATATGATGTCATACTTTACTTATAAGAACCTTAACTTGAATTGATAATTATTTGGTTATGATTTGTTTTAAACTCATGGATACCTTGTATACATATTTGGATCTTCTTTCCCTCTTTTTACCACTCTCTTGTTGATCCAAGTAGCTGGTCATAACCTTGACCAGTTAACCACACCCTAAAAACCTTAACCTTTCCTTCAAGCCTTTGTTTTAATTCTGAGTGGAAGGCCTATTTTTTGGGATTGAGCTTTAAGAGAACGTGTTAGGTTAGAGCCGACAGGAATAGGGTCTTGAGTAGTTCTGATTTGCTTTTTTCAGATCAGATAGGACTAGGATGGATTCTACTTGGGTTTTGGGATTTGTTGGGATGGTGAAAAGAAAAGAAAGGAAAAGAAAAGAATAAGGGGATGAGTTGAGTCTTTAGGAGAGTAAAAGTTTCAGAAAAGTTCAAAGTTCTAGTGAAAGATAAGTGGGGAATGCAAAGTATAGAAAAGAAATGGTTCTTGTTTTTAAAAGAAAGAGAGAAAAGTGTGAAGATAGCAAAATGCTTCTATGTCTTAAGTATTAAGAAGAAAGAGAACCATAGTGTTTATAAAAGAAAACCCCCTATCCACTAGGTTATTATAAAGAGCTCTCCTTAGACTTAGAACAAAAAGGGAAATTGGGATGAAAAGAGTTAAAGGGTAGAATAGGATCATATGGGTTTAGATGATTAATATATCACTTGGGTACTTTGGGTAGTCAAGATGTTATTCATGTATGCATTTGTTGGTCCTTACCTTTAGCATTCTCCCAAAAGCTCAATTTTGTTCATAGAGAGATCCCAGCACTTAAACGATTAAACCCTCACCAAAAAGAGACTCTCTTTACGTCTTAAACCTTTTACTTGCCTAGCCAAATGAGTTTAAATTCAAATTCACACCCAGATTCACTGTTGCTACTTAATGAATGTTAAAAAGGATGGCTGACTTGATTGCTTGTATAGGTTATGAGACTGATGACATCTTGTGTTGAAATAGGAATGGCTAATGTCTTCTGAGTACAGCCTTTGAATTGCATTCTAGAATTACGAACTAGGATATTGGTGTTAAACTCTTTTGCAGCAAGTTTTGGTTCTGAGTCCCCACCTTCAAACCTCTCTCCCTACTTTGAATTTGCTTGAGGCCAAGCAAAGAATAAGTTTGGGGGAGTTGATAACCCTATATTTTTATACTCTTAAGCATATGTTTTGTGCATTATTTGCATGTCTAGGCCTCTACTTCTTAAGGTTTCTAGTCTCTTTGCATTATATTTCGCATCTAGGATCTTTAGCATAGGGATTTGCATATCATCTGCATTTTAGAGCAAAAACAGGTACACTCGGACACTGTAAAGCATGGACCCGATCGAGTGTGGCCAGCCCGACCAAGCGAGCACAATCGAGCACCCGGACTCACAAGAGGAAGCTGAACACTGACGAGCCGAGAGAGCACCCGAACGAGCCCAACAAGCACCCGACCGAGCTCACCTTAAACCGACTTTGTAATTTATCTTTTTGTGTTTTAGGGATTCCTGCCCTTAGTATAAATAGACCCTTTGGGTCATTAAGCTAAAAACGAGTTTTTCATTAGGGTTTTTCTCTGTAGCCACCAAACATTTCCAGAAACTTTTAATCTTTATATCTTTTTATCTATTGATAATTTGGAGTTGTTTCTTTACAATATCTTGCTCCTTAGAACATTATCTATCTAGTTATGAAAGATTCAAAGATTTCTGGGTTTGTGTTCTTCATGATGAACTCCAGATCTGAGTAGTCTTTCTAGGGTTTATAGGATGGGTTAGGCGATGAGGAATCTTAGTTTCTAGGGTTGCTTAAGTATAGATTTAGGTAGATACCTTCTGGATTAGGAGATCTTAATGCTATCTTAGCATTAACCATGTGGGATTAGATCTTAGACATTCCAGTACTCAAAAAGTGTTCAAATGGAATGTATGATCAACTAATGCCAGAGATTTATTTACTTACCCAAGAGATTGGTTGTTAAGGAGTAGAATGACATCAATGAGCTTGTTCTTTATGCCTATTTATAGTATGTTTCATCAATGAAAGTTGAGATTAGGAAGTGCTATAGATTTGATAATCTTTTCCAAGAGATTGGACTGATTAGGTTAAGTGGTTCATTGTCTAGGATTAGATCTATCTGAGCATGTTAAGCATCCCAAAGATACTAAGAGGATTCATCACCCCATTAGCCCATCCTTAAGACCCTTTATTTATCTGATTGATTACCTGCTTTTACTTATTGCTTTCATTATTGTTTCTTTAGTTTACTTTTATGCTTTAGAGTTCTTTAAACCACCCCTTGAATTACTTGGCTTGACTTGATTAGATCTTTTATATCTTGATTGTTTGCAATTCATCCATCTGGATCGATACCTCTTATGCTACATCGCTAAGGGGAATTGAACTCCAAGGGTATAAAAATACCTGTTTCATTAAGCTGATATCTAAAAATATGATCGTGCCCTAGAAGAACTAAAACCCCCTTGGTCTTGTTTCTTTTGTGACGTCTTTCCCATCGCTCCATGTGATCTATAATCCTGTAATTTGCTTCGTTAGCTTGAACTCCATAATGGGCGTCAACTACATCTAAAAGATTTAAGGGTAACACAGCCTCAGACGGATAACCAATGGTTGTCAATGACTCAGCAACAGCATGGCTAATCTTACTAGGATGTAAATTCGCTACAACTGGTAGGAATCCAGTCGTTTGCCCTAAAAAATCTATGGTCTCATCAGAGCTGCTAAGAAGATGGAGTATGCTATCTAGCAAGAAACACATGTCTTGAATATCCAGTTGCTGAAAACCATCATAATTCATTAGGATTAAAGTGTCAAACTATTTTCAAAAAATGGAACGGTTGAATGAACTAAGAAACTGATAATTTTTTTTTTTAAACTAGATCTTACATTATCACTGCGTAGGGGGAATTCTTGTGGTATGTCTTTGGGCAATGTACGGCGACCCGCTGCCCGAGCTGCCCAGGTAAGTAAAAAAAAATCCCTTTTTCTCTCTCACGCCCGATCGGATATTCAGTTTTTTTTTTCCTCTCAAATATTTTTTGGTTTTAAGCTCTCTCTACTCTCTCAATTCTTGGTTGATTTTGGTGGTCAAAGCCTCATTCCACTCGATTTTAAGTGTAGTTTCTGATTTTAGAACTCTTTTCTCCTCCTAATCAAGGTACAATTCTTGTTTTCCCTATTTTTGAGCAATTTTCTTAAGGTTCATTGATAAGTCTGTATTTCATTACTTTTTGAGCATGTATTCATCATCTTTTCCGCATCATTCACTTGTTGGTTCGCATCATATTGATAAATTTTTGCATGTTTTGCATACTTAGGTAGGTTTTGTGCATATCATTCATATCTTGCATAAATTCGCATATTGGAGTGTTTCAGGTACTAAGCAGACATGCAGCGCAATGCAGAGGAACAAGTATCACTCGACAGGCACACGATCTAGTTTGATGATCGAGTAGGCAGCAGAGATACATTGCAAATACATCGACGATTGAGTGAGCAGCAGATGTATACGATCGAGTAGCAGATCCAGTGAGCAGAAGGGACGCGAAGCAGAACCGCTTGTCACTCGATGCACACACTCGAGTGACATGATCGAGCAAAGCAAAGGAGTAGCAGATGATTTCACAGATCAGGCGACACGCTCACTCGAGATACACGGTCGAGTATGCAATGATGCAGAGAAGAAATTATGTGTTACTCGACACGCTCACTCGACCAACAGGGTCATTACAACTTTTAAAACGCTTTTTACTTTGTCGTTTTATGTTTTAAGTTTTGCCCAAACATTGGTATAAATAGGTCTCTTTTGACATTGCCCAAGGGATCGAGTTTTTATTCTTAGGTTTTTATTGTTAGCCACCAAACAATCCAGAGAATTGTAATTCAGATTTCTTTTAAGTTATTAAGATTTTGCACTTAGTTTTTGAATCATTATTGTTTATCTTCCTGTCATCTTTATTATTATGCATGTTTTGAACGATTCTGGGTTTATGATGTTTAACATGATTTATGTGTATGAGTAGTGTTAGGGTTCTTGAGGATGGGATAGAGTAGGTGGAGAATGTTAGTTTGCTAGGGTGTTTATATTAGGTTTTTACTAGCTAGTTCTTCTCTGATCAATTGGAACTAGGTCATAGACATTTCATGCCTGAAAGGTGTATGATGAAATGTTTGAACCAACTAGTACCAGAGATTTACATGCTTAGCCCAAGAGATTGGTTGTCTAAGATGTTTATTGACATTAATGAGCTGTTACTTCATGCCTGTTTCCTACATGTTTCATCAATGAGAAATGAGATTAGAAAGTGTTGTAAACTTGATAATTTCTACCAAGAGATTGGATTGACTAGTGTTAGAAGTTCATTGTCTAGGGATTAGTATGTTTGCAGTTTGATAAACACCCTAAGTAGATTAACATGCTCCACCTACATCAATAACCTCATCCTCAGGATCTTCTATCCATTTTTGTTCTCTGCTTAATTTCATTTGTCATTTGCAAGTTTGTTCTGTACTTGATATCAATAGCTACTTAGTTTCTGTTTATGCATGGTAGTCTATGTTTTGCAACCTTACATTTATCGCATGTTTAACATGTTCGCCTAGGATGTTAGAAAACCAAAATCATTTATGCTTGGCTTGACTTAATCATTTCTGATACATCTTGATTGCTAGCATCACACCTGATTGGATTGATACCTATTGTACTGCAATGACATGATAATACTGAAGGGTAATTGATAGAAAATCCTAGTATCATTCATCAATGTCACCACATGAACTAGTCAAAATTGAGCTTGATTGTGGTGTTTATTGTTAGTTTTAGGTGCCTTGGGTAATGATTATTGGTGTATATTTTGCTAGATTACGGAATAATTTTTTAGTTTTGAGAAGTTAGGGTTCATGTGGTGAATCTATCTAAACATTTTTGAAGTACATTTTATGCTAAAATCTATTTTGGGTTATAACTTTTTATTTTGTAATATTTGCATAGTCAAACCCTTGCCATTTGAATAAATAACAAAATTCAAAAGTAATTTCTATAACTAAATCACAAGAAAATTGGAAACAAATATTTATTACATTAAAAAATTTCCTAAAATATCTCCCTAATAAGTTAAATCCCTCTCCAATATATTTATATGATCTTATTTGTTTTTAATTTATATTATTACATAACATATATTTATAATAAAAATACAAATTTTTTTCACACATTTTGAAATTTAAATTTTTGAAAACGGACGCATATAACTCAATCGATAAAGGAAAAAATATATGTATAATATCTACATAAGGTATAAAATTTTAGATAACAGTTCAAAACCTTTATAAATTGAACGGGTTTGAGTTTACATAAATATGATTATATTCTCAATGGGTTGTATATATTAAAAATCTTTTATGGGTTAAGTTAAAATATGATTTTTTATTTACAACGAAATCCTCGGGGATGTATTCTTACAACGGAGGAATCGGGATCTGCCTCGGTAGTTGAAATTAAATGGCACTCCTTTTCCAAGGGTTGAAAGACATAGTTTTGAGATACCACGAGCAAAGTGGAGAGTGGACAAAGATGGTAGATCATTTGGGAAATGATGTTAACTACGGGACCGCGTTGGAGAAGCGTTTGATCCAACTACATGACCTTGATGAGATCCGTCTTGAATCTTATGAGAATGCCAAGATCTACAAGGAGAGGACCAAGGCCTTTCATGACAAAAAGATCATGCCACGAAACTTCAAGGAGGGTGATCAAGTGTTGCTGTTCAACTCCCGGTTGAGGTTATTCCCGGGAAAGCTTAAGTCGCGTTGGTCGGGTCCATTCAAGATTAAGGAGGTTCGACCGTATGGTGCTTTCGTGTTATGGAACAAGGATGGAAAGGACTTTGTTGTGAATGGTCAGAGGTTAAAGCTATACTTGTCAAGTGATTCCATCGAGGAAGGAACCACGGTTTCTCTCTCGGAACCCCAAACCGCTTAAATGGCGTGGAAACGTCAAGCTTAGAGACGTGAAACAAGCGCACTTGGGAGGCAATCCCATAGTATCCTTGTACATATTTCTCTTTATTTTGTCTAGTTTTTATATGTTTGAGTTTTTTCCCTGGGTTTGGAGAATGATTAGGGAGGCTCGGAAAGAGGAATGATCGAAAACGGGCAAAAATCAGAGAAAACCAATAGACGCGCGACCGGTCCAATGCTGTGCCTAGTACACAAGTTAAGCTGATATCGAAAAATATGATTGTGCCCTAGAAGAACTAAAACACCCTCGGTCGTGTTTCTTTTGTGACGTCTTTCCCATCGCTCCATGTGATCTATAATCCTGTAATCTGCTTCGTTAGCTTGAACTCCATAATGGGCGTCAGCTAGATCTAAATGATTTAAGGGTAACACAGCCTCAGGCGGATAACCTATGGTTGTCAATGACTCAACAACAGCATGGCTAATCCTACTAGGATGTAAATTCGCTACAACTGGTAGGAATCCAATCGATTGCCCTAAAAAACCTATGGTCTCATCAGAGGTGCTAAGAAGATGGAGAATGCTATCTAGCAAGAAACACATGTCTTGAATATCCGGTTGCTGAAAACCCTCATAATCCATTAGGATTAAAGTGTCAAACTATTATCAAAAAAGGAACGGATCAATGAACTAAGAAACTGAGACAAGGGATTGATAAAAATTAAAAAAAAAAGCTAGATCTTACATTATCACTGCGTAGGGGGAATTCTTGGGGTATGTCTTTGGGCAATCTACGGCGACCCGCTGCCGAAGCTGTCCAGGTAAGTAAAAAAAAATCCCTTTTTATCTCTCACGTTCGATCGGGTTTTCAGTTTTTTTTTTTTACTCTCAAATATATTTTCGCTTCAAGCTCTCTATACTCTCCCATTTCTTGGTTGATTTTGGTGCTCAAAGCCTCATTCCACTCGATTTTAAGTGTAGTTTCTGATTCTAGAACTCTTTTCTCCTCCTAATCAAGGTACAATTCTTCGTTTTCCTATTTTTGAGCAATTTTCTTAAGGTTCATCAATGTCACCACATGAACTAGTCAAAATTGAGCTTGATTGTGGTGTTTATTGTTAGTTTTAGGAGCCTTGGGTAATGATTATTGGTGTTTATTTTGCTAGATTAGGGAAGAATTTTTGAGTTTTGAGAAGTTAGGGTTCATGTGGTGAATAGTGACGAAAATTGCAAAAATTTGTTAGAATTTGGGGCTTTTAATTTTTAATCTAGCTATTAAAGTGCCTTAGACTTTGTTGAACTTATTAGCTAGTCTCCTTTTGTTAGAATTCTAATTTTGCAATTTTCATAAGTATGAAACTAAAGTTTTTAGAGTAAAGTGTGAATGAGTTTGAGTTTGTAATTTGTTCTTGTTGCTTCTATCTTAAAAACGTGTTAGCTTGATGTTGTTTCAATTAGCTTAAGCCTCATTGTGCCTTACTATGAAAGACTAGTGATAATTTGAGACTTGGTTTGTTGTTTTCTAAATGTTTTGTCTCTTATCACTCACTTGGATTTGAACTTTAATATATGCACAATGTCGGGCAGTAAACGCCATAGAGGGTCATCAAGCACCACTCCAAGCGCTCCCCTGGCTACATTGACCGAAAATGAGAAGAAGCTTCTCCGGGTTCTTGATGAGTGCACCATTATGGCTAAGCGTTTCCCCGATAGGCAACTTTGGAACTAATGGGACTTCTTGACACATTGGACAAGCTCTTTGCAGACATGGGGATGGGGAGGATAGCAATGTTGAATGAACCAACATACCCGCAAGTCTTTAAAGAGTTCATGGCGACAGTCTCTTTGAAAGTCCATAAAGATTGCTTGGACGATGCTAGGGAAGGCACACTCAACTTCAAAGTAAAGGCAAGGACCTACAAAATCACACTCCCCGAGATTTGTGAGGTATATGGGTTTGCCAATAATTCAATGTGCAACTTCCCCGCCTTTCGAAATCAAGACGAGCTTTGGGAAGCAATGGTTGGCGGCGAGTATGAAAGCAAGAAGGGGAAGCTCACTAAAGTCCGCCATCCCGCGCTTCGCATTGTTTTGAAGAACCTCAAAATCTCCGAAACGTGAAGGAACGGACCGAGCCAAGTAAATGGACACTCAAAATTAAATGTTTAAAGGCAGGAATATCGAGGAAGATTCCCCGGACAACTTCCATGTTTTGGGGAACATGTCCGACTGGGTGTCGCCGCGGGAGAGGTGAAGTCGACATGTGTCGTAACTGATTTGAAGAGGGTTAAGCTATTCCGACACTTGTCAACGGAGTTTCACCATTAGTTGGGAATGATTTGACTAGGGTTGGATGTCTCGACCATTTGTCGATGGATGTCCGCCATGTGTCTCAGGATGTCTGCCATGTGTCGCCAAAGACCCGCTACTTGTTCGGATAAAGGGCATGTGTCGCAACCAATGTGACAAGGGTTCCTAGGAAATCTCACTCCTTCCCCTATAAATAGAGGTGGTCCTTAAGGGATTAAGCATAAGAAAAAATCCGAGAGTTCATTCGAGAGCTTTCAAGAAAGATTTTAAAGCGAAGCCTTGCCAAACCAATTGGCCTTTGAAGATTGACGGAGGAAGATGAGTACGAGAAGGAACGGTGAGGTGGAGAAGAGCTTACAAGAAGGTTTTGGCCAAATACAAGAAAAAACTTAGCCGGAGACGAGAAGTACACACACAACGCACACAAGAATCCTGATAACCCACTGTGAGTCTCGAAGCACGTGAATGTGGCACGTGATAGATTTTGTTCTTTCTTACTTGTTGATTGCACTTTTTAATTGTTGAGTTTGGTCAAGATCTACTTCGGTCTGGACTTGGTGTTAGATCGAGTAGATGTGACGATGATGTTGAAATCCACTTGGTGTGGTGAGAATGTGGACTTAGGCAAGAAGTCATATTTTTTTGTAAGAGTGTTGCATTGGTTGCATATAGTTGTAGGTGATACGTGAATCTCCTATTGGTCGCTACTGGGCACAGAAACCGACGGCTCAGCAGGGATGGGTCGCACCATAGGCTGAGTACTACCTGACAAGGTGGTGTTGAGGCAGACGTGATGTGTGACTCTGAGGATTACTAGATCCGAGTCCTTCGTGGTAACGGATTGATGTAATTAGTGTTGGGGATGGAGGATTGGTATCACATGGCCATTATTTTGAAGAGTCGAGTCTAGATGGAGTCGCATATTTAGTTTCCGTTGTGCATAATCATAGTTTACTTTGATTATTTGTTTGATTGCTTGCTTGCATAGGTTGCTTGATAGATTGCGTGTTTATTTTGGGTTTTGGGTTAGGTATTTATTTACCGAGTAGGAGAACTGAACTAACTGAGTGAGTATCACTCATGATGCCTCTATTTTGTTGTAGGAAACCTTAGAAAACCCTAAGTGGAGCTTGGAATATAGGACCTTGGTGTAGTTTTTGTTGTTGTTAGTGTAAATAGATATTGTAAGACGATGGACGTCCTGAAATTGTATACTTGTTTTGAGTGCTTATTTAATAAAGCTATATTTATGTAAGAAAACTTCGTGTTTTAGATTCATGATGGTTGTTGAGTGAGAGTGGGTTTTGTCTGAACCAACACAACTTCCGTTCACGGTAAAGGGTTGAAAAGCCTACTACTTTGTTTCGACAGGACGGTGCAATGGATGGACTGACTAGGGACGCTGGCTTTGTGCTAGAACCTTTGTCGGATCGTCTGTAGTACTTGTTGGTGACACTTCCAGGCCGTCTATTGTCCGTAGATCGGTTCAGGAGTGTTACAAAAGGTGGTAACAGAGAATGGTTACGATGTTGGCAACAACCATTGTTTTTCAAAATGTTTTACCGAGTAAATATAGAGTCGGACTAACAACAAGGATAAACTGGGTGTTCCAAGTCTTTATGTAGTTTGAAATAAGGACTTACTCTTTTCGATTGGATGCAGATGCCGCCGGGACGTGTTAGGATTCGTGCTATCCAACCATGGGAACTACCAAGAACTACTGGATAGACTAGCCATCGCAGTGTGAGCGATTACAGTTAAGTGGATTTTGTGATTCCATCGGAGCGTGTGAGACGTTCTTGAATGGATCGGAGACAAAATCACAAAATCCATTCAAGAACGTCTCACACGCTCCGATGGAATCACAAAATCCTCTTAACTGTACTCGCTCACACTGCGATGCCTAGTCTGTCAAGTAGTTCTTGGCAGTTCCCATGGTTGGGTAGCACGAATCCTAACACGTCTTGATATGACTATGGTGGAACTCGACCCGGAGCTCAAAGACGGGAAGCAGCTTGAAGCAAAAGAAATATCAAGGCTTGGAAAGCTCAACCAAGCAATCAATAATATACTTAGGGAGCTTAGTAAGAAGCAAGAAGACGTGGTTCAAAACTCTCTCATGAAGATCACCGTGCAAGAGGTTCGGTAAAAGGATTAGTGTTGCTTATGCACTCTTTTTCCCTTGTCAAGTTTTTTCCCATTGGATTTTCTTGACAAGGTTTTTAATGAGGCCTAAGTAACACTTTCAAGGCCTTTTACCAAGCCAATTTCGTGGGTCCAATGCCCAACACTTTGCCTTGGCCCATTTTCTATCTCTTTTCTTTTTTTTGCATTTAATGTGTTTGTTATTTTCAAGACTTGGTGCATAAACTTGCATGAGTGTAATTTCCAAGACACTTGTGCATGGTCTTGCATGTTCTTCTTCTCTCCCCTTTTCTCCCTCATACTCCTCTCCTATATAATCCTCCTCTACCTCTTATTTGTAACTGATCTAATCTTTTTATCAAAAACTCTTTGTAAAGTTAGATCACTCTCTCTTGTTCTTTTCTTTGGTGTGTAATATCCATAGGCAAGTCCAAGTTCGGTAAATCAAAGGCTCTCCCGCAACCTTTGAGCGACCATTCGCTCCACATCCTTTGGTCTAAGTGATCTCACGATCTCTTAGGTGCAAAGCCTATCTTTCCCTCAACTTCAAGAGTGTCAATTCTAGGAGAATCGTATTATGTGGTATCAGAGCACACTCTAAAAGTTGAGTACTCTATAATCTTTATCATCATTCATCATTTCATTTTACTCTTCATCCATATTCCATTCCATTTTTCGTTTCTATTTTCGTCACTTTTTGTGTTTCTGGATTTTCTGTCATTTTGTCATTATTTTCATAAATAATTGGCTCATCCAAAAATTATAAACTCAATTGTTTCTAAAACTAAGACCAGTCTAGTTTTTTACAAAAGTATTTCTAGAATTTTGGAGCTTGTTTTTATAATTTATTTTGTTAGTTGAGTTCATCTGTTTTAGGCATAATTTTCATGTTTGTACTTTGAACTAGTGACTGGTTTGTGTTGTTTCAATGGCAGGGGAAGGGAAATCCAAGTCATCACGTCCGAGAAGAAAAACATGATGAAAATCATCAAACGAATGGATAGAGTGATGGACGAAATATTGGAGAAACATTTTGGGGAACGATTTAAGCCAATCAAGGAACTTCTCAAAGGAAAAGAAAAGGTGTCGGGAGAACAAGTTAACAATTTGGAGGGCGAGCGAAATCAAAAGGAGTTGCATAGTCAAGCCCCGAAGAAGGAACCGGTTGATAAAATTTCCCCCAGTAGTCACTCAACTCACCGGAGCAGTCGAAGGCCAAAACGTGTGAAAGAAGAGATTCAAACACTCGTAGCCGAGCAAAATTAGCAATGCTCAAGCAACAAGGAAGAACGAAGTGAAACCAAATTACAGAAAATCTCGCCTCGTTGCAAGCTAAGTGTACTCTTTCATTTTTCCAATCTGATATTGTGTTTGATAAACTAACAAATTTTGAACCGGAGCAACCAAGTAGCATTGTTTCCTTTTCACAGGTTCATGAAGAAGCATCGCTAGGAAAAATACAAAAGAGTTTGTCGATGAACTGTGAATTGGAACCGCCATCTAACAATGAACCGGAACATATTCCTATGTCATTTCCTTGTGACTACTAAAAAAAGCACTGTAAGGAAATTGATTTGGATAGAACTAATCTAATTTGTGAGTGTTGATTTCTGCTCAAAATGAAAAACATTATGGTTTGGAAAACGTGAAAGAATTTTTTGTTTCAAAATCTGTTTTTGACAAAATAATTCCAAATTCTGAAACATTTGCCCTTGAAAAGTTCTTTAAGCCAAAAAGTTTGATTTTTGATAAGTTTCATGAATTTATCTCTTCTTTGAGAGTTTCTTTGTGTACGAACACGTTTGAGGTTCTTTGTACTAAAACTGAAAGTGTTTTGTTTAAAACTTGTCATGATTTGAAATACTTTCTTAAAGACGTGTTGTGTGGCTTAATTACACCAACGAGACCTTGTAAATCAAACTTGAATGATCATGTGTTTAATAAATGCTTCCCTAAGTTTACAAAGGTTGATTTGTTTACTAGCAAAGGTTTTCTTGTTAAGGATTTTTAGTGTTCTAATCACATTCTTATTTGTGAAAAAGAATTTGATTATCTTAAGAGATTGTTTATCTATTCCTATCGCACATTTGATGTGGTTTCTCTACTCTTTGTAAAAACCAAAGTAAGACAGGTTAAGGATTCAAAGTCAAGGATGATTAAAGATTTTCCTAATCATATCGATTTTGGACCAAGGGAAGAAATGAACCAAGGAGATCTTGTGTTCATACGGTCTACATCATCAACCAAGGAGCATGGAAAATAGCCAAATCTAATTCAATGTTCAAGAAGGAACAACAGGATTTAGAAACTTTCTCATCTAAATTCTTTGCGAGTACAGGAATTAAAGTGGCTTAAACGCAGGCCAAGAAACTCATTGCGTATTTCCGGATGATCTTCGAGGTTGGAGAAAAAGTGCGGATTCACTTGACAAAGGACAGATTCCAGCCGAGCGGAGTAGCAAGTTGAAGCCAAGGATCGATGGACCAATCTACATCACAAAACGGATCAATGAGAATTCCTACCAAATTGATCTCCGAGGTAAGTATAATCTAAGTTCAAGCTTCAAAGTTTCTAATCTATCTCCTTTTCTTGCAGATAAAACTGATTTGAGGAAATATCATTTTCAAGACGGAGGGCATGATATGACTATGGTGGAACTCGACCAACAGCTCGAAGACGAGGAGCAGCTTGAATCGAAGGAAGTATCAAGGCTTGGAAAGCTCAACCAAGCAATCAAGAATATATTTAGGGAGCTTTGTAAGAAGCAAGAAGACGTGGTTCAAGACTCTCTTATGAAGTTCACCGCGCAAGAGGTTCGGTAAAGGGATTAGTGTTGCTTATGCACTCTTTACCCCTTGTCAACTTTTGTCCCATTGAATTTTCTTGACAAGGTTTTTAATGAGGCCTAAGTAACACTTTGAGGCCTTTTACCAAGCCAATTTCGTGGGTCCAATGCGCAACACTTTGCCTTGGCCCATTTTCTATCTTTTCTCTTTATTTTTGCATTTAATGTGTTTATTATTTCCAAGACTTGGTGCATGAACTTGCATGGGTGTAATTGCCAAGACACTTGTGAATGCTCTTGCATGTTATTCTTCTCTCCCCTCTTCTCCTTCATCCTCCTCGCCTATATAATCCTCCTCTACCTCCCATTTGTAACTGATCTAATCTTTTTATCAAAAACTCTTTCTAAAGTTAGATCACTCTCTCTTGTTCTTTTCTTTTGTCTGTAATATCCATAGGCAAGTCCAAGTTGGTAAATCAAAGGCTCTTCTGCAACCTTTGTGCGACCATTCGCTCCACATCTTTTGGTCTAAGTGATCTCACGATTCCTTAGGTGCAAAGCCTATCCTTCCCTCAACTTCAAGAGTGTCGATTATAGGAGGATCGTATTACGTCTCGGTGGCATCTGCATCCAATCGAAAAGGGTAAGTCCTAATTTCAAACTACATAGAGATTTGGAACACCCAGTTTATCCTAGTTGTTAGTGCGACTCTATATTTACTCGGTAAAACATTTTGAAAAACAATGGTTGTTGCCAGCATCGTAAACCATGCTCTGAAACCACCTTTTCTAAAACCCCCGAACCTATCTACGGACAATAGACGGCCCGGAAGTGTCACTGACGAGTACTACGGAAGATCCGACCAAAGTTCTAGCACAAAGCCAATGTCCCTAGTCAGTCCATCCATAGCACCGTCCCTTCCAAACACAGTATGAGGCTTTTCAACCCTTTACCTTGAACGGGAGTTGTGTTGGTTCGGACAAAACCCACTCTCACTCAACAACCATCACAAATATAAAATACAAAGTTTTCTTACATAAATATAGCTTTATTAAATAAGCACTCAAAACAAGCATACAATTTCAGGACGTTCATCGTCATACAATACATAATACACCAAAAATATCCCTTTACACTAACAACAACCAAAACTACACCGGGGTCCTATGTTCCAAGCTCCACTAAGGGTTTTCTAAAGTTTCCTGCAACAAAATAGTGGCATCATGAGTGTTACTCACTCAGTTAGTTCGGTTCTCTTACTCGGTAATTAAACACCCAACCTAAAACCTAAAATAAACACCAATCTATCAAGCAACCTATGCAAGCAAGCAATTAATAAAACAATCAGAGTAAACTATGATTATGCACAGCGGAAACCTTTTCCTTTGCATCACCGATGCTTCAGTTCATCCATCTTCTTTTCTTTCTTTTCAAGGTATTGAAATTCTAGATCACTTCATATTCCTAAATAATGAAGAAATCATCTCCTCTTCCGAACATTTAAAGATACTTCAGTGATCCTTAAAGTTCCTCTCGATACCACCTTTATATCGATAACACCTTTATATCGATCTCTCTCGATTGTTGATCATATTTCACATACCACTCTTGATATCATCTTGATACCACCTTAGTACCTTGAAGATTATCGATCTCGCTCTAACATTGATCCTACTTCACTTACCACTCTTCATATCACCTTGATATCATCTTGGTACTTAGAAGATTATAGATCTTTCCTTTCTCTTTCAAGTCTTTACCTTTGCGAGAATTCTTTTCTCTACAAACTTTCCACACATTTCCTTAGCAAGATGATCTTATATCAATACTTTCTCTACACAAACACACATTCTTTGCAAGTTAATCACATATTAACACTTGCATTCGTCACAACATACATGTAGCATAGTTACAAAGTTAATTACACATTAACACTTTGCAAAAGTTACAAGCACACTTCCCATTCATTAAACCACACTTCCTTACATACTTGCAAGTTCTTATACACAAGTGGTGACATATCACACACTTAACTTCAAACCTTCTACAAATGGTGATACTTCACCCACGCTTTTTACAACTTGGGATTACTACACCCAACTTATTTCCTTGCATGCTTTCAACCGCTTTCTTACTTATTTTACAACTTGGCGAGGCGATTGCAACCATACCAAACAAGGAAAACATGCATGCAACGAGTTTAGAACCCAAACTTACCTTCTCGGAACCTTTCGGTCATGGGGTTTAACACGGGTTACCTATTCTAAGGGGAATCTTCTTCTTTTTCTTCTTCGAGTACTTGATAGGATTACAACTTGACTTACAGGGATCGACTTCCAAGTGCGCTCGTGGACACGAATTTCCATAGTGGCCTTCCTCACCACATACAAAGCATATGACACTCGGCCGCGAATATGGACGATAGCTACCACGTATGGACACTCTCTCGGGTAATGACCCTCTCGACCACACGTGAAGCAGTATGGTGCCAAACTCAACGGAACTATTGGTATATCATCATCGGCATCTTTCAGAGTAACTGAACTTTTACCAGTTCCTCGAACTGGACTGTTTTCGGTCATTAGGAATGGTGCTTATACGATTTCACCATTCACCATCATATTTTTTATCATTAAGGCCATCGAGGTTGCTCCATCTTGTATGGTTCCGTGAAAGCTCGCAGCAGAAAATATGTCATCTGATTCCCTCATCCACGTCGATACTTTTCTTGAATCATCTCCCTCGCTCATCGGAACTGGTACTTGTTGATCCCTCCTTTCACCATTCACTTATGGTGCATAGAGTTGGCGGCTCCGGCATCCTTATCATGTAGGTCTCCGGTACATGGTCATATGGTGTGGATTCATTGTCTCTCGACATCTCGTTGTCAGATGACAATACAATGTAATCCGGAGTCGGCGGCCGTGGCAGAGTAGCGAACACTGCATCGGGCGGCACCATGTTATAAGCCAATGCTTGACGTGGTATCCCATACTCCAACAGCAAGTACATGTCACTCTCTCCAGCCCTTTGCGCATTCTCAGAAGCGGTTGGATCAGCTTCCCACGAATTGTTCAACTCAGGGTAAACCATATCGTCACTCTCAATATCCACAAGCCATTTCTATACGTACCTTCTGAACCATCTGTCAACACGATCACATACGATGCTGGAACTTGGCCTAACCCACTCAATGGAATCAAGGGTTCATGGACCGAACTGTCGGAGATTTCAAAGTAATTCGTAAGTGGAATCCATCCAGACATAGTCTCTGCCAAAGACTCTGATTCCTCATTCATGTGCTCTTCGATAGTGATGATCGATCCAATCTCTTTACCTTATCAGGACAACATCACCTCCGGTGCCGGAGAGCTTCCAAACTGTTTTTCTTTTCTTTCTTCTTCTCCACCTCCATTATCGAAGCTTGCCACATCCAAAGACTGTATAAACATACCATTAGTAGGTTCCACCTTTGTTGGATATGGGCCTCAGCCTACGAGTCCCTTCTCCACACTCTCTCTTGTCGGCCTAAGAGGATGACGTGGTTTCTAGAACCACGACCAGCACAAAAAAACATAGTAGCGAGCGGGCCTCGATCTGCGGTCAATCAAGTGATCGACCCATGAGATCGGCCCGTCAAAAGCCGCTACGCCGTCTGCAAAAAGAACAAATCCTGAGTTAGGTTTGAGGTGTCCCATCAACTATAAAAGGAGGGGTCTTTGACGTGACAAGAGAGACAATTAACTGCGAGAGGAATAGTGTACTGTTCGTATTTCAATTCGCCCTTTATACTAGTAAAGCCGATCAGCTAAATCCATTTGTCTCTTTGTAATCTTGACAATCCCAGATCATAAATAAGATTGCCTACATGTTCAGCTCTTTGTGTAACCTCTTACCGTATTGATACAACTTCACTATCAACAACCTCCTACACCACAGCTCCTTCTATCTCCTCCCCACATCTCATTCTCACTCTCTCTCTCCTCTCCACATCTTGTTCTCTCGGTGATATCCTCTTCCTCTTTGTTCCGATCTGGTATCCTTTTTCACTTGACCAGAACATCTAATTAGAACATTGCTAAACAACACGTCTTTAGATTTTCAACGTTCAAAGATCAAGCTTCTGATATTTTAGGGTTAGACAATACTCGGCTCTCTTATGGGGCTAAAACCAAAACACACAACAAACCCTCTTCCCTTTGCTTTACTTTCAATTGGGCCTTTATTGGGCTGCCTCATTATATATTAACAAACTGACGCAATAAGTAGGAATATGGTGTTTCACTATTAACTACTAAAGTCTCCATTCTTGTTTGTGATTCTGTATCTGATTACTTTTTTAATTTTTTGTTTGATTTTGTGTCTTTATCAGATTTTTTTAACTCTTTGTTATAGAAATCGACAGTATAACCTGACTACTGATCGACCCGAACTAAATGTATTTTGGTGATATTATACAGAATCCAAATTTTTCCAAATCTGAAAAACCCGAGTTTGTCGTATGTCGAGGACTAATAATTATACTCTCGTATGACGAGGACCCACCCGATGTGCAAGGTTTAAAAATTTTAAATGAAAAAAAAAAATTGTTCTAATTAGTAGAAGTTATTCTAGAAAGTAATTTAAAAAATTATATTATCATTTTGCTTTAAGAAAACTAAATTATTTATTTATTTTATTTCCAACTCTAAAATGTGATTTCAAAAACTCGCCCAAAATATGATTTTACAACTTATTTAGCAAATATTTTAGATGCTAAACATCCGTCTAATCATCGTTCTATTAACAACCTTGAACGATTTTACTATACATTTTACCACTAAAATATTTTTGAAATATGTTATACTATACTATATTGTTAAAGTATGCTCTTTAATTATCACAACATATAAAATGTCTCTATGATTGTATTCATCTAATTATATGTCTATTTCCTTTAACTTTTTGACATGGTTTCTTTAACCACTAAAACTGTTTTTGAAATAGTTTCTTTAACCACTAAAATTGTTTTCTCAAAAATTAAGAAAAAAAACTCGACATGATTGCAATGAAAAACTAAGGAAAAAAAATCAACTTGATTGCAATTATTTTATAACCTACCATTAAATGTTCAGAAATTAAAAACCAAAAAAAAAATTGATATAATATTCAAATTATATAATTTTTAAAAAATGATCATCAGATTTTATAAAACTGAAAATTATAAAAAAAAATTTTTTGAGCTACTGACGATTCATTTGCTTACACAATCTATGAATTTTTAATAGACATTGAGAAACAAAAGAATTTATCTCATAATCTCAAGTAGCTCTAAAACAAATAAGAAAATCAAATTATACGAATAATATATATATAATACAAACTTACACTTTGAAATTATAAGAATGATTTTATTCTTTTATATGTATATTTACCACCTCATATCACCCAAGATGCTGACCACTAATATATAGGGAATATGCATTAAATAACTATGAATTCAAAAAGAATTGAGAAAATAACTATGGTGTTAGATGTATTCTCTCTCTTCAATTATAATTACTCGTATACCCATTTTATATATTACACGTTATTTTTCAAAATCACATAAAATTTATTTAGGTTTATTAAAAAGTTGTTAAAGTTTAGATTTTATAAATAAACGAAATTATATTTCTGTTTGGGTTGATAAAATAGTGGTCAAGTTTTAAAATTTGTAATTAAACAAAATTATATTCCGGTTAGGGTTGATAAAATAGTGGTTAGGGTTTAGATTTTGTAATTAAAAAAAAAATATTTCGATTTGGGTTGATATAATAGTGGTTAGGGTTTAGATTTTAAAAATAACCGAAATTATATTTTGGTTTGGGTTGATAAAATAGCGGTTAGAGTTTAGATTTTGTAATTAAACGAAACTATATTTTGGTTTGGGTTTATAAAAGAGTGATTACGGTTTGCTTTATTTCATGATTTCAATTTTGATTTTTTCATATAACATGCTATTTTTTGTCAACATGTCATTTTTATCAAAAACACAGTAAATGTTTTCAAATTTCAAGGTGTTTGTTTTAGATGATATGCTATTTTTATTTGATTCATGTCATTTCTTAAAACACCATGATTTCTTATACTTTTCCTTGATTTTTATCACCTATCTTCTCCACATTATCTCATCTATAGTATGTTCTTTTCAAATATGTTATTTTGATTCTCAATTCTCATGTTTTTTTTTTAAATATATCATGATATTTTTATTGAATAACATGTTCTTTTCAAATATTACCATACGCTATTTTATCTTTGCATTCTGATTAAGGGCAGTTTTGATTTTTCACTTCTCTCAGAAAGGTTAGTTACCTAAATTTTTCTAACACATGATTATTTTCTTAATTCTTTTTGAATCTATAGTCATCTACTAATATTGCCCTAATATATATCATATCGATATTTCTGTTACCAAAGTATTTTTTTGTTTGATCTTATAGTTATGTGAAATATGTGATAAATACAAATATTTGATATTTATAATCTAGACTTATCTTAACAAAATTATAAAACATCCAACAAAATATATTAGATTACATATTTAAAATACCAATTTTTATGAATTATCTGTAATTTTAGTTATAGTTCTTCAAAGATAATATCATTTATTTTTTGGTATTCTTTCTAATATAGATTTGTATATTCATATTATGTAATTATCTTCTTTTTCGTTTTCTTTTCCCATAAAGGAAAATGATATACATATTTTAAGTTATCAAACTGAAAATATTGAAATATGTGTTAAAAACTAATAAATTAATTGAATATGTTGATATCTCGATTACAACCTTGGATTCAAAAAGATGAAGGGACCCAGAGGATTACAAATTTCCCATCTCATCGGGGGCGGAAAACAAATCAAAATTTCAATGTGATGTAGCCTTATCTTTTTTAGTTGGGAATAACGGCGAAATTCATCCGAATTGAACAATCCAATGAAGAATAAAAGTAGAGCAATGCGTCGATGGCGCACGAAGCGCATGCTGAGCATGCACAGAGAAAAATAATATTTATAAGGGTTCATCCACCTTAGATTACAATATTTCTTTCTATTGCGCCTAAAATCTCTATTTCTGCTAATATTTTATATGTTTCTATTTATGGTTCATGTGGAAGTAGAATGCAATAAATCTTCATTTTCTGTAGAATTGCTTATGTGATCTTAGAAGCACTGGCCGGCATGACCTAAAGGAACGTCAAAAGACCTCTAGCTCATGTTCAATTGGTTATGTAGGTTATATCCGTTTTGGTTTCTCACGTGGAAACATAAAATCACTACTAATTTGTATTTTTATTTACGTGTTGATGACGATGATGCTAAATATTTTTTAGTATAGGATTAAATATTTTTTCTGTATAGATTTTTTTTTATAATAGATTTAAAATTTTTTACATTTTTTATTTTAAAATATTTTAATAAATTTAGAATTAACACATGTTATCATTTTATCGATCCAATTGACATGGGTGACGATCACGTTAAGGACTAAATTTGAAAATCATACTTCATATAATAAGATAGCAAAGATAACTCTTTTTAATATTTCGACATATAGCATCATATTTCTGAATCACGTTGTTACTACTCATGTCTAACTTGATCAAAATCGTTAGCATATATAGACGGTATTATCCAGATAAGGAAAAAAGAGTAACCTTATACATAAAAGTCTAGAGGAAGAATAGTCATGGACGAAACAACGAATCGCATTCGCCAAATCGAAAATGAACATAAATTAGAGGAATCAAAAGTGAACCATACTTGACTAAAAACCAAACGGATCTTATACTCAACATCCGAAAGTATATATATGAAACCCAAACATACCGAACCGAGTGGAAAATATCTAAATAACAAATATTTTGACCGAAACACTAAAAAATTACTGAAAAAAAAATCTGAGTAATCAAAAAATAAAATTTAAAATATCCAAAATATGCAAATATCCAAACCGAAACTAAGCCAAAAATATCTAAAAATGTTCGAATAACACCAAAGTATCCAAAAATATATAAAGTATCACAAAATATCTGAACTTTTTGGTTACAACCAAAACCGAAAAAATATCCAAACATAATTTTGTTTTAAATTGGTTTTTTGTTTAAGATCCGAAACCAAATAGAACCAAACGAAAAAGAAAGAAAAAAAAACGAATAGATAATATTCTCAATAATTGAATGATTCTGAAACCAAAAATACCGAACCAAAAATACCGAATCAAAACTGAACCGAATACCCGAATGCTAGGAGCGTAGGACTAAGAAAGAAGAGGAAGAAATTGAAAATACGACTAGACGTTACGATGATGATGTGCTTTCAAGTTATTTATGCAAATTGCCTTTTCCTTTTACAGTTATCGACTAAGTGGACTTATAATGATGGGTTTATATCTTTTTTAGTGGGTTCAATTTCGAAATGGATTTTCATTTTTTGTAACAGCAATTGGTCTATTTGCTACCCTTCAATTTTATCAAAAAAAATTATTGAACCCACTAAAAAAGATTGGTCGATGGGCTATTAGTGTCCTTTAATATCATGCAAATGGAGATGACAATTTGACGTTTCAATGGAAGAGGGCATGTGAATTTTTCTATTTATCTTTTTCACCGAATTCATTCAGTCCCATTTTCCCTTTCTAATTATGAGCAAGATGCTGGATAGAAATTTTAATGTTTATAGAATAGAAAATTAGTATATGTAAAATATTTTATTTGGCTATTAAATTGATCTCAACAATTAAAAATCCAAATATTTGAATTTTGAAATATTTATCACTTTTCAAAGCACAAAAACTCTAGATCATTCCAAAACATAGTAGATCAAGATCGATTCAAACTGTAACTACAATTATATAAATGAATATTTTACAGAATGTTATCAATTTCAAGTCAAGAACTAAACAAATATTTCTTATGGATTGGTTGGAGAAAGTAATATACTGTATGTCTAAAATATATTGAAACTGTTAGCAATTTCAAACATGGAAGGAAAGAGAAATGAGAAGTGTGAAAGTGGAAAGGAACTGGTAGAAGAGTAGGGTATGTTACCTTGTGAGAGATCCTAATTGATTTGATGTCACTCACTAATCATTAATGCCTTCATACCCACCCACATGTTCCCTCTTATTGAAATACCAATCAATTTGGTTGGACATAGCACAAACAAAATTACAAAGCAATATCAATGGTAACCACTATTCTCAAATCATTGTTTCTTAAGAAGACTCAATCACTTTCATTACATTTTTATCATTACCATTACCAATCTTACCATTTTTTTTGTATAACCAATGTGTATGCAAGTATTGTTCAAGTTCTAAATTTGTATCTTCGAGTTAGACATAGGATTTTATGCTCCATATACAACCAACCAAAATATGTATATCTTTTTTTCCTAAAATGTCAATATTGGAAAGTAAAAAATACAGTCTCACCAATATAACCAAAATAATAAGTTATAGGTCTAATTGGTGACATACCAAAAATTAAAAACGATTGACTTGTTAAACAAAAATAAATAATAGTACTTGATAAATAGGGATATTGAGTTTTAATATTGCTATTTATTTTATATGTGATAACAAATAAATGGTACATTCCTTACAAGATAAATTGAATATTTCATTTCAGTCACGATTAGTTCATATAGAAATGGAAATAAATCAATACATCTATACAATTTAATCCATCTACTGTATGTATGTACGCATTAGACAAAAGAGGAATGAAAATAAAAGCTATAGCTTCCCTAAGTCCCCCTTTGGAGTGTATACCATTTATCTTAGAAAAATATTGCAAATTTTATTTGTTTTATATGTGGTAACGAATAAACTTTTCTAAAATAATTTTGTGTGTGTGACTATCTTTATGCATTTATTTCTTAAAAGTATTGTAAGTTATTTGATTTTTATTGTGATTTTGATGATATTAAAAAAGTTCATATGATTTGTCGTAAAATCCTTTGAAATCCCACTTAAACCATGAAATTTGGATTTCTGTATTTTTAATGAAAAAAAAATTCTTAAATTCTCCCCAGTCCTTCAAAATCTTTAAAAAACAAGTCCAAATTTTATTTTCAATAATAGGATTTTAAGGTAGAATTATAAATCATTAGTTTAATAATACTGAATTTGATTAGACTTTTTAAAATTAAAATCCATAATTGAATAACATCTGATTTTGAAATTTTATACAAATCACTTTGGTTGCTCGAGTAGTTAACCTGATACACTTAACTGCAAGGTAGTATATTCGGGATCGATCCATAAAGAGCAAAATACTCTAAAGATTTTCGAGACTCGTTCTTAGCTAAAATGAAAATAGTAGCTTGTTTGGTTTTTAGACTTATAGATAAAAATACAAATAAACAGAGTATTAAACTTATGAATCACCACGTGATATTTTTTTATTTCTATCTTCATTCACACGGTACTGAGAATTACTATGAACAAATGCCTATAATATTTACTCGGTATATGACGTTGAACAAACATATTTTCTTCATCAATTGAGTAGTATTCCCTATGTTTAATTATAAGTGTCGTTTAAAGTTTTTCACACTTATTACAAAAACCATTAAATATATAATTTCTACCCCTTATTAATATATTATATAAATTTTTCTTTGACCAAAAGATTAAAATAGTAGAGACAAATAGGAAATATTATCAAATATCTATATTGAAAATACAAAGCGACACTTATTTTGAAACAGAATTTTAAATCCAGAATGACACGTAATATGAAATATAGAGAGCATATGTCAATATTTTCAAAACTAATAAATTTAAATCAATATAATTAATGGGAATTCATAATAAGATTTCTAAGAAAATAATTCAGCTTAAACTTAATCCTAAAAATTATTGTTCTTGGTTATTTTGGCTATAGGATATTATTTATCCGGATACATGTTAAACGTATTTTTAATATTCTACTTTTTAATACAACTTCTATAATAATAAAAAATAATTCAGGGAAATTTAAAGTTTGCATTTCCATGATCCCCATTCTCCATATATTTAAATTTTCTATAGAGATTAAATATTATTTATATCTTCTAAAATTTAAATATATTAAATATTTAGGGGATTTGCAAATATAACTTTTTTAGGTTACCATGTTTTTACAAATACCTTTCTTTGGTGTCCTTTTTAAAAATATCATCTTCTATGTACATAATGAATAAATTACCTTCATTTACTAGACTCTATGATGAAGAAATGAATATTCATTCTAACAAAAAAAAATATTCTCTCCGAAAAAATTTCCGCCTTAACATTTCCGACAAAATATTTCCAACCAAAACATTTCCCGCCAAAACAAATTTCCCGCCATAATTTTTCCACAATTTCTTCAAAAACCTTATAAATATTTTTAAAACCCTTAGAAAATCATTTAAAATCCCTTGTAAATCTTTTTAAAGTCATCCAAACCTTTAAAAACTTTAGTAAACCTTTTACAATCTTTGTGAATCATTTTATAACATATATAAACACTTTTAAATCCTTTTAAAACCCTTATAAACGTGGTAAATCATTTTGAAACTTTTATAAACACGGGTAAATCCCTTTGAAACTCTTATAAAATTCTATTAGAAATCCTTGTAAATCTTTAAAAACCATTTAAAACGCCTTGTAAACTCATTAAAAACTCTTTAAAAACCTAGTAAATTTTTTAATTTCGAGAATATTGCCCCTATGAAACTTTAATCGGAAATGTTTTGGCGGGAATAATTAAATTTTTGATTTTGTTGATTTAATTAATTTTCAGCTAGTGGTAAATGGTCATTAAATATTATGATAGGGCAAAATTTTAAATGGCAAAAAATGAGGGTATTTTGTAAAAGAGTATCATGAAAAGGGCTTTATTAAGATTTTTTCAAATATAATATATTAGACATTTTATAGAGTTAGAAAATTATAATATTATAAATCCTTATACCTTATTAAATATTTTTGATACATGGATAAATTGATTAATATTAATTCAACATTATTCTTAATGGATAAATTTTTCTTAGTAAATACAATAATATTCTTTATAATACCAAAAGTTATTCCAAATGTACTGCAAAAGGAACAGTATAGATATATGAAGGATTTGTGATACGATTACAATTTAGGTAATATTATAGTAAGTAAAGTGGAGATTTTAGAGAATTTTTAGAAAGATTTGGAATCATTTTACATAATTTCAATGATTCATGTAGTCTTTAAATAGAATTAGAGAAATTTTGTCTAATGTTTTTCTTTGAGAGAATTTTTGAGAAATACCCCTTTTGGTGTACTCTATTCAAAAATATCACCTCATTCAATATATTTTCAAAAATACCTATGTTTGAATAAAAAATGATAAATTTTTATATAGTTTATAAGGTACTTCTAAATGTGGTAAAATCATTTAAAATTTCTACCTCTTCACGTCCAACACCAAATTCTTGATATTGAGGTGTTATATTACAGCTATATTTCTAAATGTGGTAAAATCAAAACTGAAATTTTAAATGTAATACAGTTAAAAACCGTAATTGTAATTTTAATTTTAATTTTTAATTTTTTATTTAAAATTATAACTATTATCATTTCGAGTGTCTCTTTTTTGGAATAATTAAAATCATGGTATAAAAACGATATCATTTAGCCGTTCTCAATGCCACCTTACTCTTACACTCTGAGTCATCTACACGTATCATCTGAGTTAGCATCTCACTGTGACATGTGGCATATGAGTTAGCATCTATTAATGTGGAGTCTGAATTGACACTATTTGTACTAATTGGATATGAAATTTGAATTTTGTTTGAATTTGGGTATAAATTCGCATTGCATCGTTGTATATGTAGAAATCGGCAGTTTTGAAATTGTACGGGTATGAAATGGCTATTTCCCCAAAGTGGTGAGCTAGTAGTTCCCATCTGGTAGAAGAGCTGTCATGTTGGTCTAGGTCAGGAATCGTTTCTCTCCATATGCGAATTGTTTTCGCTTTTTTTTTTTGTCAGCAACAAAAAAAATTAGCTCAATAGAGCCAATTTGGGAGACAATTGTTTACATACTTCACTGGATGAAGAATGATACGAGCTTTGCGTACCATGGAGTCCTCCTTATCATTCAAATTCCTTGGTATTAAAGATAAAGAAAAAGTTGTGAACTCTTCCCTATCCGCTGCGATATCATTCAGGTAGACAGAGAACACCGGCCACTCGTAGGGAGAAGACACCATCTTCACCAAGTCTGAACAGTCGGTAAGAAACGCTACATCTACGTGGTCATGGCCAATCATACATCTCATCGCCCACACTAAAGCTTCTACTTCTGAGTGGAGTGGAGAAAAACTTCGTTGGAGATTAGAAGCTCTCATGGTTGTCGAAAAATCCTGATCATGCTGACAAAACCATCCTAGGCCTGAAAATATATTCGAGTCCTTCCATGATCCATCAATGAAACATCAGTATCCTAAGAACCTAGTGATTAAGGTATTTAAGCGAACTTGTGGTCTAGCTCCCTCTGCCAGAGGAGTTACAGAAGGCGCCAATACGTCATTATGTGCGTCATGCCATATCCTCGACTCATCCTTTGCAGCCCCAACTATATCTAAGGGGGATTCATCTACATTTTCATAAATTTTGGCATTCCGAGTCTTCCAAATATACCACAGTAACCAAGGAGAAAAGTCAAACTGATCCCCACTTGTTAGTAAACAAAGAATGTAATCCATGTTTCAATACACTAACGACGTTGGAAAGGCAATAGAGCCCACCGGGATGTTGGTCAAAGGCCCAAGATTGCCGCGCTGGTGGACATTCAAAAATAACATGATTAACCGTCTCCACCTGAGCTCTACAGCGGCCACAAGTGGGGTCGCAAAGAATACCCCTCTGATTCAGATTTGCCAATACTGAGATACATCCCTTCAAAACTTGCTACATAAAATGTTAAATCTTAGGTGGGCAGCTCACCTTCCAAACTCCTGCCAGTAAAACTGTGAAATCTGGTCCACATACCGGCATAATTTGTTGTCTCAGATCTACTAATCTAGCCGTATGGTAACCAGACTTTACTGTATATTTTCCATTCTTCGTAAAGTTCCAGCCCATAAGGTCTCTGACTTGCCTATTCCCCACCCGAATAGCATTAATCAGAGCAACATCATCTGGAGAAAATGCTCAATATGCACATCCTGGCGCCAAGAATTTGTTTGACGATCAATCAAGTGTCCTAATTGTAAGGACGGATCTATAAGGGAACCGTTACTTAAAGCTGGTCTCAGGAATGGAGAAATGATACAAGACTCGGTGGTGAGCTTGTATTAGGATAGATATGATGGCTTCACAAGATGGCGGTCGCTTCTCTCTTGTGAAGGAAAGATGGTCGTTGATGTAGATCTGACACGATGGCGGTTGTTTCTCTCGTGTGGGATCGAATGAAGGGGAAGTGCTGGCGAATTGAAGTACACCACAGAGATGTGATTGGTCTCTGATACAGTACACGATCTTATCCTTGTGCAATCACACACACAAGACAATAACAAGCTTAATATCTTAAGAACACTTAAAGAGAAGAAGTGAAGAAAGTTCGGTTCTTTATTGATAATCAAGGGTAAAAATCATACAACTGCTGTAGGGGGACTTTATAAGAGTCCATCAGCTAGCCATAGGGCCGAAAATAAATGCAAAAAAATACAAAAGGAAACAAATAAAAAGCAAACACAAAACCCATTGGTTTTGGAAAGAAAATGACAAAATAAAGAAACTAATTGTGCACACTTAAACTCACTTGAAGGGCACGTATTCTAGCTGTTGTTGGGGCTTAGTGGACCTGCAAATATCAAAAATACTAAATAGAACTTACTGGGATGCAATCTAGGCCCAATCGATGTTCTCTGAACTACGTCTTGATCTACTTTAGGGGTCTTGTCAGGTGCATGTTTGTTTGTTGGTTTCTTGAAGTAGATGACTTCTTGGAGTTTCTCTTGGGTAGCTTGATCAGTCTCTTGAAGCTCTTCCAAGTCCTTGATGTCTTGTTCTTGATCTTCACTCTCTCGATCACTCTCGAAGGTGAAGCTTGTTTTGCTCGTCTCTTGTGACTCCATTGTCTTCTCTTGGATTCTAGAGGTTTCTTGACTTGTCAAAGGAGAATTCATACCTGGGGAAATGCTATGTTCAAGACTCATTTGGGTGAATGCTTCAACAAGCTCTTCCTCGGCGATGGGATCATATTCGTCATGATGGAGTAAAGGTGGTACAGACCAGTTGACGTAGTTCAGCTCTAGTGAGCTCACAATGTCTTGTATAGCTAGGTTAAACCTCTTTCTAAGTTGTTTAGACTTTGAACGAGTCATGGGACCTTCTGGGACGACTGGTACAGGGTGTGGTACATGATCTGGTACTTGATCTAGTTCAGCGGGTTGGACAGGATAATCAATGTCCGCATCAAGAAAGATCCAAGGATCCGTCCAAACTGAGACGGAATCCCCAGCCCCAACCCGTTTAATAAGTTCTCTATTAACCAGAGATCTAGCGGAGGTGATACTCCTCCAACCGTAAGCTTGAGAGTATGATTTAATCGGATCCATTGGGTGCAAATTACGATAGTATCGACCCTTAAAAACCGTAGCAAATAATGAATCCGGGAACTCCATTAGTCCCCATAACTGTTTAGCTAATAACGCCGAGTTAAAATCGTTTACATCTCGAAAATCCAATCCACCCATACTCTTACTGGAGCATACTTTATCCCAAGCTCGCCAATGCATTCTCCCTGAATAATCATTCGTACTCCACCAAAATTGAAAGAACCCATCCCGTTTTTTTCTTTTAACATGCAAACCGGATTAACCTAATCAACTCAAACCAGCTAAACCAACCCTAATTAATTTAAATCAATTAAACCAAACAATTCCAACATTAATTCAAGAACACCAACGAGCCCCTAGACCATCCTCCTCTCCTCGCCATGTTTCCACGGTTCACACATTTGCTTTACCTGCACCAGAAAAAGAGATGCATAAACACTTAGTGAGGGCGATCCTCCCATCTACGAGCTATACACACAAGAAATGAGATAACAACCACTAATATAACATAAACAAACCATCCAGTAAGCTAAACATCCAATAACACTTCCAGTTCACCTACAAATCATCACAAACAAGTAACTCAATCCCAATCGCTTAGATAAGCTCATGGTCACCCACTCACCTTAACAAGGTGCATTGAATAACAAAAACAACCAGGAAAGACTCTCCTCGCGACTACAACTGCCAAACAACGCCCTACAACAATCCACACAAACAAAATCTCTAAGAACCAATTGGACAGAAACAACAGAAACACTACAGCCGCAGAAACTAAGCCGCAAAACATAAACCAACCGTTAACTTCTTAATCCCTTTGGTGGAATGCAAGAACCAAACGTCACCAAGCTTCCCACAATATTAGGTGCCGATCAGAGAAACGATGAAAAAACGATCGCACTTACAAACTCCGCTGATCCCAGTTCGCAACAGAGAAAGGAGAATCAACGTACACGCCTTAAGAACAAACCTACCAAAATTCGTTACCTTTCGATAAGATTTGATACGTCGAAACTCTATTCTACCAAGACGTGACGAATTTGCTTCTCTTGTCTTAAACACCAAAGCAAAGCTAACACTCTCCTTCTCACAAGTGAACTTCTCCTTCTCCTTTTCTTAATTCAACTCTCAGAAACAACAGCGAAAAAACAAAAGAGAGAAGCGTTCTTTATAAAACTAGGGTTTTTGGTTTAATCTGATTAAACCATGATTTACCTAAACCAACATTAATTAAACATCCTTTGATTCAATTGACAAATCGACTAGTTTAGGAAATCAACCGGAATTAAACCGACTCCACCCTAATTCTTATACACAATCAAGTCTCATATTATTTTCCAAAACACGGGCGTTACAATTCTCCCCCACTAATATGGATTCGTCCTCGAATCCTTCAACATCGTCCATAAGTCGGACTCCGTACAACCGTCCCAAATGATCCGCACTCCCACAACTGACTCCTCTGAGGCTCTTATCTAATCAATATACTCACGTTCCAGACCCTATTTGCTCATACTCACCCACTTCCCCCGTCCACAGGTCGCAACCCATGAATCATACCCGCTCGTCCTCAGGCCTCCGCCTTAGACTACAGTATCCAGGAAGTCTCACCACTCCCCCCGCTCTTAGGTTAAAACCTTCAAGTCATACCGGCTCACTATTAGGCCTCCAGCCTTCAAGCTACGGTATCCGGGAAGTCTCACCATTCCCCCCGCTCTCAGGTCGCAACCTTCAAGTCATACCGGCTCACTATTAGGCCTTCAGCCTTCAAGCTACGGTATTCGGGAAGTATCACACTCGCTCTTGGGTCATCACCTTTAAGCGTTCTCTCGAATCGTCATCCGAGACTAGCACATAACATCCGAGCAAATAAGTCCAAACGCCACCGAGCATATCTCTAGATCAGATATACTTCTCGTGGTTCCCCTATAGCATCGCAATGCCATACTAACCACAATCCCAAAACTTTCCAAAAATAGAACCGTCAAACCCGACGCTTTCTATTTTTAGAAACTCACATATATTTCTCTTTCTCATGACACCAACAAGTCAAATCCAAGAAATACTCACATAGTCCAAGTACAAAATCACAATGTCATACCTACCAAACAATATTCCCACCTCGAATATCATCTCTACCATGACAATTCTTCAAGTCAACTCCCAAACCATCCCGTCACTCAGGGTATTACATAATAGTCTCCAACTTAACTTCTCGGACATCCATTTCCAACAAAACAACACCGAAGACTCGTGCTCCGGACTACAACCACCACGACCACACAACTACTGCGAGCACCACGCTCGCAACCTCTAGCCTTCCACATTGCCACGAGCAGAAACTAGGAAAACAAACGATTAGAGAAAAGACAAAACATCACAACTTACTGTAGAATCTCATTGATGGCTCGAGAGGATGATCTAGGTCTCCATGCTCACACAATTGATTAAACAGACAAATCAATCAGCATGCAATCCACATCATCATTTTCCATCAACGAAATTTACACATCACATTAAAAATAACCAATGTACTCCCGCCCTAGAATCGTAAGGGCTCTGATACCAAATTGAAAGAACCCATCCCGTTTGTTTCTTTTAACATGCAAACCGGATTAACCTAATCAACTCAAACCAGCTAAACCGACCCTAATTAATTTAAATCAATTAAACCAAAAAATTTCAACAATAATTCAAGAACACCAACGAGCCCCTAGACCATCCTCCTCTCCTCGCCATGATTCCAAGGTTCACACATTTGCTTTACTTGCATCAGAAAAAGAGATGCATAAGTATTTCATAAATACTTAGTGAGGGCGATCCTCCCATCTACGAGCTATACACACAAGCAATGAGATAACAACCACAAATATAACATAAACAAACCATCCAGCAAGCTAAACATCCAATAACACTTCCAGTTCACCTACAAATCATCACAAACAAGTAACTCAATCCCAATCGCTTAGATAAGCTCATGGTCACGCACTCACCTTAACAAGGTGATTTGAATAACAAAAAAAACCAGGAAAGACTCTCATCGCAACTGCAACAGCCAAACAACGCCCTACAACAATCCACACAAACAAAAGCTCTAAGAACCAATTGGACAGAAACAGCAGAAACACTACAGCCGTAGAAACTAAGCCCTAAAACATAAACCAACCGTTAACTTCTTAATCCCTTCGGTGGAAAGCAAGAACCAAACGTCACCAAGCTTCCCACAATATTAGGTGCCGATCAGAGAAACGATGAAACCACGATCGCACTTACAAACTCCACTGATCCTAGTTCGCAACAGAGAAAAAGGATCTCCCCAAACTGCATATAACTTACTGAATATTATTCCGAATTCACTTCTGTAAAAAGGAGAATCGACGTACACGTCTTAAGAACAAACCTACCAAAATTCGTTACCTTTCGATAAGATTTGATACGTCGGAATTCTATTTTACCAAGACGTGACGAATCTGCTTCTCTTGCCTTAAACACCAAAGCAAAGCAAACATTCTCCTTCTCACAAGTGAACTTCTCCTTTTCCTTTTCTCAACTCAACTCTCAGAAACAACAGCGACAAAACAAAAGAGAGAAGCGTTCTTTATAAAACTAGGGTTTTTGGTTTAATCTGATTAAACCATGTTTTACCTAAACTGATATTAATTAAACATCCTTTGATTCAATTGACAAATCGACTAGTTTAACCGGAATTAAACCGACTCCACCTTAATTCTTATACACAATCAAGTCTCATATTATTTTCAGAACACGGGCGTTACAAAATTTTTGCTACCGCATCAGTGAGCTTTGACGTGATGGCCTTTGGTAACCTAAAACATGACATCATATAAGTAAATAAAGCAGAACAGGTATCGAGTTGTTTTCGCTCTTATTCATGTTTAAGGCTATAAGTATTTATGGTTTCTTAAAAAATTTTAGAACCGAGATTTGTTAAGAGTTGCTCTTATGTCATATGAATATGACCTCTTGTTTTTGATCTATTTGAATATCTGAGAAAAACAAATATTTATAAATTATACTTTTTCAGAAATTATTTTTGGATTCTTCTATAAGTTTACGAACAAAAATTATTTAAATTATATTTTCATATGATCTAATATATATGTATTTATCTCTAATATATTATATACAATATATACAATATATATATATATATATATATATATATATTAATAATGTTTCATAGTCTAAAGACATTGCATACAAGATTTTCGAAATTGGGGGTAGTGCCATTGGATAAGTTTCGTTTATGTTTTTTTTCTTTAATTATTTTTCTATATTTCTAGGAATCTTATTCTAAGTATCAACTTTTAAAGAGAAGTCTTGTCGCTCCAAAAAAACAAAAAGTCCAGAAAAATAAAAGAATAGTCTTGTCAACCACCTTATTGCAAACTTTGAATAATGGATTGGACATGACTTCAGAGATCATGTGAACTTTTGGGTCCCAATTCTTAATTATTGATCCTCTATTTTTCACATGTATAAATCTTCTCGTATTTTAAAGTCCTTTGACAAATAAGCACAACGACACTTCAGCAATAGGAGTTGGAATATCATACATTAGTTTGTTATCATCGATCATAAAATATGTAGAATGAAGATAGTCCAATTACGCGCAAATAAAGTCTCTCGCCATGATTTTAGGTATTGAAAAAGAATAAACATTACTATAGAAAGAAAGTGTTATCAATCATAAATCTAATAAAGTCGGAAAAAATTATCTGTTGTAAAATCTTCTACATTATATTTCTCATAAGTTAGAATAATTAATAAATTTAAAGACTACAAAAATAAAACATATGGAAACCCAAATATAATTAATAGATCGGTGTTTCATGTCTTATGCTATGAATGGATATATAAACAAGATTTTGAATTGGTCCGTTTAATATGATTTAATTGGTTTTAGTCAGAACTGGTCGATTAATTTGAATTAGTGGATTAATTTTAATTAGTCGGATTAACTTGGATTGGTTGGTTTACTCTGGTTTAGTTGGTAAAAATAAAATAAAAAAGGGATCGGGTTTTTCAGAAAAATATAACGAGTGACGTAAAAGAAAATAACATTCATTACAAATAGCTCGACCATGGTAGTTAGTTTTCATTTCATAAATAAATATGTTTTTCTTTAAATCAAGTATATGTCTAAATTTAGACTCTCATACCTTATTGCTTAGATTTTTTTTTCTGTTTTTCCATTTAATACTTTTTTACTTTTGATATTATTATAGATTGTTTCTTACTTATCAAATAGGCACATCGATAAAAGAAAAAATGGATGTTATTGTAATATACTATATAAAACTTTTTTAATAGTTATTTACTCACATAATCATCATATGTATCAAGTAAAATATAAAAATATTTTCATATGATAATATCTAAAATATTTTCATATATCATATTTATCGTAAAAGAAAATTTATAAAATAAGTATTCGAAAAATTTCTTGATATATTCAAAATTTTTATTAACAAATTAAACTATTAACTTAATTTTTTGTTACTTTGGTTTGAGGTTATCCAATAGATTAGGGAGTGAGTCTGAGTTGGTCCTCATTCGATAAAATATAGTCATTCGTCATTTATATTTCTATGCACCCCGTCTTAGCTTATTGGTAAGGTAGGCAAATGCCATGTGTCTATTTATAATTTTTAAAAATTTCTTACAGTTTTTGAAAAAACAAATTATTAAAAGATTTTATATTTTTTTGAGATTTGCCGAGGACCTTTTTATGGATTAAGATGGGGATTTTTCTATGTAGACGAGAGTGATAATGAGAGAGGGATGGAGGAATTTGAATAAGTTTATAATAATAATAAACACTTATGAAATTGGGTGAGTAAAAAACAACGATAGTAACTCTACGTTAGTAGATAACCGACTGAGTGGAATAAATTAAGTTACTCACATATACCATCTTAAGTAGTATGAGTGATCCAACATGGTTCTCTCTTAACAAATAAATACAAGGTAAGCAAAGCTATGAAAAACTCTTATCCACATGAATACATAAACACCAAAACTTTTTGAAAATATGCTTAGCTTTTTGTAATTCAATATTCTCTATCTATTTTGTGTTTGAATTTTGATGATAGCAATAATTATCTTTGTATATATACACCTTCCGCTAAACATGTATGATAAGAATATGTTGATCAATATTGACACATTTTTTAAGTTGTTAACTATATTTCTAACAAAACTCCCGTACAAAGTAAGTTCGGGTCTAATACTAGTATCTATATTAACATTTTAATTACATTTTGTGTTCTACCCTTTTATTTTGTAATATTTACATAAATAAACTATTGCCATTTAATTAAATAACAAAATTTTAGAGTAAATTTTGTAATTAAATTATAATAAATTACAAAATTGGAAACCAGTATCTATTACATTTAACAAAATTTTCTAAAATATCTCCCTAATAAAATGATTTTTTTTTAAAATATCTTTAAATGATCTTATATGTTTTAAAAATTTATATTCTTACATATAACATATGTATCATAATAATACAAATTCTTTTCCGCATGTGTTGCAATATGAATTTTTTAAAACGGACATATATTAATCAATACATAAAATGTATGTATTAAAGTATTATTGGTAATTGTGTAGCACGGGTCATGTGATGGAACAAGTTATAAATTACATAATTATGATTATAAATGTTTTGACGGGTTGTCTACTATAGTATAACTCACAAAATATTTTAATTTAAAACAATACTATTTAGAGAAAAATGTTATGTCAACATCATTTCAAATATTATACTTATTTAATTAAACTGATCAAATTACAAAAATATAAAAGATAAATTATCATACAATATTTTTACGGGTTAAATCGTAGAATTAACAATCAAAAATATAGTAGTACACTCTTATATACCAAACAAAATTAATATAAAAATACATTTTAGAATATCGTCCCGCGGTGTACCGCGGGTTAAAATCTAGTATATATATATATATATAATACAAATATAAAAATTCCCTAAAGTATACTGTTAATGGAAAAACACATTTCACAAACATTGGTTCTTGACCAGTATTATCGTATTATCATTATTTCTTAATCTATTTATTTTCTTCTCTAGCAAATTTTTAATAGTATAATGTGCTTATATAATAATTATTTCATTATGAAGCTAACTTACCACTTCCATATTTTTGAAATATATTTAGTTACAAAAACTACATTTTCTATTGTATAAGATGTTTTGCTTAAAAGCACAACAATTAAGAACTAATAAAGATTAAATTTATTTTATTAAAATCAACCAATAGAAATTACTGCATAATTTGAATAATCATAAACAATTAAATTAATTTAAATTCTGCATAAAAATTGAAAAAAAAAATATAATAGTACAAATAAGAGAGGTTAAAAATCTTATAATTTGGAAGAGAATGAGTATTAATATTATATATATACTAGTTGTTGATCCGCGCTACGTGCAGGAGGTTTATACTTTTTTTTGTTTTGTTGTAGTTTTTATTTAAATTATGAGTTTTCGTTGTATTTTTTCGTTTTACAGTGTTTGTTTTGTTGGTTTTTTACTGTTGTTATTTTTTGCTATTTTATTTTCATATAAATTGTCTTTTTTCAATTTTTATATTAGTTTAGTATTTGAAATGTTTATCGCTATTTGATTAATTTTAATTTAGGTCAAATTGTAAATGTTAGAACCTTATATTTTAGAAACCTTTGATTCTTGTAGCCCAAATTATTATTTTGTGTTTAAGTTTTTTTGTCAGCGACTGTACTGATTTGTTTACCCTAGTATTTTTTTGTTTTGTCTATTAGTTATTTATTTCATTTTTTTTTGTGCCTAAAATCGGTTGTCTTCTAACTTTAGGTGGCTTCAAATAAGATTAATTTAGTGGTACACATATCTATATAATATAGATGTTGTTGTTTTGTATTTACGCCTATAAATCAAAAAATTATTGTAACTCTTTTAACTGTATTAAATACAATTTGAATGAGTTGTGGAAGCATTAAACTGAAATATTAAGAAATAGGATGAGTAAATAAGATAAATGATGATGAACGGTACAAATGCTCTATAGGGCTTGTTAAATTTGTGTGCGTAGATAATCTGAAAACCAAAAATGAAGGTGTGATAAAAAATTTATTAATCTCTCTCCTCTGCCTTATCAAAGTTACTTTTGTAGCCCTCAACTTAATTTAACTAAAAATATAAACTGATAGAAGCTAAATAGGGTGTCTAGACTAGGGAAAGATTTTCTGAAAATTCCATAAAAATTCTCCATCTAATTTTAATTTGGAAGTTTAATACCCAATGTTATTTGATTGGAAATAAAATGCATGGTTTATTAAATTTTGGTCTATTAATACATTAAGTATATAAAAATTGTCGAATCGAATAAACCGCTTAATCGAATTGACGGAATCACTAAACCGAGGTTGACGAAATCACTAATCCCTAAACACACGGGTAATTTGGGGTTATCCAAAGACTGCATTGTCCTTTGCTATTACCCCAAATTGAATTGTGATCAATAAACCCTAGTTTAGTGTAATTCTATTAACTTTGGTTTAGTTATTCCATCAATCCGATTATCATTTGTTAAGCGGTTTCTTCGATTCGACAATTTTTATATACTTGATGTATTAATAGACAACAAATTAATAAACAATGCATTTTGTTTCCAACCAAATAACATTGGGTATTAAATTTCCAAATTAAAATTAGATGGAGATTTTTTATGGAATTTTCCAAAAAAAATCTGACTACTCCAGGCTTGCGCCGACGTTGGCGTTAATTTTTCAGTTATCAACTATTTTTTCTATTATCTATGTACTAATGATTTCCAAATGAAAATATAATTTTGTTTAATTACAAAATATAAACCTTAACCACTATTTTATCAACCCAAACCAAAATATAATTTTGACTAACTATAAACTCTAAACCCTAACCACTAGTTTATCAATCCAAACCAAAATATAATTTCGTTTAATTACAAAATCTAAACCCTAACCACTATTTTGTCAATCCAAACTGAAATATAACTTTATTTAATTACAAAATCTAAACCCTAACCACTATTTTTTCAACCCAAACGAAAATATAATTTCGTTTAACTACAAAAACTAAACCCTAACCACTATTTTGTCAACCCAAACCAAAATATAATTTCGTTTAATTAAAAAATCTAAACCGTAAACCACTATTCTATAAACACAAACAAAGATACATTTTTGTTTATTTATAAAATCTAAAGCCTAACCACTGATTTATAAACTCAAACCGATATATATTTCTATGAATTCGATAATACTGTTCATCAGTGATTAAAAGCATTCGATAACTTTTTTTAAAACATGTTAAATAATATGAAATCTCGGTAAGTTACATATTATCCGTTAAATTGAGTATTTATATAAACCGGTAATATAAATATTTTATAGGGCTTATTAAATTTTCATACCCAGATAAATTGGAAACAAAATTTTTGGTCTCGATAAAAAAAAATTAAGTCTCTCTCCACGTGAGACATAAAGTTACCCATCTACCCCTAACTTGATTTGCACAAAACAAATAATAGCTTTTACATTATAATAGAGTAGGGAGCAGGCTACACACACGCTAACCTCCTCTAGCTTCTGACGCGCCGACGTTGGGAGGATAAAGATTTTGGAGAAGATACAATGATGACTTCGGATACGGTACAGTGGAGGCTATTGGTTTGGTTATTTATTATGTCGATATATCCGTAAAGAAGATATTATTAGATAATTGTAAAGTTAGTCAAATAAGTTACAATCTAACTCCCTACTAAATAAAAAGTCCCAATAAATTTAAAGTTATCAGCTATATTTCAAATTATTTATGTACTAATGATTTCCAAATCAAAATATAATTTTGTTTAATTACAAAATCTAAAACCTAACCACTATTTTATCAACCCAAATCAATATATAATTTCGACTAATTATAAACTCTAAACCCTAATCACTATTTTATCAGCCCAAACCGATATATAATTTCGTTTAATTACAAAATCTAAACCCTAACCACTATTTTGTCAACCCTAACCACTATTTTGTCAATCCAAACTGAAGTATAATTTCATTTAGTTACAAAATCTAAAACCTAACCACTACTTTTTCAACCCAAATAAAAATATAATTTCGATTAATTACAAAAACTAAATCCTAACCACTATTTTGTCAACCCAAACTAAAATATAATTTCGTTTAATTACAAAATTTAAACTCTAACCACTATTTTATAAACACAAACAAAAATATATTTTTGTTTATTTATAAAATCTAAAGCCTAACCACTGTTTTATAAACTCAAACCGATATATATTTCCATGAATTCGATAACATTGTTCATCAGTGATTAAAAGCATTCGATAACGTTTTTTAAAACATGTTAAATAATATGTTATCGCGTTAAGTTACATATTATCCGTTAAATTGAGTATTTATATAAACCGGCAGTAAAAACGTTTTATACAAGTACGTAAATATAAACTGATATCAGTCGTATAATAATTAATTTAATTAGATAATTATGTGTTTATCAAATAACTTATAATTTATAGCAGTAACATATGATTAACTATAAATAATTTAATAGATAACTGAAATTATGTTAAATTAATGTTAAATTAATCAATAACATTGTATTAGATAATATGCTCACAACGCTAATTTTGAAAAGATGAGGTCGATTCATTTAATAATATGGTCAACCAAGTACATGAGTTGCAAATACCCTATTTTATACAAGTACATAAATATATATCTTAGTTGATATCAGTCATATAATAATTAATTTAACTAGATAATTATGAGTTTATCAAATAACTTATAATTTATAGCGGTAACATATGATTAACTATAAATAATTTAACTAGATAACTATGAATTTATCAAATAACTTATAATGTATGCCAGTAAGATATGATTTACATAGTTAACCAAATAAATAACCATATTTGTTATAGTTGATATTATAACCGATCAGACTGAAAACAATATAATTAGACATTAATCAATAGCTACTAAAATTATGTTATATTTGTATCGAGATAACAATATTTGTATTAGATAATATTATACTTATCCAGTCAAAAATATTGTATTAGATAATATGCTCAAAACACCTCTTCCTTGTAACGCCCGTGTCCGGAAATCCGGGTAGTGTCGATCGACACTGTGGTCGGGTGTCGATCGACACTAGTAATTTTGGTTTGACGGTTTAAGTTTTAAATCGTCGGTTCAATTGAGGCTTGGTTTGGGGGAAAACCTAGGTCGACTTTATAAGCTTTGGAGCGCCGTTTCTCTCTTAAAACTTCACTTTGTCGCTTTGTGAGTTTGAGAGAGAATAGAGAGTGAGTTTGACCCCTTTTTGGTGCTTTTGAGTGGGTTTTTGGAGGGATCAAAGCTTGTTCTTAGTGGTTCAAGGCTAGAGGAAGGTTGATCTATGGTGTTTGGTGTCTGTGGAGATCGTTTTCACCCTTGCAAGTCCCTGTTCGTTGCTGTTCCTTCTTGTTAAAGAGGTGAGTGCATGACCAGGCTTATCTAAGCATGTTTGATCATTGTTTTAGGGTTTTGATGATTGTTTGATTGATTTCCTTTGCTTGTTTGGCTCTTTATTTGATGATTGATGCCTGTGGAATCCCTTGGAGACTCGCTCATATCATGGTGGTGATTTGGAGAAGAGATCCAGTGAGAAACGTAGTTGGAGCGTCTGCAGAGAGTCGGTGTCGATCGACACCAACGTTTTGTCGCGCGAGGATAACTGCGTCTTACGATTGGAGTGTCGAGACCGGTGTCGTCCGCGAGGGTCGACAGCGAGTGTCGATCGACACCAGTGTCGATCGACACCGATAGTCAGAAGCGATTATGATCTATCTTTTATTGGTTGTTTGGTTCTTTTCCTTGGATAATGGTTGAATGTGCTTGTGTGTATAGCCAGTGGTGGGATGATTGCCTCACTAAGTATTTATGAAATACTTATGCATCTCTTTCTTTGATGCAGGTAAAAGTAAAGTGTGATCCGTGGAATCATGGCGAGGAGAGGAGGATGATCTAGGCACTCATTGGTGTTTTAGATTATTGTTGGATTTGTTAGGGTGTTAGAATGGAATTTAGAAACATGTTAGGATGATCATGTTTTGGAATAATGTTTGGTTGAACTTGTGGGCTTAATGGAATTGTTTTATTGGATTTTTGGTTAAGTCTTCCGCTGGTTAATATTGTTGGTTTACTTTAATGAGATTGCTTGGTTTAATTGATTTAAATTATTATGGCCGGTTTAGCTGGTTCGAATTAATTGGGTTAATCCGGTTTGCATGTTTAAAAGAAAAAAAAAATGGGATGGGTTCTTTCATTCCTCCACGAACCTTTGTCTTTGTCCCTCTCTTCTTCTTCTTTTTCTTCTTCTTCCTCCTCTTCTTATCTTTCTCTCTCTCATCTATCTCTCATCTACGTAATATTTTTTTCATTCTTCGATTATACTTTAAATTTTTGATTTTCGATTATACAACACGACCGGTGCTTTATTAACCAAGGGAGGCGACGATTCAATTATCGAACCACTTATCTTCTTTTTATTCTCTCAAGACAGAATGAAATCTATCCTAAAGATTTTTTCTGATTTCTCTGGGCAAATGAAAGCCTACAGACTAAGAGGTATATAGGGCTAAAGTTGGAAACAATTTTGAGAGCTAATTTTTAAAAGAAGAGGTTGGTCTACTTAATTAATCGGTCAACCGAGTACATGAGTTGTAGATTCCCTGCTCTATATCAGTTTTAGCAAAAAGACTCTTTCTTCTCTCATTTTCAATCCTAGCCGCTAAAATCAAATCGTAGGGGGAAACTTCTTCTCCTGCATCTTTGCTGGTGCATGTATTTCTTGTAAACAATAGTTATAGTAGATGTATTTACTGTTCCGTTTAACTATCCAGTTCCAAACTCGTGTATCTGACGTTTTCCGAGCTTCCTTAACTGGTTTAGTTGTTATGTAACCATTGGCCGTTGGGTCTCAAACCCATGCTCTTTTGGATTTATTCATAAAATTTAGAAAACCAAAAAAAGAGATAAATAATGATGTGGCGGATGACGTGGCATATGATGTGGCAGAAGGAGACGAGAAAATTTTTTTAACTTTATATGTATATAGATATATATATATATATGTATTTGAAACTTATTAAAATGATGTAACATATTGAGATTGATACGATGAAAATTAAACTGCCATTTTTTTGCTCTTTTACTAAAATTTTATGGATTTGCCATTGTTTGATATTTTATTGATAAAATATGTACTTTATTGTAAATATTAAATCTTAAAGGCAATTAGAACCGACAAAACTCAAACATAACAACATGACGAGTAAAACGCATGTTAAATCACATTTTTCAAACTTAAAAATAGCAAACCCATAACATTTTACCCAAAATTTTGGTTAAAAAAGAGATTATAGTATTGATTCTATACTTATTTGAGATAATAGTATTCAAGACAGAGCACGTTTGTATATATTTTCTTGTCAGATGTAGAATCTAACATTTGGTAAAGACATGTCTAAATACTATAATACATCTAAGACCATATCTAAAATGTTATAATTCATTTACACATATGAAAAGAAAAGAAAAAACATTAGGTGGATTTGTTCTTGTTTTTATTAGAAACTGAAACTCAATAGTACTGTGTCACTTGCCTTATAGCATTTCCCATTAGTTATTTATAAACCGACAATTAACATAACTTTCCAAAAAATTTAGGCAAGAAAAGACATAAAATTATACGTGGACATCACATGTTTGACACATCGGAAGTTATGTTTTTATATGTTCGTCTGCATGTAAAATGTGTCCTTCTCATTTAATTTTCGTGCCCACTTTTAAAACTATAAACTCTATATAATCAAATGATTTTATTTTGGAATTATATATGCCAGAAGAAAATCTATATTTGTCAAGTAAAATGTATTTGAAAGAACACATTTTTGGTATAACCACGTTAATTGATACATTCTTGCGACTTAAAAGTTTTGGAAAAACAGAAATCAGTTTCAGTTCTTCCTTACACTTTTTCTGAAAAGAAAACAAAAATAATTATTTATTGAAATATCTAAAGAAGAAAAAACATTATGATAAAAAGCGCGTGAATAAGCGTGTGTAAAGTGCGAGTGGGGAAAGTTAGAATCTCAAAAAATGATGTCATACATCTGCATGACTGACAAGAAGTATTATTTGGACAGAAGCGGTCTTTAAAAGATCGAAGCACATATTCTTCTTCAACGTGATTCCACTTTATACGTATGAAATGAACCTTTCATTTATTGTTATTAAGAAATTTACGTGATATTCATGTATCTTAGATTCTTAATTACCATAAAATATCTCACCTCAATAACTACAAGTTTCATTTTATATATATCTTAGTGGATTTTCATATTAACTAATCAAAGTTAATACAATAAATTACAAGTTGCAACATCTTTTACCGTAAAACCTCTATAAATTAATACTCGATAAATTAATAATCTCTATAAATTAATAAATTTCTCCGGTCTCTAGTTGGGACCAGTGTAATTTTAGACATATTTCGATAAAATAATAAGATAATAATTTTTTTGAAAATCCTTTGTAAATATATGGTCCCAATAATATTATAAATTAATAATTAGGTAAAATTTTTAAAATATATGTATATATAGACACATTAGTTTTTGTTAGAGTTTATTTCTAATATTTTACTATATCAAAAATTGTTAGCATTCTCTTTCAAGTACATAATAATAATTATTTTCTTTGTAATTGATTATATAAAATACTAATTATCATTATTAAATCTCAGTTTTAAATATTTTTCTGAAAAAACTTTCAAATTAGGAAAATATCTCTATAAATTAATAATTATTAATTTATCGATAAATTAATACCTCTATAAATTAATAGATTATTAATTTATCGATAAATTAATACCTTTATAAATTAATAGATTTTCATAGTCCTAACATTATTAATTTATAGAGGTTTTACTGTACATGGAAGAAGATTCGACATCAACCTCAAATTAAATCTTATAGATGTTATATAGAAAACAAGATGGTCTTCTAAAGAAAAAAAAACCAAGATGGTCTTCTAAAGAAAAAAAAACCAAGATGGTCCTTATATATATATTTAAGGGAGAATTTCAAATAAATTACAAAATAATGTAGTGGCGTTAAACCATTGTTGTATGATATATACATTATTGAGACTATAACATCGAATATATATAATTAACTATAACTATTAATAACTTTATAATACAAAAACTAATATAACATATCAGATTCTTATTTTTAAAATATAAAAATAGAAAATTGATGTAAATATATATAATAGAAAATTATGTATAAAATAAAATTTAACATGGGAAGTAGCACGAATACATATATAATATATCCTACCAAAAAAACATATATAATATAAAGTAATATCACAAGGAACATTCAAAAAAATTGGACAGGAAAAATTAATAAAGAAACCTCATGAAAATTTGACTATTAGTACAATATTCCAAAACAATTTCTCAAATTTTTTAAATATTTCATTCAAAATACTATAGTTTTGGTACTTACAATTAAACAAAACAAACATTAAAAGTTGAGCCCTCCGTGGTTCATATATACAGAAGGAATATCTCGGATCCATTTTTGGTATCAACGAATAAGTTGTTAATTATATATTTAATTATATCTACTAGAGTGGTTTAACGTGGATTTAAATATAACCACGCAAAGATAATATAGCTGTTGGACCTTTTTATTTTTTAAATTACCGACCATCGAAACGTACTTCAAGAATTCGAACAAAAAATAATGCGATAGGGACTTCTGAAATTACTAATTATTTATCTTTTTCTTAACAAAGCATTTTAAAAACTTTAGAGATCCTTTGGTCAAGTGTCACCAATATTAGAAATTCAAATGGCAAGTAGTACATCGAGTTACTAGCTATTAATATAATTGATTATTTGGTTGGAATAAATTTAATCTATTTAAAATAAGTCAATTACAACATATATACTATGTGACATCTCACAACTAAAATTTTTGATTGATATTCATGTTTTTGGTTTAAATATAAGCTAGTGCAAGTAACTAAAGAAAAACCAAATATATATTAAAAATTATTTCTATCTTGAATATCCTTAACTATACGCTATTAAATGAATTATAAGCTCATACAAATATCTGAAAAAAATCGAAAAAAACATTTTCATCTCTGAGTATGTCTAGTTTTTCTTTTGGGAGTATGTCTAATTAACTACACTAAATTGAACTCAAGATTTTTATTTTCCTTTTTTGATATTGTATTGACGAGGTTTGATTTATAGCCAAATCTCTACTACGTGCACAGAGTAACACTGTTTAATAAAACTGAACTCCTATAAAAAAATGTTGAGTCTAGTGGACTTAACTACTAGACTAAAGATACATCCCAACCCAAGACTTATTTTAGGAAAAGTCTCATACATTATTATTCCATTCAAACTTGCATTTTAGCATCAAGAAGCTGAAAAAACTAGCTAGAGCTAGAGAAAGGAGAACAAACTATTCAAAATAAAATTCTATCTATTAAAACAGTAGTCAATTTATAAGGGTTTGATATATAATGACTCTTTTAAATCAATCTAGCACAAATTGTTATTACTAAGCCAAAGAAAAAAACAAATGTGTGCATCTCACTATCTTGTACAATAAAAGCTGGGACTATTCATGCACTTTTCTTGAGACAAGATGAAATGCATCATTACTTCAACAAATTAACAAAGCACACTTACTTTGAAAATGTCTTAGATAAGAACTTGAATACACGTAAAATGAAAGTATATTAACGAGTGGTAGTATTATTTCATTGTAATTATTTAAAATAATGTTAGATGCTATATACCAATTGTAAATTTATGATATTTTATAGTAAATGAATTTCAACTAGGTCTTATAGATATAACCCTTGAAATAGACCCTGTTAACAAATGTTTATATCAAATCAAATGTTATTTAAACTTGTTACACTCTATCATCGTATAAATCAATAGATCTAAAACACCTAAAGAGAGAGGACATTACACAATCAAACTCTTACAAAACCTATCCCAATGATTCTCTGAGTGACCTTAAATGTTTCTTACGTGGTGCATGTTTATTTGTTTTTCAACTTCCTCCATTCAAAATTATCTATGTTATCAATCATAACTAAACATATAAATAAGAAATACTATAAAAAAATGTAAGATATCTTTTTATATTAAATGTACACGTAAATACACCGTATGTACATAAAAAATACGTAAAGAAGCTGAGCTATAAGTTAAAGTTCTTTAAAAGGGTTCAAACTTCAAAGCCATAATAAACAATCAATGAGACATATATATATTATATATATATATATAATGTAGTGTGTGTACATAAAGGTAGTCTCACGTCTCTATAATAAGCATGACTCGTCACGTGACCTCCTCTTCTTCGCAGAGAGACAGAGATAGGATGAGACAGAAAGATACCAACAAAACCAAAACCCCAAAACCCAAGAAAAAGAGAAAACACACACACACACTTCTCTCTCACCTCTCTCTCTATTTAAGAGACTTCACTGTCTCTCTCAGTCTTTTAACGCAAAAACAACTTTTGTGGAGGAGAGAAAGCGAGTTAACACACACACACATAACACCACACAGAAGATATATATACACATCTTTACAATAGTTAAGAGTTTTCTATATACAGAAGCAAGTAAGAGAAAAGAGAGAGACTGATACAAAAGTTAATATCTCTACTTCTCTCACTTGAAGAAGACTTCTCTTTTTTCCTCTGGGTTTTGTGGTGGGGGTTTTGTCTCTATAAAAACATATATTTATATAAATTATATAAATAAATAAGAAGGAATTATCAGGTTTTATATAAAATAGCAAAAGAAATGCAACAGCACCTGATGCAGATGCAGCCCATGATGGCTGGTTACTACCCCAGCAATGTTACCTCTGATCATATCCAACAGGTTCTCTTCTTCTTCTCCTTCTTCTTCTTCTCCTTCTTCTTCTATTATATTATCTCTTTCTTTTTTCTTTATTATATGTTTCTTGAATTCTAAATGAAAAACTATCTTGAAAAGTTCATATATAACAAAAGTACTTTATAGAGTATAGACCCTTTTCTTTTGTTCTTATAACATATATGAATGATGGGTTTCTTTTTTAAATGGGTGTAGTTAAAATGATATTTTGTTTTGGTTATTTTTGGTTCTTGTTTCCATGTTTTTCTTAATCTGTGTTATGTCTGATAAATCTTGGTTGGTAAAGATGCTTTTTGGTTCTTTTGTTTTGTGCATCAGCTTCTGTTCCTTTTATGATTCTTTCAGCTTTTTTTATGTTTTTCTTGTCCACAAAGATTTGGTTCATCATTTGATATAATGAAAGTTTTAACTTTTTCTTTTGTCAATTAAATTGCATAAAACTGGAAACAAAGCTTAGGAAAGGTTCTTTCTTTTGATTTTAGGGTCCAGTTGTTTTGAGTTCTTGAAACATGTAATGAAAAAAATAATGTGTTTTCAAAACAGACAAATCTTGGGAACTGAAGATTGGTTTTTTCACATATCTCGTTTTTTTTTTAACTTCTTGTCTTGGTTTTCGGGTTCTGGAAGTTTTCATTGATGGCAAAAACCACAAAACCATTTATGTATGAATATGGTGGTCCTGTTTTTTAGATTTGTTATCATTAGATCTATGTGTATAATTTTTCTAGTCCAAGTGTTCCTTTTATTGCTTACATGACCAGATATACTTAGTGGTCCGATACAACATCTGGTCCTTATCTCAGTTCTTTGGAGTGGTCCTCAAAATCTTTTCAAAGCAAATCTTTCTTACACTTTTGTGATGTTTCAACATTATTGTATTTTGATAAGTCGGAATCTAAAGTTTACTGGGGTCTCTTTTGAGTCTGTCTATGTCTTTTATTCACACAACAACAAGATAATAATAGATGCAAAGTTTTTGTTTGATTGTAGTACTTGGACGAGAACAAATCGTTGATTCTGAAGATTGTTGAGTCTCAAAACTCTGGAAAGCTCAGCGAGTGTGCCGAGTAAGAGCCAACATATATATGTCTCCTTGATGCTTTCACTTGTGTTCTGTTTGAAAAAATGAGTAATGGTTATAATTTGAATGGTTACAGGAATCAAGCAAGGCTTCAACGCAACTTAATGTATTTAGCTGCAATAGCAGATTCTCAGCCTCAGCCTCCAAGTGTGCATAGCCAGGTAAAAATAGTTTGTTCAGTAAGTTTTGTGGTATGTAAAGTTGAGAAACTGATTTGTATTGTTGTGTTATTAGTATGGATCTGCTGGTGGTGGGATGATTCAAGGAGAAGGAGGGTCACACTATTTGCAGCAGCAACAAGCAACTCAACAGCAACAGATGACTCAGCAGTCACTAATGGCAGCTAGATCTTCAATGTTGTATGCTCAGCAGCAGCAGCAACAGCAACAGCCTTACGCGACGCTTCAGCATCAGCAATTGCACCATAGCCAGCTTGGAATGAGCTCGAGTAGCGGAGGAGGTAGCAGTGGTCTCCATATCCTTCAGGGAGAGGCTGGTGGGTTTCATGATTTTGGCCGTGGGAAGCCGGAAATGGGAAGTGGTGAAGGCAGAGGAGGAAGCTCAGGGGATGGTGGAGAGACCCTTTACTTGAAATCATCAGATGATGGGAATTAAAAAGAGTGTGTGTGTGGCACAAGGAAGCTTAATGATGAAGCAGCAGCAGAAGAAGAAGTAGTAATAGTAGGAGTCTTGAAGTTAGTGTGTTTTGGTTTAATTGCTTCTTGAAGAAGCAAAGAACTCTTTATTTACCTTTTTTAGTTTTGTTATTTTGCTCTATGTTTGTGCCCTAAAAAATGAACCTCTTTCGTGGTGTAATGTACCATGTAAATCTGCTGGCTCCAAGTTGTGTCTTAATTAATCTTAGTATGTTATTTCTCTCATGTCTGACTCTTTTGTTTCGACAAGAACTGAGTTGGAATTATCAGAACCGTTTTGTAGCCATGTTGGAATTTGAAATTGGTTCGGTTTAGTTGGAATGGTTACGGTAGCTGAGTGTAAACCAATTTAAACCGTATCTTTTATTGTCCAACTCTCTGATAAAGACACAAGCGATCAATCAGGTATGCAATATGTTTCATTTATCATAGTCGTTTGTAGCAATTAGTCCTGAGCAAAAAACACATCAGAGTGTACCGAACACAACCGGTCCCGTCCAAGACTTATGTTACCTGCCATAATAGTCCTGTCAAGGGCCCATACTGCTGAAGACCGACCCATAGCCACCCCCGAAGCTATATAATATTGAAACCAACGACCATATTCGGGTCTATTTGAGTAAACAACCCCATCCGACCAATCATTCATTCATATGGCCAACGGCCTTATAAACCTCTCTTTTCAATTGTCACATTATCACAAAGTATTGTTTCCTTCTTCATGCCATATGAACGTTTGTACTTTGTACGAGCTCCTTATAAGCTCACTAATTACTCATTCGTAATTCATTAATGAATTATGAAATAAAGTCATAAGTTTAGAGCATGCATCGTCCTTCATCCCCAGCTTTTGTCGGCTCAGTCACAACTCACAAGCCAAATAAAAGTTTAAGATCATTCTATCACTTACATGCAAAGCCTAAGCCTTAAAAGAATATGAAAAATGACCCGTTGGCCTCATGCATGTTCGACTACAAGACCCATTTTTGTCGCTAATTGATAGATTCCAGTCAAAAACATATAAAAACAAATAATATGAGAGTTTTAACAAATTAATTTTCCAACTTTTATTTTTGGTTTCCATCAATTTATATAGAAACAATAACTAAATAAGATAAACTCAAATCAACACTATATCTTAAAATTACCTAAATGAAAAGAATAAACCCAAAACAATAAAATCGACCATGTGGACTGGACCGTCTCATTCTTTAAGCCTTGCTTCACAATTCGACCCACTAAACCCATTTCTGGACCATCTCATTCTTCAAGCTTTACTTCACAATTCGACCCACTAAACCTATTTTTATCTGACAGCTAGTGCATTATTTCAGAAAATCTTAAGGTTTGTCAACTAACTCTGCATGATGACCAACAAATATTTCTTGTGTTTTGTTCACTCACGTGACACTAGAATAACTTCCTATTATGCAACCCATCATGAATCGTTTTATCACAAATATGTTAAATAGTAATGAAATGTGTTGAGGAAGAGTGTAAATACATTTTGGTAATATTAGACCAACATTATTGGGGGTATCTTAACCCTCTAAGATACCCTCAATAATGTTGCCTTTAGTGCACAACTTAAGTATTTTATTCCTTTTCACATGGACTGCCAATTTTCAGAAACTGGATAGCACGATGTCTTTAATTTGCTGCAATATCAAATCTATACTTTCCATAGTAAGAGCCCATGGTACTTCGTACTCGTCTATTTTGAAAAAAGTCGGAAAAATTTGTCGACTTGGCCCTATACTGTATATATCACTACAAGATCATTTTTTGTGTCTTTCTTCACTCATATGATATAGGACAACACTTAAGTAGAGCATTTGTCCTTAAAATTGCTATAGCTCAAGCATAATTAAAAACATTTATATAAAAAGATAAGTAAACTTTAGTGATATAAATAACTAAATAATTTTTCGCTTTAGACCTCTTCGTCAAATGCAAAAACATGACATGAAGACTAAAATGTCAACAAGAGTTGATCAAATGTAACTACATATCATATGATCGATTAACAAGACTTAAATTAAATATTATTCCTTATGTCAAGCAAGATTTGATTACAAACTTGAGGAGCTGGTAACTAGAGACCTATAAAAGTATACTTTAATTTACTCCCAATTCTTATCTTCTAAGTCAACTGATCAAGTGTACAATTGAGTAATCAAGGCATATCATGAGATAGCATAAAAACATAACTTAGAGCTTATCCAATAACATATTTTATATGGCTGGCTAAGTAGATGGAGAATCAGTCGTTTCTTTAAACTACATTAATAATATTCCCACACAAGAAAAAAGACAGGACTAGGACAATAATTTAAGTTACTTTTACAAATAAATACCAAAAGATCATATAATTTTTTATAATTCAACGTCCCATTTCAAAATTTAGAAAGAGTAGACACATTACATATGAATTTGATAGCAAATTTGAATAAAACTTGATGAGTCACAAATTAAATTTTCATTCTTCAAAGGCTTCGGCGATCATTGTAATGAAAGCACTAAACTTGCCTCCCTCTTCTTCATCCCCACCATCATCTCCTTCTTCTTCTTCTTCCTCGTCCGACGACTCAGCTTCTTCTCCTTCTTCCTCTTCTCCTTCCCCTCCTCCTTCTTGTTCCTCTTTTCCACCTCCTCCGTGGTTGCGTGGATGCTTAATCTTCTTGAGGGTAGCTCCAAGACCAACCATTGCTGCAGCTATCTTCTCTCTCTTTGATCCTTCTTTCTTCTTCTCTTCTTCTTTCTCATCTTTTGAGTGGTGGTGAAGATGAAATATTCCTCTATGCTTATGGGATTTTTCCTTCTCCTTTTTCGGTGATGACTCGTGTGTTCCAATGGCTTGTTCAATGTGAGCAGCCTCCATGGATTCATGTAACTGTTTCTCCATCCTTTTTATCTTCTTGTCTTTTTCTTGTGTTCTTGTTTTTTTTTTCTTTCTCTGAGATTGTGTTTGAGCTATTTTTGTGTTTATTGCACATTTATATATACAAGGTCAAACCACCACTTGCATCTTATTCTAAAAAATGAAATAATTAAATAATGTGCTCTTAATAATTCTACTCGCTCATTTTGGTACCAACATTTTGACTTCATCCAACCTTGACCAGGCAAAACAAAATACAAAATTAAATAGTGCTATTTGGTTCCAAATGCGTTGAATTAGCTAGTATTCGAAGTATTATTTAAGTAAAGCAAGTGGTGTTTTTTTTTTTAGTTTGAACAAGCAAATGGTGTTTTAGTTTACAATTATAAAATTCTTGCAAACATTCTTTTTTAATTACCAACTAAAAGTGAAAAAAATATCAAAAGCTTCTTGCAAATTTGTTATTGACACATTTAATTAATATGTACTATTCGAAATATTGAAATATAAAACTACGAAGATGGTATTGAAAGTTGAAAGAGTCAAATCTGTACTGTAACTGTAACCTTTAGTGCTCGAAGAGATATTTAAATCGACTCAACTAACCAGTGTGACCACATTAAATTATGGAAAATAGGACTGGGGACAAAATTTTAGGTTTAGTTTCAGTTTGATTTGTATTTTGTTTTAAAGTTTATCAATTTATTAAAACTAAAAGAAAAAATTATATATTATGCCATGTACAGTAACCCAATCTTTTATCTGGTGCCATTTTTTTTTCTATCTTCTTTCCCCTGCCACAAGAGTCATAAAAAAGATATTTATACCCTCTCATCAATGAAATATTTAAAATCTAATTTTTCTCTTTTTTTTTTTATTAATTATCTCTTTCTTTTTCTTCATCTCTTTTTTCTTCTTCTAATAACAAGCTATTCCGGCGGACCAGATTTAGCGGACGAATTCCGGCGGACCAGATCCAGCAGATGAAATCCGGCGGACCAGATCCAGCGGACTAATTCCGGCGGACCAGATCTAGCGGACTAATTCCTGGGGACCAGATCCGGCGGACTAGATCCAACGGACTAATTCCAGCGGATCATAGCCAGTTTCGGTGAGCTATAAGTTTTGGCAGACCAAATTCGACAGACCAGTTCCAACAGACCAAAACTTCGGCGGACGAGTTTCAACCAGAACTCCGGCGGACAAGTTCCGGTAGACCATAGTCAGTTCTGGTGAACTATAACCAGTTCTCGCAGACCAGATTCGACGGACCAGTTCCGACAGACCAGATAGACGAGTTTCCATAGACCAAATCTGGCAGACCAGTTCAAGTGGACCATAGACAGTTCCGACGAACTATAAACTGTTCCGGCGGACCAGATAGACCAGTTACAATGGACTAGTTATGATAGACTTGTTCCGGCTGACAGTTCTAGTGGATCTGATTCGACGGTCCAGATGGATGAAACAAGTGATGCGTTTCTGTAAAATGTTATCCACGATTCAGCAAAGGTTACACTATGGACCATACATTTTTCTATAGATGGACAAGATTCGGCGAACCAATTTTCGTGGACTAGACTCGAACTAGTTATGGCGGATCAGATGTAGTAGACCAAATCTTGTGGACGAGATCTCTTCTTTTATTTTGATTTTGTCTATCGTTTTTTTGTCTTTTTTTGCGAGGGCTAAATCGTCAATTCGTGGTTGCAGACAATAATATTATGGCATTTTTTGAAAAAGAGTTAAAGAAAGTGGCAGTTTTACATTTTTGAGTTTATTCAGTTTGGTTTTAATCATTTTTCGATTAAGCCATAGTTTTTTAAACTAAAAAGTATTAGACTTTTATCTTCATAATGCAAATTATTACATAAGCAAAATATATCTGTAACAACCCGTCCTGTGGGATCATCCGCCATGTGGCACACCCCGCCACATGGCATCCTTACAGCGCTGCAGCGCATCGACCCTAACCTCTCTCCTGTAGGCCCAAACTGCGCAGCCCACTTGCTCGCAGCCTCCTGGCCCACCGGGTAGGTTATTGGTGCGCCTGGCGTTCCTCAAACCCAGGTCCTCACCCTTTAACAACCTTCCCACCGTGGAAGTTGTCACCTGCAGGTCAAAACTTGTCAAATGGGAAGGTTGTTAAAGGGTGAGGACCTGGGTTCGAGGAACGCCAGACGCACCAATAACCTACCTGGTGGGCCAGGAGGCTGCGAGCAGTGGACTCGTAGATTGGACCCACATGAGAGAGGTTATGGTCGATGCGCTGCAGCACTTGTAGCTGCCATACGGCAGGGTGTGCCATGTGGCAGGGGTTCTCACCGGGATGGGTTGTTACAATATCAAAGACAAGAGAGAACAAGAGAATTGAAATACAATTAGTAAAGCATTACTCGCTAATTTTATGTTTTTCTTTGTAATCGATTCTACCAAGACACTATTTTACTAGGATTTACCCTGTGGTATACACCACATGTCCATAATTTAATATGTTTGTTTGGTTGATAATTTTTGTAGTTGGTTTATATAGCCTAGTTTTATATGTGTTTATATCATTTTAATTTTACATAATTTTATGAATTTGTATTATAAGTAGATTCATAGATATATGTGTACACCGCGAGACGATTTTGTTGTAAAATAAAAAATTATATTTTAACTTAACCCGTAAAAGATTTAAAAAATAGAAAACCCGTAAGAAAAATATAAACATATTTATGTAAACTCAAACTCGTTCAATCATATTTATGTACAATATTATTAAATTTTAAATATTTTTAGAGTTAAAACATACTTTTGTGGAGTTTAAATATTTTTAATATTTTTAATATTCTATAAAACTTAAATTAAATATTATAATTTGCAGCTTTTAAAAGTTTTAACTTTTCTAATATTTTAAACTTTTTTAAAAAATTAAATTTTATAATTTTTGAAACTTTTAAGAAGTTTTATTTTTCTTAAATAAAGAACCACATTAAATTGAATAAATTTTTTAATTAGATACCTGACAAATCAAAGTTCATGCTCATTTGTACTCGTGAACATATTAATCCTATTTATAGATATTTTGAACTATTATCTAAAAGTTTATACCTTATGTAGACGTTGTACATATTTTTTCTTTTATCGATTGAGTTATATACGTTCTTTTTCAAAAATAAAAATTGTGAAATGTGTGGAAAAAAAAGTTTGAATTTTATTATAAATATATTTGATGTAATAATATAAATTAAAAACAAATAATATTATATAAATATATTGGAGAGAGATTGTGAGACCCTAGTTTGCGGAGAGGTTTAAATGAATTGATTTGACCACCTATGTCACCAAAGTGCACTTATCTTTTTGGTCAACGGTCCTGAGAAAACTCCACAGCTAAGGATACTTATGCTAGAGTAGTCAAAGGATGGGTGACATTCTGTGAAGTGGTTGTCGGAACTGTGTGAGTGAGACCAAAACACAGGGAAATATCATGTGGTGATATGTAAGGTCGGTAAACAAGTATTTAAGCCTCCCTGACGTAGCAAACTGGCCGTCGGATATTGATGGGCTCAGGGGCCTAGTGAGAGGACGTGAGGCCCATTAAAAGAGGTGGGACCGTGGGATGGTGATGGACATGGGGCCCACCACATAGCTGGCGGTCGAGGCGTTTCAGAGATTCGATTCATTAGAGAGAGATTTTAGAAAATTCTTTCAATGTAATAAATATTTGTTTCCAATATTACGATTTGCTTGTGATTTAATTACAAATTTTACTTTTAAGTTTTGTTATTTATTCAAATGGCAAGGGTTTGATTATGCAAATATTCCAAAATAAAAGGATATAACCCAAAGTAGATTTTAGTACAAAATGTACTTCAAAAATATTAAAGATAGATTTGAAATACGCCAAATCATATCTTATAAAACAAATTTTGTTATAACTTAATCTTCATACAAGTATTCATATACTGAGATTATATCCGACTAAAACCTACTCTAAATTTAACCTTTTTGCTTCTATCAACCCTACCGTGAAAACATGAACAGAAATATTCAAAGATTCACCTTTGCAGCTTCTTATTTGTTAATCTTGGAAGAACCAAACCTCACACAAGTCGTCTAAGTGTCAACAGTGTAATATGGGTTCCTAAGACCATCTTTACTGGTATAAACTTACGTGGGGTGTTAAAAAGAAAAAAAAGTATTATTTTATTCATTAAATATTTTTTTATATCTTTATTATTTGAACTAGTATAAATTTGACATGTGTTTATTTTTTGGTATATCGGTGTTAAAGACTCTTTATTAAGTAGAGTTATTTCCATTTATAGTCACTTTTTGAAAATAAATTGCATCATTAGTAACTTTCAAAACTTGGGGAAATGAAAAAAAATATTGTGCACTTATAACCTTCTAAAGTTCTCTTAATAACCAATATGCTATCTAACTAATACTTACATTATTTATTTTTCTTTCTCTTTCTCACTCTTTCTCTTTTGTTTTTAATCACTTTATATTGTAAATATTAAAATATTTTATACTTATTTTTATACAATACACAGTGGCTATACTTATTCTACATTTTAAAATGCATTCTACTATATTTTAGGATGAATTAATATATTACACATTATCCATTTGGAGTTGACCATTTATTCGTTCATAATTGAATTGTCAACTGAAGTATCTAATTTTATGGATATACATACTTGTGTTTGATTATTTAAAGAAAAAATGAAAACCTAATTGATTAAAGAGTTTGTGGTTTGCTAAATTATTCGTGAATAAATATTGTTCGTGGACATATAATAATTAAAATAAAAACCTAATTGATCATTGTTGTCCATGTGAGTCACTTGTTACAGAGTTTAGTATAAATGATTGAGTCTATGTATATGTGAACATATGGACAATAATCGTCTATCCAATGATGAACATGAGAGTCTTAAGATTAATTGGAAGCGTTTTTTTGGACAATATAGGTCATCAATATCCAAAAAACCTCATTCAAATGATCACTCTTTGCAACATCATACATATACGGACCGTGCGCCAATTTTTCTTCAACCAATTGTCCACTCGTAGATAGACAAATCTCTGAACATGTGTGGAACGCGGTTGTTCAAAAGTAACCACTATTCAAAAGTAAGATCTGCTTTTATCATCAACCTAATTATCCATTTTTTTAAAAAATAAAATCAAAACTAGTAAAGTTGAAATAGAACTAAAAGCTTAACCAAACTCATAACTAAATTTCTCACTATAACTATCTTTGATCACTTTATTGGGGCAATATTGTCATGTTTTGGACCAAAATTAACATATCAAAAAACTTAGCATTCTTATATACTTACTCTTTTCACATATCTTAACTTAAATGTTACATTTTATGTAAATCACCTTATTAAGGTCAACATTATTAGGGGGATCTTAAAGGTAAGTACCTCTCTCTTTCTCTCTCTTTAGTTTTTTTTTTTAAAATTAATCCAATTTTATTAGTACATATTCTAAAATACACTAGTGGAAGTGCTCTAAGACTACTTACTTATATACGCAAACCAAAATTATATTTCCATCATTTTGTTGTTTGCAAAGTCATAGCACCAAAAATATAGTACCATGAAAGTGTACTGTAAAAGTATTACTTTCGATTCTAAAATGACCCTCAACATTTCAAAGACATGGTCTTTCTCCATTTCACTATTTCCTTCTTGTAATTAGCTAATTCAACGTACTAGAACTTGGTGGTAAAAAGTTTGCTCAAACTCGGTTTCGAAATAGCAAGTGGGGAACTACAAGAAAACACTCGTTTTGCGAGGGAAGATTTCCTAGCTATTCCCTCGCAATACTAGTTTCGCAAGGAAATTGCGACAAATAGCATTCCCTCGCAATTCACGTCTCGTAATTGAAAGCTCTAGCGAATCCCTCACAAATTTTGCAACGTTTCACGCGCCTCCCAACTCTGTTGCAATTTGCGACGGACATCATTAGTAGCACACTACTTGCAATACTGCTCATTGTAATTCCCTCGCAGAATTTGAGAGATCTTTGCAGCATTTTCTAAAATGATTAATATTTTTATCCTTTTGGAAAATAAATGATCTATTGGTAGATTTATTTATCATATACGTATATATTAATAGATTTAGTGACATGTTTTTAAAAATAATAATTGATAAATATATATATTGATATTTATAAACCATCCAAACCAGGAATTGGTTAAAAAAAATTACAGATCTAAAATTCTAAACCTGTTATAAAATACCGGTTGAACCGGATGCTAGAATCGACAAAAAAAAAAAAATCCCAATCACGACGCTCTGTTTGCCGACGAGCCACCGTTGCATGCTGCTACTATGTCGGCCTCCTCACCTCTTCACCTCCGTTGCCTGCTGCTTCTATGTCGATCTCCTCACCTCTTCACTTCCGTTGCCTGCTGCGTCGTCATCTCTTCACCTCAGAAGCAAATGTTCTCTCAAAACAACCAGATTTTTAAACCGGGAAAGAACCATCACTCCACTCTCGGTTCGGGTTTACGATTTCTGATTTTTTTTTTTTTTTTTTTTTTTATAATTAAACTGAATAAAAGAAAAAGAAAAGAAAAACAAGAAGGGTAGAAATGGAATAACACATTATCATTAATGAAGAAGGGGTATATAGATTATAAAGGGAGATAAGGGATGAAAATTCTGAAAAAGGGCTTGGGAGATGAATTCTCATATGTGAAGGAAAAGAAAAAAAGTGAAACAATTGTGTCCATTAGATTTAATCTAATCAATGGTGCATGATAAGCGAAAAGACCAATCCATGTATCTATGACCTAACCAATGAGAATTCAGTATCTTGTGGTTTATTAATTTTGCAATTTCGAGTATTATTTGGTATATTATAGATTTATAGCAGCCATAGGTGACAAAATATCTTAGACATACAGTAAAACCTCTATAAATTAATAATGTTGGGACTAGGATATTTTATTAATTTATAGTGATATTAATTTATCTATAAATTAATATTTATTATTTTATAGTGTAAATTAATAATTATTAATTTATAGTGGTATTTTTAAATTTTCATTTAAAAAAAAAATATTCATTGACACAATTTTACAAAAATAAGATTACTCTAATAGATATTATAAATTATAGTTTTGAAATGAATATAATATTTAGAAACCAGAAATTTGACTACAAACTACAAATATTATAGATAAACTCACTTATACAAATGATATTCATAAATTCAAATGTATGATTAATAAACTCAATTGTTATATTTTAACATATATATAATGAATATGATGCAAATTTTAAAATTGAAAACATAAAGAAAATTTGGTTATTTTTATGACTTGTGATGGAGTATTTTACAGAATTATTACTTAAAAATATACTAACATAAAAATTTTTATTGATGTGAACTCTAGGAGAAATTTTATTTTTACAAAAATAAAATAAAAAATATATTAATATATCTATATATATATATATAAGTATATAGTGATTATTAATTTATGATATCATTGGGACTATATTTTACATGGAGATTTCAAAAAAATTATTATCTTATTATCTTATCGAATTTGGTCAAATTTTACACTGGCCCGACTTGGGACCAGCAAAATTTATTAATTTATAGTGTTTATTAATTTATAGAGTATTAATTTATAGAGGTTTTACTGTAATTGCAAATTCATTACTTTTCTTAGCTTTTGAGTTAAACATATCTTAAGCATATTTACAAAGTAGTTATAATTAGTGAAAATAGCTTTAAAGAATTTTGAATTTTTGAAAAGTTTTAATATTTTTCTAAGTCTTGGATTTTAATTCTGAATATATTTAATATTTGAAATTTAGTTTATGATTTAATTTATATGATTCAGTTTAAAAATTTAAGGTCTAGTATTTATGATCTAGAATTTGTATTAGGTTTTGAAATTTGGGGTTAATTTAGTTTAATGGTTTTTATGATTTCAATTTTATAATTGTTTTAAATATATTTTTTAGAATGTTTCAAGAGAGTTGCGAGGGACCGTAGCAAATCCCTCGCGAATGTTTAGGGTATAGAGTATTGAGATTCGTAAGTGTATCCACATTTGCGAGGAAATTGCTACGATGCCTCGCAATTCTATTGCAAATCGAGAATATCCAATTTAAAAAAATTATAATAAAACAAGTAAAAATTAGATAAATTAATTTTCAAAGATATTGAAATGTTCATTAGTCTCATCATAGTCTTCTCCATCATCGGACTCTTCGAAGTTGTCCAATTTTGCATCTTCCACATATCATCTAAGATTGTATACTACTTCTTTAATAAGTGGATGAACATGTATAAGATCCTCTACTCATTCTATTGAGACAAATATATCTCTGATTATAAGGTGTCTTGGATTCACTTTAAATATTTTCTTTTGTGTGAAAAATTCACTTTTATAATCAATAATCATAAATGAAATCAATAAAATATGTTATTATACTTATTGATCCACTTTTACATATGTTATTATACGCATGAATCTAACGGATATGCGAATTTTGATAAATTCAAAGAATTTGGTGATAGAGAAGACTATGATGAACTTTTATGAACACTCAAATGTATTTTAAAGCAAATTTGATAAGATTTTAAGTATTTTTGATGTTATTTTGTTAATTTGTAATAGACTTGCGTAGGCCCTCGCAATTTCATCGTATATCCCTAGCAAATTTGCGAGGGAATGTGTCCTTGGAAATCTGTCGCAAATTTGCGATGAATGTACTGTGGATTTTTACATGCCCCGTCAGTGCCTCGCAAAATTGCGACGGATTTCCGAGTACGCATTTCCTCGCAAATGGACTGTTTTCTTGTAGTGCGAGGAATCAAAGACCCTGCGTTGGTAAAGTAAGCGGAGAGATGTGCATCTTCGAACATATTCACGAACTTGTGTTCCTATTCACAAGAAAATTGCAACGAAAAGGTTCTTTAAACGTTCTCCGAGACATTACACATGACTAGAAGAAAGACACAACAACCCTTTATAAGATTACGCACCTGAAGCTCTTTTGCTGATTTCCTGTTTCGTGGATCTTTTTGTACACTACACAAAGTTAAAAGCATCATTTCAAATGAATGACATAAACAAAACGGTTCGGAAAAATCTGTCTTACCATTGCGAGATGAAGGAGCAAAACTCTGGAGAGAACAGATGGGAAGGTGCAGTAGGAGGTGCAGTTTCAACAATAGCTTCCATCAGCTCATACACGCTTCTCCATCCCTTCTTATGTTCTGGAGGAGTATACGGGAATTTACCCGTTGCACATTCGAGTAAAACAAGTCCTAGGCTCCAAATATCGCTCTTGCTACTATACGACCTCCCCATGATTCTCTCTGGCTGCAAAATATGATGACACCGTAGTTCATATAAAACCTCTTTTAAGTCTGGAAACTGAGTATATTCTATATTGAGTGTTAAGAGGTGAATGGAGGAGACTTACAGACATATATAGGTATGTGGCCACGAAAGATTTAGCTCGACTGCTTGTGCTAGTCAAGATCTTGCTGCAACCAAAGCCTGTGATCTTGACTTCACCTCTATGATTGATTAGCAAGTTTGAAGGCTTTAAGTCGCGATGGATGATTCGCCTGTCATGGTGAATATAGCAAAGACCTCGTAGCACCTGCGTTTAATTAGAGAAGTAAGATTCTTAGTTTTGTGTTTTCTTAATAAAGAGAAACCGGTAGAGATGTTTAAAGATTCTGTGTAGAGTACTACTCGCTTGCAGATGGCAGCGAGCACGTTCTCAGGAACTTTTTCGACTTTCTTTAACAAGTCCTCAAGGGATCCACCATCCATGAACTCCAATATGATTGAAACTAGACCGTTATGGTAGAAAGACTGATAACATGAGACTAGATATGGACATTGAGAGCTCAAGTTTATCCTCAGCTCCTGAGAAATGGCTTCACATGTTGATTCTTCTGACTTCACTTGAATGATCTGAAACATATATATTTTGAATCTTTTCTTCAGCGACGCTCCGAGAAGAAGCAACATGGATAACATGTAAACACAACAAATTAAAACCGATCCGAACCTTAAGAGCAAAAAACTGTTGAGTGAGTTTGTGTTTCACTAGCTGGACATTACCACAGTTTCCTTTGTCAATGACTTTGATCACTTCCAGATCTGCTAAACTCAATTGGTTGTTGTCCAATGGCTCAATAGGAGGTGGCTGCAAACCCAAAACCATCCAATTCACTCATAGATATAGAATATGTAAGAGAGGAGAGTAAGAGAATCTCAGATTCAAGAAGCATATCCTTACAGTTCCAGGTTCAGACTGAGAGACGATCAGGATTCCATCTTTGTTCACACTAAGGTCTCCATCTTTGAATATTCCACTCTGTGTTCTATCCAAATTTCTAAACTTTAGAATAACGATGACCATAGTCTAGTGAATCCTAAAATAGAGAGAGAGAGAGAGAGTTACGAGAATTTGGAGATGGGCTGCACAGGAGGAGGGAGAGAGATCAAGCTGCCTCTGTTCATGTTCTCTGGTTGGAGGGATGAAACACTGTAGCAGATAAACACACACACAAGGTCAGAGATAGAGAAACAGTGGACGTCGTGTAACTGATGACAATGAAGAAGAAGACGAAGACCATATGGTAATTGACTTGTCCTTGACTCATCATCATCTCTCTCTTTGAATATCTTCGTTTAAAGTATTAATTTAAATTAAATGGTCCAAAAAAAAGAAAAATTGAGTTTCATAATCTTTATTTTTATTTAAGTGAAAAATAATAATAAATCAAAACATGTAACATAATTTTCTTAGAACTTATGTTTCACTTTACATTTTATTTTCATGTTTAAATATTTAGAAATACAACTACTCTGTATTATTGTACCATGCATTTAAAATTTAATTGCATTCTAAAACTCATTAACTTCTTTAAAACTCTAAACTATGATTATCTTAAAGTTGGAGTTTTGTTCTTTTAATAATTTTTTTTGACTCATATGCTTTTCTTGGGTAGGGAATAGGAGACATTGCTTTATTCAACAAAATTAAATTACAAACGGATCCGTCGTGGAATCGCGGTTCCATTAATACCCTCCAACAACACTGAACTAACGTCCTCCAGACAAACATCAAAAGATAGAAAACCAAGCGAAAAAGAAAAAGCATAGTTGGCCAATCTATCGGCTATACGATTAGCTTTCCTATAAATATGTGTAACCCGGACCAACTAGTCCCGTGACATAAAGCCATAACACAAGCGTAACAAGAACGATAACGGACGAGCCTCACCCACCCCTGATTGAAGAAAACTCACAACTAAAACATAATCCAACTCCATCACCACCTGCCGATAACCACGCATCCAGGCCTGGACCAACCCATAATACACCCCCATAACTCAGCTAAGGGTGCCGCACAAATGCCAATGTGTAAGGAAAACCCTCCCAGCCAAGTTCCACTCGCATCCCTAATTACTTCTCAAGCTGCTGCTCTCCCCGGATTACCCTGCAAGGCGCCCTCGGTATTAACTGTTACCCAACCCTTATTTGGCTGCTTCCAAGCAATCAATCTCTCATGCGGACATCAGTTATTCTGTCCAACCTACTGAACTAGATGTTGTTCCAGATCCTGTACCACATCTTGTATCAGTCATCCCAGAAGGTCCTTTGATACGTTCAACGTCTAAAAAATTTAGAAAGAGATTCAACTTAGCTGTACAAGACATTGTGAGTTCACTATAGCTGAATGACGTCAACTGGTCTGTACCACATTTACTCTATCACAACGGATATGATCCCATCACTGAGAAGAAGCTTGCTGAAGTATTCACCCAAATGAGTCTTGAACGTACCATTTCTCCAGGTATGAATTCTCTCCTTTGACAGGTCAAGAAACCTCTAGAATCCAAGAGAAGACAATGGAGTTACAAGAGACGAGGAAAACAAGTTTCACCTTCGAAAGTGATCGAGAGAGTGAAGATCAAGGACATGGAAGAGCTTTGATCGGCTCAAATTTGCCCTGAGCTACTCTTTCAATTAAGAGATCACTGTAGTACTTAGGGATCGAATCCACAGAGACTCAACGATTACACAGTAAATTTTCGGTATTAAAATTAAGCTAAGCAAGCAAATTTTATATTAAAAACAACAAATTAAAATAAATATTAATTTTTAAAACAATATGAGAAAACGCTAGGCTCAGGGATATTCTCAGGAAATTCAGAATTGCAAATAAATAATTGTCAGGATTTATAAAGCACCGTTCTTTAACTCAAATCACAAAAGCATAATCAATCAACTTTCGTTGCAAAGACTATCTATGTCTAAAAAACCTAAATTCCAAATCTCTTTGCAAATTTATAAGTTCAGACATGCATTTAATTCAGGTTTGATAAGTTCACAAAATCCCTAAACCAAATCTCTTTGCGAATAGGTATTTTGCTCATCTAGATTATTTTCAGGAAATCAATAACACTTTCGTGTCTACCAATTAACCTAAGATCAGATTCTAGGTTGCTTTCACTACTCTAGAACAAATTAACCACAATCTAGATGAAGAACTCTATTGATTCAATCCTAACAATCTAACAACCTAACAATTCATGAATTCCTTTAAAAACCCTAAACCTAACAAGAGATCTACTCAGACATGGTGAATGAAACAAACATCATGAATAAAATAGATATCATAAAAGAAAGTAATAGAAGAAGTAAAGGAGTTCTGAATCTTCTCTGAAGGAGGTTTTGATTCTTCTCTCCCAGCTCTCTACAAATCTCTCTCTCCAAAATAAAGCTTAAGTCTTAACAAAACCCTAAAAACTCAATATATATGTCTTAACCACGAACTGGGCTTAATTGCAAATAAGGGAAACTTTTGGGCCGAATCTGCAAATCTTTCGAACTTCAATTAAGCGTGAAATTCAATTGCCGTCAGATATTGGTGTCGATCGACACCAGAAGTTGTGACGCTCGACACTCACACCAAATATGCTCTCCCGGTACGTTCCTTCGGCACATCTTCTCCAAATGCTCCCAAATGCTCCAAAAAGCTCCAATCCATGCCAAATAGCTCCTAATCCTGAAATGACTCAAAAAGACTCGAAAACACTATAAAAGCTCTATAAATAAGACTTATATCATGGCCAAAAACCCGTAAAAACCATGATATATCAACTCCCCAAGACTTAGTCTTTGCTTGCCCTCAAGCAAAACAGAAACTTAACCTATGAAAGAAGTTTGAAAACGCGGGAACTCACTCAACTGCAGGAAACTCTTCTTTGCACTCTTCATCGCCTTGACTCTAGAACTTACTTTATGTACTTTGCCTATGAGAAGCATCAACATTCCTTACTCTAATCCCACAATCCTTAGGAATCTCCTGTCTCTCCATTGTCATCTCTTTACATAAGTTAACACAAGTAAAGGTGAATTCTTACCGAGGGAATATCGATCAATGGCATATGGACTCTTCTCAAACCAAGACATTCTTCGTATGATTTCACTTCTTCTCCCTTTTCTCACTTCTAAGGTAATCGACATCTCCCTACTTTTCTAGGGTATCATTTTATTTTTTCAACGATTCCTTTTTCTTCTTTTTTTTTCTTTCTTTTTGTTTTTTTTTTATGAACACTCTTTTTTCTTTTTTTTATTCGGGTATCCATGAGATCCAAAGTATGCACGGGTTTACGCGACATCCCTCATATCACTTCTACCTATAGCCTTTCCCAGTTTCTTTTAAAGGCTGAAGGGAAGAGAGACGGAAGGAATCATACTTTGAAGAAGTGCAGTGTCTTGTGTGGTTCGAAGAAGAAGTCTAGTCCAATGTATACCAACTCCCAAGGTAAGAGATTAAGTCCAATTAAGTCCTGATAAAATTAGAGACAACGTTAGATCAACTGGATATCCAATGAATAAGGGCTTTCAGGATTGTTGATACAGCTCATAGTCATTCCAAACTTCGGTTCTGAGATCAAGCATAATCAAGAGTCATAAGAGTGTTAATCCAAATCAGAGAAACCGTTAGACTGAGTTCATAGTTCCCTACAAAAATTTTGACTCAATAAAACAAAAACTTTTTGGACTGACTCGATAAAACTCCAAAAGAATAAACAATGTTAGTAACTACCTCCCCCAGACTTAAACAACACTGTCTCCAGTGTTGCCAAGTCTAAGATTGGCGAATAAAATAAAATAAAACTGAAATAAATGCAAAGAAATAAAAAGACTCACAAGTGGGTTGCCTCCCACTAAGCGCTTGTTTTCAGTCATTAGCTTGAATTTGTCGGGGTTCATGCATCCGGTGGGTCGGGAAGCGGCACTATATGCCTCCGAGAATAGTGTCTCATCATCCAAGGTGGTTTATAAGCATTAGGTGTAGGAGATCGACCAACCACTCGAGGAGCAGCAGCAGGGCAAAATTGAGGTATGGGTGGGACACTTCTTTACCTGCAACATCATCAAAAGAACCAACAAGCGCTCTACGATAATCTCGTGGCTTGGTTAACTGCAAAACAGTCTTTGTACCTTTAAAAGTCTTATCGATGATATGAGAAGGTTTGGGTAAAGAACTCACGTACCTTTGCTTTTCTCGAGGTCTCTGGAGTACGAGTGGGGAAGCTTTCCGATTCAGAACAGGGCTCAAGTTTGCAGCAGTAAGATCAACCCGAAAAACATCCGTTTTTGGCAAGTTTGTACCATGGTGGTGTCGCTCGACACTGAGCATGCTGCTCGTGTTTCTGCACTTTTTCTGTAGTTCGCCTCAGCGATCCTCATCTCTAGCGCAAAAACGTCATGCTCCAGCATCTTATCAGTAGATAGAACCTCGCTCTGGTCCTTAGCAGTAATGTCTTCTGAATACTCTATGACTGCCATGTCATCCATGGCTTCCTCTAGAGAAAAAGTCTGGCCATCAATAGTAGGTGCTCTCCTCAACTTGTCCATGTCAAAGTTCATAACCAAATCACTCACATGCAGTCCAATCGTTCCTTTCTGAACATCTATAAGAGCACCAGCGGTAGCCAAGAAAGATCTCCCAAGGATAAGAGGATCTTGAGGTTCTTTGTTATACTTCAAAACCACAAAGTCAGTAGGAATTATGCATTCACCAATCCTTATTAAAACATCCTCTAAAAGACCTTCGGGAATTCTTTTGGACCTATCAGCTAGGATAAGAGAGATCCTAGTAGGCTTGAAATCTGTCAACCCAAGTCTCACAGCAACAGAGTATGGTATCAAGTTAATACCTGAGCCAAGATCACAAAGAGAGTGAGCCAAGATCACAAAAAAACGTATAAATGGTTTTTCATCATTAACAATATTTGATATTGTTATAAACAGCTAATTATGACCAACATATAAAAAAAAAATTGTTTCTGCTTAACAACTACAAATTTTGACTACTCCCAACAACACAAAAAATGTTCAAAAACACACAACTTAACAAAAATATCTAATTTGACACTTCTCAGGTATTTATGTATTTCAATTCAACAATTAGTAAAATTAAATTAATTATGAAATACAATTAAACTAACTGATTCCACAACAATATTAACAATTTCATATTCCGTAAACCGAAAATAAAACAACAGATCCGCGGTGTACCGCGGGTTCAAACCTAGTTATCCATTGATTTGAGTTTGTTCTTTTTGTTTTTAAGGCGTATAGACTAGAAAGATTGATTATTGTTAAGTCTTGGCTAATTTTGATAGGAACAGTGAATTTTATCTCAAGTCTTCTTTGGAGAGCCATGATTAAGAATGTATAACCAACCACAATTTTCTTTGCAAAAAAACCGAAATTATTGATTTTTCCAAAGGATCAGTGATTTCTCAACCATGCAAATTGACAAACAAATATCTTTGGACTTACTCGATCGAGCATTATCTTACTTCTTGTGGACGAAAAATAACGTCTTCAAAATTATTCTATGTATTCTCTCTATCTTCAATTATTCTCTGCAGCCTCTCTGTTTTTTTTTGCTAAGAAATTCACTAGTAAATTTCGAATTGCAGATCTCTTTTTTTTTTTAAATTTATAAATGGGGAATTGCTTCTCCGCCTCAATAAGTTTGGATGAACCGGTGAAGAAAGTCTTTGAATGGCTAGTTGAGAAAAGAGGTTATACTCATAATCTCGTCAATAATCTCGTGGCTCTGGAGGCAACCATGGAAGAACTCAAGGCTAAACGGGATGATTTGTTAAGAAGGCGCAAAAGAGAGGAGGATATAGGTCAACTAATGCTTGAAAAGTTCCAGGTATGGCTTAATACAGTTGAGACTATCGCAGGTAAAGTCAATGATATAGTTAATGCTAGAAATCTTGAACGTCAAAGTTTTATGTCGAGATACCTTTACGGGGAAAGTGTTTTCTTGACGTTGAGAAAAGTTGAGGAACTCAAAAATGAAGATTTTGAAGTGATTGTTGTAACACATGAGGTGGAGGAGCTACCTCTTCAACCGACAATTGTTGGTCAAGAAACAATGCTCGAGAAGGCATGGAATCATCTCATAGAAGATGGAGTTCGTCTTATGGGTATGTACGGTATGGGCAGTGTAGGGAAGACAACTCTTCTCACACAGATCTACAATAAGTTCAGTACCGATAGACGGGGATTTGACTACGTTATTTGGGTTGTGGTCTCTAAAGAGTTGCAGATGGAGAAGATTCAAGATGATATCGCTGAAAAAGTTGGTCTTGGTGGAAAAAAGTGGGAAGAAAAAAATAAAAGGCAAAAGGCTGATCGTTTATTCAATTTCTTAAAGGAAAAGAGTTTCGTGTTGTTTTTAGATGACATATGGGAGAAGATGGAATTAGTTGAGATAGGAGTTCCGGATCCAAGAACACAGAAAAGATGTAAATTGGCATTTACCACTCGTTCTACGGATGTATGTGCGCGCATGGGGGTTGAAAAACCAATGGAGGTCCAATGTTTGGGAGGCAATGACGCATTTGATTTGTTCCAGATGAAGGTTGGGCAAACAACACTTGGAAGAGATCCAGGAATCCCCGTACTTGCAAAAGAAGTTGCTAAAAAATGTTGTGGCCTACCATTGGCTCTCAACAGCATAGGCGAAACCATGTCATCCAAGAAGACGGTACAAGAATGGCGTAACGCTATAGATGTTTTGAACTCATACGCCGCAGAGTTTTCTGGCATGGAAGATAAGATTCTTCCACTTTTGAAGTATAGCTACGATAATCTTAAGGGAGAGCAGGTTAAACAGTGTTTTCTATATTGCGCTCTATTCCCAGAAGATGCCAGAATTTATAAAGAAGATTTGATAGACTACTGGATATACGAGGAAATTATAGATGGAAGTGAAGATTTAGAAAGGGCCGAGAACAAGGGCTATGATATCATTGGTAGTCTTGTTTGTACATCATTGTTGATGGATTCAGGTTATGTGGATGGAAAAGGTGTTGTGTGTATGCATGATGTTGTTCGTGAAATGGCTTTATGGATCGCATCTAATTTGGGAACACAAAAACAAGCATTTATTCAAGTGTTTGCAGGTGTTGTGTCACGTGAAATTCCCAAGGTTAAGAAATGGAACGTTGAGAGAAGGATGTCGATGATAGAGAACAAGATCGAGCATCTCGTTGGCATGCCTAAATGTATGGAAGTAACAAGTTTGCTCACGCGACATATGGGGCAGAAATTTAGGTCGACTGAATTCTGCATATTCCTGCCAAATTTAGCTGTTTTGGATCTATCAGGTGATCATGATTCCGTCAGAATATTTTCAGAAGATGTATCAAATCTAGTTTCGTTGCAATATCTCAACTTGAAAAATTCTTCGATAAGTCATTTGCCAAAGGGTCTGCAAGAGTTGAAGAAACTAATTCACTTAAATTTGGAGGGAACATGGGATCTTACGAGTATTGTTGGGATATCAAGTCTGCATAATTTGAGAGTTTTGAAATTAGCTTTTTCTGGTTTAATATGGGATCTTCAGACAGTGACTGAGTTGGAAACTTTGGAAGATTTAGAAATTTTAACCACAAGATTCTATGTTTCTCCAAGCCTGGGGCAATTGGGGCATATTTTGAACTCTCATAGGTTGATGAGTTGTACAAAGTCTCTAACAATCTTTGATAGCAATATGATATCATCTGGAATATCATTTCATGTAGCTATGGACAAGCTTTGTGATTTGAACATTGAGGACAGCAGTATCTCCGAGATAAAGATGAGAAGGATATGCTGCTTCTCGAGCCTTGTAAAAGTACATATAAAAGGTTGTGATGGCCTAAGGGAATTAACGTTTCTGATGTTCGCACCAAATCTTAGAATTCTTTATGTTAGCAGTGCAAAAGACCTAGAAGATATAGTAAACAAAGAGAAAGCTTGTGAAGTTAAAAATTCAGGGGTCGTTCCTTTCCAAAACCTGAATTATCTTCATTTAATATATCTACGGAAGCTGAAGAAGATCTATTGGAGTCCTCTACCCTTTCCATGTTTAGTTCAAATAGATGTAGACTATTGTCCATATCTGAGAAAGCTTCCACTAAATTCCAAAAGTGGTGAAAATGGATGCATCATACGTTACACATATGATTGGATTAGAGATGTGGAATGGGAGGATGAAGCTACTAAGACACGATTCTTAGCTTCATGCCAAAAGGTCTCACATATATTTATCTCCTCTTCTTTGATTTTCAAGGATTCTAAGTGCTTCCATCTTTGATTTTAATGTCTCTTCTCTTGTGTGATTTTCAAGGTACCACCCTGATAGGTTGGCTGTTCCATTGACATTGGTAAGGAAGGGAGTTAGAAGTGGAAGAGCAGTGAGAAAGTATGAGAAGAAGACTAAGAGAGGAAGAAGTGGCTAAGAGTCTCAACTGGAAGCAGAAGGTCTCTAAATAAAGGAACGTCTTATTAATGCGTTATCGTTTTATTAAGCTATCTATGTATTTGTTCCCTTGTTAGGGCTTCATTATCGAAATACAACAACAATTTCAGATTCTTATCTTTAATTTGTCACTATAGCTAGATATGTGTGTTTGAATGTGGTTTTGTGACTACTCTGTTCCTAAACACGATCGCATTGGCTTCTCTCTATCTGTAAAGGTTTAGTACCAAAGCTAGCCCTGTCTCAACAACCAAACAATGAAGCTTCTGTTTATTAAGACTAGGTAAATGACTTGCGCATATGCGCGGGTTGTTGTATATTTATTTAATTAATTTTAATTTATTTATTACTTATAAAAAATAAAATAAATAAATTTCAATGCTTATGACATTTTTACACTTTATTTATTTAAATTTTTGTTAATTTTTATAATATTTGAAATATTCTGAAAAACTTAAATTAAATATTATAATTTGCAGCTTTTAAAAGTTTTAATATTTATAATATTTTAAATTTTAAAAAAAAATAAAATTTATAATATTTTGAAACTTTTAAAAAGTTTTATTTTTCTTAAATAAGGAACCGGATTAAACTGAATAAAATTTTTAATTTGGTTACCTGAGAAATCAAAGTTCATACTCATTTGTAGTTGTAAACATATTAGTCCTATTTATAATGGTTTTGAACTATTATCTAAAATTTTCTACCTTATTAGACATTGTACATATACTGTATTTTTTCCTTTATCAATGGAGTTATATACGTCCGTTTTGAAAAATTTAGATTGCAAAATGTGTGGAAACATATTTGTATTTTTATTATAAATATATTTTATGCAATAATATAAATTAAAAACAAATAATATTATATAAATATATTGGAGAGAGATTTGATTTATTAGAGAGAGAATTTGGGAAGTTTTTGATGTAATATATATTTGTTTCCATTTTGCGATTTGCTTGTGAGTTAATTATAAAATTTACTTTTAATTTTTGTTATTTATTCAAATTGAAAGGGTTTGATTATGTAAATAATACAAAATAAAAAATTATAATTCAAAATAGATTTTAGTACAAAATGTACTTCAAAAATGCTAAGATAGGTACAAATTATTATTACAGCAAAGGAATCTTTTTAAAATTACCTGCGTAATAAGTTTGAATAGTAAGAGCAACACCATTTCTTATTTTGGGTTTTAAAAATAAAATATTAATTTTTCTACATAATTAAATGTTGATTAAAAAAACTAAACCTTTCACATAAAGACATTGATTATATTGGTTTTAGTTTTCTTATAATTTATTAATTATTTTTTTAATCTAACTTATACTCCACTCTTTTGGATGCTCTTAGAAACATTTTCTTATTTTGCTCTTTTTACTTTTTTCCCAATATTTTAGTAATTAATTTAAAACTTATTAAAATTCTGCCATTAGTGATTATAATAAAACTGCTTCAGCATACACAGAAAATAGATAGTGATAAAAAGTTAAATTTCTAAACAATTAATTTATTATTCCAAATTTTCAATTATATGAAATCACCTTGTATCATAGTGTGTGTAGTTAGACACCCAATGAACGATGAAGAGTTTTCCCATGCACCGCATGATCTTCTCTTCCTTAAGGGCAAAATGGCAACCCAACAACTTCTATAAATTGTATTTTCTTTTTACATAATTATACATCCTAATTAAGGTTTTATTTTAGATACTACTAGTCCCTCTGTTTTAGAATAAATGATCTTTTGGCCTAATTTTGTTTTTTAAAATTAGATGATTTTCTCACGAATCTATGCAAAATTAATTAGATTTCTTATTGATTTCAGCAATTTAACCTATATACTGTTTTTCATTGATTAAATTGTGTTTATAAGGATATTAAATGATATTTTATATAGAAATAAGCAAAAATTAAATGATTTCTTAAAATATGTGCATTTATTTAAAATATCATCTTTTGTATTATTGTATAATGCAGGGAATATTTTTCTTAAAAAAAAAACACTAATTAAGAGATAACGATATTCCATTGTGGTGTATTATTTGTACAATATGTTAGATAAATGTAAATTCTTCTCTTTGTTCACGTTCATTATGATATTTTAAAGTCAATGTTTTCATACTTTCCATTGGTTATTCACTTATTTGGTTTGCGTTTGAATAATATGTTTTTTTTTTTTGTATGGTTTTAAGTATTCATCTAAAGTTCCCATTTAAATTGTTGTTTGATTCCGTTGTTAAAATAAAAACTACATTATATGCATATAGATTATAATGCAAGCTAGATTATATTTTATTATTCCTTCACGAGATTTGTGATATAAAACGTGAGAGAGATTAGGATTGGATTAAATTTCTAGAATTACCGTATAAACAGATCCACCAAAACCGGTGACATAAAATTTAGCCATGGTTAGGAAATCAATTGGATCAGTTTAATGTTATTGTGAAGGAATAATAAAATGTTGCAAAGCAATTAAAACAGATGCTTAATAATCTAAAATATCTAGAACAAGTTGTACATGTCAAATTTGATTCAAAGACAAAGAGACTAAGAAAGCAAAACCAAATTCACTTTTTTTTTTTCTTCTCCACCACGTCAATAAGTTCTCTCATCAGAGTTATCAATCTCGCAGTGATCCTTTGCTGCTCAAAGACAGTTGTTACTGGAACAGCTGGCCACCCCAAGATGCTTCTCAACTTTACTATCTGTTTGGACCTCAACACTATTTGAAAAAGAGTTTATCTACATATTGTTGTTTTAAATGAACAAGAGATTGAGAGGAGAGTGGCTAAGGAAGATGTATATTGTGAATTATAAGATTCTTTTAACAGAGAGGGAGAACTTACACAATAGTAAGGTGGACACATATATTCTAGATGTGATCATGTAAAAGTACATTGCCTGCAAAAGAAACACAAAATTGAGACTTCAAGATTCAAGACAATGTTTAAGATCAAAGCTCAAAAAGTCCAGCTTTACCGGTTCATATCCACATGTAGCTTGGAGCACGACGAAAATAATGGGATATAGAGGGAGTCTCTTCATTCTGGATAAAAGACTTGTCTGGCTTCTGTTGTGGATCTATCGTAAATGAAAACAAAAGATATATATCTCATAAGTTAGTTTGGATTATGTATCAAACAACATGTCTGTGTTTTTAATTACTTTGAACCTTATATCACAAAAATCCCTTAAACCTCTTGTGAGAACCAGAAAGTGAAGGCTGTCTGAAGTTGAAAGATTAAGGATTTCCTTAGCCATGGTTGTTATCAGTTTCGAACGTGGAGAGGGAGTGGGAGTCAAATTAAAAATCACTAGAGCCAAAGATACAAAATAAAACATTGTCTTTTGGTTTTACCCCATTCATGAAACTGATGTAGACGAGTGCATCAGGAACAAACACGGCCAAGAAAGGCAAGCAACCGTCTTCGAATCTGGTGTTTGTGTGACAATTAATCCACATATTAGTTAAAGTAAGTCAGAGAGAGACTTAATTTTGTGTAAGAAAAACTCACCTTTTCGTCAACTCAGCTTCCCATTTTGTGTATTTAGCTAGAGTTTCACGATTATCGACCTGAAAGTTGTTTGTAACTGTGCTTGAGTTAAGTTTAAAAACATTTTAAAGAGATAATAAGGGCAATTTACCTTTTGAATTCTCTTCACTTTCTGAATGTTACTAGACAAAATCTAGTTCAAAAGCAGCAAGATTTAGGAAACAATCAGGATAAAAACTCAATTCAATGAGAAACGAACTCGTAGTTCCCAAGCATGTCTCGCAACCCACATAGAGATTGGTGACATCAGTACATTAGCCAGAAAAGCGGTAAGAACAATTGATATCCACCTACGGGTACAAGAGTGGAAACCACCAATCACTAAGCTAAGACCTTAAGAAAATATTCAAGCAATAACAAAAATCCAACCAACATAATCAATCATACCAATTAAAACCAGTGAGCTCATGGATTCCATTAATCACATAATGCACCAAGTCCCCAGGGAAAGAAAAATTCTCAATTGCTGCATTACACTGATCCATAGTAGCCATTGAGTCAACAGATCTCTCCAAGACAAGTTCCTCAACAATATTTCCAAAAGCATCAGTCTTTGAACCTAAATCTTCTGGTATAGAAGACATGGGCCTACATAGCAATGCCCCAGAAGAACCCACTGGTTGAACAAAAGAAAATCTCCTTGTATCTTCAAAGAAAACTTGCCTATGAAAGCTACAAACCAGAAGACTTGAATCAAGGAAACTGGATTCAGTATAATCTTTGATATCATGTTGATGAAGAAGAACAGGGCTTGAGGTCTTGCAGCAGAACCATTTTGGGTAAAGACTTCTCCTTGAGAAGCCATGAAGACAAGCCATCATCTAGAGGTGAAATTTTGAGCAAAGAAGTAACACTGAGCTCAAGAACAAGAAAAAAACGCAACTTGGGAGTTGGGATTGCGAGTGGTGATTCTTACACGAATTCTAGACAAATAGACAACTTTCCCCCATATTAGAAGAAACAGTAACCCTAAATATCCACAAGATAAAGAGATACATTGGTTTCCCCATTTGAAGCAGAAAAAGCACGCAAATGATATGATTTTTCACGAAATTCGTAAACCCAACGTACTCTGCTTTCCGCCACTCTTGTGCACTACTTGCCTAGGCTTCGAATGGTAAAAGCAAATCAAGCATTGCACATCATGCAGATCAAGCATTGCACATCATGCAAATCATGCAGATTATGTTGAACAAATGCAGATCATGCAGATCATGCAGGACAAATGCAGATCATGCAGGACAAATGCAGATTATGATGATTGCGCAGTCTATATTATACGCGTGAATGGTAAAAGCAGATCAAACAATGCACATCAACAATGCCAATTTGATTACTCGAGTATTTAACCCGATAACTTAACCGAAGTAAAGTATATGCGGGATCGATCACAAGGAGCAATGGTACACTATAGACTTGCGAGACTCGTTCTTAGCTAAAGCTGAAAAGAGTTTTTGTTTGGTTTTCAGTTTTGTAAATAAAAATGCAAATAAAAGAGAGATTTAAACTTATGAATTAAAGACATTGGGCTGCAGGGTATTTTTAGAGAATCAATGAATAACAAATAAAAGCAATAAGGAATTCAAACTTGAAGAACCGTTCTTGAACATGAACATAAATTTAGACTAATTCTCTCTCAAGACATTAATCACTAAATTCAACTATTCAATTATTAAACTCTCATTTTTTAATTTCCTAGCCAAATTCGTATTATCAAACAGGTTCATTTGGTTCACAAAGCATTCTAACATCAACTCTCGCAGGTTAGAAATACAATGCTCAATTTACATTCATTCATGCATTTTATCGAACATCTCTGAAGCACATAAAAGCCTAAGTTCTAAAACTGGGTGATCAATCCTATTCTAGCATTGAGAACATGTAAATTGAAGAACCTAAAGATTAAGAATTCCCTAAGACATCTGATATATTAAATCATTGAATTCTCCTACTTAGAACCCTAAAACCCAATTAAGAGACTACTCAAACATAGCAAAAGAGAAAACAAAAATCATAGATGAAGAAAACATGATAAAATTTCAGAAACAATAAGAAAGGGTTTAGAAATCTTCTCCAAGTGTCAAGAGGATTGATTCTTCTCCCAAAATTGTTTAGAAAGCAAAGAACAATGTTTAGAACTTAGAAAAGTGAAGGATGGCTGCTAAAAAGTCGAGCCTAGGGTATAAAAACAATAGGAGACGATTTGGGTCGGTTCTGAAGAGTTTCAGATCGAATATGGGCCAAAAAATGCGTCAGAGGTAAGGGACCGATCGATCCAAATGTTAGACCGATCGGTCTAATGCTCCCAGGTTTTACTTCTGCATCAGCTTCAACAACTCGTCAGAATGACCTGTCTTCACGAAATCGGGTGTAACTCGTGAATGCACCGTTAGATTTCCTTGAAATCACTTGATAATGAAAGCTAACACCCGTCTTCATCTTGTGTCAAAATATGAGATCCAAAACATCTCACACTTCTACATGAATCTGCATCTCTAAATGTGTGTTTGCATCCCAAAACAGCTCGTCTTATTCCAAAGCAACCTAAAACCTGTGAAGACTCAACAATGGACTAAAAGACTCTAAAAACACACTTTGACTCAATAAAATTTATAAAATAAAAGAGAAAAGAAAGACTTTAAACCGATAAAAACACAGTATATCAACTCCCCCCCCCCCCCCCCGACTTAGATTCTTGCTTGTCCTCAAGCAAAACAAAAATCTTAACCAAGAGAAGAGGTTTGAAAACATGAGAACTCACATATTCTTCTGGGATCGTGCTCTTAATACATTGCCTGCAAATCACTATCACAAAATTTATATTAAACCGTACAATAATATACTTCACCATGACATCATGAGATCCCTAAATCACAAAAAACTGCAGAATCAGATAACTTAACCTTTTAACATTCATTAGCAGTTGCGTGCACTCTCACAAAGGGGATATCGAACACGTTATGGTCTAGGTGTAAAGGCAGTTTTAGGTGGCTCAAGTGTTTAAGGTTCAGCAGTAATATGAACGGATGCAAATCATTATGCAAAATCACAGTGAGACACATACCAATTGGGAGGTACATAACTTCCCTCTAACTCGGATCATCCTAACCACATCAAATCCCAAACAAATCATAAGTATCGACTTCAAAAACCAAAGATGCTTTCAAGTAAAACCAAAGATATATCGACTTTTCCGGTTCCATGCTTTCTCCTTTCCCGTTCTTTCTTTCATTTTTTTCTCTTTTTTCTATTTTTTTCTGAATTGTATCTTTTTTTTTTGTTTTATTTTGTTTTTTTAGCGGGGAAGTGGAACCGGTTCTCGTCAATCAAACTGCATCAACAAAACTCAATCATGATCACTCACAGCACATGCTCAACAAAATAACCATATAACCACAAGAACTCAATGTCAATCATCCCAAACAACTACAATTACAATCCTAATTAAAGGAAAGCTATGTCGGTCTGTATACTCCGTAGTTTTTGCACATGAATGCACATGATGACAATGACATAAGACTGCATGTAGTATGAAACATGGATAGGGCTAAAGGTGTGGTACTAGACTAAAGATGAGTTTAGCCATTCAGAGTTTACAAAGAGTGGTAAAACAACGCGGATTAAACTCTGAATGTATTATCCATTACATGATTACCAACCCCCTAAGTGAGATATAACAAGTCAAGATTAAGTTCAAATAAGCAAGGTTAAGCTCAAATCATCCAAATTTCGAAGTGAGGGATTATACGAGTGATCTAGTCATGAATTTTCCTGAAGTTCCAAGTTATCCTTAAACAATGCTAAATGGTCTCAAGGCAACGAAATTAAGCAAAGTGCAATTCCCTAAGAAAAGCTCATACTTCTCATATAGCATTTTAACTCAATAAAACAGACACGAATTGACTCGATAAAACAAACTGACAGACTCAAGAAAACATCAAAATGAAACATAAGAAAAAAGCAAATTGCATCAGTAGACTAGTGACATCCTCCCCCAAACTTGCTTCACACCATCTCGGTGTGAGAACAATTACAAAAGAAAACGTCACAACCAAAAAGCAAAAATAAATGAAGATGCAAAAAAAGAAGAATAAAAATAAGAAAACTGAAATGGGACTGGTGGGTTGCCTCCCACAAAGCGCTTATTTTTGGTCTTTAGCTTGACTGCTCAACACAAAATATTAATCATAAGAATCAAAAGGTTGAGCCAATGCACCTTTAGTCCTTCTCCTGTTACGGCACACAACAATATGCACAAAGTAACACACAATTATCCATGATAAGGAGGCAAAATAACCATCAACTAAATTTACTACAAGTGTAGCATATATCTTGAAATCTTCTTTGATGGTATGATGCTCATGAGGATCAAATGCATTTGGTGGAAATATAAAATCAATTTCAGGTCTTAATGAGGTTTTAACAAAATAGTCAACTTCATCCCCTTTAATTTCATATAGCACAATATCTCCATCTTTATAATCAACCTCAGGATCCTCAGTCTCATGCAAGATGTTATCAATATCAAGCACAACTCCTACATAAGATTCTTCAAGAAGAGATCTAGATATTTCAGGCATTGAAAACTTAAACTCGAGATCATGAACATTCAAAGCACAATGATATCCAATATCAAAACATATCTCATGGTAATCTTTAGCAAGTTTTTCTGCTCTAAAAGTATCTAGTTGTGAGACTCACCTATCAAATCATAACATTCACTGATAATCTTGGGAGTATGCAAACTAGAAGCAACATCTTCAATGCAAGGCATAGAAAAATCCTCAAAATCATGAATTTCAAGGGTTGAAACGCATGTACCTTCTATGTCGCTCGGGGGAACCCAATATATTACCTTTTCAAGATCATGGGCTTCTTTGATCTCATATCTTGTGAGTTGCCTTCCTTCATATGCTGCCCGCAACGATATGAGGTTCAACCGGATCATAGTCGCTAAGTCACTCCTTGTCAATGTTGGATTCTCCACGTAAAGTTCATCCAACTTCACTTTTTGTTCCGGTGTAAGAACACTCTCATCAAATGGTGGCTCTATATATGGCTTATCCTCTTCGTCTTGTGGCCAATCATTGGATTCCATGGCCAACAACTCCTAAATCACCAAAAAGAAATAAAAATTGTTAGTTAAAAAAACTGTAGAAAAATGTTCTAGACTAAAAACTAATCCTAAATTTTTAGGTAACACAATTGCTCCCCGGCAGCGGCGCCAACTTGATTACTCGAGTATTTAACCCGATAACTTAACCGAAGTAAAGTATATGCGGGATCGATCACAAGGAGCAATGGTACACTAAAGACTTGCGAGACTCGTTCTTAGCTAAAGCGGAAAGGGTTTTTGTTTGGTTTTCAGTTTTGTAAATAAAAATGCAAAAGTAAAGTGAGACTTAAATTTATGAATTAAAGACATTGGGCTGCAGGGTAATTTCAGAGAATCAATGAATAACAAATCAAAGAAATAAGGAATTCAAACTTGAAGAACCGTTCTTGAACATGAAGAGAAATTTAGACTAATTCTCTTTCAAGACATTAATCACTAAATTTAACTATTCAATTACTAAACTCTCATTATCTAACATGTTCATTTGGTTCACAAAGCATTCTAACATCAACTCTCGCATGTTAGAAATACAATGCTCAATTTACATTCATTCAGGCATTTTATCGAACATCTCTGAAACACATAAAAGCCTAAGTTCTAAAACAGGGTGATCAATCCTATTCTAGCATTGAGAACATGTATATTGAAGAACCTAAATATTAAGAATTCCCTAATGCATCTAATCTATCAAATCATTGAATTCTCCTACTTAGAACCCTAAAACCCAATTAAGAGACTACTCAGATATAGCAATTGAAACAAAGCAAATAGATATGAAAGAAAACATGATGAAATTGCAAATATAATAAGAAAGAGTTTAGAAATCTTCTCCAAGTGTCAAGAGGATGGATTCTTCTCCCAAAATTGTTTAGAATGCAAAGAACAATTTTTTGAACTCAAAAGTATGAAGGATCGCTGCTAAAAAGTCGTGCCTACGGTATAAAAACAATAGGAGACGAGTTGGGTCTGTTTCGGAATGAATATGGGCCAAATATTGCGTCAGAGGTAAGAGACCGATCGATCCAAATGTAGACCGATCGGTCTAATGCTCCCAGGTTTTACTTCTGCATCAGCTTCAACAACTCGTCAGAATGACCTGTCTTCACGAAATCGGGTGTAACTCTTGAATGCACCGTTAGATTTCCTTGAAATCACTTGAAAATGAAAGCTAACATCTGTCTTCATCTTGTGTCAAAATTGTAGAAAGATCTAACGGTGAAACATTGTCCATATGATCTCAAACATCTGACGCTTCTACATGAATCGGCATCGCCTAATGTGTGTTTGCATCCCAAAACGGCTCGTTTTATTCCAAAGCAACCTAAAACCTGTGATGAATCTATATTGGCCTAAAAGACTCTAAGAAAATACATTGACTCAATAAAATTTATAAAATGAAAGAGAAAAGAAAGACTTAAAACCGACAAAAACACAATATATCACTTGCCTAGGCTTCAAATGGTAAAAGCAGATCAAGCATTGCACATCATGCAGATCAAGCATTGCACATCATGCAAATCATGCAGATTATGTTGAACAAATGCAGATCATGCAGATCATGCAGGACAAATGCAGATCATGATGATTGCGCAGTCTATATTATACGCGTGAATGGTAAAAGCAGATCAAACAATGCACATCATATATGCATATAAAATATTAAACTGTAAATTATATAAAAGCACATAAAATTCAATAAAATTATTATAGAAAATAATTAATATTTCGTACAGATTATTTTTCTAAATACTTTTACAATCCGAAAACATTATAAGCAAATATCCAAATACAATAGGAATAAAACTAACAATAGTTTAATGAGTAGTATTTTGATTTGCCCATAACATATCAGCAATATTTTCTCTAATGTTTGTCATTTGATCTCCATCAGCTATAGCGGTAGTTTCCATGTTACATTCATCATTCTCTAAATTTGTGTTGCTAATATATGTATGCTCCATTACTTCAGCAAAATCTTCATCAAAATAATTAGAGATTCTGATAAAATTATGTAGTCCCATTGTAGCCATCACCACTCTTTTTTGAACATGTGTGTTATATCTAGGAAACTCACAAAGAATCCTCCATTTCTTCTTCCAAACTCCAAATGTTCTTTCAATAACAAAACGTAGTGATGCATGACAACGATTAAATAGTTCTTGTTTGTTCCTAGGAGGAGGACCATTGTAGAATTGCGACATATGATACCTAACAATCCCATTCCGTGAAGATCTATAAGGAGCCAAAAAACCTTGTTTATTTGGATAGCCAGAATCAACCACATAATATTTGTCTCCAGGAGGCAATGGAGAAAATGGAAATGATATGAGATATTCTACCAAGAAGAAAATAATATGTTAGTATATAGAAAATATAAAATGTACGTAATTTATTAAAAAAACCCTTTCTTATATTGAAGATGGAAAATCCAGAAAAGAAGAAGTAGAGTGAATACAATGAACAAAGTGAGAAGAGAAGAAAAGTACTTGTTTTTTTTGCTGAGGAAAGGAAGAAGTGTACTTGTAAAAAAAAGTGTATGGTTTATAAAGGAAGAAAAAACGAGTAAGAAAGAGAAAAAGAGAAAAAGTCTTTTGTTTTATTTATTATTTTATTAATAAAAATAATATATATATATATATATATATATATATATATATATATATATATATCTTAAACACTGAAATATAGTTTCAAAAGATGCATAGGTAACATGCATTGCCTTTTTCTTGTTTTTATTAGGAAAGGACAAAAAAAGTAGACAATATGCATTGTCTTTGTCTTGCTTTTATTAGAAAAGGACAAAAAAGTGCACTGCCCATAGTTTTTCTGCTTTTATTTTAAAAGTATAAAAAAATTGAATGGTGTATAGAAAACAGAAGACACACATGCACATGTCAACTATCATTTTTCTGTCTCTTCGTTCAATACCTTAGATAGCTAGGCTATTATTACTACTAGATTGTGTACCCGCACAATAGTTTAAAATCTCTCTATCAATATTAATCTTTGAGCATAACTATAATCATTCAAATTTTAAAAGATAAAACTATATAATTAAACACTAAACTAAAAGATAAAATGGGAAGCTCCAACGATTCAAATATATTGACAGCATTATCAAATTCTTCGTAATCATCTTGGTTGAAAAAATTTGGACGTAATTGTTGTAAGCTTTGGCGCTGAAACTCTCTGAAGCCATTCATTGTATCTGTTAGAGTAGACTCAAATGACTGTTTTCTGCGATTTCCTCTTTGTGAACTACTTCCACGTCTTAGTCCACCTTGTTGTTGAACTCTTGAAGTAGGAGTTTGAAATGGAGGAGCATGTGAAGAATTCTGATGTAAATGATCTTAGGTGAACTCATTTGAGGGACGCGTTTCATCGTTGATATTAACGCGATACACCTCTTCATTTTCTTGTGTCTCAGGAACTTGAGTTTCATCATCATTTATGCCCTCATTCAATAACTCTTCTCGTCTTTGGTGCACAGAGTACTGAGACTGTGATTGTACATCATGTAAGATGAAACAACGTTGCATCACATCCCAACAGTCAGGCGGATTTCGTTTAAATTATCTTACAATCCTACATCCTTGGTAATAAGTTATTAAAATTTTAGTATACAAGTTAACTGTATACCAAAATTACTAAACATATATTGGTATGAAAGATATTTTAAATACTTAAAGCTTCAGGATTTTTCCACCAAGAATTAGACGCAGATATGACGAATGTCACATGGTCAACTGTAATTCTCGTAGAATTTTGCATAAGTTGCTTGTACTTCTTGTACTTTCTTCTCAGTTGATCAAGCTTTTTTTTGAAAAACGATAGTTTTTATTTAGATTGAACTCGTTGAATTTTTCAACCAAAATTTCCCTTCCAAGAGGTGTTGGATCTTTGAATCGGTAATTATTCATGGCAATTGTTTGATCGTAAAACTCAATAAATATTCTTTCCCGACTAGGAGTCCATTTAAAATTGTCTTCGCTCTACAAATTTTAAAATTCTCAATATTTATTTTACTAAATTTGAAGATAAAATTTAGTATAAGGTGTAACTACATACCCATGCTGATGTTTCTGTAGGCAAATTTGTATGGTCTTGCACAAAATAGTTTCCATTTTGCCGGCGGTTAGACATACCTACAAATACAATGTAAAATAATTTGAAGTTAAATATTAAATCATTAAAATAGTATCAACAAATCATAAATATAACTAAAAAACAGTTAAATTAAATCATTTAAATAGTATCACAAAAGTAAGTGATAGTATTATAAATCATTTATGCATAAATGAGACAAATATAGACGATTTAGTATTGATTCAATAAATTAACATAAATATATATTAGTTTGTATCACGCCCAAAAATATTTATACATGTAAATATATAAAATATTGATACATGAAAATCTATATATTTACATCAATAAACAATCGTTGTATTAGCTATTTTTTATTAGTATCACTTATAAAGTAATACAAAATAAAACATCAATTAAATGAAATATACAAGTTCAGCTAAAGAAAACTCTGGTCACGATCTGTTTTGAAATACCATGTTTTTAAAACTACACAAATATTTCAAAAACAGTTAAACAATATATCAAAAATCTTAACCATAAATAATAATCCTTTTTGTTTATTATAGTCACAAACTTATATTTGTTTTGTTAGAAATCGGGATTATGTTTTATATTTTAAATACCAAAAACTAATTTTGTATTATTCTTTAAAGTTCTCAACTTTTATATCACAATCTTTGTCTTTTGTGAAGAAAAAAAAATGTTTTGTGAAGAAACAAAATCACGATCTCTCTCTTTTATTAGTTTATCTTCATTTTTGTAAATGACGTTATAGTATAATAATTATTTGTAAAAATATTATAAAAGATTTAGGAGATATTGAAAATGTTTTTTACATTATTTATAACTAATACAAGTATTAAAAATAAATAATGTACAATAAATTTTATTTTGTAGTGAATATAGGCTAGTTTTCAAATGTATAAACTTTAATTTTTTTTATTTTTTTAGAAAATGTATTTAAAAAAAGCTTCCATAAAAAAATATAAAAAAACATATATTAACATATATGAATAGATTGTGTACCCGCGCAATTTTAGTTTAAAACCTTTTCTATCAATATTAATCTTTGAGCATAACTATAATCATTCAAATTTTAAAAGATAAAAGCTATATAATTAAACACTAAACTAAATTTTTAAGCGTTTATGTATTATTACATGGTAGAAAAGATTACTTGAAAAATAAATCGATGGACACCAAGCCGCAGCAGACAATGCGCAGTTAGCGTTGGATGCTGAAGAAGAGGATGAAAATCGCACACTTAGAGAATACAATAGGCATGCACTGTTCTATTCTAACCGCTCTGCTATACGTCCTCCTGCATTTCAGAGGAACAACTTTGAGCTCAAGTCTGGATACTACACTCTTGTAGGACAACACCCATTCCATTGCCACACTCATGAGCATCCAATGTATCACATTAAGAAGTTTGAAGATTTGGTATCTAGCATCAAGACGGACGGGTGTGTCTTCGGATTTTCTGCTCTGCAAGCTTTCCAGCACTCCTTAGCTGGAGAAGCACTATCGTGGCTTAAGGAGTTGAAGCATGTATCTCTTACGAGCTGGAAGGATGTAAAGGTTGAGTTCTTGAACAACTTTTATGATGATGGGAGGTCAGAGGAATTTCGGAAAAAGATTTCTACCTTTTCTCAAGGGATCTCAGAGGCATTCAAGGCTGCTTGGGTGCGTTATAAGGAGTATCAGAGAGATTGTCCACACCATGGTTATGACAAATTTTGGCTGTTGGGAATCTTCTACAGAGGATTGGATTGGATATATCAGATGGCTTTAGATGCTGCAAGTAATGGCAACTACAATACAAGGTCTCCAGCTCAAGCTACCAAACTGATTGAGAATTTTGCTTCTACCAACATCACTAAAGTTGCTGATTTTGAGAGGAAGAAGCTAGCTCAAAACATGGATGGGGTTCAACTCGCTGACGTTAAGGCAAAGCTCAATTTTGTGCATAACCTTCTTGTTGCTAAGAAGACTGTTGTAACACCCGTGTTCCGGATTGGGAGGGTGTCGCTCGACACCAACATTTTCTCGGTTTGTTCGATTCGATTTTAATTGCGTTTTGATTGAGGCTAGTTTGGGTTTAACCCTAAGTTGCGTTTTAAAAGAGAAAAGGTCGTCCTTGTTCTCTTTCAGCCGCTTTTAGAAGTTGAGAAAAAAGGAGAGAGTGAGTTTGATCCTTTTGGTGCCTTTGAGTGAATTTTTGGAGAATCAAAGCTTGTTCTGGGGTGGTTGAAGGCTAGGAGAGGCTTGATCTGTGGTGTTTGGTGTCTGTGGAGGTTGTTTTCACCCTTGCTAGTCGCTGTTCGTTGCTGTTCTTCTTGTTTAAGAGGTAAGTATAGAACCTAGGCTTAGCTGAGTTGTTTGATTCATGTTATGGTGATTTCTATGATAGTTGATTGATTTTTCCTGGTTATATGTGTGTTTACTGTGATATGGAACCTCTGGACGAGTCCTGTGGAGTGGGTACACGGCCTTGGAGGGCTTGTAAAGGCGGATCCGTTGATGAGAGGCGACTGGAGTGATGTTAGGGCATCGGTGTCGATTGACACCAGTGGCGAGTGTCGATCGACACCAATTTTCTTTCTCGCAAGGATGGTCGCGAGTGTCGAGCGACACCAGCGGATGGTGCCGATCAATACTACTCGTCTGATCAGATTGTGTGGTCATTTACGTTTGTTCTATGTTGCCTGAATGTGATTTATGCAACTTGTGTGTATAGCATGTTGTGGGGATGAATGCCTCACTAAGTATTTATGAAATACTAATGCATCTCTTTTCTGTGATGCAGGTAAAGGAAAAGTATGATCCGTGGAATCTTGACGAGGAGAGGAGGATGATCTAGGGCTCGTTGGTGTTTTTGAATTATTGCTGGATTTGTTAGCTTGCTAGACTGGAATTTAGAAGTATGTTAGGGGTATTGTGTTTTTGGAATAATGTTGTTGAACTGGCTTGTTTAATGGATTTGATTTATTGGATATTTGGTTACGTCTTTTGTTGGTTAATTGTTGATTGGTCTGGTTTTATTGATTTAAATTAATTAGAGTCAGTTTAGCTGGTTTAGTGGTTTAAATTGATTAGAGCCGGTTTAGCTGGTTTTTAATTAATTAGGTTAATCCGATTTGCATGTTATAAAAAAAATGGGATGGCTTCTTTCAATTTGGTATCAGAGCCCGTACAGTTCTAGGGCGGGATTAAATTGGTAATTCTGATGTGATGTGTGAATTTTGTTGATGAGAAATGATGATGTGGATTGCATGCTGATTTATTTGTGTGTTAATCAATTGTGTGAGCATAGAGACCTAGATCATTCTCTCGAGCCTTCAATGAGATACCACGGTAAGTTGTGTGTTTTGGTGATTTTTGATTGGTGTTCTTAGCCTTCTGTTGTGATGCAGATGGTTAGAGGTGGAGCTGACGGTTGTGGTTGTGGTCATGGTCGTGGGCGTGGTAACTGTAGGGGGAGTGGTGTTGCCTCGGGTAGCGAAACGAGTGTGCACCGGGGTACTACGACCGAGCATGTCAGCGATTCCCAGTCGCATTAGGAGGGATCCTTGGGTGGTGCTAGTGTGAGTGCCATGTGAGCCGGTTCGTCCAGGAACGGTACTAGTGTGGCTAGGTAAGAGTGCAGCTTGTTGGGCCTGGTGTGCAGCCCGTTGGGCCCGGTGTGCAGCCTATTGTGCTCGGAGTGTAGCCTGGTGTCGGGGTTGTGCAGTCCGAGGGGGTAGGTGCGGTGGTTGAGCAGCCGTACTATCTACGGATGTTGGAGCAGCTGCAGCGGTTTGGGATGTCCTTGTTCTTTGGAGGTTCTGATCCGGCTGTAGCGGATGAGTGGTGGTTGAGATTGGAGCGGTACTTCCAGTCAATAAGGTGCCTAGAGGCATACCGGGTGGACCTAGTGGCTCACTACTTAGCTGGTGATGCACACTTGTGCTGGAGGAGTGTGCTGGCTAAGAGGGAGCAGAGATTGATGGTGTGGGGGGACTTCTTGGCAGAGTTTAATGCCAAACACATCCTAGCGGAGGCAGTGGACCGGATGGAGTCGCAGTTTCTGGCGTTGAGACAGGGTGAGCGGTCGGTGCGAGAGTACGACTCAAAGTTTAACCGACTCTTGGTGTACTCGTGTCGTGCGGGAGATCCTGAGCAGATGTAGGTGCGTCGGTTCATGAAGGGTCTTAGCCACGACATGAGGGTGCGGTACAAGGTCCGAGCCTATGCATCGCGTGTGGAGTTCGTTGAGGTGGCGGCGGGGATTGAGGACAAGTTGAGGAGTCACATGATGATTCCTAACCTTTCCGAGCAGCCGAAGAAGGCCTAGTTGCAGTCGGTTCCGAGCCGAGGTGGCAAACCTGCTCAAGGACAAAAGAGGAATTGGGATGACACTTTCAGGACGGGTCAGAGTGATCGGAAGTGCTTCAGGTGTGGGTGCACAGATCACAGGATGGCGAGCTGCCCGAAAAAGGGCGAGCCGTGGGTGGATACCCGTGTCTGTTACCACTGCAAAGAGACGAGGCACATCAAGACGAGGTGTCTTAAGATGCAGCAGATGGCGGTAGCAACGATACAGTAAATGGTGCAGCCAGGGGTGCAGTAGTGGGTGCAGGCAGAAGTTGAGCCTGTGGCTTAGTTGGGAGCTCCGCCGACGGCTCAGATTGAGGGATCGCGAGGATACTCGACCGTGGAGACAAGAGAGCCAAGCACTAGACGTTTTAAAATTGTTTTTCTGTGATTGTGGGGTTGGGCGTTCTTAGTGAAAAGGGTTTGTGTAGGGATCCTATTGGTGGGCGGGTTCTTGTCTCACGTGATGTTTAACTCTGGAGCTACGAATAGCTTTATTACCCCGGAGTGCGCGGCGGGTGGTAACATCCGAGGAGATCCTGGTGGTTGTTTTGGAGCCGTTAGAGTCGCAAGAGGCGCGTTGCTAGCGTTTCAGGGGCGGGCTAGTGGTGTGGATGTACATAATGTGGGGGAGTCGATGTCGACAGATCTGTACATTAGTCTGGTGGAGTTGTATGATGTTATTCTAGGCATGGATTGGTTGGAGCGGCACATAGTTCATCTAGACTGTCACCGGGGGAGGGTCTATTTTGAGCGGCCTGGACCGAAGTTGTACTACCAGGGTGTGAGACCGATTTCAGGGAGTCTGGTGATTTCGACGATGTAGGCTGAGAAGATGATTCGAAAGGGGCGAGAAGCCAGAGACGGTCGGAGAGGTAGCGGTGGATAAGATCCCGGTGGTTCAGGAGTTTGAGGATGTGTTTCAGTCGTTGAAGGGGTTACCACCATCTCGGTCTGATCCTTTCACAATTGAGTTAGAGCCCGGGACAACGCCGTTGTCTAAGGCTCTGTACCGGATGGCTCCAACAGAGATGGCTGAGCGGAAGAAGCAGGTGGAGGTTAGTGTTTTACCGTGGGGAGCACTGGTGTTGTTTGTTAAGAAGAAGGATGGGAGTTTCCGATTTTGCATCGATTACCGGGGACTTAACCGAGTCACGGTGAAGAATAAGTATCCACTACCGACGAGTTGTTGGACCAGTTGAGGGGGGGGGGGTACGTAGTTCTCCAAGATTGATTAGGCGTCAAGGTACCATCAGATTTTGATCGACAAGGCGGATATCTGTAAGACGGCGTTCAGGACGAGGTATGGGCATTACGTGTTCGTGGTGATGTCTTTCAGGTTGTCTAATGCACCAGCGGTGTTTATGAGGCTGATGAACAGTGTGCTCCAAGTTTGTTATGTGTTTCTTGATGAGTTTGTTATCATCTACATCGATGATATTCTAGTGTTATTCTAAGAGTCCTGAGAAACACGAGGGACACTTGCGGGCAGTGTTAAAGAAGTTGCGGGAGGAGAAGCTGTATGCTAAGCTTAGCAAGTGCAAATTCTGGCAGAGAGAGATTGGTTTTCTGGGTCATATAGTGTCTGCAGAGGAAGATTGAGGCCATCAGAGATTGGCCCAGACCACATAATGCTACGGTGATGCAGAGTTTTCCAGGATAGGCGGGTTACTACCGACGGTTCGTGAAGGGCTTTGCCAGCACAGCTCAGCCAATGACAAAGCTGACGGGAAAAGATGTTCCTTTCGTGTGGATTCCTGAGTGTGAGCAGGGTTTCGCTAAGCTCAAGGATATGTTGACGAGTACGCCGATATTGGTTTTACTGGAGCATGGGGAGCCGTATGTGGTGTATACAGATGCTTCCGAAGTTGGTTTGGGTTGTGTGTTGATGCAGCAGGGTAAGGTGATTGCTTATGCTTCGCGGCAATTGCGGAAGTATGAGGGTAACTACCCTACTCATGACTTGTAGATGGCAGCGGTAATTTTCGCTCTGAAGATTTGGAGATCTTATCTGTATGGGGCGAAGGTTCAGGTGTTTACAGATCATAAGAGTTTGAAGTATATAATCACGCAGCCTGAGTTGAACTTGAGGCAGAGGCGATGGATAGAGTTGGTTGCAGACTGTGATCTGTATATAGCTTACCATACCGGTAAGGATATTCTGGTTGCAGATGCCCTGAGCAGGAAGCATGCGACTTCAGCTCGAGGGCAGGATATCGAGACCTTGGTAAGAGAACTCAGCACCTTGTGGTTGTGTGCTATTTCTCAGGAGCCACTACGGATAAAGCAGCTAACCAAGCAGATCTTCTGACCAGAGTTCGAGCACCTCGGGAGAAGGATGCAGGGCTGGTTAATGCTTCTAAGGATACTAAGTCGGAGTATCAAGTTGCAGCCAATGGTATCATCCTTTTGCATGGGCGGGTTTGTGTGCCCAAGGATGAGGATTTGAGACGGGAGATTTTGAGCGAGGCTCATGCGAGTAGGTTCTCTATTCATCCAGCAGCGACCAAGATGTACAGAGATCTGAAGAGGTACTATCATTGGGTTAGGATGAAGAAGGACATGGCTAAGTGGGTATCTGAGTGTGATGTGTGTCAGCTAGTGAAGGCTGAGCATCAGGTACCAAGAGCACTAATGCAGAGTCTTCCCATTCCAGAGTGGAAGTGGGATATGATCACGATGGATTTTGTGGTGGGTTTGCCAGTGTCTCGATTCAAGGATGCCATTTAGCGGCATTTTTAGGTAAGAGGTATGTGCAGGAGATTGTGAGACTTCATGGAGTATCGGCCAGTATTGTGTCAGAACTGGATTCGAAGTTCACTTCTGTGGGCACCAAAATCATCATCCTGGAAGCAGTTGGGCTTGCAGGGCCCAGGCCCAGTAAAAGCGGGGCCAGACTGAGCCGAAAGGCCCGCAACCGAGCAAGGAGCTAGAAAGAGAAAGCAGTTAATGAAGGATCTTAACGGGCGAACTAATAGGTCAACGGAACTTTAATGAGAATCGCGAGATGTCCGGAGCGGGGATCACGCCGTGTTTGAATTGTCCTGGGAACTCCTATATAAAGGAAATAGGAATCATTTGTAAGGAGGTCGAAAAAATTGATATTAATAAAAGATAAAGCTTTCTCATTCTCCACGAGTTATAACTGTTGTTTTACATTCGCATTTTAGATCAAGTTCGGTAAGGTAAATCCGTTTCCACCTTAATACGTCCTAGACCCTCAGGTGGATCCAGCTCCCACATTTTGGTGCCGTTTATGGGACCCTACCTCCTGAATTGCATCTCTAAAACCCGCAGTTTAGCACTATGGCAACCGACGGAAACTAGGCTAGTCTCGAGTTTATTCAGAATCTTTTGCAGTAGGTCGCCGGCAAAACCGAGCAGCAGCAGCTGGCTACCACGGCGCTCACTAAGAAACTTTGTAGTCTCGATGAGCGATGTACCGCCCAGATGGCGACCTTTTCGGCCACTATCACCGAACTACCCAGCGCTCACAATGTGTAGCCGAAAGGGTCGACGCATTGGCCGTAGTTGGTGCCACCCCCTCAACCCGTAGGCTGGACTTCGCCGGCGGCCAATTGCAGACGCCACCGAGCTCTGTGCGGGGGGGGGGGGAGGAGAATGGAGGGGTCCCGTTTAATCCTAGTCCGGAAGTGTCCCTTCAGACGAACGGGGATGTGTCCACTTCTTCAAAATGAAATCTGGGCTATGCAATCCAAAGTCCATAAAGCTACGAACTCTGCTCCCGATGTGGACAGGGTTATCAAAGATTCCAAGAGAACTCCTTTCTCAGTGGACCTAATCAAAGACACGCGGAAAGTAAAATTTCAGAGCTAAGAAGGGAAGGGAGACCCTAAAGTCCACCTCCAGACATTTCTGCTCACAGCAAGCCGAGTGGATTTCGAACCGCACGAGAAGGACGCCGGGTACTGCAAACTATTTGCAGAAACGTTCAAGGGACCATCTCTCCGCTGTTTCACCTCGTTGAAAGAAGGGTCGGTGGATAGCTTTACCCAGTTCTCGACCACCTCCATCAAACAGTACTCCAGCTTTATCGGAGTAGGAGTTACCGACACTCAGCTCTGGAATCTCAGCCAGGGACCGAACGACTCACTACGTTCGTATATTAACAAGTTCAAGGAAATAATGGTGCAAATACCGGGACTCGCCGACTCTGCAGCCTTGTCGGCGCTAAAGAACGGGTTATGGCACGAGTCTCAATTCAGAGAGGAGTTGACTCTCAACGGACCTTCCAACATCCAGGACGCCTTGCATCGAGCATCGAACTGGATTATTGCGGAAGAAGAGAAAACAGCTCTCGCGAAGAAGTATAAGGTCGCGCCTAAGGCTAACTTCGACCAGAATTAGAGGAAGGGGCAGAGACCCGGGGCAGCAACTTTTGCAGTTGATAAGGAACAAAAAGGCGGGGTTAGGAAAGCGACCTCATCCTCGGCTACGGTACCTCGCGCAAAGAACGGAGCTTTCCCAAACAACAAATGGGTGCACGATTCTCAATCCAAAGGGGGCACGCAACTAGGGATTGCAAAAAACTTATGCATCTTTTAGCGGAACGATTTGTTAGTGGGGGGGGATGCCAGACATAACCATAGACGAGCTGGATCAGGCCCAGAATTCGGTCCAGCAGATAACCGAAGTCATTACCAAGGTGAGCACGGAGGATGAGGATGAGGCTCCACCGGCTAAAAAACCTAAGAATCCCCTGATCCAGGAGCTGCTGCAGGGACCCAAGAAGAGGATTGATGTCATAATGGGGGTATCCTGGATATTCCGAAACTCCATTCGAGCCATCAAGGATCACCAAAGAAAACTGAAATTTTCAGCTCCCTCAAGATAACAAGCTTTGGAAGGAGGTTACTCCGATGTGACCTTCTCCGAGCAGGAAACCAAAAGTCTCGTTTTCGCGCACGACGACGTAATTGTCGTCACTCTGGACGTGGCCAATCACGAAGTTTGCAGGATCTTGGTGGATACGGGCAGCTCGGTTGACCTCATATTCCTAGACACTGACAAGAATGGGCATCAGCAAAAACCACATAGTCGGGCCACCAGCCCCCATGGTTTCGTTTACCAGTGAGACTTTGATGTCTTTGAGAACTATAGCCCTTCCGGTTTCCACTGAAGGAGTGTCCAAGATGGTGGAGTTCACGGTCTTTGATCGCCCTGCAACCTAGAATGCGATATTGGGAACTCCTTGGTTGTACTAGATGAAGGCAATCCCTTCGACTTACCATCAGTGCGTGAAGTTTACTACCCCGAGGGTGTTCGAGAGATACAGGGAAGCCAACATACCTTGAGGAGTTGTTACTTAGCCGGACACAAGCTGCTGGTGTAATAGCAACCACAACTGGAGATCGCTAAAAATCCAGTGAGAAGCAAGCTGAAAGGTGACCTCTACGAGGAGATCTATTTAAACGAGATGTTCCCGGATCAAGAGATCAGAATCGGAGTTGGCCTGGCGAGCGAGGTCCAAAGTGAACTGATCGTCTTCCTGAAAGAGAACAAGGCGACATTCGCGTGGGATATAGGTGACATGTCTGGTATAAGCATCGATGTCATTTCCCACGAACTCAACGTGGATACGTCCTTCAAGCCAGTCAAACAAAAGCGAAGGAAGTTAGGAACCGAGAGAGCCGACATCGTCAATGCCGAAGTAGATCGACTCCTCAGTGCCGGCCTAATTCGCGAAGTCCAATATCCTGAATGGCTGGCGAATACGGTGGTGGTAAAAAAGGAAAACGGGAAGTCCAGAGTGTGCGTGGATTTCACGGACCTTAACAAAGCATGCCCAAAGGATAGCTTCTCGTTACCACACATTGACAGGCTAGTGGAGTCCACTTCGGGGCACGAACTACTGACTTTCATGGATGCTTTTTCCGGGTATTACCAGATTTTGATGCATCCGAAGGATCAGGAAAAGACGGTGTTTATAACAGATCGAGGTACCTACTGCTACAAGGTAATGCCCTTCGGCCTGAAGAATGCGGGCGCGACGTACCAGCGATTGTTTTATCCCGATGATTTAAGCCCTATGGAGCGTAACTCTCTTGATATTCAACTTGAGATCTATATTGATAATGTGAAAAGAGATGAAAGGTTTGTAGATTTAAAGAGTCTTGGTGATCTTGCTCGTGTGATGGTGGAGACAAGAAAACATCTTTCACATCCTTTGGTATATCGGCTTCTGAAGTTATCTTTGATTGTTCCTGTTGCGACTGCAACCGTCGAAAGATGTTTCTCTGCAATGACCTTTGTGAAGACGACTTTGCGTAATCGTATTGGTGATGTATTTTTAAGTGATTGTCTAGTTTGTTTTATCGAAAAACAGGTACTAAACACTATTACAAACGAATCAGTGATAAAACGATTCCAAGACATGAGTGAGCGTCGGGTTCATCTTTAAAATATGTAATTGTAATGAAATATTTATGCTTTTAATTATGTTTATGTATTTTTGGTTTGAAATTTTTTTTGACCCCGGTAAATAGATTTTCTAGCTCCGCCACTGTATCATACCCACATGCATAGCAAGGGAGCAAGTTCAAAGTTGCTAAAGTCGTCAGTTAGGTACTTAGGTTGATTTGTCCCAAAGGGAAAGTTTCTATATCTCTGTTGCTCTCCCACTGAATTCTCCTTTTATCTCTCTTTGTGTGTTTGTTCTAAACGGAAATTCTTTATCTCTTTATCTCTCTTTTGCTCGTTGCATTTTGTGAAATCAGTATCATACTCTGTATTGCTTTATGTGAGTTAGTTTTTAAAACTTTTTTTTTTTTCAAAAATTCTCTGAAACATATGTTAAAGCCTTAAAGGATAGTGACGATTGATGAATGGTTGCAAATTGATTGGAAGAGTTGCAAGTCTTAAAAAAAAACTAGAAATATTAACAACAGGCTTATGAGCTGTATACGAGATTTGGGGGAGTTATTGGGAGGTTGAATTTTAAAGAGTTTGTTGATTTCAAAAGTTTTAGAGATTTTAAAATTCTCAAAGATTTTTTGTAGATTCCATTAAATGTTTACTTAGATTTTGAGAGTTTATTAGATTCTTAATATGATAGATTTTACAAATCTTTTATGATATACAAATCTTTATGATAGTGCAGTATTTTGAAAGTTGTTGTTAATGACTAAATATTTAGGAAATCATCTTCCCAATAACACTACAATTTAATAGAATTGTAAAATCAATAAATACTAAACTTTTTGAATAACAAAGGATTTTAAATGGAATTACAAAATCAACACACTAATAACAAAAGATTTTATTAAGAATCTAAGAATCCATAAATCAATAACAATAGAACTTAAAATATTCAACTAGAATTCAGTGCTTCTTGAGTCTTTCTAATGTTTGCTGCACATATAATGATGGTCATGTTCTTTTTGTAAACACTGCGATAGCTGCAGCGATAATATAAAACGACGTATCAAAAAGTAGCTGCAATGTTAAACGACACCGTGGACTTCAAAATTACAGATCTAGATGAGTCGCAGACGGAATCCGTTGAGTCGCGACGGCAGGCGTTGAGCCCCCGAAAGTAACAGCGACACATCCATCTTCATCAGTGCTCATCACTTGCGACGGTTGCGACCCTTCTCATTTCATTTCTGTGTATTCTTCTCTCTTGTAAAACTGTTTTTCTTCTCTATTATCGCTGTCGCAGCGTTTAACAAAAGAACAAGGCTGATGTTGAGTGTTCAGACCAAGTAGAAGATATAGTAAGCAAAGAGAAGGCTAGTGTATGTAAAGAATCAGGGATTCTTTTTACGCTTGTTTTCTGTATTTAAAGGGTACTCCGGGTCATAAGATTCTGCAAAGAAATAATGGATTGAAGGTGTGGAATGGGAAGGTTGAAGCTACCAAACAACGCATCTTACGGTCATATGTATGTAAAGGTTTAGTTTATTATTTTCTCTAATTTAAATATTTGTTTTTTGAATAATCAAAGAGTTTCTGGACCGAAGCCATACATCTCCTCAGGCCCGAGACCAAAGCATGTTATATGGTCTTGTCCCAAGCGCTACTCGAATCGGCGACACCTAAGCTTTTGTCAGAGATCTTTACCAATTGAGCTATTAGCACTTGGTCTAATTTAATTCTGGTTATGAAGTGTTTTCTTTTTCACTACTCATGTTTTTGTTTTTAATTTGTCATTATAGCTAGATATGTGTGTTTGAATGTGGTTTTGTGACTACTCTATTCCTAAACACGATCACATTGGCTTCTCTCTATCTGTAAAGGTTTAGTACCAAAGCTAGCTCTGTCTCAACAACCAAACAATGAAGCTTAGTTTATTAAGACTAGGTAATAACCCGCGCATATGCGCGGTTGTTGAATATTTATTTAATTAATTTTAATTTATTTATTACTTATAAAAAATAAAATAAATAAATTTCAATGCTTATGACATTTTTACACTTTATTTATTTAAATTTTTGTAGAGTTTAATTTTTATAATATTTTAAATATTCTGAACAACTTAAATTAAATATTATAATTTGCAGCTCTTAAAAGTTTTAATATTTATAATATTTTAAACTTTTTAAAAAATTAAAATTTATAATATTTGAAACTTTTAAAAAGTTTTATTTTTCTTAAATAAGGAACCGGATTAAACTGAATAAAAATTTTAATTTGGTTACCTGAGAAATCAAAGTTCATGCTTATTTGTAGTTGTAAACATATTAGTCCTATTTATAATGGTTTTGAACTATTATCTAAAACTTTCTACGTTATGTAGACATTGTATATATACTGTATTTTTTCCTTTATTTATGGAGTTATATACGTCCGTTTTGAAAACTTTAAATTGCAAAATGTGTGGAAACATATTTGTATTTTTATTATAAATATATTTTATGCAAAATATAAATTAAAAATAAATAATATTATATAAATATATTGGAGAGAGATTTGATTTATTAGAGAGAGAATTTCGGAAATTTTTTGATGTAATAAATATTTGTTTCCATTTTGCGATTTGCTTGTGAGTTAATTACAAAATTTACTTTTAAGTTTTGTTATTTATTCAAATGGAAAGGATTTGATTATGTAAATAATACAAAATAAAAGGTTATAATTCAAAATAGATTTTAGTACAAAATGTACTTCAAAAATGTTAAGATAGATACAAATTATTATTACAGCAAAGGAATCTTTTTAAAATTACCTGCGTAATAAGTTTGAATAGTAAGAGCAACACCATTTCTTATCTTGGGTTTTAAAAATAAAATATTAATTTTCTAATATAATTAAATTTTGATTAAAAAAACTAAACCATTCACATAAAGACATTGATTATATTGGTTTTAGTTTTCTTATAATTTATTAATTAAAGTTTTAATCTAACTTATACTCCACTCTTTTGGATGCTCTTAGAAACATTTTCTTATTTTGCCCGTTTTACTTTTTGCCAATAATTTAGTAATTGATTTAAAACTTATTAAAATTATGCCATTAGTGATTATAATAAAACTTCTCCTTGAGAAGCCATGAAGACAAGCCATCATCTAGAGGTGAAATTTTGAGCAAAGAAGTAACACTGAGCTCAAGAACTAAGAAAAAAACGCAACTTGGGAGTTGGGATTGCGAGTGGTGATTCTTACACGAATTCTAGACAAATAGACAACTTTCCCCCATATTAGAAGAAACAGTAACCCTAAATATCCACAAGATAAAGAGATACATTGGTTTCCCCATTTGAAGCAGAAAAAGCACACAAATGATATGATTTTTCACGAAATTCGTAAACCCAACGTACTCTGCTTTCTGCCACTTTTGTGCACTACATGCCTAGGCTTTGAATGGTAAAAGCAGATCAAGCATTGCACATCATGCATAGCATGCAGATTATGTTGAACAAATGCAGATCATGCAGATCATGCAGGACAAATGCAAATCATGATGATTGCGCAGTCTGTATTATAAGTGTGAATGGTAAAAGCAGATCAAACAGTGCAGATCATATATGCATATCGAAATATTAAACTGTAAATTTTATAAAGCACATATAATTCAATAAAATTATTATATAAAATAATTAATTTATAAAATAATTAATATTTCGTACATATTATTTTTCTAAATACTTTTACAATCTGAAAAATTAAAAACAAATATCCAAATACAACAGAAATAAAACTAACAATAGTTTAATGAGTAGTATTTTGATTTGCCTATATCATATTAGCAATATTTTCTCTAATGTTTGTCATTTGATCTCCATCAGCTATAGCGGTAGTATCCATGTCACCTTCGTCATTCTCTGAATTTTTGTTGCTACTATATGTATGCTCCATTATTTCAGCAAAATCTTCATCAAAATAATTAGAAATTCTGATAAAATTATGTAGTCCCATTGTAGCCATCACCACTGTTTTTTGAACATGTATGTTATATCTACGAAACTTACAAAGAATCCTCCATTTCTTCTTCCAAACTCCAAATGTTCTTTCAATAACAGAACGTAGTGATGCATGACAACGATTAAATAGTTCTTGTTTTTTCCTAGGAGGAAGATCATTGTAGAATTGCGACATATGATACCTAACAATCTCATTCCGTGAAGATCTATAAGGAGCCAAAAAACCTTGTTTATTTGGATAGCCAGAATCAACCACATAATATTTCACTAGAAGAAAACATACGTATTTCCGACGACGGTTTCCGATAAAAATTATGGTCAGAAAAATCTCGACAAATTTCCAACTAATTTATAACTAATTACCGAGGAACCTACATTTATCGGAAATTAGTCGGAAAAATGTAAATTAGTCGGAAAATCGTAGGAAAATGTCGTCAGAAACAATATATTCATACGAGGAATCAATTCGTCGGAAATTAGTCAGACACAATTAGTCGGAAATACGTCAGAAAAAGATGAGAAGTACACGTGTCTTATTTCGACAGTTTTTCGACGAAATCTCCGACAATTTTCCGTCGAATTTCGTCGGAAATTAGTCGGAAAAGGGTTGAAACCGTTCCTGCTAAATTTCGACAAATTCTCGTCGGAAACTTTGTCTGAAAAAGTTGAAAATAATTGAGCAATTTTCCGACTATTTTCCGACAATATTTGAGATATTTTCCGACTAAATTTCGACGACATTTTTCGGGAATTCGTCGGAAAGAACCAGTGAATAATTCCCGACGAATTTCTGACTAAATTGTTGTCGGAAATATTTGCTATATAATACTAGCTGCTGCCCAAAACGGGGTTCCAATTTTTTCAATATTTTGCATCCTTGTTTACGTACGAATTTCGTATATATTAAAAAAAAATTGTCTTCTAATATTTGTAAAGATCGAGAGTGGATGTATCAACGTTTAGATGAAGAAACTGGAGATATGCGGAGAGAATTTAAGGAAGGCTTAACAGAGTTTATGCGATTTGCATCAAATCAAGAAATGACGAGGACCGAGGGCATTATGGCATGTCCATGTTTGAAATGTGGTAATGAACAGTTTCTTCATCAAGATATTGTTTGGAATCATTTATTTTGGGGAGGATTTACACCAGGTTATTACGTTTGGTTTTCTCACGGGGAAGATTTTACCTCTGGGTCAAGTTCTCGTCGAAGTAGAAGAGGTAGAAGGAACATAGAAGATGATGTCGGAACAAGGGATGATGGTGACAACATTCAGAGGGAAGAAGAACAAGTTGTGAGAATAGAAAGAGAAACGTCACCAGTTATAATAGAAGGTACTAATGTTCCAGAGGAACCAAATTTAGAATCTAGGAGCTTCTTTGAAATGTTAGATGCTGCAAAACATCCGATATATGCAGGATGCAAAGAGGGTCACTCACCATTATCTGCTGCCACTCGAATGATGAATATTAAAACAGACTATAATTTAAGTGAGGATTGTGTCGATGCATGGGCTGATTTTATCCACGAGTATCTACCGGAAGATAATTTACCACCTATTTCCTACAACGCTATACAAAAATTGGTTCAAGGTCTTGGATTACCTTATTAGATTATTAACGTATGCCAAAGAAATTGTATGATATACTGGCGGGAAACATCTAATTTATCACAATGTCGTTTTTGTGGTGTTGATAGGTTTCAACAGACAAGTGGGCGAAAAAAATTTCCTTATCAGCGGATGTGGTATCTGCCATTGGCTGATAGGTTAAAACGCTTGTATCAATATGAAAGAACCGCAGCTACGATGACATGGCACGCAGAACATGAATTCTCCGGAGAGATGTCACATCCTTCTGATGTGGGGGCTTGGAAGCATTTTACTTCAATATATCCCGACTTTACGGCTCAATTGAGGAATGTGTATTTGGGGTTATGCACTGATGGATTTAATCCTTTTGGAAAGTTCGGTCGTAAATATTCTCTTTGGCCGGTAATTGTCACTCTTTACCATTCTTGTTCTTGGTCCTAACCATCCTCACCGTTCACTCGATTTCTTCTTACAACCGCTGATCGCAGAGTTACAAATGTTATGGCACAAAGGCGTAAGTGTTTATGATGTCTCAAAAAATCCAATTTTATGATGCGTGTTGCGCTCATGTGGACAATTAGTGATGTTCCAGCTTATGGGATGTTGTCGGGTTTGACTACACATGGGAGATTGTCTTGTCCCATTTGTCAAGACAATACAGAGGCTTTCCAACTAAAACATGGGCGGAAATCATGTTAGTTCGACTGTCATCGTCGGTTCTTAAGAAGAAATCATCCATATCGTCGGAGTCGTACATTATTTTGTAAGAACAAGAGAGTTGTAGATCCTCCTCCACCAGAGTATGATGGAAATTACATACTCAATCAATTTCGTGATTTTGATATAGATCGCACTAGTGATTGTGGAGGTAATGGTCATGAAAGGATAGACGGATATGGTGAGCATCATACTTGGCATAAGAAGTCCATCTTCTGGGAATTGCCATATTGGAAACATCTTTTACTCCGTCACTGCTTAGATGTTATTCACATTGAGAAGAATGTTTTTAAGAACATCATCAACACCATTTTGAATGTGCAAGGGAAGACTAAAGATAATGTAAAGGCGAGATTGGATTTGCCTGAAATTTGTGCACGTGAGGATCTACATTTGCTAGCAGATGGAGTAGGGCCAGTTCCAATATGGAGATTAGATTCTGCAAAGAAATCCGCTTTTTTCAGTGGATTATCGAGTCTGTAAAATTCCCAGATGGATACTCCGCAAACCTCACATATTGTGTTGATGATCACTGTGGAAGATTAGCCGGCATGAAAAGTCATGAATCTCATGTCTTCATGCAACGATTACTACCATTTGCTTTTGCGCATCTTTTACCAATTGAAGTCCATGAAGTAGTTGCAGGTATATGATTTTTTTTTTTGCCATTAACAATATGAAATTGCATTGGTTGATTAACAAAATTTTGGAATCCAGGTATTAGCTAATTTTTTAGGGATTTGTGTTCGAGATCCCTAAATTCTGCCAGGTATCACCTTTACATCATCTTTAGTCTTCCCTTCCCTTACAGACATTTAAAGAAAATGTGCCAATCATCATTTGCATTCTTGAGAAAATATTTCCGCCTGCCTTCTTTGATGTGATGGAACACTTGCCCATACATCTAGCTCGTGAAGCTGAAATAGGGTGACCGGTCCAATATAGATGGATGTATCCCTTCGAGCAATTCATGTTTCATTTGAAGAAGAAAGTTAAAAATTTAAGCAAGGTTTAGGGTTCAATTGTTGCACAAAGTATCAACGAGGAGACATCACACTTCGCTTCCTATTATTTTGCACCAACTGTCCAAAAAAAATCAAGAAAACCTGGAAGATGCGATGATGGCGGGGTCAAACCAACTTACCATACGTCAGTCCCAGATATTTTTGCACAAATAGGGAGACTAAACAGTACTCATGTTCGGCTATTTTCTTTAGTTACAACTGAATCTGGTTATGTGTGGGAGGTACTGTAGTTGAAGCGTTTAATTAAGGCGTACAAAGTACGATTTAATTACTGTACTTCAAGCGTTGGAGAATTGGGATGGATTTTTGAAAGGTGTTAGATTGAGTAGTGAGCGAGAGAGAGAGAGACGTAACAGGATGATGGAAACTGAGGTATTCTAAAGAAAGTGTTTGGATGGATACAGAGGTAAGCTACAAGAGACGATGGACACAGAGATAAGCTACTAGATTTGCCATAGTTAACAGAAAAGGTTATCGATTATTTTTGGATGATATCCAACGCCATGGTTATGTATTTTGTGTTGAGAAACAAATGGATGAATTCACTTGTGATCTGCGGAGATGGCGATGTTGTGAAGAAGGAAAATGGAATTTCGAGCTTTTGAGTTTTCTGTTTTTTTTGTTCGTTCTTACAGATCTGTATTGGTAGTGATGATGCTCTTTATGATCATGTGGATGAGGTTTTCTGGATACCAATGATATATTCTGTCCAAACAACGTTTCCAATCTCACTAAAGGCTCTCATGTTCATCTTGGATAAATGATTATTATCCATATGTCAACATTTAGAAAGACACTCTCAAAATGTAGAACATTAGCCACTATTCAATAACATATGTACATCTCCATGTGGATTCGTGAAAAACTAAATAGAATCAAATTCTAATGAATACGTGATTAAAAAAAAAATTTTTGAGTTACGTGAAAAGAGGATTCTTCTCTTCTTCTCTACATCTGGAAACAAAAGGGGGATTTAATAAAGAGTTTAATAAAAAATACAAACCGAATAAAAGAAAAAGAAAGTACAAAGAGTTTAGTAAGAAATGCAATTGATCAGTAACAATATAGTGTGTCCAAAGGTATTAGAACACCACGAGCAGTCCAAATATGTAGAGTCCATTATGCCAAGCCTATTTATGTTCAGAAGCAAAGGATGTCCATTACGGGATATTGTTGACATTCAAAGCCGAAATTTGGCTTCGTACAGAACTATACAATAACATATGTACAATTCCATGTGGATTCGGGTAAAAACTGAAAAACAAGTTAGAACTAAACGTGGACAATAATATATGGTTAATTCCATGTGGACACACTATATTGGTGACAAGCTGGCGACATATGAGAGCATGGATAAGCTTGCATGAACTAGGACATCTGCTGGCGGGAAGATGGAATAGAGGACCATAACAAGATTTCAAAATCTTTTCAAACTCAGCAGAACCACCCAACTCTTGACGGATGAAACATAGTGTGTCGGGTTTAGAGTAAACATTCAATCTAGATGCAGGGTACCGATCTATTGCAAAGAGTCTTATAGGCAAACGGTCATCCCAGGACAAGGCTTCGGAAGATGTGGAACCTAAACACATAGAAATAGAAGAGAAGATTAAAGAAGAGGATGAGTGGGTGAAAAAGTAGAAATCGAAGAGAAGTTTAAAGAAGAGGACTAGTGGGTGAAAAATTAGAAATCGAAGAGAAGGACCTATAGAGTACCTTTCATCAAAAACAGGAACCTTTTAAGACGATGGGATATGAGGGTTTGATTTAGAGAGGACGGTGAATAGGATAGTTGAATGTCGGCGACGGTGAAGACGGTGACGTATGCGAATACGGTGAAGACGGCGACAGTGACGATTGGGACACTCGGGTGAATCGGCGGCGAAGGTGAAAAGGATTTAGTTCGGCGGCTTTAGGTGGGTAAAAGCTAGGTTTTGGGGAAGAGAATTACTGAATGGAAAGCGAAAGGACAGTAAGAAATGCATTTAATCGTTAACAATATAGTGTGTCCAAAAGTAATAGAACACCACGCCCAGTTCAATTATGTAGAGTCCATTATGCCAAGCCCATTTATGTTAAAAACAAGAGAACAAACGGATGTCCATTAAGGGAGTGTCTTTTTAATGGACTTGGTTATATCGATATCGATGACATTCAAAGTCGACATTTGGCTTCATACATAACTATACAATAACATATGTACAATTTCATGTGGATTCGGGTTACAACTGAAAAGAACCTACTTCGGACGAAATACAAGTTATCTCTGAAAACTAAACGTGAACAATATCATTATTGTCTACTCATACAAAACTTTTTACGAACAGAGTTAGTGAGAAGAAGATAAAAAAGAAAAGAATAAAAGAAGTAAAATACAAAAATGATAAAGGTCTCGAGAAAGGTAAAAGAGAGATAGAGAGTTTAGTTACCATGGCAATTTAGAAAATAGTAGAAATAAGGGAGGTTAATAGTGCACAATATTTCTTCTATATCACGAGAAAAAGAGGAAGTGACTTGTTTTGATATTACTTTTGAAAAAGTGACCTTTTGTGATATATTCTCAAGATAGTTGTTTCATAAAAGGTAACTTCTCAAGATAGCTGTTTCAAAAAAAGGTAACAGTATTAGCAGCTCCAGAATGTTGAGTTATTTTGGCCAAAAAGAACTATAATAACCCAATAAAGTAAATAGAGTAGAATAACGAAACAGTACTCATGTTCGGCTATTTTCTTTAGTTACAACTGAATCTGGTTATGTGTGGGAGGTACTGTAGTTGAAGCATTTAATTAAGACGTACAAAGTACGATTTAATTACTGTACTTCAAGCGTTGGAGAACTGGGATGAATTTTTGAAAGGTGTTAGATTGAGTAGTGAGCGAGAGAGAGAGACGTAACAGGATGATGGAAACTGAGGTATTCTAAAGAAAGTGTTTGGATGGATACAGAGGTAAGCTACAGGAGACGATGGACACAGAGATAAGCTACTAGATTTGCCATAGTTAACAGAAAAGGTTATCGATTATTTTTGGATGATATCCAACGCCATGGTTATGTATTTTGTGTTGAGAAATAAATGGATGAATTCACTTGTGATCTGCGGGAGATGGCGATGTTGTGAAGAAGGAAAATGGAACTTCGAGCTTTTGAGTTTTTTGTTTTTTGTTTTTTTTTGTTCGTTCTTACAGATCTGTATCGGTAGTGATGATGCTCTTTATGATCATGTGAATGAGGTTTTCTGGATACCAATGATGTATTCTGTCCAAACAACGTTTCCAATCAATCTTAAGGCTCTCATGTTCATCTTGGATAAATGATTATTATCCATATGTCAACATTTAGAAAGACACTCTCAAAATGTAGAACATTAGCCACTATTCAATAACATATGTACATCTCCATGTGGGTTCGTGAAAAACTAAATAGAATCAAATTCAAATGAATACGTGATTCAAAAACAACTTTTTGAGTTACGTGAAAAGAGCATTCTTCTCTTCTTCTCTACATCTGGAAACAAAAGGGGGATTTAATAAAGAGTTTAATAAAAAATACAAATAAAAGAAAAAGAAAGTACAAAGAGTTTAGTAAGAAATGCAATTGATCAGTAACAATATAGTGTGTCCAAAGGTACTAGAACACCACGAGCAGTCCAAATATGTAGAGTCCATTATGCCAAGCCCATTTATGTTCAGAAGCAAATGATGTCCATTACGGGATATCGTTGACATTCAAAGCCGAGATTTGGGTAAGTATTAAGGATTAAGGTTTTAACTTCATGTCTTATGTTTTGAGCTTTGTGTTTAAGTTTAGAGAATTTGGGTTTTGGTTTAGGGTTTGAGATATATGATTTAGGTAAAGAGATAGGATTTAGGGTTTAGACTTTAAAGTATAGGGTTTAGGGTTTATGACTTATTTATCAAACTACAAATTCTTTGATGGATGAAACAGGTTTTGATATATTTTATATGATTTAACACAAATAAGTATCTTAAACTAGAGTGCAATTGATCATCCATGTATCTATAAACATATGTTCAACTATATGTGGATAGTGTATAATAAAATTAATTCATTAAAAATAGCAATATGCATCTTAAATTGTAAAGAAAATATAATTATAACTTATTGTATGAAAATAAATAGATATTTTTTGTGTGATAAATACATAAAATGATAACCTAAAATGAGAACAACAAAAAGAAAGAGATAAAGAGAGGAGAGAATGTAAGAAAAAGTGGGAGAAAGAGGAAGATAGAAAAGAAATCGAGAGCTGAGGAAGATAAATGTTTATATTTTTTCATTATTATATCTCAGCCACATGTTCCATTCGGAGGGTAAAATGATCATCTTCAAAAGCATAAATCAAGAAGGAAAGTATACCTCTCTCACAAAATTGATCTTTTTGCTAATATTTTCTCCAAAAGTAGGTTTGTTGTCAATAACTCTTAAATTATCTGTTCTCTTTCTGTATTCGTTATTTCTTGTTCTGATAGTTGAAATATTTAAGTAATTTAAAACTTACTTTTGCTATTTTAATTTTATATTCTTATCTCATACCCATTATTTGATATTTGAATGTTGAAATTGGATTTAAGTTTCTAAATGTTTTATATCGTCTTGTTTTTGATGAGAAATAGTTTAGATAATTTTTTTTTTGAATTATCCGTTTCCTTTTTGTACCCGTTCTTTCACTCTAAGATAAGATCATATATTTTTTTTTATATAATTGGAATCATTTACATGTTTTTCAAAAAACAACATTATATAGCCTGTAATGAACAACATTTAATAACCAATATGTTAATTATTAGGCTGTAGAAACATATAGCCTGTAATTATTTACCAAAAAAAAACATATAGCCTGTAATTAGAATATAATGTTTTATTTTGTATTACCAAAAAATTAAAGAAATGTAACCAAAGAGTCATATTTATAAACTAAAAACTTATCTCGAACTAAATCATAAAAAAAAATCAATTGAATAAAATATATATTAAATATTTTAGTAAGTAGCTATGGTAAATATAGATTAAGTAATGGAAATTCAAATAACTAATTTATTCTATTTTTAATCAAAATTATTTGATATTATTTATTTATCTGTAGCATACATTATTTGAATGTTATATTATATAGAAAATATAATAATCGTGTGATATGATTTCCTGAAATTTTCTAAATTTATTAAATGCTAATTGCATATTAGTTAATATCCAGTGAGATTGGGGTTAATATATTATTAAATTGATGTTAATAATCATAAATGTTTATTTGACCATTTTATATTCGGTCACATTTTATTTTTGATTTTTGATTTTATTTCAAGGGAATATATAAATATTTTATTTCTGATCAATATATTTCAAAAAGGTTTATTTGTTTTGCTATATTTTCGAGATTGTTTTTCAATATCAAAATTTTTAATGTGAAAATAAGAGATTGTATTTTATATACAATATTTACTCGATTGATTTTTGAAAAAAAAATATTCTTGTTTTTAAGATTTTTTTATTTAAACATTTTAATAATTTATTTAAGATTTTATCATTTTAAAATTTTTTTATGATATTTTCAGTTCTGTTGAATATTTCTCCATAATTTCTTTTATTGTAGAATATATAACATTTTTAGTTTTCTTTTTATTTTTCCTAAAATATTATTTTTTAAATATATGATGATTTTTGTAATGTAAAATAAATATATTATCATATCATAAAAGTTATACAAAATACAAGTAACATAAACCACTTGAATAAAACCATGGGACAATTTTAAAAATACATTTTTTGAGGATTACCTTTATAAAAATACCCTTCGTGCATTTGTTTTTTGGTGTTGTGTTAAATGGCACTTAGGCATCAATTTCTCAATTTGGAATTTTTTTTTGTGTGCAGAGAAGATGTAAATTTATGGTGACAGGTGAATCTCAGTTAGATGTTGGAAGAGACTATAGCCAATGGAGGAGAGATGCACAATGTTGAAAATCTCTTTCACTCCAAGAGACTTTGACTTGTAAATGTTGTGACGCAAGTGACTTTATTGCAGTGACTCATACTCTCTCAGATTCTTCTGCTGCACTTTACGATGTAGCTTCTTCTTGAAAGCTTTCTGTAAATCTGCAACTGAATTTGAAACAATAGATTGATGGCTGATCAGCAATTGAGATATGATTATAGGTTAAGAGACTTTCTATATCTTGAGAGTTAATTGTAAACATAATTGTCACCTCTTTGCATATATAATGGTATTACAAGCTTTTCTTTTCTTTTTTTTTTTTTTTTTTTTGACTCTTGTACGTAGAAAGAGATTGTGTTTTTGTTTTTTTTTTAACTCTAGAGTTTGTCTTTTACAATTTTACTTTCAGGACAGGAAATTATATGCCAAAGGAAGGAGTATACAAGCTTTTAAAAGATTGTAAAAGGTTTTAGGAAGATATTTTACAAGCTTTTTTAAAAGTTTTTAAAACACTTTATAAGCTTTTTAAATGGTTTTTATAAGAGTTTTAAAAGGTTTATAAGGATTTTATAAGGTTTAAAAGGTTTTGAAAAACTATTTAAAAGTTTTTACAAGGATTTTATAAGGTTTTGAAAAGTATTTAAAAGGTTTTTTAAGGTGTTTAAGTATAAAGTTTCAAAAACAATTGAAATTTTTTTACAAGGCTTTTATAATGATTTTCTATAGTTGTTATAAAGTTTTTATAAGGATTTTATAAGGTTTTTATAAGGTTTTTATAAGGTTTTTCAAAACTATTTAAAAAGTTTTACAAGGCTTTAAAAGATTTTATAAAGCTTTTATTAGATTTTTTTAAGGTTTTAAAAAGTATTTAAAAGGTTTTACAAAGTATTTTAAAGGTTTTACACGGTTTTATAAGGTTTTTAAATAGACATTAAGGTTTAAAATGGTATGTTTTAAAAATATATTTTATATTATTTTTTATAAGGTTCTTATAAGGTTTTTCAAAACTATTTAAAATGTTTTACAAGGCTTTTAAAGATTTTATAAAGCTTTTATTAGATTTTTAAGGTTTTAAAAAGTATTTAAAAGGTTTTACAAAGTATTTAAAAGGTATTACACGGTTTTATAAGGTGTTTAAATATACATTAATGTTTAAAATGGTATGTTTTTTAAAAATATTTTATATAGTTTTTATAAGGTTTTTATAAGGTTTTTATAAGGATTTATAAGGTTTTTCAAAACTATTAAAAAGTTTTTACAAGGCTTTTAAAGTTCTTCTGTCTTTGCTTAAAGCAGACTTTGTAGGTGAGGAGAACTGAGTAATGGGTCTTTCCAATTTCAGCCATGACGAAATCCTTCACCGGCGGCGACGACAGCCACAGCCATATATGGAGATGAGAAATAGGTCTCTCCCGAGTCCCGATTTTGTTTTCTCATCATAGAAGATGAGGGTAAAACAGTAAAAAAAAATGGGGGTAAAACTAAAAATGGCTCAAAAGAAGGCTATTTTTAAAAATGGGTATCTCATAAGGAGCATTTCTAACAAATTCTTTAAAACCATTAAACCAAAAACAAATACTATAAACTAGATTTGATTAAATATAATATTACTGTTTAAAAAAATATATCAAAAAATTAAATATGTTACATATGTAAATTTTCGAATTTAATTTTTTACTTATTTAGCAATAAAATTAATATGATTTCCATAATTATAGATAGTTTTTATTTTTTATTATCTATATTATTATTTTTGCAGCCACTCTTTTGACCACCCTTAGTTTATTTTGTTTTCCATAGAATGTCCTTCATCTTTAACTGAACAATCTATTATCATTAAGGTCATTTGTGACAATATTTGTAACGGTCGGTTTTAATTAGTTAACTGCAACCCGATTGCAAAATCTGGATAGATAAGTAGATACAAAATTTGACTAGCTTCGAATATTGCCTCCTCCGTGTACGGCAACAATATTGCCTCCTCGGTTGCGACGCCGAGGGAGGAGTGTTGAGAGGTTGAGAGGGACGGTGATGGTTACTCTGTTTATTGTAAGAGATGTCGAAGAGCAGCTATGGAGAATCGTGTCTCCGCTATCACTAATCTTCATGGAGATTGCAAACAGGTGAATTTCAATTTTGGTTTAGGAGTCTAGAGATTTTGATTCGATTAGGGTTTGATTCAATTAGCTTTTTGGGGAAATTTGGAGATTTCGATTCGATTAAATTTTTGGGGAAATTTGGAGATCTTGATTTGCTTAGGTTTTGGGTAAATTTTGAGATTTTGAATCGAATTCTTTGAACCGAAGAAAACGCGATTTCAAACGTTTTTTTTTTTTTTTGCTTTTTTTACAGGTGATGTTTGGAGTCTATGATGGTCATGGACGAGTTAAAGTGTCTGAGTTTGCAGAACTTAGATAAGAACGTTGTCGAAGAAGTAGGTGGTAAGAGAATGACTACAGAAAAAGGTGAAACGTGGTTACCTTATGACTGACGCGGCGTTTCTTAAGGAGATAGACATTAAGGGTGGTTCTTGCTGTATCACAGCTCTGGTCAGCGAAGGGAACCTTGTGGTGGCTAATGCTGGTGAGCGTTGGAGGTATGGCTAAGGCGCTTACTTCTGACCACCGTCCGTCTAGAGACAATGAAAGGAAGAGAATCGAAACTACGTGTTGATATGTTGATACGTTTCACGGTATTTGAAGTATCCAGGAATCTCTAGCTGTGTCAGGAGGAATCGGAGATGCTCAGCTTAAGAAATGGGTTATAGCCGAACCAGAGACAAAGATTTCAAGAATCGAGCAGGACCATGAGTTCTTGATCTTGGCATGGGATGGTTTATGGGAAAAGTGAGTAACCAAGAGGCAGTAGACATTGCTCGTCCCTTGTGCTTAGGAAACGAGAAACCATTGTTGTTAGCAGCCTATAAGAAGCTTGTCGATCTCTCGGCTTCACGAGGCTCGTCGGATGATGTCAGTGTGATGTTGATCCCTTTGGACCAGTTCATGTAGACAAAAAAAACAGAAGAGAAGCATCTTAGAATATTTTTGATTATTTGACGTTTAGATATTGGAGGCTTTCTATGTTTAGTTCTTTTAAACTGATTCATTCATTTCTTTATTCTTTCTAGAAAGAATTACTTATATAGAGCACAATTGTAGGTTTATAGCTAGAACAGACAAATCTTTTGAAAATAACTTAGATGTTTAGTGATATGGGTGTAATTACAATAAACACCCTTGGTCATATTTCTCTTAAATATTGCCATGTCAGATCTGAAATGCCACGTCATACCTAAAATTGCCACATCATTATTCTGTCTTTAATGCTAAAAGAGGGAGAAACTGGACAGTTTTGTCACTTTTCACAAACGAAAAACAAAAAATTGTTTTTTTCTCTCTCGAAGCCAACTTATAACCCAAATCTCGCCGCTCTTCTTTCTCGTTTCTTCCGGCCGCTTATCCTATTATCGGTGTGTCTCTCTCTTTCTCGTCGTTATTGCTGTCGCATTTCTTCTCAACTTGGGTGGAGTCTTTTCGTTTTCCGACAAAAATTACAGGGAAATACGAAACGTCGTTTAAGGCTGAGTTATGGTAACATTACGGCTGAATTGTGCCACATTGCGGCTGAGTTATGGTACATTACGGCTGAGTTATATTGTGACTTATTGTAAGTTACGGCTGAGTTGTTGGTTTTTTTTTTGTAATTGTTCACGCACATGAAGAACCCTAATTCTCGCTGGTTCTCTCTCTCTCATCTCTTCTGGCCGCTTCGATTCTCGACGAGTCTCTCTCTCAACGTCATTCCTGTCGTATTTCTTCTCAAATTGGGTAGAGACTTTTCGTTTTTCATTCTTGGCGCTGAGATACTTTTAAGTCATTATATTATAGAATGTTCTCCCTAATGGAGTACTAAGAAAAGAAAAGAGTTCGTGGTCCTCACATGTGGTTCTGTTCAGACAAGTATTCAAACTAGTAAAAATGAGCATGGTCAGAGTTGCTCTGAAGATGAAAATAGTGAAGACGAAGAGAGTGGAACAGTAAACTTATGGCACTATCTCGTAATCTCATTACTGTTTTGTTATTTTGCCACTATATCAAAATCTCATATACCGTTCTCGAGTTTTGTTTCATTTGTTGCAAACAAAAAAGGTGTCTATGTCAGATCAGAATAAGCCAAGGAAAAGGCAGAAGACTAAAAAGAATAAGAAAAAAACTGTTCTTTCTCTCTCGAAGCCGACAAAGAACCCTAACTCTCCGCTTCTCTTTCTCGTCTCTTCTGGCCGCTTATCCTATTATCGGTGTTTCTTCTCAACTTGGGTGGAGACTTTTCGTTTTCCGACAAAAATAACAGGGAAATACGAAACGTCGTTTACGGCTGAGTTATGGTATATTACAGCTGAGTTATATTATAACTTATTGTAAGTTACGGCTGAGTTGTAAGTTTTTTTTGTAATTGTTCACGTATAGGAAAAAATATCTCTACATCGGCGATTCCGGCGAAGAACCATAATTCTCACTGCTTCTCTCTCTCTCTCATCTCTTCCATCGGCTTTGACTCATATCGACGAGTCTCTCTCTCTCTCTCTCGTCGTCATTTCTGTCGCCTTTTGTCTAAGTTATGCCGCATTGTGGCTGAGTTATGCTACATTACAGCTGAGTTATGCTACTGCGTTATGCTACATTACGGCTGAGTTATGATATACTTTCTCGAGATTACAAAAAGTGCTTTTTTGAGAAAGACCAACAATAATTACGTACACATATTCACACACACATGCATAATAAAGTCATAGAGTATTATGTTTTTAAAAAAAATATTCAAAATTTGAATTCAAATTTTCTAAACAAAATATTCAAAATAATTTAAAGTTTTGTGTCGGAATATAGAATAATACGTCACCGCTGAGTTATACCACATTGCGCGGGAGTTATGCTACATTACGTCTGAGTTATGATATACTTTCTCGAGATTATAAAAAGTATTTTTTGGGAAAGACCAACAATAATTTCGTATACATATTCACACGCACATGCATAATAAAGTCATAGAGTATTATGTTTTAAAAAAAAATTATTCAAAATAATTCAAAATTTGAATTCAAATTTTCTAAACAAAATAATTCAAAGTTTTGTGTCTGAATATAGAATAATACGTCACGGCTGAGTTATTTACTTTTCATGGTTGACTTATGACTAAAACTTCAATTTAAAGGGACACTTGTATGTTAACATTAGCACTGGTTATAATAATGTAGAGATTAAATATATTATAATACAATTAAAAAAATCCAATAACAGCTCTTTTACATTCTGTATTGATCAACTGTGTAGGAATAGAAGATAAGTATAGGGTTTGAGATTTATCATTTTGTTGGATATGTTTTAAAAGATACAAACCTGAGCTAATGTCATGATTTTCTATGGAAAGTTAATAAATGTGTTAATTACATATTATTAAAGTGTTTTCATTACATGAATGCATCAAATATTCACATCTACCATATTTGAGGTTTGGCCGAGTTATGCTAACGACATGGTTGACTTATTGCAGAATAATTCGAGATATGGATGAGTTATTCAAACGACATAGCTGACTTAACGTAAATAAATTTGTGGTTTGGCTGAGTTATGTCAGCGTCATGGTTGACTTACACAGACTATTTTGAGGTTTGGCTGAATTATTGTAACGAGAACATGTAGCTCATCGTTACATGATGGCTCAACTCATTCAATTTATAGTCATCGAGAACTAACTTCACAAGCTTGTCGTGTGTTCTTTCAACATCTATTTGTACAACTCTACATCCTCTATCGTCGGCGTTAAATACATATTTGTGTTTTTTACCCAATTACCAGAAACAACAATTATTAGAACCAGATCCATCAACGAAAATAAAGAAGAACTCAGGTGAAGAACAAGTGAAGAACTCAGGTGAAAGAAAAAACAGAGTGTATAAAAAGAAAGAAAATCTCATGTTGAAGAGGGCGACCTTTCATATTTCCCTGGTTTATGATGACATGAAATGATGACGTGGAATTATGCATTTGAAGTCGCAAGCCAGCCACCAAACAAATATGTAACTCAGCCAATATAAATCAGCCATCAACACAACTTAAATCAGCCACAACATGAAAAATATTTAAGTAATTACTAAAATGTTTTTTAAGCTGCCAAATTCAGCCGTAACGTCAATAAGTCAGCCGTAACGTTAAATAAGTCAGCCGTAACTGGAAACTATATTAGTAATAAATCTTTCGTCAATAAGTCAGCCGTAACATGGTTGAGTTTTCCGTTAAGTCAGCCAATTACGACTGAGTTATGTCTCTGAAACATAAGTCAGCCGTAACGACATTTGATAACTCAGCCGTTGTCGATAACTCAGCCAACCGGAGAAAGTTAAGTCAGCCGTGTCGAAGACATAACTCAGCCAAATTTCTGATAACTCAACCATCGGAATATAACTCAGCCGTAACTGCGGCTGAGTTATTCGCGTAACTCAGCCGTTTTCTCATAACTCAACCAGATTTTTATAAGTCAGCCGTAACTGTTGGCTGAGTTATGATCGTAAGTCAGCCGTTGGCCAAAAACTCAGCTGTTTTCCAAAACTCAGCCGTAACGTGACATAACTCAGCCGTAACGTACGTTATGGCTGAGTTATTAAAGACACACACCATTTTGTCTGACGTGAAGATGGCATTTTTCGTAATTAGTTTTTTCCTATAACGTGTAAAAAGGGCACGCTGGTAAATAAAAAAATATTCGAAACATCTAAATTATAAAAAAAAGATTTGGTAGATTCTGGTCATTTCACCTAAAATGTACTCTATTTAAATAAATCTCCCTATTTTTAAATCCCTTAAAAAATCCTTTAAAAATCCTTGTAAATCTTTTAAAAGTCATCCAAAACCTTTCAAAACTTGAGTAAACATTTTAAAACCATTGTAAATCATTTTATAACATTTATAAACACTTGTAAATCCCTTTAAACCTCTTATAACCGTGATAAATCATTTAATAAAAATTGTTGTAAACTTCTAAAACCCTTTAAAAACTCTTGTAAATCCTTAAACCCCATTTTAAAGAACTTGTAATACCTTTAAAAACTTTTGTAAGCCCTTTAAAAATCTTTGTAAACTTCTAAACCCCCTTAAAACCCCTTGTAAATCCTTTAAAACTATTTTTAAATCTTTGTAAATATCTTTCAAAATCCTTGTATGCCTTTAAAAACACTTGTAAATCCTTTTAAAACACCTTTAAAAATCCTGATAAATTTTTAAAATCTTTTTAAAATCCTTGTAAATCCCTTTAAAACTGTTATAAACTTATAAAAAATTTTAAAACCCATTGTAAATCATTTAAAAACCATTCAAAAACATTTGTAAGCTTCTAAAACCCTTTAAAAACCATTACAGATCTTTTAAAAACCATTTAAAAACACATGTAAATCCCTTTAAAAACCCTTGTAAACCATTTAAAAGACCCTCTAAAAATCCTTGTAAACCCTTTAAAAATATTTGGCGGGAAAATTTTGTAAAAAATTTTTTTGCGGGAAATTTTTGGAAGAAATATTTCTTCCTTTGGGAAAGAATATTCTTTCAAGTAGGGGTAAAATGGCCATTAAAGTTTAAGAGAGGACAAAGATGAAAATGGCAAAAAAGAGGGTAGTTTTGCAAAAGAGTATCATAAAAAAGTTATTCGTAAGAATTTCTCTAATATATATATATATATATAATCATATTTATGTAAACTAAAATCCGTTCAATCATATTAATGTGAAATGTAATAATATTTTAAAATTTTTTAGAGTAATATCTGTTTATTTTCAAAATTTTAAATTGCAATATATGCGGGAAAAAGTCGTACTTGATTTTTTTTTTAATGCTGGATTCATATTAATTCAAAGGAGTTCAAGTACAAAATTAATGAGAAATAGTGAATAAAACAAACCAAGGATGAAACCACCAAACAACTCAACCTTCACCACGCTTGTCTCTGTCAATACAGTGGTGTAGCCACGCCGGACCACCAATGCTAATACGACGTAAGCCGGCCATCTCTTGTAACACTGCTAGCAATCTCCCTAGCCAACAAGTTAGCTTTCGGTGAAGAGAGGTGAAAAGAGATCTCCTGCATCACCCGTATTGCTTTCCAAATTTTTGTAGTTTGTGACCGGTACTTAGGCCAACACCTCGGCTGAGTTATAGCCTCCCAATCTGCGTGACAGTCCAGCCAAACCTCACACGACGAAAAACGCATATCATGCAAGCTACAAAGGCACCAGAAAACACAACATAACTCTGCTGCAATTCGATTTTTTCTAGGCACAAAGGCATCCCTTGCATGATACAGCACATCTCCAACATGATCTCGTAAAATCCAAGAGCCACCACAAAAGGAAGAATCATTGATCCAAGACGTATGGATATTACATTTTAATTTTCCAACAGCAGGTTTACTCCATCGCAGGCCCATAGAAACATCACGAGAGCCACCACTAAAAGAAGAGGAAAGTATGCTCTCTTGTTGCGTACACCACTCCACCATTTCGTCCCGAGCTGCTAACCAAACAAAATGGGGATCAAATACTCGCTGAGCATAAACCAAACCGTTTATACATGTGTGTTTATGTAATAATATAAATTAAAAACAAATAAGATTATATAAATATGATGGAGAGATATTCGATTTATGAGGGAGAGATTTTAGAAAATTTTGTTAATGTAATAAATATTTATTTCTAATTATGCGATTTGCTTGTGATTCAATTAAAAAATTTACTTTTAAGTTTATTTATTTATTTATTCAAATGGTAAGGATTTAATTTATGAAAATATTACAAAATAAATGTTGAAACCCAAAATGTACTTCAAAATTAATAATATAGACTAGATCAGTACCCGTGTTGTAACACATATTATATTTTATTCTATTTATTTTATTGCTTAAAATAAAGTTTTAAGATGTTTGAAAAAATCAAATTAGAGGATTCCAATTTTAAAATTTTTTTATATAACCTTTTTATGTTATTTACAAAAATCAAGTTAAACTATTTTTACATTTTCCAAATTAAAAGATTATATATTTTATTGTAGTATATAACGTTATACATCTCAACCAAAAAAATATTATGAAACTAAATATAAATATTTATATCTTGACCAATTACTTAATCAAAATTTTGGATAATTTTATTTGTTTTGAATGTAAATATGTATTGCTTAAATTTGAATTTGTGACCTGTTACAGGTATAAAATGAACAATTTATATTCGTTTTTAAAATTCCCATCATGGCATATGCGGAAATAAACCTACGTTTTTTTATTATATGAATGATTGGGTGAGTTATTTTTCACAAAAATATAATCATAGAAAGATGAAAGTTGCAGTATGCAAGTTAATAAAAAAATATGATAAATTATATATCAAATCTTCTATGTTGATTTTGATTGGTTATTCATTTTTTTTACAATAATGTATCTTTCGTATTTATAATTTTATTAAATTAAATAAATTAGTATTTGACTATTTTGTCCTTATACAATATTATTAATTTCTTCTTAAAAACTTATATTTGTTATGGCATTTGAATTTAATTACATACCCTTACTAATGTTGTTTTTATGATGTACTTCCCTTTTAATAAATAGGGGATTAAAGCACATCAATAATGTTATTTGATTTGTGTAAATTTAAACTATATGAATTAACAAAAACAGAAAAATCTGCCATTAAGAAAATGTTTTAGTTAATAAAATAAATAAATCGGAACTTTTCCCTCGCGCTCTCGGTTAATCGATATACATACCACAAAAGATACTTTGTTCCGGACATACGTCCTAGAATATGCATAATGAACTTTGTATATATTTGTACGTATATGAAAACTATAATGATTAAGATTCTATATAAGAGATGCAAAAATATACAAAAAATACTGGCACCGTGGTGTACTACAGGATAAAATCTAGTTTATTTATTAAAAAACACAAATTTGCTGTTTGGAAATACTTTGTTTTTTATGAGGTAACACAAATCTACGGTGTAATTTTTATGAATTGTTTTTTTAATAATGGGGTATGTTTGGAAATAATGAGGTACTATTTAACAACGAAACTTGACACTCGCTAACAACAAAAAAGAAGAAGAAAGAAACAACGATGTAATAGTAAAAGACCAGACTAGCTAGAATGCTAAGATAAAGGCCAACAAGCTGATGAAGCCGATCCAAGAAGCTGACGTCGAGGCACCACCACTTTGAAGAGGTGATGGAGCCATCTGATGTTGATTTTGTGGGGCGTTGGCTAGTGAAGTAGACAAGGAAGAGCTTGGTGATCGGACCGGTCCAGGAACCGAAGCAGCGACAGGACCCAACGAGGCTGGTAGGACATGAATTTGAAGCTTCTGTCCCAACGTACAATGATCGGGAACTCCGCATATGAACTGTTGGAGTCCCGGTTTAGTTAGACTGATTGAGTCGAATCCAGTTTTGTATCTCATAAGCGGTTTAGACGATTCACACATCTCAAAATCGTTGTGAGTGACTTCGGTGACATCATGGAAATTGTTGTTGTATGAAAAGACTAACGAGTCTCCAACATGGAAAGTTCTTGAAGAAGCCCAAGTCTCGTAATCTCCCATCATAGTCCATCCCTTAGAGTCGCCGACCTTGTGAACTGTTCCTCCAACGGCAGCTCCAAAAACAGCTAAAAGAATCAACAAAGAAGTGAAAAAAACATTGTTCTTAATCAAAGCCATGAGCGTGCTTTTTGTTTCTTAACTTCGGAATGAGAGAAACAAGTTTGAGAGAGATATGTAAGTACGTATGAGTTTGTTTGGTGATAGAAGTTGAGAAGGGGGCTACGAGGTTTTATATAGACCGGAGGGGTCGGTGGAGAGATCATAATCCTATCCCTTTTGGAATTTGAAGATTTGGATAATTCCTAGAGACTATTAGGTACTTTATTTCCTTTTTCCATATTTGAGATTTATAGCATGACCATATCAAATTGGAGTTTCTTTTTTTCCAATAATTTTTTTTATATAATGACATATCAAAATTTGATATATCTTAAAAAACATTGCTTAGGATTTTAATTAAGAGAATATATAATAAATAACGCTAAATTTGAAAAGAATTAGGAAACTAACCTCTATCTACAGTAGTTTTGTCAGAGGGGTAATAAAATTACCAAGTTTTGTCTTATTCTTATGTGACTTTCTCTTTCTTCATTTATCTTTATTGTTGGCTTGTTGCTTCCACCATTTTTTCACCATGAAACACTACTATGCCTCTTGTTAAGATCTATCAAATTTAGCTATACAAACACAATAAACAACTTGATTCTTCTTTTCGCCGGTTCTTTCTTTCTCTCGGCCTCTTGCCTTTAATATTGTAGAAGATCTCTCTATTGGAATCTCCGTCGCCGTTTTTTTAATCCTTGTCATTTTCTTTTGTAACATGCTATTTTCTTAAAATTACAAGTATTACAAGTAATACTAGAATATATCTCTTTAACATGTTATTGTCTTGTATTAAACGTTATTTATTAAAATATCATGTTATTTCTTCCAAAAATATGATTTTTATGTTAAACATACATAAGTTATATTTTCATACTTCATGTTATTATTATTAATTTCATGTTTATTTGTCCAAGTTACACTATTTTACTATGTTTTTTGGTCCAAGTTACACTATTTTACTATGTTATTTGTTTTTTTTAATCAAAAATACTTGAGTTCACCCATTCTTAATTAGCCAATCAAAATTTTATTTTGGTTTGGGTTGACAAAATAGTGGTTAGAGTTTAGATTTTGTAATTAAACAAAATTATAGTTTGGTTTGGGTTGACAAAATAGTGGTTAGTGTTTAGATTTTGTAATTAGACAAAATTATATTTTGTTTTGGGTTGATAAAATACTGGTTAGGGTTTAGATTTTGTAATTAAAAAAATTAATATTAAAATCACATTGTTTCTTTAAATAACACTTTTCTTTTTTTAGTATGATATGTTTTATCCAGAAATAACAGATACGATGTTGCATCTTTGTCTTGTCTTGAAGGGTAATTTTGTTATTTCACCTCTCTGAAAAATGTTATTTTCTTAAATTTTTGAGTCAAAAGCTATTTTCTTAATTCTTTTTGAGTTAAAGGCTATCTACCAATTATCCCCTTTAATTAAAGGCAGAATAAAAAGGAAAAATTATGATGGTAACATAATCAACAAAATATGTCATGATGACACCTAAACATATTTCCTAATTTTGATCTATATGCTTTGTTCTCTATCAAACATGTCATGATGACACCTAGCTAAACATGTGTTTATTCACTATCAACACATTTTATTTGACGCTAAAAACTAACAATATTATTATTTTTTCGACAATTTGGATAAACACATGATTTTTCCCGAAAGAAAAAGAAATTAAACGATAAAAAAAAAAAGAAGAAGAAGAAACACGTGATTTGAATATGAACATTGCATCTACAACTTTTTGTCACGCAATCATGAACATTGACATCAAAAACATTTCGGTAATCAAAAGATATAAACACTATTTACTGAACGAGTTATGATATAGGCATATAGCTAGACTAAAAAGAGTCCTAGTTAATTTCTAAAGATTCATGGACCAATCAATATATTTGCCTTTGTTGGCGTAAGCTTGAAGTAAAAGATAACTTGCGCGGGAAGTTATCCTAATCTAACCGAGATATGGAATTAGGAAAATATAGTTTAGGAGTTATCTAGACTTGTGATATTTCCTATTTAGATTAGGATAATGATAATGATCTCCTCTATATATATGAGTTGCCAAGGTTGTGGTAAACCATAAGAGTTTAGAGAGATCTTGAGAAGCTTTAGTTTTTGAGTACGTTTTCTAAAACTTAATAAAGAGAGCAATTCTTTGTTTGAATCTCAAGTTCTTAATATTCTCATAAACTAGATTTGGTATCAGAGCTTTATGTGAAACAATGGGAGACATAGTTGTTGCAACAAACAAACCACGTGAAGGAGGAGGATCTTCATCAATCTCATGTCCTATGCTCACTACAACCAATTATACGGTATGGGCCATGAGAATAAAGATAACCCTCAAAGTTCACAAGGTGTGGGAAGTTGTTGAAGAAGAACCTGTTCTCGTCAATGGTGATAATGAAGTAGATGCTGAGAAGAACAAGGAAAGGAATAACATGGCCATCGCCTTACTATTCCAATCGATTCCTGAAACGCTTGTATTGCAAGTTGGTGCACTTGACACGGCAAAGAAGATCTGGGAATCAATCAAAACACGGTACGTTGGAGCCGATCGAGTCAAAGAAGCTAGGTTACAAACCTTAATGTCGGAGTTTGAACGCCTTAAGATGAAGGAAAACGAGAAGGTTGATGATCTTGCTACTCGACTCGCTGAAATCTCCTCCAAATCTGCTGCTCTAGGTGCAAACATTGAAGAATCCAAGTTAGTTAAGAAGTTTCTCAAGTGTCTTCCGAGAAAAAAATACATTCACATAGTCACAACATTGGAGCAAGTGTTAGATCTTAACACTACAAGTCTTGAAGACATTATCGGGCGACTAAAAGCGTATGAAGAACGTATTTTTGAGGAAGAAGAGAATCAAGAAGATCAAGGCAAGCTGATGTATACAAACTCGGATTCTCAATCTTACCAAAACCGTGATTCTAATGCTAGCAGAGGAAGAGGAGGCGGACGAAACAGAGGACGAGGACGGGGAGGATGCTACAATGGAGATAGAGACACATCGAGAGTCACTTGTTACCGCTGCGACAAGCTTGGTCACTACGCATCGAGTTGTCCAGATCGTCTTCTCAAGCTACAAGAAACTCAAGAGAGTGAGACCAACGAAACGGAAGAAGCAAATCAACTTATGGTTCACGAGGTCGTATACTTAAATGAGAAAAATTGCCCACCAAGCAATTATGACACAGCCGAGAAGAGTGAGTATGTGTGGTACCTCGACAACGGAGCAAGCAATCACATGACGGGTGATAAGAGATATTTTACTAAGCTTGACAATATGGTCTCAGGAAAGGTACGTTTTGGGGATGATTCTCGGATTGATATCAAAGGGAAAGGATCCATTGCTTTTATCGACATGAATGGGGAACCGAGATTAATGTCAAACGTATACTACATTCCAGATTTGAAGAGCAACATTATCAGCTTAGGTCAAGCCACAGAATCAGGCTGTGACATTAGAATGAGAGGTGAGCATCTAACGATGCACGATCATGATGGAAAGCTTCTAGTCAAAGCCGAGAGGTCTCGGAATCGTCTATACAAAGTTCACATGGCAATAAAAGACAAAGACTACCTCAATCTTACAAGGATTAGGGAAGCAAGTCGATGGCATGCTAGGCTTGGACATGTGAATCTTGATACCATGAAGTCAATGTTTCAAAAGGCACTTGTACAAGGCGCTCCACAAGTGCAGTTTGAAAAAGAAGTGTGTGGGTCATGTTTACTTGGCAAGCAAGCAAGACAAGTATTTCCTCAAGCTACAACCTTTCGAGCTAGTACAATCCTTGAGTTAATACATGGAGATCTTTGCGGTCCTATAACACCAAGCACGTTTGCTGGGAAGAGATACATCTTTGTCTTGATAGATGACTACTCTAAGTACATGTGGACAATTTTGCTAAAAGAGAAAGGAGATGCATTTGATAAGTTCAAGACATTTAAAGCAATAGTTGAACAAGAAATATGAGTTAGAATCAAAACGTTCAGAACAGATAGGGGAGGAGAATTTGTAAGCCAAGAGTTCAACTCATTCTGTGACAATAATGGCATCAAGAGGCATCTCACCGCTCCTTATACTCCATAGCAAAATCGAGTAGTTGAAAGAAGGAATAGAACTATGATGGAGATGACTAGAAGTATGATGAAGCATATGAAGTTACCAAATTACTTATGGGGTGAAGCAGTGAGGCACACAACATATCTTTTGAATCGCATATCAACACGAGCCCTCAAGAACCTAACACCCTATGAAGCTTTCAAGAGTAAGAAGCCAAGAATTGATCACCTTCGGATCTTTGGCTGTATCTGTTATGCAAAGATGGATAAACCTCATCTTAAGAAATTGGATGATCGTTCAAGAATACTTATTCAGCTTGGAATAAAGCCCGGATCTAAGGCATATCGGCTTCTTGATCCACAAGTAAGGAAGATTGTGGTGAGTAGGGACGTTGTTTTTGATGAGACAAAGGGATGGAATTGGAGATATACCCATCCAGACAGCGAGAGTAATGGGAACTTCAGCCTAGAAATTGGAGAATTTGGAAACCACGGGATTGAAGAAGAAGGATGAGTTCCAAAAACAGAACATGAGAGGCGAGAAGAGCAAGAAAGTGATACGGCTCGCATTGATGAAGGTGAACAAGAACACGGGCGTGAGAAGGAAAACGTTAATGACAGTATACACGAAGCCGATGAAGAAGAAGGAGAGAAACTTATTCAGACCTTGACCTCCCCATCGCTTTGAGAAAACCGGTAAGACAAGTTACCAAGCCTAAATATCTTGAAGATTATTCATTGTTGGCTATGGAAGAGGGAGAGATGTTACTCTTGAGTCTGAATAATGAGCCAAAAAGTTTTCAAGAAGAAAAGAAAACAAAAGAATGGAGACTTGCTTGTGAAGATGAGATCGACTCAATCGAGAAGAACAGGACGTGGGATCTTGTTGAATGTCCAGAAGGTGTAAAACCAATTGGTTTGAAATGGGTATTCAAACTGAAGAAAAACTCCGATAGGAGTATTAACAAGCACAAGGCTCGGCTGGTCGCGAAGGGATACGTTCAACGTTATGGAGTTGATTTCGAGGAGGTCTTCGCTCCAGTCGCACGGATTGAAACCATACGACTTCTTGTTAACTTGGCTGCGACAAATGGCTGGGAGATTCACCATCTTGATGTCAAAACAGCATTTCTACATGGTGAATTATAAGAAATTGTTCATGTAAAGCAACCCGAAGGCTTTGAAGTAAAAGGAGGAGAAGGTAAAGTTTACAAGCTTAACAAAGCTTTATATGGGTTAAGACAAGCACCGAGGGCTTGGAACAACAAACTTAACCAGATTCTTTTGCAACTCGAGTTCAAGAAGTGTTCAAAAGAACCATCCGTGTATCGCAAGGAAGTGATGAGTGGTCTTCTAATCATTGCCGTGTATGTCGATGACTTGTTTGTAACCAGAACAAGCCTCCTTCTTATCAACGAGTTCAAGCGTGAGATGTCATTGAAGTTTGAGATGAGTGATCTTGGTAAATTGACATATTACCTTGGAATCGAGGTTGATCAACATGATCGAGGGATAGTTCTGAATCAGCGACGATATGCTCTTAAGATCATAGAAGAAGCCGGACTAACAAACTGCAATCATGTTCATATGCCAATGGAGTCGGGACTACAGTTGGCTAAATCCGAAGAAAGAGATGAGATCGATGCCACGACCTACAGGAAACGAGTTGGTTGTCTTCATTACTTGCTTCACACGAGACCCGACTTTTCTTATTGCATTGGAATTCTAAGTCGGTATATGCACAGTCCAAGAGACACTCATGGAGCTGCAATGAAGCAATGCTTAAGGTATTTACGAGGAACAACAACTCTTGGTTTGGAGTTTAAGAGGTCAGCTTCTCAAATCCCAAAATTGATAGGTTATAGCGATAGTAGTCACAATGTTGATCCCGATGATGGAAGAAGCACGGCTGGTAACATATTTTATCTTGGTGAAAGTCCAATCTCTTGGTGTTCACATAAACAAGCTACGGTGGCGATGTCTTCTGGCGAGGCTGAGTTTATGGCAGGAACGGAGGCTGCTAGACAAGCTATTTGGCTTCAAGACTTGCTTAGTGAAGTCACCGGGTTACCTAGTGAGAAAGTTTTTCTTTTAATGGATAACAAGTCAGCCATAGCTCTCACTAAGAACCCAGTGTTTCATGGAAGGAGCAAGCATATTCATAGAAGGTATCACTTCATAAGGGAGTGTGTGGGGAATAGCCAAATTGAAGTTGAGTATGTTCCTGGAAATGAGCAAAAGGCGGACATTCTTACTAAAGCTTTGGGAAGAGACAAGTTCAAAGAAATAAGGGAGTTTATAGGTGTTCGAGACTTGGTGAAGAGTGACTTCAAGCTTAAAGGAGAGATTGTTGGCATAAGCTTGAAGTAAAAGATAACTTGTGCGGGAAGTTATCCTAATCTAACCGAGATATGGAATTAGGAGAATCTAGTTTAGGAGTTATCTAGACTTTGGTATTTCCTATTTAGATTAGGATAATAATAATAATCTCCTCTATATATATGAGTTGCCAAGGTTGTGGTTAACCATAAGAGATTAGAGAGAGTTTGAGAAGCTTTAGTTTTTGAGTAAGTTTTCTAAAGCTTAATAAAGAGAGCAATTCTTTATTTTGAATCTCAAGTTCTTAATATTCTCATAAACTAGAGCCTTGCTATCCGAAAAAAAAAAACATAAAACCCACTCTCTGGTTTAGGTTTTGCTTGTTTGTGTTTTTGTGCCCATCGATTTAGGGACATATAACTTAATTTCCTAATCTAGGTTGGTATTCCTATAGTATTAGTGATAATAGAAATACTTGGACTAGCTATCTAGCTATTAACGATCTTATAGTTTAGTACCACAAAACGTTCAATATAGACTGTTGGAAAGTATTTAGATGAAGAACAATTTTTGAACTAGCTAGTGAACTCTGAATTATTTATATTTGTATGGCTAACGTTAGCAAAAATGTAAAATATGTTTGTGAAGAAATATATGAGTTAATATGATTCGTTCATATTTATTTTTATCTTTTTATTATGTATATGATATCTTTTTGATTTCCGTAAATTTTATCTTGTAGAATCTTTCTAAATATACGAGTTCATATTTATTTTTAGTTATTATGATAATACATAAAAACTGTTTTCGTTTCTCTGTGATATTTATAAAGATTGGTTGTCAATGCTAAACTGTATAAGACTTTTGACAATTTACTAATTAATTTTACTTTTTCGATGTCTCATACTAATTATAGTATGGACGTATAAAAATCCAACAGATTAACTTTTCAGCTGAAAAGTATAAGAAGTACGTACATGCATGCATGTGAGCAAACAGAAGTAGAAATAAAAGATCTTCTATTAGTTATGTTGAACAGTACTTGAAGTACACAAAACCGCTAGAGAACAATAAAAAAAACTACAACTCAAAGGTAAGAAGCAGAGCCAAACGAAAAAAGAAAACAAAAGGTGTATGAATATATCAAAGTACTAATAGAGTAATCAAAAGAAAAGGAAGAAAGTTGGATCCGATCCAAACAATAGTGGAGGTTGAAGCTGCGTTAAGTTGAGCTGGTGACGGTACCAACGGTGAGGGAGACGAAGAAGAGCTTGGTGATCGGACCGGTCCAGGAACTGGAGCAGCGACGGGTCCTAACGAAGCCGGTAAGACATGAATTTGAAGCTTTTGTCCCAAGTTGCAGTGACCAGGAAATCCACATATGAAGTGTTGGAGTCCCGGTTTGGTTAGAGTGACGGTATCAGACCCGGTCTCGTATCTCGTTATCGGTTTAGAAAGTTCACATAGCTTGAAATCATTGTGAGTGACTTCAGTGACATCGTGGAAATCTTTGTTGTAGTTGAAGACCAAAGAGTCTCCAACTTGAAAAGTTCTTGAAGAAGCCCATGCTTCGTAATCAACTCCTATCATAGTCCATCCTTTCGAGTCTCCAACCTTGTGAACGGTTCCTCCAAGGGCAACTCCAAAAAGAGCTACAAGAATCAACAAAGAAGTGAAAAACACATTGTTCTTAATCAAAGCCATGGTCGTGTTTTTTGGTTCTTAACTTCGGAATGAGAGAAACAAGTTTGAGAGACACTATTAATGAAAGTAACTAATGAGTTTGTTTGGTGAGATTTGAGAATGGAGGATACGTACGAGTGTGTTTATATATAGCTGAGGGGTCGGTTGAGAGATAATTTAATTCCTTTGTCTTTTGGGATTTGAAGATTTGGATAATATATATTGATTGATACCATGACGGTCTTTGATTAGAATTTCCTTTTTCTTTTTCTATAACAATTTAGTTTTTAATAATAAGTTTTTACTGAGATAAATATTTTAAATTGTTTAGAATACAAAAATAAAAGCATTGATATTAACAAAAAGAGTTAAAAGAAATGAATGAGTAAAAACATAAATAACAAAGAAGAATTATGATGTACTAACATATCTTTACCAATGTACTTTTGGATAAATTGTTCCAACTTTATATATAATTAGGTAATGATCTTGTGCTAAAACCATATGGGAAGAATAGTTATTATTTATTTGTGTGAAACAAAGATAATAATAACAAACTAAAAGAAAAGAACAAAAATCTACTTAGCTTTTACGTGAAGGATATAACAAATTAAAAAGTAGAAGATGGCTTATATATATTCGGTATCCTTCCATGCTTCTTACCATTTCAATTCGAATCCCATTTACCTTTTCTTCTCTGTTTTTGTTTGGTAAATTGGTGACTTTGCTTTGCGTTGGAGTTTCTTAGTTTTTGCCTTTTGTTGTGAGTGATTTTCTTCAGCTGTAAGAGCGATTCTTCAGCTGTAAGAGCGATTCTTCAGCTGTAAGAGCGATTCTTCAGCTGCCTTTCTTGCTCCTGAACTGGACTCTTCATCAGATGCTTCGTCTGACAAACCACTTTTTCTATGCCCTTTTCCACAAATATTAAAAGGAGACTCCGATTCTCTCATGTCCCCGGTCAATTCTTCTCCCAAATACGTTATCTCTACAACAAGCTGTACTGGTAAGTGGTATGAAGATCATTCAGTATTCCCTTTGTTTTGGTGCAACAATAGGGAATTCGATATTAATGGTGGGTGTGACATATGTGGCTATTCCAAATTTGGTACAAATTAATTATTACGTGTTGAATGTGATAAAACTTTTCACAAAGAATGCATCCAATCTCCATCTAAAATAAAAAAAACCCTTACCATCCTTAGTGATGGATATGGGCCTCGGCCCACGAGTCCCCTCTACCAATTTGTGCTTAGCCCGACAGAAAAAGTGACGTGGTGGCACGCGGCACAAGAAGTCAAGAAACAGGCGGGCTTCAGCTTGCGGCCCATCAACCGGTTGACCCATCGCGGTCGGCCCGTATGAAGCCGTTTACCCGCCTAAGTGGAGCGCAAAATCCGCATTAGGTATTGATGGGTCCCATCACCTATAAAAGTGGGGGACCTCGATGTGATAGGAGATCAATAAACAGGGAGTGAAGCAGAGAGTACACTTTTGAGCTCGACTTGTAATCTCATCTTAATAAAGCCGATCGACTAGTTTTGTTCACCACTTGTAATCTTGTCTATCCTTGATTTAATATAAGATTGCCTACTTGCTCAGTCCCTTAATTCCTACCTCATCACATCTCATCCCGACAATCACCCTATCAACACTAAGCATTCTCTTCAACTTTCCATTTTTGTAGATGATTTTTATAATACTGAGTGTATAAATTGTGAGAGAAAAACACTAAATTTGGTATATTATTGTACCAAATGTAAAGCTATAATGCATACAGTATGTGTGATGAAGCCGATACCCTTTCTCGTAGAGCAACCAAAAACCCATGACCATCCACTCACACTTTTTCCTAGGCAAGCTTCATTAACTTGCAACGTTTGTGCTTTATTAAGAAAGCTTTGTCTCACATACATTTGCCTTGAATGCAAATTTGTTGCTCACAATGATTGTATGAATTCACCACACGTCATCAAGATATCACGTCACCACCATCGTATCTCCTACATTCCTTCTGTCTAGTTTGAAGAATGTTATTGTGGTGTTTGTCGTCAAAGTATTGACTGTGAATATGGTGCATATACTTGTGATAAGTGTGGTGAGTATGCTGTCCATTCAAAATGTGCTCTAGGTAAGCATGTTTGGGATGGAAGAGATCTCGAAGGTGTTCTCGAAAAAGATTAATACAACAAATGATGTTGAGTCTTTAGAGAGGACATCTGAAGGAGTGATACTTCATTTTCTTCATGACCATCATCTTCAACTCCAAGGTAGCATACTTTATGATGATAACAAGCTTTGTGAAGCGTGTGTCCTTCCTATCTTTAAAGGTAGTTACTATTCTTGTATGAAGCGTGCGTTTGTCCTCCATGAAATATGCGCAAAAGCTCACCGCATAATTCAACATGTGTTCATCCTCATCCACTTACATTAAAGATTGACTCTGGATATAGTCAAGGATACTTCTCTTGCAGGTGCGAGGTGTGTGGACGTAATTTAAAAGACACACAATCAAATGTGTTATATTGGTGCAGTGACTACTGCACTAGTTATCATATTGAATGCTTATTGGGTGAAGACCCATATGTGAAGCCTGGTCAATTTTTCGAAGTAAATGAGAAGGAGGTTCAAATTCTTTCCAAAAGTTATGGTTGTCGACCATTATGCGGTATTTGCAAGAATCCTTATCAAGACAAAAAAATGAAGAAAGATAACCTTATAGCATGTTCCGTGACTTGTGGGCGTAGTATTTTTTAATCGAGTTCAATGTGTTTAAGTGTAATTTCTGTTTATACTTTAAAATGTTATTGTGGTGTTTGTCGTCAAAGTGTTGACTGTGAATATGGTGCATATACCTGTGATAAGTGTGGTGAGTATGCTGTCCATTCAAAATGTGCTCCAGGGAAGCATGTTTGGGATGGAAAAAATCTCGAAGGTGTTCTCGAAAAAGATTATACAACAAATGATGTTGAGCTTTGAGAGGACATCTGAAGGAGTGATACTTCATTTTCTTCATGACCATCATCTTCAACACCAGGGTAGCATACTTTATGATGATAACAAGCTTTGTGAAGCGTGTGTCCTTCCTATCTTTAAAGGTAGTTACTATTCTTGTATGAAGTGTGCGTTTGTCCTCCATGAAATATGCACAAAAGCTCACCGCATAATTCAACATGTGTTCATCGTCATCCACTTACATTAAAGATTGACTCTGGATATAGTCAAGGAAACTTCTATTGTAGGTTCGAGGTGTGTGGACGTAATTTAAAAGACACACACTCAAATGTGTTATATTGGTGCAGTGACTGCTGCACTAGTTATCATATTGAATGCTTATTGGGTGAAGACCCATATGTGAAGCCTGGTCAATTTTTCAAAGTAAATGGGACGGAGATTCAAATTCTTTCCAAAAGTTATGGTTGTCGACCATTATCCGGTATTTGCAAGAACCCTTGTCAAGGCAAAATATAGAAGAAAGATAACCTTATAGCATGTTCCGTGACTTGTGGGCGTAGTATTTTTTAATCGAGTTCAATGTGTTTAAGTGTAATTTCTGTTTTATACTTTAAAATGTTTGTTTGTTTGTTTGTAATGTTTCCGTAAATGTGTAAATTAGTGTTTCCTAGACAATGATGTGCAAATGTTTGTTTCATTTTTATAATTAAATATCTATAGAAGGTACAATGTTGATCGTAGCCCAACCCACTGCTTTCATGGATTTCGTGGGAAACCACGAAAGAATGGGTGTGATATTAGAGGAATCTACATTTAGGATGTTGATGGATACTCTCTCTAGAACTGGTGAGGTAGATTGTTCGACTGAGTTAGTGAGTACTAATTTGTGTTAATGTTGATCCAAGATTATGCTCTCGATTGTTGAGTTATGTATGTACGCTCAAGGATTCATAATATTGCGACGCATTAACGTGTTTTTGAATAGTTCAAGAGCTGAAGACACTACAAGAAAACAATGTCGTTACTGACGGAATTCCCGACGGATAGCTATCCGTCGATCATTTCTGATGGGATTTCGACGGAGATGTGACGAGATTTCACCGTTGTGTGTTGTCGGTAATGCATCGGAAATTTTCCGTCGGGAATTGGAACAAAATCCTCACGGAATTCCGACGGAATGTGGATATGTGTTACCGTTGTTATAGCCGTTTCAATATCGTCAGAGATCTGTCGTTTCTTTATTACCGTTGTTAAATAACTGTTGAATTTTTAATATCCCGACGGATCCGCGATCTATATATATTTACGCTCATTCTCAACAACAATCTCATTATAGCTTACATTAATTTTGCTCTAAAATTGAAAACCGAGAGAAATAGATATGTCTTCATCTTCTTATTTTAGACCGTGGATGGATGAACCAATGATGGATATGGAGTCAAACTTACAAAGAGATGAATATGCACGAGGTGTAGGCGAGTTCATGGATTTGGCTTGTCAACAGCCGGAAGCTAGAAAAACACGTAAGTTGAAATGTCCATGTTCTCTCTGTAGAAATTTGTTTAAGAAGAATAAGAAAGTGTATGATGACCTACCTCCTGATGTAGATGGTGAGAGTATGTTGACTCAGTTAAGAGATTTTGGAGCAGCGAGGACTCCTGACGTTGGTGGTAATGGACATGATCCCATTGACAGTGTTGATGTAAATCATAACTGGCACAAGCAGAATATTTTATGGGATTTGCCATATTGGAAAGACCTTTTATTGAAGCATAATCTTGATGTCATGCACATTGAGATGAACTGCTTTGACAACCTCATGAAAACCATTCTAAACATCCCAGGGAAGACAAAGGGAAATTTGAAGTCTATATTAAACTTGACATATATTTGCTCTAGGCCCGAGATTGGGGTAATGGGGAATGGGAGATGTCAAGTTCAGATATGTCGATTAAATGCAGCGTCAAAGAGGCGTTTTTCAACTGGATTACCCATGGTGTAAAGTTCCCTGACAGTTATGCATCTAATTTGCGTAATTGCGTTGATATTAGAGAAGGAAAGTTTGTAGGAATGAAGAGTCATGATTGTCATGTTGTTATGCAGCGACTTCTTCCATTTGCTTTCGCTAATATTTTGCCAGCAAACGTGTACGAAGCAATTGCAGGTACATTTTTGTTATTAAATTTAAACATATTCTCTATCTACTAATATTCAAATATTATATTTTTTGGTTGAATTTGCAGGAATTAGTGTTTTCTTTCCCGACTTTTCTGCAAGAACACTTGAGAAGATATTTCCACCCTCTTTTTTTGATGTGATGGAACATCTACCTATTCATCTTCCGTGAGAAGCAGCACTTGGTGGCCCTGTTCAGTACCGATGGATGTATCCTTTTGAGCGGTACATGTTTCACTTGAAGAAAAAGGTTAAAAATTTAAGCAAAGGAGAGGGATCTATTGTGGTACAAAGTTTTAATGAAGAACCTTCACACTTTGCGGAATACTACTTTCCTTTGCAAGTCCGTACTAAGAGTCGACGACCTTCTCGCCATGACGATGGTGGCGAGCAACCAACGTATCTAGGGTATGTTCCAAACTTGTTTACTCAGATTGGACGCCTTAGTAGAAAAGGGAATAATTGTAAACTATCAGAGCAGGAGTATACTCACTTGCGTATGTATATTCTCAATATTCCAACACTTTAAATGAGTGGAAGAAAAAATGGGTTGTTGGAGAGACTCCAAAGGGGATAAACGACAAGTTGTACGAAGGGTTGCAAGAATATTGGACAAAACCCGAGACAAAGGTAACATCTTTACAAAAATCCAAGAACCGGAAAAGCAACCGAGGCGGGAAAAGGATAGCAACGCACAACGCCGGGTCAACAAGCTTCCATACCCGTGGAAAACAACTTGTAAGTTCTCACATTTGGTAGCAATTTTTTTAATGAACTTCTAAAAGTGGATATTTATTTTTTCTTTTAAAGACTATGGTGTGGCTACCGATCACTTAACGTTGATGGAAGACACCCACACCAACAAAAAGACCAATGAAATTCAATACCCGGTGGCTAAACAAGTGATTAGTATTTCCCGAAAGAGGATGGATGAGTTACTCCTATCCCAACCTTGCGATGAGTTACTCATCATCAAAAATATAAAACCGCGACCCCTAACTCATGCAACACCTCCAAGAGAAAGACGATCGCATCAAAGCACTCGAAAAATTGATTGAAGAAGAGAAATTGGTGAACAAGAGAAGAGATAAGAAACTTGCTTCGTTCATGGCTGAGATGAGGTCAAAGTTCCCTTCGAGTTCAAATTAGTTTAATATTTCTTTTTAGTTTTATGAAGCATTTCTTTAATTTTTAATTTTGTGAATAATGTTTTTATTGTATTTTTTAAATATTACATTTATGAGTGTTAATATTATTTGCTAACCAATATTTATGAATTAGATTTAATTAATAAATAAATATAATATAAAATTAAATTATTTTTTAAAATATCAGATATCCGTCGAGAATCTGTCAGGAAAGACGGAATTTTAATTTTTTAAAAGGTCGGGATTCCGTCGTGAAACACGAAATTATAATCGTTTAAAGGAGTCGGGAATCTGTCGGGAATTACGAACAATCCGTCGGGATAGCGTCAGTCTCCGTCTCTTATTTTCTCGACGGATTACCAGCGATATTTGCCATCTTAATTCCGTCAGTATTTCGTCGGGAAACTAGTCGTCGGAAACTATCGGATTGCCTACAGAAATCGGTTAAAAAATAGCGACAGATTCCGGATGGATAAATTTTCCCGACACTCTGAACCGGAAGGAAAAATTCCTTGGCAAACTGTCTGTTTGAGTCGTTTCTGACGGTTTCCTGACGGATATAGCCGTCAGTTTTTGGTTGTTTTCTTGTAGTTTATTAGCAGGCTATGTGATAGCAGTTGAATATTTAGCACAACTGGTGGAACATCTCCCTATGTCAACTCTAAAGACTTGTAAAACTGGTGTATTTGGTCTTAAAGATGATTTGTTTGTACGTAACACAAGGGGTATTAGTTTGTTTGTGCAAGGATTTGGGAAGAGACCAGATTATATGTTCAAAGCAAAAGAGTCTCACAAGTTTATTTATTTCAAATAATGGAATTATATTTTTTCTTTGCACCGGTTTCTCCACTGCTATCAATTACGTTTTCTTGGGTAATTAATAGAAATATTATACTTTTAAAGAAACATTAATGAGACATAATATGCTACATTTAAAAAAAAAAAAAGGTTAACAAGAAATCTATGGCCAAATTACAGTATTTTTCAGAGCTTTAAAATTATTTTGAAGTTAAAAATTTTGGCTTTTCTATTTTGGAATCAATCACACTGTGACTTCACATCTCTTGATTGTATCATTTGAAATTGAGAAATAATAGCTAACATAAATCAACCAAATCCTTAAACACCAAGGGAACCAAATTAATCAAATAGTAATTTTGTTGCAAATACAGAAATCAATTCAATGACAATAAGAGAACAATGTTAACAAGATATATGAATCTAGGTTTGTCGAGTCTTAATAAAATAATCAGATTTGAAATGTATTCACGAAAAAAAAAACTTCAAATCATTATTCTATCGAAATTTACAAAAGTAATAAGAGAAACTTGCTGAGAGTCAAAATCAGTTACCTATATTTATACTTGGAAGAGGTGATGATGCATGTATAAGATGGAAAATTACACCTAACAAAGGTTGGATAAGGAAATCATTAAATAAAATAGTTCATATTTAAAAAAATTTAAAATTGTGTAAAACAATATTCAGAAAAAACTTTCAAGGTCCATAGAAATCTATATATATAAAAACAAAAAGGTGTGAAAACAAAAAGGTGTGAAAAAATAAGGTGCAAACATTGAAAGCAACAGAGGAGTATAAAAGGGGTACGACAAATAAACACAATCCCCTATATAGTAAAAGAGGAGTACATTTTTCTACTCTAAAACTTTAAAACAAAATTACCTAAACATCAACCGATTAAACTTTGCTTTCAACATCAATAAGAGAATATCTGGGGTAATTTCGTTGTTATACTTAATCGGATCGGGTCAATTTATCAAAAAAGAACCCAATAATTGAATGTTCGATGTTTGTCATTCGGATCTACCGAAATTAATTGGGTCATACGCGCTTAATTAAATGAAAATGTTTAACTTCCCTCTTATTGCCGTGATCACAAATACACAATATCAAATATCCCACATATGTCGTGATATTTAAGTTTTCCATATATTCTTAACAACTACATATAGCAACAAACAATAAAATTATCCAAATCCGATTTCTAAAGAATTTAAAAACATTGATTAATATCGATACTACAGAATATTTAGAGTTTACATACGAATATACCTTATTATTCAATGGATTTTTAACCTACATCCAAGCCTTCTCTCGACTATTATTTATACTACACTCACAATCATTGTATTAACATACCTTCACCAATATTCTTCGGCCTCCTATAGCGTTTCCTTCAGTTCCAAATGGCAAACATTCCTGCATTAACAGATTTTTCATCCATCAAACCCTTCAAAACCACTTGGAGAATTCAAGTCAAGATCATTCATTCATGGAAGCAATACACCCAATACGCTGGAGAGACTTAAGAGATGATTTTAGTTGATTCATCTGTAAGTGTCCACTATGAATGTGCCATTACGAATTCTCATGGGCATTACGCACTTGTGGTTCTAAACCGGAAAACTAAAGCGAAACACGAACCAGAGTTTGTTCGGAGGAATTGGTGGTGGTTTGTTTTAACCGGGATTGTAGTTTTCGTTATAGCTGTTGCGGTGATCGTTGTTATGGTGAAGTTAGTGAAAATAAGGGGTCAAGGAAGACGGAGAGAGATTCGGAGAAGAGTGAGACGATCGGAAATGTTTGGATTGGTTGGAGTAGAATGCCAGCGACGACGATGGTGAGAACTCCATGTTTGGATTATCGTGAAGATCTTCCTTCTTCTTTCAATAGACCTTGAACTTTTTATTTTTTCTTGACTTTTGTAGTTTCTGGCTTCTGTACAATGATGTTATTACATTCAAGTTTATTTATTTTTGAACTTCTTCCCCTTTTTTTTTATGCGTGAGTAAATTGTTCGTCGTTTTTGCACTCCATTGTTCTTTTACGGATGTAGGATATACATTGGGTTGAGCAAATTAGTTCTGTTAATTAGCCTGTCGATCATTACGTAGTATTAAAATACTTGTTCATATCAATATAATTTTTAAAATTTACGTACGTAAACCGTAAATAACAAACTAACAATGATGGAACTCGTATTGGAATGGTAATTGACAAATGGATTAGTCAAACAAAAATGAACTGTATTATTCTTGAGTACTTAGTTATATATATATATATATATATATATATATATATATATGATATGTATTCAGTATTAATTAGTGTCATTAATATAAAATTATTAGAGTCGGATCGGCGCTACAGCGTGGGAGAAAAATTTCGACTAATTGGGTTTTACCGGTTTTGTTGATAATTTGTCATGATAATTAAAAATGAACGATTAAACAGTTGCAATCGATTCTTTCGTTCCGCAACTCCGTTAGATTCTGGTGAGTAAGGAGTGGTCGTTTGATGTATAATGTCTTTTTCTCTACAAAATGCATTGAACGGCTTATTATATTCTCGTCCTCTATCATTTCGAACTACTTTTATAGTTCTCTGCAACTGTTTTTCTACTTCGAGTGTAAACTCTTTGAATTTTTCCAGTGCTTCATCTTTACTATGTAACAGATATACATAGCAATATCTTGTGCAGTCATCTATGAAGGTAACAAAGTATTTTTTACCGCCTCTAGTTTGCACATATTTTAATTCACATAAGTCCGTGTGAATTAAACCTAGAGGTTCGGTTGTTCTTTCAACTCGAGGTGAGGGAGTTTTAGTTAGTTTGGCCTGTACGCATAGTTCACATTTTTCTTGGTTAGTTTTGAATATTAGAATTAAATTCAAATTTTGCATTTTTTGCATTGTCTTATAATTGACATGTCCTAAATATTCATGCCAAGTAGTAAACAACTCAACCAAGTAAGCAATAGGGTTTTTATTGATTTCAGCAACAGAAGCAGAAGCTACATTTTTTGGATAGACAGTCCCTACATACATTTTGATCAATCCACCCTTAACAAAACCCTTAACAAAACCCTTTCCCAGATACACCCCATTCTTCTTAAGAACTAGCTTATCAGACTCAAAATTAATGGAAAAACCATTCTTGCTTATCACCGTTCCGGAGATGAGATTCTTCCGCATGTTTGGTACGTGCTTCACGTTTAGCATAGTCAGCTCACGATCTGAAGTCAGCTTCAGAACTACTTTGCCTTTACCTTCAATCTTGAACACCGCTGTGTTGCCCATGAAAAGTTGCTCACTTGACCTGTTCTTCATGTAGGTGGAGAACATGGTCATGTCAGAGTAGATGTGTGTGGTAGCACCAATGTCGTAGTACAACTCCATGGATTGTCTTCCACCATGTTACATTCTGTAACCACCGCAACCATGTCTTCTTCAGTTAGGTTTGCCTGGTTCTTGATATCCTTGGCTTTGCTTTTGCAAACTTCAGCCTTGTGCCCAATCTTTCCACAATGATGAAACTTGACTTTGAACTTCCTCTCAGGGTTGCTCTTCTTGAAGTTCGTTGTGGACAACACCTTCAAAGCCTTATGAGGATTAGACACTCCTTTACCCTTGCCTTTCAGCTTAGCCTTATGCTCAGCTACATTGACATCATGCCCTTGGTTTCGAGCACCTGGATGAACGCCACGATTGTTGCCCCCAATCCTCAACCTTCGGATAAGATCATCAAGAGACATTGCCTTACGTTTGAAGTTAAGGTAATTCTTGAAATCCGACCAGCCTGGTGGTAGCTTTTAGATCAACCTATTCGTCTTGTAGGCATTATAGATCGACATTCCTTCCAACTCTATCTCTTGACAGATGCGTTGGAAAGCCTCCACTTGTTCCATAACAGGTTTGGAGTCCACCATCTTGAAGTTCAGAAACTTCCCAGTTGAGAATTTGTGCATATCAGACTCATCAGTCTTGTACTTGTTCTCCAAAGCCAACCACAATGCTTTTGAAGTCTTGTACATACTATAGAGGTCGAACAGGTCATCGTGCAAGCGGTTCAGAATCTGACCTTTGCACATATAGTCCCCTTGGTGCCAGTTATCGATACTTCCAGCCACATACACATCTGTGTTTTTTACCGGACGTATCGGTGGATCCTCTCTGAGGTACCTATCGACGTGCATGATGGCCTAATGGTAGCACATCTTGTCTTGCCACGTTTTGAACCCACTGTTGCTATCAAATTTGTCTGGCATCATCCCTTGAGATGCAGAGGGGGGTATCCCTTTCTGGGTTGGTTCATTACCGAACAGATTTTGGCGCACGGTTTCCTTATTGGAATCGCTAAGCTTCGTGCTTTCAAGTTCTTTTACAAGACGTAAAGCCATGTCAGCAGGAGTCTCATGCGCCTTGGCACCGTCAATGTTGGTCCTAGGTCTAGACATTTTATTAAAAATAAACAGATTTGATTAGTATATTAATAAAAACAATTCAAGTAACTAAATAACACCGAATTAGTTTTGCAAACTCGCTTAGGAAGCGCTTGTAGAACCTTGCGTTTCACAAACTCACTCAAGCAAGAGCGTTCGTGGAAACCCGAGAGGTTACGTTCTAGAGAACTGTCCGCAACAATCGCTAAAGAGCGTTTGTGAAGCAGTTAGAGGGAGTAGAAAAAAAGTTGTAAAAGAAACTTTGTTCTATAAAATTTCCGTGTAAGCACCGCAATATGACCGCAGAAACAGTTATTACAACATTTTGAAATTGTTTTTCTAAAAAACAAAATCGAAGAATTCTCAATCCTTTTTCAGCGATAAGCAGAAAGTGGACTTTTTGAATTAAGATTGTAGGAGCGCAAAATCGAATCGAGAAAAATACGTATTGAATTAAGGACAAAGATATCATATTTTGCCTCCTGCGTTCCTCCTACCTGTCTGTGTGCTACTGTTTTGACTTCGGGGTGTGGTCATCCGGTCGTTTTGGTGCTGCCAAATAACATCTTAGTTTCTAAAGAGAAGATAGGTAGGATTCTCTCATGCCTTTGCTCAATTATAGTGCTTGGATGCTTTTTCTCCATGAAGTGTATTTCCTCTTTAGAATTTTGACTCTTTGTAATATGTCTCCATATTACTTGGGGTTGTGATTCTTTCTGTTAGGCCAATGTCTCTGGGGACATTTTGTAGTCCGCTGGCATATGTATGTCAACTTGTACCGTTTAATAAAATTCTAGATGACAAAAAAAAAATCTAAAATATACTTACAACAACATAATTTCCACAATTGTTTGTATATATATAAATTTTCATTTTCATGAGATAATTTTTTTTAAGAATCAACACATGTTATTAAAATGAAGAAAAACCATCATCAATACAAAATATAAATTTTAAAAATCCCAAGATTAATACCAAACACAACTCCTAAAGATTTTTACAATATAGAGCTCACAAACCAAAAAATGAAAAGATTCGTGAAGAAAATATTAGAAACCTCCAAAAAAATATTTTCTAAATAGTAGAAACCTCCAAAGAAGATAAAAAAACCTGTTAATATGGAATCGTTAAAATATAGATACACTATATTGGTATATATATATATATATATTTAATGTATTGGTATATATATATATATACATATGTCTATATATGTGTGTAGATTTGTTTTTTTGTATAAAAACCTATTTTATAATACTTACGTAGCAAAATATTTTGTGTTGTAGACCAAGATAATAAATTAAGTTATCTTGTAAATTTTTTAACTTAAACTTGTTTTGGTTAGAGTCAAAGATGGTTTTACCTATCACATTGTTCCAAACCCAACGTACGACTCAATTTGACGACAACTTATTAGAAACTGCTGTAACGTTCGTGTTCTGGAAAATAATAGGAGACTTGAGTGTGTATAAGAATTAGGGTGGAGTCGGTTTAATTCCGGTTGATTTCCTAAACTGGTCGATTTGTCAATTGAATCAAATGAGGTTTAATTAATGTCGGTTTAGGTAAATCCTGGTTTAATCAGATTAAACCAAAAACCCGAATTTTATAAGGAACGCCTCTTCTCTCTTTTGTTTTGTCGCTGTTTGTTTCTGAGAATTTAGTTTGAAAAAAAGAGTACAAGAAGTTCACTTGTGGAAAGGAGAGGGTTACCTTTGCTTTGGTGTATAAGGCAAGAGAAGCAGATTTGTCACGTCTTGGTAGAATAGAGTTACGACGTATCAAATTTTATCAAAAGGTAACGAAATTTGGTAAGTTTATTTTTAAGGTGTGTACGTTGATTCTCCTTTTTGCAGAAGTGAATTCGGATTAAAACTCAATGAGTTATATGCAGTTTGGTGAGACGCTTCTTCTCTGTTGCGAACTGGGATCAGTGGAGTTTGTAAGTGCGATCAAGGTTTCAACGTTTCTCTGATCGGCACCAAATTTTATGAGAAGCTTAGTGACGTCTAGGTTTTGCTTTCCACCAAAGGCATTCAGAAGGTAACGGTTGGTTTCTGTTTTAGGGTTTCATTTCTGTGGCTGTAGTTTTTCTGATGTTTCTGTCCATTTTGGTTCATAGAGATTTTGTTTGCGTGGATTGTTGTAGGGCGTTGTTTGGCTGTTGCAGTCGTAAGGAGAGTCTTTCCTGGTTGTTTTTGTTATTCAAATCACCTTTTTAAGGTGAGTGCGTGGCCATGAGCTTATCTAAGCGATTGAGATTGAGTGATTTGTTTGTGATGATTTGTAGGTGAACTGGAAGTGTTATTGAGTGACTTGTTTGTGATGATTTGTAGGTGAACTGGAAGTGTTATTGAGTGACTTGTTTGTGATGATTTGTAGGTGAACTGGAAGTGTTATTGGATGTTTAGCTTGCTATATTGGAGGATCGCCATCACTAAGTATTAATGAAATACTTATGCATCTCTTTTCTGTGATGCAGGTAAAGGAAAAGTGTGATCCCTGGAATCATGGCGAGGAGAAAAGAATGATCTAGGGGCTCGTTGGTGTTCTTGAATTATTGTTGGAATTGTTAGGTTGTTAGACTGGAATGTAGAAGCATGATAGGGTGATTATGTTTCTGAAATAATTGTTGATTGGTTTGGTTTTAATGGAATTGTTTGGTTTAATAGAATTGTTTGGTTTAATTGATTTAAATTAATTAGGGCCAGTTTAGCTGGTTTAGTAGTTTAAATTGATTAGGATCGGTTTAGGTGGTTTGAATTAATTGGGTTAATTCGGTTTGCATGTTAAAAGAAAAAAAAAACGGGATGGGTTCTTTCAGAAACCATAATGACAAGTGTATGAATGCACAAGCACAATTAGATTTATGCATTTAGCACTATTGTTTTTATTTGAAGTGGTATATTATATAATTTAAAGAAAAATACATTCTACAAAATAAAATACTATATTTTCAGAATATATATATATTTTTTTAATGAAATAAAACTTCTTTCCATAATAGTATTGATTGACTTGGATTAGTTGGACATATAAACTGAAGGAGATTGGCTATAAAAATAAAAAATGAGACTTGGTCAGCGATCATAAACAATGCATTAACAATCAACTATAGTAATTGACCTTCATCCACTTGGACTCGGATATGTATTTTTGGTTGCGATAACTAATATTTTATCGTTCATGATGCTTCTCATCCATCTGTGGCTAAGCTTTGACGTTCCTTCAATATCAAAAAAATGGGATCACTTATATTTTTGATGTCGAGACGTCCTAAACTGATATGTCAAGTATCAAAACTTATAAATACTTTAAACATTGAAATAAACTAAGCGTGGCCTCTTCAATTCTCAGTTTTAAGAAAAGATCGCTGATACTATTTTAGATTTCTTTATGAATTATTTGTCTTTGATTTGAAAATCGAACTTTTGTAAGAGAAGAAGTCAATGTAATAGTCGTGGTTTAACCTATTTCTTGGACATTAAATATTACAAAATAACGTGGTCGGTATGTAAGATCACCTTAGAACTCACCCAATTCGATCAGAACCTCTGAAAGGCAAAAACTATAATGAGGAGTTTCTTTTTAGTTGTAGCTTACGTTGCTTGTGTCCTGCCCAATGTTCGACTATCATAGTAGATAACGTGAAAATTGTTATACTTCCTTTGACCAAGTAAAATTCCTACAATTAAATTACTTGCATCACTCATGACCACGAAAGGTAGCATATGTTGGACATGAGCTTCACCTCATTAAAAGCATCATGGCTCGACCTACAAAAAAGCTGGTCAAGGTGGCTTTTAGAAAGACTGATTGAGGAAGAAAAACAAACAAGCCCAATGAACACATGTTGATGGCCCATTAACCGGCCGCGCCATGCGAAGGTTAGCCCATTTAGAAGCGGTTGCTACCAAAGCAGAGCAGTACCATATCGGTTACATCGTGAACCTTAATACGTCCCATCAAGACTTGGGGCTAACATTGGGGCAAAAACCCCCACCTTATCTGAGCATGGGTTTGTCCAGAAAGCCCATTTTCAGAAGAAGAAGACATATTTGTACTCAGTAGCGGCAATAAAAAGTGAAAAACCGAAAGCTCCTTGCAAATTTGTTATTGGGACCTTTAACTAGATAAGTATTGAAAAATAAATATGCGAATGAAGGTATTGAATGAGTTATATCTAGTGCTCGACTCAATTCACTAGATTTGTTGTCCCTTAAATAAATAACTAGCTAGAAGTGACCATTGTATAGTTTTTAGATTTAGTTATGGTTATATAGTCTATCGGTTTATTAAAATTAAAATTTTAAAACCATATAAAAACTGTATGTAATTATGCTTAGTTGCAATTTTGTTTCTTCCGATTTTATTCCATGAGTTTTAGAATGAGATTTTTATTAAGAACAATATCATCTTTGATTTAAAATAGGTCAATTCACTTCCCTTATATAGTACAAGAGAAGTACACTTTTACATAGATCGGATCAAAATTAAAAATTGACCCGAAATTAAACAATTGGACACTTTAAAATCGGATATTTAATTGAGTTTGAATATGAATCGGATATTTCCCTAGCGGATTACATTATTTCCATATTTAATTTAAAATTTCAGAATATTACTCTAACAACTTAAAATAATATATTAAAAAATTATTATTCTCCTTTCATATTTATTTGATCTTATTTTAATTTATTATATTACAATATACAATACAAATATATAATAAACAGACATATATTACTCGATTGACAAAAATGTGTTTGTAAAATGTCCCACATCAGCTAAAATATCCGATTTAAGGTAGATTTTTATTTTAGTTTTTCTAAAAATCTAATTGTTGCCATTCAAGATTTTATAAAATTGGTTTTTAAAAGATATATTCAAAATTTTAAAAAGCTTCAAAATACTATAATATTTAAAATTTTAAAATGTATAAAATATTATAAATATTTAAACTCTTTAAAATATTATAAAAGCTTCAAAATACTATAATATTTAAAATTTTAAAATGTATAAAATATTATAAAATATTACATTTTAAAAATTTTAAAATTTTAATATTTTTAATGTTTTAAAATACTATAAATATTGAAATTTAAAAAGATTCATATATTAAACTATTAAAACTTTTAAAAGGTTCAAATATTATAAATATATAAAATAATTGATAATTTTGCAACGGATCAGAACATATATTAAAATTATTGATAATTTTACCGTTTAAGTTTCACAACCAAATACTTTGTAATACCAAATCTTCCATAAATATGGTTTCAAATTATATGGAAAATTATTCATTTTTAGTGAATAACGGGTCCTAATTTAGATGACTAAATCAAATTTTGTCGATGGTTTAGATAAAATCTTATAAAGAAAATATACTATTCAAATAATGATTCATTCAAATAATGATTCAATAAAATGTAATACAAATAAGTTACCGATAAAATATATTATGTATTAAACAATATAAATTAAGGGTATTCTTTGGGTTAGTTTGCTAAACTCACGATTATATAGTAAAACGAGTTATGAATAATATCTTTACCTCTACTAAAAAATGGTTAAAGTGAATTATATATCGATAAATATTCCTTCTTTTTTAATTTTGCTCAATCCCTTATTACATTTTACATGTACTTTTTAACAAGAAAATACTTAAAGATCTAACTGCAATACCAACAATCCATTATTTGTTATCTAACTTACCTAAATATTGTTTCAAATTATATGGAAAATTATTCATTTTTTGTGAATAACGGGTCCTAATTTAGATGACTAAATCAAATTTTGTCGATGGTTTAGACAAAATCTTATAAAGAAAATATACTATTCAAATAATGATTCAATAAAATTTAATACAAATAAGTTTTACCGATAAAATATATTATGTATTAAACAATATAAATTAAGGGTATTCTTTGGGCTAGTTTGCTAAACTCACGATTATATAGTAAAGCGAGTTATGAATAATATATTTACCTCTACTAAAAAATGGTTAAAGTGAATTATATATCGATAAATATTCCTTCTTTTTTAATTTTGCTCAATCCCTTATTACATTTTACATGTACCTTTTAACAAGAAAATAAGATCTAACTGCAATACCAACAATCCATTATTTGTTATTGACATTTAAAAAACTGGTAAGAAAATAAGATCTAACTGCAATACCAACAATACCAACAAGGCAAATTTATTTTCGTCAATTTCAAAGCAGGAGTGCAATGTTCATTTTGTATAGAAACTTCATAATGCAAATTAGTACGTAATTACACATAAAATAAGCAACATATCTCAAAGACTCGAGGGACAAGGAGACTGAGATAAGTGACGTACAATTAGTAAAGCCTGTTAACAAATTTTATGTCTTGTCTTCTTTGTAATCGATTTCACTCTTATGCAAACTTTGTGTGTAGCAATTATATTTTGAGTGAAACTCCAAATCATAGACTGTATAACTGTACTAGAAAGTGTATTGTCAAATAGTTAATTTCTGATGTCAAAAACAAAAAGGAGTTAATTTCTTCGATCGCTGAAGTAATCAGAATATTTGTTATCTTCCTCCCAGATTCTGAATACGCCACCCTCATACAATATATTTACTTGCACAAGAAAAGAAAATATTTACATATTACAATCACAAATAAACTTTTATATTGACAACGTCTTAGTTATCGGATATCGTTACGGCTGATTAATGATTAAGAGTCATAAACCAGCCGTAGTGATCTGGATTAACGGAAAACTTGGCCTAGTTACGGACGACTTATTAGAGAAAGATTAATTACCATAACAGCATGCAATTAAGACTGACTTATCAAATGATACGGCTGAGTTAAAGATTTTCAGTTGAGTTACAGCTGAATTTGGCAGTCCTTTTTTGTTTTTTGATTACTGTAATAGTATTCATGTTGCGGTTAACTTAAATTTTTGTTTGATAGCTGGTTTCATTAGGCTGATTTACGTGTTGTTTGATGGCTTACTTGCCACTTCATCAATTACAAAATAACGTCAGATGCATATTTCCATGTCATCATCAACAGAGAAATAAAAAACGTTGTCTTCATCATTTTTTCTACTCATCGTTGTTGTTCTTCACCTTGTTCTTCACATCAACACAGATATTGAGAACTTAAATTTTGAACATCCATTTCGTCATCTTCTTCCTCATTCTTTTTAATTTTTATTAACCCTTCTCTGATATATGATGGATTTGGTTCCGGTAATTGTTGTTTCCAGTAATTGGGCAAAGAAACACAATTATGTATTTAACCCCGAAAATAGAGGGTGTAGAGTTGTGGAGACAGATGCGGACACAACACATTTTAGAAGTTGTCCTAAAATGTATATTTTCTGGTAGAGTACAAACAATGAGATGCATAACTATTACCAAAAATACTTAGTGAGGCAATCCTCCCATCTACTTTACTACTTGGCTATACACACAAGCAAAACGAATAAAACAAGAAAATACAATTAAACCATGCAACAAAAAAAAAACACATTAGCCACTTGTTGATGCTGGTCATGATCGACACCCTCTTGGTGTCAGTCGACACTCGCACAAACCGGACTATCAGAACCCAAACCAAACAATCCTATAACTTATGGTGTCGAAGGACACCCACCATCGGTGATGACACATATACCAAAATCCCAAGAATTGGTTCACATGCGTTACAATTTCATAGTAGAAGTTAAAAATATTTAATGTAACCAGTGACCACAAACCTCCTTTACGATGTACTAGATCAGTAAATCATGGTAGGTTCTATATTTAATAGGGTATTTTATTAGAAACTTCCCTCCCCCCCCCCCCGCCCCAAAATAGAATAACTGAAAATATCCTGCATATGTAATAAATCCCTATATGTTTTGAGATTCCTTTGATCCCGCATAATCTAATAAAAAATCACTAAAGATTACCCCTCGCTACATGCAGGTGGGGGGGGGGGGAGGGAAGTAACCTACGACAATACAAAAGTTGTTCATTTACCTGTCGATGGATCATCGACTAATGGCAGCGACCAGTGCAATCAGTTGCTGCTATTGGTCAATGGATCAATGATATGCAAATGAATAACAAAGCAACCAAAAGTTTATAATACAATAAATTATTTAATGAAATAAACTAATGTAAAATCAATAAAATATGATCAAACTTAAATGGTCTGATTAAACTTCAGTAAGTAAAATTATTTAAAATTAAATTGCATATACTAAAATAACATAAAACAAAACAAAAAAGTCAATTTATTTGAATGTAATTAAATTCTATTCTAAATTAATTAATTATACTCATATTAAATTTAATAAAATTAAATGAATAAAAATGAATCATGAAATTAATTATTTGAAAGTATATTTTTAATTATTTGAAATAATAAAACACAAACCAACAACCTTACAACTTATGGTTTCGAGCGAAACCCAGGTGATCAACACCCATACCAAAATCCCATAAATCCATAAATCGGTTCAAGGACATTACAGATTTATAGTGGACGTTATAACCTTTTAATGTAACAAGTGACCACTAAACTCCTTTAAGATGCCATAAATCAATATGATTTTTTTTTTTTGACGAAACCCCTAAATGTTGTAAGGTTCCTTCAATAATAAATGTGTTCATATGTAATAAATCCATAAATGTTTTGGGGTTCCCTCTGATCCCCCATAAACTAATCAGATATCATTATTTACATTTACAATTGCAACTAAAAAAGGGTTGGGCAAAAAACCGAACCTGAATACCCAACCCGAAAAAACTGGTTCTGATAAAGTACGAATATGTCTAAATAACCCTATTGGGTTTTATACTGGTAAACCCGTGAGTTTGGGTTAGGGTTGGGATAATAACCATTACCCGAATGCGTACCCATAAAACTCAAATAATATACAAATATTTATAATATTTTTAATATTTAACATTATTAGCATTTAGTTATCCAATACTATAATTATAATTTTGAATATATCAATTAGATTTACACCTAAATACCAAAAATAATCAAAATATCTCAAATTTGTTTGTTACATATGTAAAAATTTAGCTAAACTTGTTTAGTTTAATCTAATTTTTAAATGGTTTTTCCGGTACCCGGTAATTTAGGTAGTAATCGGGTTCTGAAATTTGTAACCCAAACCGACCCGAATCTAAAATACCCAAACCGAAACCAAACCGAAAGTCTAAAATAACCCAATGGCTTCTATTTTCCTAAACCCATATAACCCGAATGGGGTCTAGGGGAACCCGACCTGAAAACCGGAATGCCCAGGCCAAAAAAAACTATTATTTATTTGATATAACTTATTAAGCTGAACATAATAGCTCAACGAATTGTAGAAAAAATGGCGTTTTTCATACTTAGACAGTTGCACTATGTTAAATTTATACATGTGACTATTTAATGTGCCTAAAAATACATTAACTTTTAAATAATTTAAATTCCAAACCTGAAGTTTAATTTTTGTGTCTTAACATACCATTGCTTAATTGCTTAACTTCGTTAACCTTCTGTTAAATCGATATGACGTGGCATCCACGTGTACTAAAGTGAAAAATACAGCAGAAGGCTAGGCTCGAACACGCTTGTCTGAGAGCCCAATAAATACTCTCTAACCACTCGGACATGTAGAATTTTTGTGAATAAGTGAACAAACATTTAATATATCCTTTTATATCTTTCTTCTTCTTCTCAAATTCCAGATTCCTCATCGTCATCTCAAATGAATCAGAAGACATAGATCTGATGTCGGTGGGATTTCAACACTTAGTTACTCATTAGCTTTGACTTGAATTGCTTGCAAATTAGAGTCGATTTTGAAAATATACAAGCTTTGTGTGTACACCCAAGGACAAATTGATGGTAGAACAATTAGATTATGAGTGAATCTTGCCTAATCTAGCTTTACAAAGAGTACAAGAGAACACGGGAACATTGATTGTCAAATCGCTGAACGTATGAAGAAGAAGAGAGGAAATTGTTGTAAGTACTAAGACTATTGAAACAATGAGTGACATGTTGGGATTAACAATGGAAAAAAGCTTAAAAATATTTGATTTAATTTTTATTTGGACGTTTAATATGTGTTTTTTTTTTGGAAGAATAATACTTATATTAATAGAAACGTGTAGTTTAATACTTGAAAAAATAAATACTGCCATTTGCATACTTGCGATTACTTAACAAAAAAAATTCTAATTTTACCCTTATTCATTTTTATTAATTATTAATGCACAAATGACATAAAATTAATTTTAATTTTATTTGAATAAAAATATTGGTTAGTAATATTTCATTGTATCATTACTTTATATCTTTAATTCAAAATATAAATTTCATCTTTCATTTTTATCCAAATTGTTTTAAGAGATCTAGTGAAAGATATACTTTGAATTATATATTTTATGTTTAATTTTTATCCAAAAATTTAAAGAAATCCAATGAAAGATATATTTTAAATTATAAATTTCATAATTAAAAGTGAAATATATATTTCATTTTTAATTTTTATCTAAACATTTTTAGAGATACAATAAAAATTATTTTAATTTATATATTTCATATACAAAAAATGAAATATGAATCATATTTCATTTTTTATCCTAATTGTTAAGAGATCCAATAATAAATATATTTGAATTACCTATTTCATATCCAATAATGAAATATGAATATATATTTGAATCTTCTTATAATTAAAAGAGAAGTACAAAATCAAAAATGTACAAAAATGTCCTTTAGAAATTGAAATTGATTTCAAATGTTGAACAAAGGAGAAGGATTATTGAAATTGATAAGGATATAATTGGTAATAATTAATTGAATCACAATCGGCTATGAGGGAATGAAGACCCGCGTGTTTATTCGACCTGTTTCTCGGAACCGTTTTTCTTTGGTGTTTGAACATTGGGCCTTCGAACATTGGGCATACATTCGATAGAATTCAATTTTTATTATCTTTCCTCTAATCCAAAAAATCACAACAATTAAGTGTAAAGCCCATCAAAATAATACAAAAAACAATTGGCCTGAAAACATTTTACTGTTTATAGTATTAAATACAAAAGATTTACATATAGTGATTGTCGCTTTCTAATCTACAGAGATTATGCATCACATTAAAACCTGTAAAAATAGTATCTCAACAAATTAGGCAAATAAGAGATGTAATTATTTAATCTATACTATTAAAAGGGAAGCATTTTGTATAAGATCATCATAGTATATATAATTAAAAAGAGTAAATCAAAACAAATACAATACAATAATAATTTAATTTAATCACTAATTATGCTTTAATCCTAAAATATAGCAAGCAATATAGTACATTCCTAAAATCACATTCCACAATAACTTCCCACAATAACAAACCGATTCATCTACTGCAATTTTGTAAAGTAATAAATTAATTTAATCATAAATTATGCTTAATTCATAAAATATAGTAAGCAATATAGTTCATTCCTAAAATCACGTTCCTCAATAACGCAATTTATATTAATTCTTTTCCAAAATCTACTCATATCAAATATATTCCAAAATTATAGGAATGAACTAACTAATCAATCCCAAACAATATAAAAAAGTGTAGAGCAAATCAATTTAGTTATATGTAACAAAAAAAAAAATTAGGATAGTTGTAACAAGAAAACAATAAATCACAAAATAAAAATAAAAATAATAATAATAATAAAAAGATTTAGATAACCAAAAATTTTGAAATCACGAATAAAAATAAAGAAATCATAAAATCATAAAATATATTCACGAAAACAACCATGATCTCTTATGTGAGTTATGTCCACCAAAATATATTCTGATTCAAAAAATATAGATAATATTAATAAACATAATAATTTATTAAAACAACCATGATCCCTTAATAAATTTCAAATTGTGAATATACCAATATTATGCCGCAAAATTAAAACTACTCAACGAAAACATTATGATGAAATTGAAAACAACCATGGTCTCTTAATAAATTTGATTTCGTGAATATACCAAAATTATGCCAAAAAATCAAAACTACTCAACAAAAATTTTGGAGTTTTACTAAATTATCAAAAATATTAAATACAAATAATAGATCAAACACTACCATATAGAATATTTAATATAAATACACTACTCGACATCCTAGTCATTTGGTAAAGCATTCTTATTATAACTTAATCATGTCATATGATAAATGTGTTTAGATCGGTTTCTCTCTTTTGCGTATATATATGTATGATATAATCTTTTGTATATTGCAATCACAGTTGTGGTAACAATCTCTAAGATCTTGAAGAATGGGTTCACAACAGAGAAGAGTAGAGAAGAGTATACTAATTTTTCTTCTACTATATGTAAACCATTATCTTTCTTTTTAATTCAAGAACTGTTTTTGTCTTTGTTTTCTGTTAAACAACAGATCGTGGAAACGAAGATGAGAGAAAAAGAATAATGGTTCAAAAGGTAAAGGCAAGTTTTCTTATTTTAATGTGAGCTTTATTAACTACATCCTCTTATTTACATTATTTTGGGTGTGAAATTGTTGCAGATTGAGATAATGTTGGGAAATCATACAAAATTGACTTTTGTCTTTCCACCAAAAACCAACGACAACACTCTTAGAGGCAAATGCTAATGCATACAAGTTCGACTTCTCGAAAAACAAGAAGTTAATGCCACCGAGAGACACCACTAAAGAAGAAGGAACAATATCACCTTTAATATAATATATACTTTGTTTGTTTTGTTTTGTTTTGTTTGTAACATCAAAACATAATACTCTATATATGCTAGTAATTGTTTGTTTAGCAAGAAATAGTATTTTCACTTCTGCTTCCATTTAGTATATTGAACAATATAGATATGAATAATATATGATTCAGCAGATTGAAGCTAAAATCTCGGTAAATAAAAAATAGAGTATATTATTAGTATTTGGATTGTATGTATATAGAGATATGAGGAAACATTGAACAAAACATTTTAGTCTGATCTTATATCTTTTTATATTTTTGGAATTCTGATCACATATGTTTTAGACTTTTAGTTGGTTTTTGCTTTTTGCTCTTGAAATCTGATTTGAATATGTGATTTCAATGTGATACGAACTCAAACAAAATTACTCTACTAATCATAGGGTACAGAGACAGCTTTTGCGCAATGATTTTTTGATTTCAAACGTTTTATAAATTATAAGTTGCTATTGGATTTACTGAGACAAACATACTTTCTTAAATGTTAAAATCTTCTGTACTCAATTGCCAATTTACAAAACATAAAAAAGGAAACAAACCCATCAAACTATGCTTTTGAAAATACACCCGCACGTACGTGCGGGTCATCATCTAGTTATAGATATAAATAATGATACAATGAAATGAAATATGAAATATGAAATACATACTTTTAATTAAAGTAATGATACATTGAAATATTACTAACCAATATTTGTATTAAATAAAATTAAAATTAATTTGATGTCATTTGTGCATTAATAATTAACAGAAATGAATAAGGGTAAAATTGGAATATTATTTTTGTTAAGTGATTGCAAGTATGAAAATGACAATATTTAATTCAGATAAATATCAAGAATTATTTATCGATCTAATAAATATCAAGGCTGCTGTCCGTCGAGGTGAAACGTTATCGAGATAACTAAATTCTTCAGTTTAAATATAACTGAAAGCTATGTTCTATTGTCTCGTTAATGTGAGTGGAGAACCCATTTTTATTTATTATTAAGAAATATAGCCAAATTATCTCTAAATTTCCAAAATCCAATGCAACTTATTATGACCAAAATGGTACTAAAGCTTACCTTAATATATATGACATCTAAGGATGATATTATTTGCTATGTACCTTGGAATGTACTTTACCTTAAGTGAGACAAGGGTATAAGACTCTAGTATTTGTTTCACCTAACCCGTTTTTCCGAATATTATTGATTTGAAAAGCTCTCGAACTATTCCTATCAAATCTTCTTTTAGGAAATGATAGGATAGACATTGTACAATATGGTTTGTGCTTTTTCTATATACATAGAAAACAAACACCATCCACTGAGAGGGAAAACAAGTAACATAAAAGTTGAACATCTAATGAATTTCTCAAAGACTAAGCAATACCTTACATTGCTACACAAGCTTCAGTTAAGTTTTGGTTATAATTATTTATAAGTGGTTAAATCTCAAAGTTTAACGGTACATTATCTAAGTTTGTAATAAAAAGAAATAAAACTTAGGGTTCAAGCATTAAATATAAATGAAATACTTAAAGAAACCTTTCAATTATTATTTTTCATGATCCATTGATAAAAATGAGAGACTTGGTTATCTCGATAATTATTAGATCAAGAAAACATATTTAGCACTATTAAGTTTAACTTACAAAGCTAAATATAAAAAAATAATAGTTATCTAGTTGTAATTCTAAATCATAAAGTCTGTCCTGTTTGTTTTGGGGAAAAGAAACTCAAACCTAAGAAAAGCCCTGAAACCCAGAAAAAGCCCAATAAGTCCACCAATCTCACTAAAATCAAAACCCTAAACCTAGATTAATTAAAAGGTATAAATAAGGATCCTAGGGTTTTCATCCTTTTAACTTTGTGCCTCCTAATCCTAGAGAAGGATAGGTATATGGAAGAGAAAGGGAGAAGAAGCCATCAGTGAGATCAAGGACAAATCTTAGGAAATGGTATAAACAAAGAGGCAACCGGACTCCGTTGTGGATGAGACTTGGTGAGTATATTTCCAACTCATAGATTTAGTTCCTATAGAAAGGTTTTGCAATGCCCTCATTAGTTTAAAGAGTTATACTTTTTTAATTAAACCCTTTCTCGGTAGTGCAAGTCTGGATCTAGCAATTTTAGTCATATTTCTTGGTTCCTAAAACAAGTTTTGTTTGGGATGAGGCTTTTCACAGGTGTTGTCGACTCTTAAAGCTTATTGTTGGGGAAAAGGAACTCATTTGCCATTTAGAATCTCTGTGGGCAAGCTAGTGGATATTGAGTAGCGAATATGCCAAGAAAGAAAGTGATGTCTTCTTCATCTTAAGCCAAGGTGAGAGTTGTGACTTGTAGATATATAATTATTTAGGGGTTATTGTGCTTGTGCTGTGTAGATCTAGTCTAGTATGATATGTTGATTTATTGAGATTTTGTGTTAGTATGTTAGGCATGAGACTATGTCTCCCTTTGGTGACCAAAATGAGGAATGAAAAGGACAATATTGTAGATAAATAATTTAACAAACTTTGATAGTAAATGGTACCCAACAAGTTTAATAAATATTTAATAAAAAGTATTATTTTTAAAAAGTTGTTATTTATATATTATAATAATTTTACTTGAAATTATGTATAATTATATTAATTTAAAATATAATATTAATAATAATATTTTTAGTAGTATATGTTAAAAAAATAATTTTTTTTTGAAATCTAGTTTTAATTTATTTTAGAAATAGTAATAGAAAATAAAGTCATCACACATATTTAAAGTAAAATTTAAAATGAAATTATTTTCTTTATTAAATACAAAAAGTAGGAAAATATTTGTATAAATAAATGTAAATATGATCATTAAAATTGTTAATAGTTAAAAAGAAATTATTTTTGTTTCTCATCATTCCTCTAGAATTTTTAGAAGGGACATTTTTTTTTTGTCATTCCTTTTTTTTGAGGAATGAATACGAATATTGTAGGTCTTACATATCCAAAAAAATGGAGACAAGAATTCTTGTAAATGGTAAAACATTTGATGAAGAAAATGAAACAAACATTCATTCTCATTCTTTTTCACAAAATTAAAGTGGTCACCACTTCATCTTACGAAAAATTGGTTGCTAATTGGAGCTTATGGGTTGTTTGATTAATTGAGTGTGGGTGGGGAGAACCTAGACGCATGATAGATAGTTAAAAGTAGATCTAGAGGCGTGTGTCAAATAGTCAGTGTGGACTTAGGGACGAAGTAGAAAGGCATTGTCACGAAGGGTGCTATAGGTAGGGTTTTCAAAGTGGTTTTAGGATTTCTGTCAATTATGGGAACACTTTTACATATGTATTTATTGACTACTGTGACTCAAAATGACATTTGAGAGAGGAAAGCTTATCTTGTAAGTTCTCCTATCTCTCTCCCTTTCTCTTTATCGCTTTCTCAATATTCCAAAACATATCTACGATAGTTAAGCTTTTTTCTTTTTTTGTTTGATAGTTATATTTGAGGAGTACACTGATCTTGGAGAATTTAGGGCTTATTAGGTATCAATGAGTTTTACTTAGAATTTCTTTTTTCGTAATACTTTGGATCAATGCGTTTCTCTTTAGTTAAATTCAGTTATATTTGAAATGGGTCAAAATTTAGGTTCAGAGACTTGGATAAGTATACAGACCACAGGAACCTCAGAAGATTTAAGAGATTTTATTACATATGTACTAATGTTTTTTCTAATATAACTTATGCATGGTGTTTTAGTTGTTTTTTTTCTTGTGCTTTCTAGAAAAAATAGCATATTAAATGTAGAATTTAGCATGATTGATTGATCTCATGCATCTTAAGTAGAGTTCGTGGCTAGTGATTACATTAAATGTCGTAATTGGTTAGGGTTTCTAAGACGTGGCATAATGTTTTCTCTTTTATTCTCATGGGCGCCTTCTCAATACATGAAGACTTGATTATTCTCTCTGATAATATTTGTAACGCCCAGACAATCTCTCGAGTGGGCCCCACGTTCACTCTCAGTCCATGGGCCCTCCTCTTTTAATGGGCCTCACGTCCTCTCACTAGGTCCGTGGGCCACGCCGTATTTGACAGCTGGTTTGCTACGTCCAGCAGGCAGCAGGATTAAATACTTGTTTACCTACCCTACAAATCACCACATGATCTTTCCCTGTGTTTTGGTCTCACTCACATGCTTAACTGTGGAGTTCTCTCACGGTCCTGGACAAAAAATATAAATGCACATTGGAGACATAGGTGGCTAAGCTTGTGAACGTAAGCTTGTAATCCTTGTGGAGGCTTTAAAGGTAATGAAACGTTGGTTATCGAAACAGTGTGAGTGAGGCCAAAACATAGAGAAAGATCATGTGGTGATTTGTAGGGTTGGGAACAAGTCTTTAATTCTTCCAGACGTAGCAAACCGACTGTCGGATACGGATGGGTGAGAGGACTCAGGCCCATTAATAAAGGTAGAACCATGGGCTGAAAGTGAACATGCGGTCCACTGGGAGAGTTGACGGTCTGGGAGTTACCAGTGGTATCAGAGCCGAACCCAGACAAGTGTGGAGTGGTGGGCTCACACTGTTAAGAGGTGATGGTCTTAGTGCGCATCGAGAACGTTGCGGCCTGTTAGTGGGGGAGAATTGTGAGACCCTCGTTTGCGAAGAGGCTTAAATGAATTGATTTGGCCACCTATATCACCAGGTGCACTTATCGTTTCGGTCAAGGGTCCTGAAAGAACTCCTTAGCTAAGCGTGCTTATGCTCGAGTAATAAAAAGTTGGGTGACCTTTTGGAAAGTGATTGTCGGAACGTGTGAGTGAAGCCAAAACACAAGGATAGATCATATGGTGATTTGTAGGGTCGGTAAACAAGTAATTAAATCCTCCCAAACGTAGCAAACCGGCTGTTAGATATCGATGGGCTCACGGGCCTAATGAGAGGACGTAATGCCCATTAAGAGAGATGGCCCATGGGCTCAAAGTGAACATGGGGTCCACTTGGAGAGGTGACGGTTGGGGCGTTACAAGTGGTATCAAAGCCCAACCCACACTTGTAACTCCTTGACAATCACCTCTCTGTTGGGCCCTATGTTCACTCTTAACCCATGGGCCCACTGCTCTTAATAAGCCTCACATCCTCTCACTAGGCCCGTGAGCCCATCCATATATGACGGTCGGTTTGCTACGTTCGAGAGGCTTAAAGACTTGTTTATTGACTCTACAAATCATCGAATGATCTTTCCTTGTGTTTTCGCCTCACTCATATAGTTCCAACAACCACTTCCCGGAAGGTCACCCATCTTTTCTTTACTCCAGCATAAGAACGCTTAACTGTTAAATTTTCTGAGGATCTTTGAACGAAAAGATAAGTGCACTTTGGTGAAATAGGTGGCCAAATCAATTCAATTAAACCTTTTCACAAACTAGGGTTCCACAATTCTCCCCCATATACTACATCGTCCTCCTTGGACATCAAGACCATCACCCCTTGACAGTGTGAGCCCACTTGACTTCACACTTGTTTGTGTTTGGCTCTGATACCACTTGTAACGCTCTGGCCATCAACTCTCTAGTGGGCCCTATATTTACTCTCATCCCATGGGCCCAGCTCTCTTAATGGGCCTCACGTACTCTCACTTGGCCTGTGAGCCCATCCATATCTGACGGCCGGTTTGCTACGTTCGGGAGGCTTAAATACAAAATGGGGTCTCACACATAAGCACATAAGAGGTACAAACTGAATTAGCCCGAGTTAGTTGGAACTTTTGCATGTATGAAAATGATAAAATGTGATTAGAAAAGATTAGGTTTTAAGAAAATGTCAACAAAAAGAATTTACTCTTGGTGTGTTCATGGATTATGAAACAATAGTTTATATGATTTTCTTACGTAGCAAAAAGACTTTACATTTTGTGACCACCAAGACTCATATGGGAGGTACATGGAGATGTTGAGATGTGGAAGTGGGTAAACAAGCTTAAACCGTAGAAATTTTCATTTTTAAATTTTAATATTTTGTAATTATTTTTATTTTTACTCTAGAAACCATGATTAGAGAGAGAGAGAGAGAAAGAGAGACTGCATCAAGACAAAATATTGAAGATATATTTCAAAGAGATCATTAGAAGGAGTTGGTATAAAGAAACATGCAAGGGTTTACAAAATTAATAGGACATGACTTTAATGTACTGATTTATCACTTGATCTTGAATCCTTTAACTTACCTCGTTTGTTTTTCCCCTAAATAAAATTATAATACGATTTTTGAATGAACTCCATTAAGCTACAGAGAATTTTCAGAGAATGAGAGTAGATAATATTGAGAGTCAGAGGAGAGAAGCTCAAGGAAAGTCAGCTACAAAGAAGGTTCCAGTAAAGAAACTGAAACAATACTTAATTATATTTCTTTGCGGATAATGAAACAAAGAATAGAAGGAAAAAAGAAGAAGATAGTACTCTATTTTAGCTCCTATTGCGACTTCTCATTTGATTTTATGGTTTCAATCAAATTATTCTCCAAATATGCCAGAGAATCACAACATATATGTTTAAGCTGAAAGTGTGGGTGGAACGGGTCGTATACAAAAGTTTTGTGGGGAAATAGATCGTTGTTCCGGATCTACATGAACAAAGAAAGAGCTGCTTATATCTGGCCTCCTGTAGTATATCGTTTCAACTAGGATCCACCTCTACTTTCGCACTATACCCAATTCCACCTAAACAATTTTTTTCTTCCCAATTCCACATTGACTATAAAATTCTACCTAATTAACCAAAATCAATTGATTTAGTGTTCTTAGAATTTTATAGTCTAAGTGGTTAATTAGGTAGAATTTTATAGTCTAGGTGAAATTTGGAAGAAATAATTTGTCAAAATATTATAGTTTAATAGTTTCATTATCTATAATATTTTAAATTTTTCTTTTTTAAAATATAAATATTATACTAAGTTGAAACTTTTTATAATTTTTAATTTTTCCAAATAAAAATCGGATTAAACTGAATAATTTTTTTAAATTTTGGACACTTGAGAAATCCAGATTCCTCCTCACTCGTAGGTTGAAGCATATTAGTCTTATTTATAATGGTTGTTAACCATTGTCTAAATTTTTTGTGAAATTATTAATAATAACCTTTTTATGATACACTTTTGCAAAACCACCCTTTTTCCCATTTTTATTTTTGTCCTCTCTTAAATTTTAATGGTCATTTTACCCCTAGTTGAAAGAATATTCTTTCCTAAAGGAAGGAATATTCCTTCCAAAAAGATTTCCCCAAAAATTTCCCGCCAAAAACTTTCAGGCCAAAATTTTCCTGCCAAAATGTTTTCGGCAAAAACTTTTCCGCCAAAATATTTTCCGACAAAATTTTCCTGCAAAAACAAAATTACAAAAATTTTCCGCCAGATTTTTTTAACGGGACTTTTAAAGGATTTACAAGGGTTTTTAAAGGGATTTACAAGAGTTTTTAAATAGTTTCTAAAAGATTTGTATTGGTTTTTAAAGGGTTTTAGAAGCTTACAAAGGTTTTTGAATGGGTTTTAAATGATTTACAGTGGGTTTTAAAAGTTTTTATAAGTTTATAACAGTTTTAAAAGGATTTACAATGATTTTTACAAGATTTTCAAATGATTTTTAAAAATTTACAAGGTTTTTTAAAAGGATTTACAAGTGTTTTTAAAAGGATTTACAAGTTTTTTTAAAGGCATTTACAAGGATTTTAAAATAGTTTTAAAAACATTTACAAGGATTTTTAAAGATATTTACAAAGATTTTAAAATAGTTTTAAAGGATTTACAAGGGATTTTAAAGGGTTTACAAAGGTTTTTAAATGTATTACAAGGACTTTTACAAAGGTTTTTAAGTAGTTAAGGGTTTTAGAAGTTTAGAAAAGTTTTTTTAAGGATTTATCACTGTTATAAGGGGTTTAAAGAGATTTACAAGTGTTTATAAATGTTATAAAATGATTTACAAAGGTTTTAAAATGTTTACTAAAGTTTTGAAAGTTTTTGGATGACTTGTAAATGATTTAAAAGGGTTTTCAAAGGATTTTTAAGGGTTTTAAAAAGGTTTTTAAGGAAATGCGGAAATATTTTGGCAGGAAAAATTTTGTCAGAAATTTATGGCGGAAAAATTTTGGCAGGAAAAGAGTTGTCGGAAATTTTTGTCGGGAAATTTTTTGGAATGAATATTCTTTTGTTGGAAAGAATATTCCTTTGTAAACTCTTTAGAAAAAATTTGGCTGGAAAAAGTTTGTAAAATTTTTTTTTGCGGGAATATTCCGTCCAAAGAAAAGAATTTTCTTTCAACTAGGGGTAAAATGGTCATTAAAATTTAAGAGAGGGCAATAATGAGAATGACAAAAAAGAGGGTACTTTTGTAAAAGGTTATCATAAAAATATCATTAGTAAGAATTTCTCAAATTTTTCTAGTCGATGTGGGACGTGTTACATACATATTTATGTTTAATCGATTGAGTAATATACGCCTGTTTAAAAAAATTTAATTACAAAATATGCGAAAACAATTCTGCTTATATTATTCATATGTTTTTATGTAGCAAAATAAAATAAAATATAAATAAGATCGTATAAAGTGAAAGATGAATAATAATTCTTTTAAATATATTATATTAAATTAGGTAGAAATATTTTGAGAATTTTTGAGAAATGCCCATTTTAGTGTACCCTTTTTGAAAAATACCCCTCTTTTCTATCTATTTTCAAAAATACCCTTTCAAATATGAAAATTATAAACTTTTATATGGTTTATGAGGTACATCAAAATCATTATCACTACTAGAAGACTAAATCCAAATATTTATAAGGTTTTTAAAAGGTTTACAAAGTTTTTATAAGGTCTTTTAATGATTTTTAAAAAGGTATTTATACGGTATGTATGAAATATATATAAATTTACACACATATAAAGATAATTTGTGTCTATAAATATAAGCTTACACATAAGTTTTTGTTAAATTTCAAATTTTATAGTGACTTTTTGATAAAATAAGAAATAGTGGTATTTTAAAAAGTGGTATTGGAAAAGGGATATTTTTTAAATTCCCTCAAATATTTTAGCAAGTCTGAAATCTCAAATGTAACAAAACAAACACCTAAAAGGCGGTTGCGCCAAATTGATACTAGGATTTTTCTATTTATTATCCTAGAGTATTATCATGTCATTGCAGTACAATATGTATTAATCCAATCAGGTTTGATGCTAGCAATAATTAAGTCAAGCCAAGCATAAATTTTTTTTGTTTTCTAACAATCTAGGTGAATATGTTGAACATGCGATAAAACTAAAGTTGCAAAACATAGACTATAATACATAAACCAGAACGTAATAACTACTAATATCAGCAACAGAACAAAACAGGCAAATGACAAGTGAAGTAAAGCAAAGAACAAAAACGGATAGACGATCTTGAGGATGAGGTTGTTAATGTAGTTGGAGCATGCTAATCTACTTAGGATATTTAACAAACTACAAACAAGTTAATCCCTGGACAATGAACTTCTAATACTAGTTAATCTAATTTCTTTGGAGAAACTACAAGTCTAAAGTACTTCTTAATTTCAAATCTCTTTGATGAAACATACAATAAACATGCAACAAGCAGCAGCTCATTCATGTCAATAGACTTCTTAAACATTTAATCTCTAGTATTAGTTTTTCAGACATTTCCTCAAACATTTGGTAGGTGCTGAGATGCCGGGGATCTAATTCCACTTGATGAGAGAAGAATTAGCTATCAATACTCTAATCCAGAAGGGAAACAAACTAATCTAACTTAAACACCCTAAAAGACTAACATTCTCCACCTAATATATCCCATCCTCAAGAACCGCAACACTACTCCAACACATAAATCATCCTAAACATCACAAACCCTTAAATCTCCAAAACATGCATAATAATAAAGAGGAAGGCAAGACAAACAAGAATGCCTAAAGAATCAAACAAAAAAACTTAATAACTTAAGAGAAATCTGGATTACAATTTTTGGGAAATGTTTGGTGGTTAACCACAAAAACCTAAAAATAAAAGCGATATCCTCTAGAAAATACCAAAAAAACCTATTTATTGTACAAAATTAGAAACCCTAGTACATAAAACGACAAATATAAAAGCGGTTCAGGAATCCTCATGATCATGTTAGTCGAGTGGGCATCTCGAGTAACATACTGGCCTTGATTCTTCTTGGCTGCTTACTCGACTCTCACTCGATGGTGTCACTCGAAGATGTGCCTCGACTAACATGTGATCTTGCTCCGTATATGCTCATCTAATCAATCGTGTCACTAGAGTGTGTGATCGAGTGACATGTGATTTTTCTCTGCATCTCTTCTGTTACATGACCGTGTCACTCGAGTGTGTGTCTCAAGTGACATGTGATTTTGCACTGCATCTCCTCCGTTACTTGACCGCTTCACTCGAGTCTATGTCTCGAGTGACATGTGATTTCCAACTTCAATCTGCATATCTCCTAAGTACCTGAAAAACTCCAATCTACAAAATGTATGCAAGTTATGCACAAAGCTATCTAAGTATGCAAAATAGATTGAAAAATGGTGCAAATCAATAGGTGAACGAAGCTGAAAATATGATAAATACATGCTCAAAAGTGATAAAACATAGATATATCAACTCCTCCAAACTTGGTCTTTGCTTACCCTCAAGCAAACAAATAAGACAAAAGTGGAGGAGAGGTTTGAAAATGTGGTCTCGGAACCTAAAACATGCCAGATAGAGTAGTTGGAATCACTGTCCATGTTACTAAGTCGTTGATGCATGCTGAGAGAACATTACTTAAATAATTTAGACAAAATCATGAAATCTGAACTGATTTCATCCTTTGACCTACTCATGCATTCAAATCATTAATTTCTTTTAACATGAATCTGGTTGTGTAAGGCTTAAAAAGTCACTTGGCTATGCAAAAAAGGTTTAGAGACAAAGAGGGTTTAAACAATTTCAGAACAAGTATATCTCAAGGAATGGATTGAGCTTTAGGGAGAAGGCTAAAGGTGAGGACCAAAAAATGCATACATGAATAAAACCTTGACTACTCGAAGGTTCCCTAGTGTTTACTCCTAATTCTCTAAACCCAAGTGATCCCAATTTTTACCTTTTAGCATCATTCCTTTTGATTATTCCCCTTTTCCCTTTTGTTCTAAGCTAAACATATGAATTAATCACATAATAAATACATAAGAAAGATTAATCTCGACCATCCATCAAGGAAAAGATGGAGGCATGTGTGACAAGTGGAAGCGCCGGAGGTCGACACATGTCCCTTATCGTGACACTTCTCACGCATGCATGTGTTTATGCGACATGTGTCGCGACTGCATGACACGTGTCACTTTCCATGACGCGTGCCGCTATTATGCGATACTTGTCGTGAGTCTCCGAAATTTGTCTCCATTATGTGATATTTGTCGCCATTCCGAGAAAATTTTTGTGATTGCGCGACACTTGTCCACATTCTACGACATTTATCGTTCGCATATACGTGACATTTGTCGTACAATCCTTTGCCTTTTTGCCACTTGTTCACTAGCGGAAAACTCCTTTAGGTTACCAACTATATATAGGGGAATAACAATTCTGATAGAAATCGACGACTATACGACCACATAATAGAGAAATATATAACATTTCTTACATTCTCTCACTTGGTCGCAAGTTCAGTCCATTATGTTTTCTAATCAGAAATCATAAGACTGGCATAATTTGTTATTCCCTAGTCTTTTATTTGGTCATCATAAGTGTCTTAGCTAATCCAATAATCAATGAGAGTCATGGCGGTCACACATTAGTTTGCAACATGATCCCTTCCATGTACTATTACATTGAACACTTTCATAGTTAGACCATAAGTAGGAGTTATCGTAATGGTTCCTTTTATGTCTTTTAGTAAAGACGCATTATGTCCTCTTTATTTCAAAACAACAATAATGTGTACACATTGGAAACATAATGTATATAAAGATTTAAAATTCATAAGGAGCTCAAAATATTGTCAAATATAAGCTATACATAATCAGACAACTTTAATGAAAGCTATCCTCAAGACCCATACTTTCAGCATGCTTTATGAAGGTCTTGGGAGGTAATGCTTTCGTAAATATGTCTACGACCATAAGTTCAGTGCCTATATGCTTAATGACAAACTTTTCTCTTTTAACATCTTGCTTAAGTGTTAGATATTTAAGGTCCATATGCTTGGCGCCTTTAGATATCCTATCATGCTTCGAGAAGAAGATTGCAGCTTCATTGTCATAGTAAAGAGTTAAAAGTTTGTCAATAAAGCTCAACCCCCCAAACTCATACCTAAAATTCTGCAACCAGGTTCCCTAAATAGAAGCCTCATATACTTGCGACATATTCAGCCTCCATGGTGGAAGTGTAGATCAACTGCGACTTTTGGCTTTTCCATTATATGGCACCTCCACAAAGGATATACGCATAACCAAGATTGCAGTGTCTAGAATCATGACATCCACCAAAATCTGAATATGAAAATCCAACCATCTGTGGATGTGTTGATTTTCTATATGTCAGCATGAAATCTCTTGTTCCTATAAGGTATCACAAAACTTTCTTTCCAGCTTGCCAATGCGCGATTACTAGGTTACTCTAAAATCTTTCTAACATTCCCACTGCATGGCTTATTTCAGGTCTAGTACAGACCTGTGCAAATATCATACTTCCCATAAGAGATGCGTAAGGGTACTTCTGCATTTTCTTACGTTCCATTTGCGAATATTGCTTTAGACTAAGCATGTCACCTTTCTGCTTAGGAAAAATGCTAGAGGAACACATCATCGTCCCGTATCTCTCAAGAACTTTATCGATATATCGTTTCAGAGATAAGCCCAAAATTCCTAGTGATCTATCACGGAATATTTCAATTTCTATCACATCGGATGCTTCTCCCATATCTTTCATTTCAAAATTCTTTGAGAGATAACTCTTGGTCTCATATAATAGACCAAGATCACTACTGCCAATAATATGTCATCAACATACATAACCAAAAATATGAACTTACTCCCACTGATCTTGAGGTATATACATGGATCTACTATGTTTTCTTTGAAACCGAATTTCGTAATGGTTTCAGTCCATATATTAATTTCTTTAATTTGTAGACGATTTCTTCTTGGCAAATATTTAATAAGTCATTATAAATTATATTTAAAAAATATAATCAAAAGACATAATTAAAGAGATTACATAGAATAATATAATTAATATATATATTAAATGAATATATAGAATTTGAGTAATCATAGAAGGTATGATGATACTCTTTCCTTAATATTACTCTATGCTTATAGGATTTTTCCTTCTCCTTTTTCGGTGAAGAGTCTTGTGTTCCCAAAGCTTCTTCAATCTGAGTAGCCTCTACAGGTTCATATAACTGTTTCTCCATCCTCTTTTTCTTTTTTTTGCTAAGCAAGTAAAAGTTTCATATTAGAATTGGTTCCTTGGCAAAAATTAGGATAAAAAACAAGGAAGCAAAACAAAATACCACATCAGGAAAATTAAATCACTGATACTCATCTGATCCAAAGACCCATAAATTTCTTAAAACTTCTTTTGTGCCTTCTTGCCGAGATAGTGTTTCTGATCTCTCGATCTAATGCCTTGAAAATGGTTGACGGATGAATGACATGGGCGTTATGCAGGACATTGTTCCGTTGCTTCCATACTGCGTACACTGCGGCTTGAGCAACAAGCTTCCTGAGAATAGTGCGAGAGGACGCTATACTTAACCTTAACCAAGCCAGCAAGCTTTCCCAATTTCTGAACTGGATTGGCGGTAATCGTAATCTGACTTGAATCAAGCTCCAAATTGCTGCACTAAAATCGCAAGAGAGAAGGAGATGGTCTCTTGTTTCCACATCTGAGGAGCAAATACAGCAAAGGGGAGGGACCTGCGTACCCCAAGACAACAGCCGAGATCGAGTTTGGAGCCTATTAAGGTTTGCAATCCACATATGAAAAGAATTCCTGGGAATTGCTCCTTTGAACCAAACCACTTTCATGTTATACTAATCAGTTATATAATTAAATAATGTGCCCTCAATCATTTACTCGCTCATTTTGGTATCATCAAAACTTTGACTTTCTCCAACCTTGACCGGGCAAAAGAGATTACAAAATTAACAAGTGCTATTTGGTTCCAAATGAGTACTCTTTTAAGTAAAACAAATGGTTTTTAGTTTATTGTTTCATTTTTAGTCAAAAGCTCAACAAAAAGTGAAAACCCAAAGGCTCCTAGCAAATTTTGTTATTGAGACCTTAACTAGAAAAATGTTGAAAAATAAAATTTCGAATGACGGAAATGAGTAATATCTAGGGTCGACTCAATTAACCAGATTTGTTATCCCTTAAATAATAACTAGGTTTTTTTTTTTTTTTTGTATAGAAACTTCATAATACAAATTAGTAACATAATTACATAACATAAGCAACATGTAGTAATTACAAAAGAACGAAAGAACGAGAGACCGCTAACAAACTCTTTTTATGTTTTTTATTTTTGTAATTGATTCCACTTTTAAGTAAAACTTTGTGTGTAGCTATTATAATCCTGTAGTTATATATATGCCCTTACATACAATATATTCACATATAAACCTTTTTATAACCTAACATCCCTTTTCACAGTTTGCATAGAAGAGAAAGCTTACACACGTTAATTAATTTTGAATACAGCACAAATCATTTTTTCATTCTTGAAACGCTCCGGCGATCATTGTAATGAAAGCACTAAACTTGCCTCCCTCTTCTTCTTCTCCACAATCTTCTATTTCTTCTTCTCCTTCCTCCTCTTCTCCACCACCACATCCTCCTCCTCCTCCTTCTTGTTCCTCATCTCCATCACCACATCCTCCTCCTTCTTGTTCCTCTTTTCCACCTCCTCCGCGGTGGCGCCGAGGCTTAATCTTCTTGAGGGTGGTTCCAAGACCAACCATTGCTTTAGCTATCTTCTCTCTCTTTGATCCTTTCTTCTTCTTCTCTTCATCTTTCTCATCTTTTGAGTGATGGTGAAGGTGGAATATTCCTCTATGCTTACGGGATTTCTCCTTCTCCTTTTCCGGCGACGACTCTTGTTTTTCGACGGCTTGTTCGACATGAGCAACCTCCACGGTTTCACATAATTGTTTCACCATCTTCTTTCTCTTTATGTTTCTTTCCCTTCTCAACGAGAGCTCTTTTTGTTGTTTGTCTTTTTAATATTATGCTTTGAGCTCTTTTTTTTGTGATAAACACTTTAACACTTGTATAGTTATATATATATATGATCCACACCACTTGCTTTTTTTTATTTTGCATATATGATCATATATATATAAAACTCGCTAATTTTGGCAACTAGACTTTGACTTTCATCTAACAGTGACAGAGAATAAAAGAGATTAGGGATAACATTAACTAGTGCTTTTTGGTTTAAAACATCATTAATTACATGCATGAACTGAATTAGTGTTTAAATTAAGTAAAACAAGTGGTGTTTTAGTTTTTGCAAACATTCTTTTAGTTACCCAGAGGCGTTTAAGCTCCCATTCTATTGTCTTTCCTTATTAATAGTTTCCAGTACACATGAAAAAAAGGATCCTTAAAATAAAACGACAATCTATGGTTGGTATATTGGTATAAATTAAAATGTCAAACGGAGTTGTGTTTGTTTTTTTTTTTACCAATTTTAGAGCATGAAAAAACTAAAATTCCCAATATTAATACCAAACACAACTCCTAAAGGTTTTGACAATATAGAGCTCACAAACCAAAACATGAAAAGATTCATGAAGAAAATATTAGAAACCTCCAAACAAGATTAAAAAACCTGTTAATATGGAATGCTTAAAATATATATACATATTGTATTGGTATATATATATATATATTTTTATTATATAATATTTAAGTAGCAAAATATTTTTTTGCAGTAAACCAGGATAATAAATTAAGATAATTTGTGAATTTTTGAACGTAAACTTGTTTTGGTTATAGTCAAAGCTGGTTTTACCTATCACATTGTTCCAAACCCAACGACAATTTATTAGAACCATAAAGACAAGTGTACGAATGCACAAGCACAATTAAATTTAGCACTTTGATATATATTTATTTGAAGTAGTATATTAAAAATTTAAAAAATTGTTTCTACAAAATAAAATACTATTATATCTGAGAAAAATAATTACAATCCATAATAATATTGATTGACTCGGATTAGTTGGACATATAAACTAAAGGAGATTGGATATAAAATGAAAAAAGACTTGGTCAACGAGCATAAACAATGAATTACCAAGTGACTATAGTAATTGGCCTTCATCCACTTGGACTCGTAAATGTATTTTTAGTTGCGATAACTAATATTTTATTTGCAGGTTGATTAGTCAAATTGTGTTAAGAGTTTTGGAGGAGTAAGACAATTAATATTTATTGTTTCTGATACTCTCATCTATCCATGGCCAAGCTTATCTTTAGTGTTAAATTTAATAAAGATGAATAAAAAGGCTTATATAAACAGTATGCTATAAATATTCCAAGAAATGATGCCATCAACTAGGGCGCTATAGGCCACTAATCACTCGCTCGCTAGCCGCTTGGGCTCTGTATTTCAAGTTCGCTCCGGTGAGTAGGAAATAAAAATATCTATTCTAGTTGTATCATCAGCTATGGGGTTGAATCGTTTTTTATTGATAGTAAAATTTTATTCCTTGCTAAGAAGTCAACATAATAGTAGGGGCTGAACCTATTTCTTGGACATTAAATATCTCAAATAACATGGTCGATATGTAAGATCACCTTAGAACTCATCCAATTCGATTACAATCTCCCAAAAGCAAAAGCTATAATGAGGAGTTTCCTTAGTCGTAGCTCACTTTGCTTGTGTACCGTCCAATGTTCGACTATCATAGTATACAACGTGAAAATCGTTATATTTCCTTTGATCAAGTAAAATTCCTACAACTAAATCACTTGCATCACACATGAACTCGAAAGGTAATATATGTTGGACGTAGGCTTCATGATTGGAGTGGAAGTCATGATATATATCAATTATAACCCTAGATACTTTTGGCTCGTTACAAAAGAGCAGTTAGTTAGTTATTGTATTAAACCGAACAGCTCTTTCAGTGCTTATTGTAATCTCGACGATCCCTGAACGATTCAATAAGATAGTTCTTTAGTTCTGTCTCTTGTTCTGTTACAACTTTATATAACGACAACCACCCGATCATCAATTGGCGCCCACAGTGGAACCGGAGCAAGAGCAAGATTTCTTAGAAGATCGCGCATAAGAAGAAATGACACGAGCTGAGAGTGGAAAAGGAACTTTTTCATATCTGCACAATTGCACTGTGTTGAATTCATACATCTAACTATCTATTGTGCCTAAAAATACATTTACTTTTAAATAATTTGAATTCCAAACTTAACCTTCAATTTTTGTGCAATTAATTTGAATTCCAAACTTAAACTTCAATTTTTGTGCCTAAGTTAGGTTTGGAATTCACATTATTTTAAAGTTAATGTACTTTTAGGCACAATGGATAGTTAGCTGTATGAAATCAACACAGTGCAATTGTGCAGGTATGAAAAAGCTCTTTTCCGCTGAGAGTGAGACTGGTAGAAGAGAATACTTAGCTAAAACCCAAATCACATTACACCACCATGAGAGGGGAGGCAAAACGTCCCACCTATCTACCCGCCAACTACTCCAAACAAGTCAGATAAAGGAGAGGGACCAACGCATTCGACATCGGCACTATGATGAAACGTCAACTACTCCAAACTTGACGCATGTAACACGAAAAAGATGGAACGGTTCTTGGAACTATCTAACGTATGTGCCGCACCCCAAAATCGGTCAGGCTCGTCCGGTGGCACCGATGCCGACATGACTGCAGCGACTTGGTAACAATGGGAGGAGGAGACAAAGATAGCCAAGCTAAGAGGCAAGATTCATTAGGTGTTTGAACAGTTTCACCACGTCACAAGCTCGGCCCCAAATGTCGACAAGATGTCGAAGCAGTCACAGAAAACGCCCTTCACGATATGTTTTCACAGCATCATTGTCCATCCATATTTTGCAAGATCAAGTGAAAATATTTCAAGGGTAACTCCAACCCAAAACACCACCTAACGTGTTTCAAGATAGCCGTCAACTGTTGCAACTTCAAACCTACCAAACTTGTTGCATGAAAGTGCTAGTTATTCACCAAGAAACTTAGCGGCGAGGCGCTAAACTGGTTCTCAAGCCGCTCAGCGAATTCGACTGATTATTTTGGGCAACTCTCGCTCACTTTCATAAAATAGTACTTTGTTTTGGCCATTCCAGGGGAGTCGAACGCTAACCTCTGGACATGATATGAGTAGACAAAAGGGGTTATTTACTAAGGCATCAGTTTACTTAGAGGGTTGATCCATGTGCGATGAATGAAATCAGTAAGACCATTTATTGATATGGAGTGATAGACTCCTAGCCGTGAATCTATGCTCCAAGGACCACTTTGTTGGTTTTGAAATGGAAGTGGCGAGATTGATGGTGAAGGATGGATAGATCTTGAACAAACAGCGGAAAGACGATGATGACGAGATCGGATGGATGCAGCGGAGTGAAGGGGGGAATGAGATGTAATTCCAAGAGTGATGATAAACTCTTAGACTACAAGCTTGAATCCAACTTAGATATTACACACTAAGAAGAAAACAAGTTGAAAAGATATTACACACTTTTCGGATCAAACAATAAAGAGAGAGTTTTTGATTAAAATGTTTGATGCTTGCAAATGAGAGATACATGGGGTTTATATAGAGAAGGGAGGACAAAGGAGAGGAGAGAAGAGAAGAGAAAACATGAAAGAGCATGCACAAGTGTCTTGGAAATTACACTCATGCAAGCTCATGCAAGAGTCTTGGAAATAACAAAAGTAATAAATGCAAAGTTTGAAGAGAAAAGAGAAGATGGGCCAAGGCTTGGTGAGTGGGCCTTGGACCATGAATTGGATTGATAAAGGGGCTTGAAAATGTTACTTAAGCCTCATTAAAAACCTTGTCAAGAAAACCCATTGGAACAAAACTTGACAAGGGAAAAAGAGTGCATAAGCAACACTTAACCCTTTACCGATCCTCTTGAGCCGTGATCATTATGAGTGAGGATTGAATGAATTCTTTTTGAGTCTTGTTTAGCTCCTTTAGAAGTCCATTGATGGCTTGGTTTAACTTCTTAGTTCTTGATCTTGTTAAAAGACCTGCCGGGACGAACAAAGCTTCCTCCGGTACGAGCTGTTCTGAAACTAGCGAGTTTGGTTGACGTGTGTTCTCGGCTTCAAGCAGGTCCTCGTCTTCGTGTGGTTCAAGTGGACTGGCCATAATCTCATCATCCTCTCCCACTTGAAAAGGATTTGACCTCAAATCCGAATTATCTGCAATGTCTCCAACACCTTTGGCCAAAAGCAAGTGTATTATCAAAGTCCTTGAATCATGAGAAATAAATCGAGATGAGAAGTTACTTACCTGAATATGGTATGATATATCATGGTTTTTACGGGTTTTTGGCCATGATATAAGTCTTATTTATAGAGCTTTTATAGTGTTTTCGAGTCTTTTGCAGTCATTTCAGGATTAGGACCTATTTGGCATGGATTGGAGCTTTCTGAAGCATTTGGGAGCATTTGGAGAAGATGTGCCGTAGGAATGTACCGGGAGAGCATATTTGGTGTGAGTGTCGAGCGTCACAACTTCTGGTGTCGATCGACACCAATATCTGACGGCAATTGAATTTCACGCTTAATTGAAGTTCAGAAGATTTGCAGATTCGGCCCAGAAGTTTCCCTTATTTGCAATTAAGCCCAGTTCGTGGTTAAGACATATATATTGTGTTTTTAGGGTTTTGTTAAGACTTAAGCTTTGTTTTGGAGAGATAGATTTGTAGAGAGACAGGAGAGAAGAATCAAAACATCTTTCAGAGAAGATTCAGAACTCCTTTACTTTTTCTATTACTTTCTTTTATGATATCTATTTTGATTCATGATGTTTGTTAGGTTTAGGGTTTTCAAAGGAATTCATGAATTGTTAGGTTGTTAGATTGTTAGGATTAAATCAATAGAGTTCTTCATATAGATTGTGGTTAATTTATTCTAGAGTAGTGAAAGCAACCTAGAATCTGATCTTAGGTTAATTGGTAGACACGAAAGTGTTATTGATTTCCTGAAAATAATCTAGATGAGCAAAATACCTATTCGCAAAGAGATTTGGTTTAGGGATTTTGTGAACTTATCAAACCTGAATTAAATGCATGTCTGAACTTATAAATTTGCAAAGAGATTTGGAATTTAGGGTTCTAGACATAGATAGTCTTTGCAACGAAAGTTGATTGATTATGCTTTTGTGATTTGAGTTCAAGAACGGTGCTTTATAAATCCTGACAATTATTTATTTGCAATTCTGAATTTCCTGAGAATATCCCTGAGCCTAGCGTTTTCTCATATTGTTTTAAAAATCAATCTTTATTTTAATTTTCTGATTTTAATATTCAAACCTTGCTTGCTTAGCATAATTTTAATACCGAATATTTACTGTGTAATTGTTGAGTCTCTGTGGATTCGATCCCTAAGTACTACAGTGATCTCTTAATTGAGAGAGTAGCTCAGGGCAAATTTGAGCCGATCATGGTCCTTGGCATGTTTAGAGTTTGTTATCATCATCATTGGATCTGGGGGTTCTTCTTGTATGAGAATGAAGCTATAGACGTCTTCGTGTTTAAACTTTTCCAGATTGGGTGGCTTGAACCGTTTATCTTCCTCTCTCGTTTCATTTCTTTTTAAACGCTTCAAGACTGCCCTAACATCATGAGTTCGTTGCTTTGGAGATAGGTTGTGTATATCCGGTGGATTCTCCTTCATTTGAACATCACAAATGAGTTCTTCTCCAAAGTACGTATACTTTTTCATGTCACCTGCTTCTTTTAGAATACTCATGGAAAAGAACAAGTGCATTATACTTGAAATAGAAAAGTGAAGACTAAGCGTATTATACTTCTTATTTGGTTTGCAAAGCTCATGGAAAAAATTTGATTCATTCATCATGCTTTCAAGCAAATGAAACATTTCAGAAAAAGGTTTAACCAATACATTCTCAGTTTTAAAAGAGTTAAAATCACAAAGCTCATCAAATAGCACATCTTTTGGTTTAAAGAACTTTTCAAGCGCAAATGTTTCAAAAGTTAGGATCATCTTATCAAAAATAGATTTTGAAACACAAAAATTCTTCCAAATTTTTCAAACCAAAATGTGTTTCATCATGAACAGAAATCAACACAAACAAATTAGGACATTTCCTAACAAAATCAATTTCCTTATAGTGCTTTTTTGGATAGTCACAAGGAAATGGCATAGGAACATTTTCTGGCTCAAAGTTAAATGGCAGTTCCAACTCATAATTCAACGACATACTCCTTTGTGTTTTTCTTTGCGTTGCTTCTGCATGAACCTGTGAAAATGAAACAATGCTACTCGGTTGCTCCGGTTCAAATGTGGTTAGTTTATCAAGCACAAACTCAGATTGGAAAGAGGAAAGAGTATACTTAGCTTCTTTTTGGAGCATCATTTTTTTCTCTTTCGTTGTCCTTCTAGCTTTGTCATTCTCATGCTCCGTACCATGACATTGCTTCGGTTCACCGCTTGATTCAAATGATGTTTTCAGACTTTGCTTGTGAATGAAAACTTGTTCGGTCACCTTCTTCAGTTGAGATGTTGGCTTATCCTCCATTTTTCTTTTATAGTGCTTGATCAACTTCTCAACAAGGTCTGGCTGCGTCTTAGCCTCCACGGGTGTTGGGATCTTCTTGTGATATTGGGATAAGGCTGGTTTCTTAGCATTGGCTTGTGGAGCATATTTATTCCTTAGCAGCTTTTTAACATCTCTTAACGAGGTGATACTCGGCTTCTTGTAGTACCAGCGATAATCAACTTCTTGCAACCACCATTGGCGAGCATCTCCAACGAGTTGGCTAACGGCATAAGCTAATCTCTTCTCTCTGAGGATGTGGTTGTAGTGAAACCACTCGTTCATGCACTCCTTCCATTTTATGTAGTCACTTTTTCCTGAAAAGTTATAGGGTTCATTAGCCGGTTGAGAATTGGAATAAAACACATATTTCGATTTGGGAGTGTGAGAGAGTTTTTGTGGACTGCTCCGTGTTGATATAATTGTGTTGTATGGTGTCTTTGGTTCCGATTGACTTCATGCAAATGTAGAGCCCTAACGTTTTCCGCAATACTAGTACCTCAGACTAAGAAGAGTTCAAGAAGTTCTGGTAGGGTTAATGAAAAGATAGTTTTTTTGGCTACGGTGATGGAGCAGAGTATCATATGAAGCATGTTTAGAGTCATTTGAGAAAAAAAATTACGATGTGAGGAAGATATGAAATTAAAGTTGGGGAGAGAGGGAAGTACAAGCCACAACCGGTGAGGTACGCGTTGAAGATCGCAAAATAACCTTGGCTAACAGATTTAGGTGATTAGTTTGAAGTATTGAGAGCGAGTTAGACTTCGGGCAGTATTTTTCGCAATAAACGAATATCATCTAAAGACCTCCACCCTTGAGGGTCAGTGATGAGCAAGGAAAGGTTATGAGTACCGAATTGGTATTTTGGTTGGGTGCAGACGTGGAGTTCACCCTTGAATGCTGAGTTTTTATTCATTTAATACTATTATATTTTTGTTATTAAAATATTAAATATTAATAAACTATATTATTTTTGCAAGGATTTTGGGAGAAAAGTTCATGCACATTTATTACAAAAAATAATTTTTCAATGTCGGAGAAAAGTTTCAAACCCATGTTATATTGATTTTTTTTTTTTTTTTTTTTTGTAATAGATAGGAGACAAAGTATTCTCCTACGATTATAGTATTCTCCTATGATTTATCCAATAAGAAAGAAGAATACAAAGGACATTCCGTGAACAAGACACACCGTTTATATCATCCATTTACATCGAGCTACAAACATCCGAGCAAACGTCTAACAACTAAAACCCAAGCGGTAAAGAAATCACATAGTTTACGAACCTGTCTGCAAGACAGTTAGCTTCCATATACACATGAGTAACCTGAACTAACCAGTCTATGGAAAGAAAGCTATGACACAACCGTACCAGGAAAAATAATGGATGAGTGTTGTTACCCATGATCGCAAGAAGTTCACAACTAACTCTGAATCCACCTCCACCACCTATTGTCTCCGTCCTCATTCCCAAGCCTAAACCAATCTATAACATACACCCCAAGGTTCCGCCGTTGGGGCTGTACATAACCCGGACCCTCTCGGGAGCGACCACACGCCAGATCTGGTCGTAGAACCGGGCCACGCATTGGGTCGCGATACCATCCTCCGTAGCCATCGAATAAGTTGATTTCACTGATACAAAAACAACTCTATTACCACTTGTAATAATTAAACATATAAATAGGTCTAAATAGATACCCATTTATTGAAGTAAAACACCATTTTTAATAAGTGGTTCTAAACGAGGGAACCCATATAAATCCCCTATATAATAAAAGAGAAGTACGCTTTTACATTGGTGATGATGGGTCAAGTCAAAATTAAAAATTAACCCGAAATTAAACAATAGATAATTCAAAATCAGATATTTAACTGGGTTTGGATATAAATCGGATACTTTCTGAACAGATTATATTGTTTGCATATCTAGATTTTTGATTTCCTAATATTTATCAAACTAAATTAAAATAATAAATTAAAATTATTTCTTATTCCCCTTTCACTTTTATATGATTTTATTTTAAATTATTATATTAAAATATATAATACAAATATAGAATAAAAGTTTTAAGCTTTACAATTAAATACTTTATAATACCAAATGTTACATAAATTATGTGCAAAATTGTTTATTTTTACCGGTCTTAAAAAACATAACTAAATCAAATTTTAATAATGGTACATACAAAATCTTATTAACAAAATATACTATTCAAATATTGACTAAATCAAATTTGTAATACGAATAAGTTTTACCGTTAAACTATATTATGTATCAAACTATATAAATCACAGGTAATTCACAATTTATTTTGTTAAATACACAATTATATAGTAGAGCGAGTAATAAATAATATTTTTACGAATGCATTCCATTATAAATTGGTTATTCAAAACATATATCCATTATAAAATCACCATAATCAATTCTATTTATTTTATACATCTTCATGTATTAACCATACTCGCTACTATTTTTAGATAATATTCAATATAAACTTATTTGAAAAATTAGTTAAGAAAATAGCAAAATCATAATATAAAAATGATATATGTGTATATAAATATAAATCCGATTGTAGCGTTTTCTAATTTTTTATAGTTTGGTTTGACTTTGAGCACGTTTAGTTTTTTCCTGTATCCATTTTTCCCCCAAAAGAGAGAGAGGAAACAAAAGAGTTAAACAATGGCATTTGTTAAAACTCAACTTCGAAACCACAAGGCAAAGAGAGTATTGCATCACCCACAACGATAAACCTTAATCCAATTCCTTTCCTAAGCTTTCTCTTCAAAATCCTCCTCCCAAAAGAACCCAATCAATCCTCGTCTAGGGTTTCTGAATTGCTTTCAAATTCGAGCTAATCATCTTCCAAAACCATACCAATTCGAAGCTCCCAGACCCTAACAATGGCGATGAAGCCGTTAAACAACATCTGGATTCGTCGTCAACAATGTCATTGTGGTGATTGGAAATGCTTTATAAGATTCGAAGGAGACGAATCAATTACTAAGAGCGAGCTCGAATCATCATCAACAACAACAACGAGTAATACAGTTTCATCACTATATGATAATACTGTGTTTATGCCTTACGTTGGTCAAATCTTCAGAACAGACGACGAAGCGTTTGAGTATTACAGTACATTTGCTAGGAAGAGTGGGTTCTCGATTAGGAAAGCTCGGTCTACGGAGAGTCAGAACTTAGGTGTGTATAGGAGAGATTTCGTTTGTTATCGTTCTGGTTTTAATCAACCTAGGAAGAAAGCTAATGTAGAGCATCCACGGGAACGTAAGTCTGTTAGATGTGGATGTGATGGGAAGTTGTATTTGACTAAAGAAGTTGTTGGTGGTTTGAGTCATTGGTATGTTTCACAGTTTAGTAATGTTCATAATCATGAGCTTTTGGAAGATGATCAAGTTAGGTTGCTTCCTGCTTATAGGAAGATTAAGCAAGATGATCAGGATAGGATTCTTTTGTTGTCTAAAGCTGGTTTTCCCGTGAATCGGATTGTTAAGTTGTTGGAGTTAGAAAAAGGTGTTCAGGCTGGGCAGTTGCCGTTTATTGAGAAAGATGTTAGGAACTTTGTTAGGGCGTGTAAGAAGAGTGTTCAGGAGAATGATGCTTTTCTTAGTGAGAAACGGGATAGTGATACGCTTGAGCTTCTTGAGTCTTGTAAAGGTTTGGCTGAGAGAGATATGGATTTTGCTTATGATTGTACGTCTGATGAGAATCAGAAAGTTGAAAACCTTGCTTGGGCTTATGGGGATTGTGTTCGGGCGTATTCTTTGTTTGGGGATGTGGTTGTTTTTGACACTACTTATCGGTCAATCCCTTATGGGTTGCTTCTTGGGGTGTTTTTTGGGATAGACAACAATGGTAAGGCGATTCTTTTGGGATGTGTTTTGCTGCAAGATGAGAGCTGTCATTCTTTCACATGGGCTTTACAGGTTTGTGCAGCCAAACTTATTGTAATTGCCGAGATTGGAGTACATATACGCTGTGGTCGTGATTTCATTTCTGTCTTATTTTGACAGACATTTATTCGTTTCATGAGGGGGCGGCATCCTCAGACAATACTGACGGATATAGATACAGGACTTAAAGATGCTATTTTAAGGGAAATGCCAAATACAAACCATGTGGTATTTATGTGGCACATAGTCTCCAAACTATCAAGCTGGTTTTCTCAGACTCTTGGTGCGCACTATGATGAATTTAGAGCTGGCTTTGAGATGTTATGTCGGGCAGGGAATGTAGATGAATTTGAACAGCAGTGGAATCTCCTTGTCACTCGGTTTGGTCTTGTTCCAGATAGACATGCGGCTTTGCTTTATTCGTGCCGAGCATCCTGGTCACCTTGTTACATCAGAGAACATTTTGTAGCTCAAACTATGACCCCTGAGTTTAATCTATCTATAGATTCTTTCTTGAAAAGAATTGTTTCTGGGCCGACATGCATGCAACTATTACTTGAAGAGGTTTGTGAAACATATGAAACTTATAGTTTATTCAATTTCAGTATTATTTCATTGCTGCCTTGATTCATTATTATAGATAGCATTGCAGGTCAGTGCTGCTGCATGTCTAGCTAAGCAAATCCCGCCACGATTCACTTATTCGAGCTTGAAAACCTGTATGCCTATGGAAGATCATGCAAGGGAGATTCTGACGCCTTTTGCCTTTAGTGTATTACAAAACGAAATGGTTTTGTCTGTGCAGTATGCTGTGTCTGAGATGGCCAATGGTCCATACATCGTACATCACTTTAAGAAAATGGAAGGGGAATGTTGTGTGATTTGGAACCCGGAAAATGAGGAGATCCAATGTTCATGCAAGGAATTTGAGCATTCAGGAATCTTGTGCAGGCATATTCTTCGGGTACTGACTGTGAAAAACTGCTTCCATATACCTGAACAGTACTTTCTGTTACGATGGAGACAGGAAAGTCCTCCTGTTGCTGCAGAGAATCAAAATGGCCAGGGCATTGGCGATGACTGTGCTCAAATGTTTCATTCGCTCACAGAAACTCTCCTCACAGAGTCTATGATCTCAAAGGATCGACTTGATTACGCTAACCAAGAACTTTCTCTACTTATTGATCGTGTGAGAAATGTGCCACCAGCTAATTGCTTGTATCAGCCATGACTGCTAAATGCTATCCAGCAATTGAAAGGCTAAACAGCCGCGGTATGTCTTTTTTCGTCTGTATTTTGTGTTTAATTGTTTCCATGACATACATCCTTATTTGCAAAAGTTTGTCTGAAACGCTCTATGTCTCCACCTTTCAGTTGACAGGCTATGTTCGCAGCGTTTGGTCCATCCCAGTAACATAGTCTACACCTGTCCTGTTTCACTAGTAAATTCTTTGAGGTGAGGAACATTGCAGTGTCCCTTTCTTCTGTTGCTACATTGATCTTTAAGACTACTCATGTAAATCTTGATGGGATGCAATTCTTGCGTAATGTTAGTAGATTAGTTAGATTTTGCTAATCATGCTACAACTCTTTCTCGGCATAATTAGTTAGAGACAAACACCAAGGAAAATTTTCTCTTCTGCTCAATCACAGATGTTATATTTACCAGATTTGCTAACTGTGTCTTGTATACGTTAGCTTTGTTATGAGATGCACAGCATCTGGTAATAATCCTAAAGCAAATTGGCATTATATATCCGTAAGACTGTAACCATCATAAGTTCTTGCATATTTCCTAATCATAGTGTATGATGGTGTTACACAAATCTGTTAAGCTTTTGAATTTTTTGTCTATAAAAGTCAGTAGCTACTATATTCATAAGATTATTTTGATCAATATAACACATGAAGCTTTCTTCTCTGATTTCACGAGTGAGAATTTGTGATCAAAGTCTGTACTTTGGAGGCTATAACCATATTGGGGTACTATTATTTTCAAGACCATAGCAGCTCCTTCATCATGATCAAGTAGTTATCTTTATTGGCTTGTATAGGGAATTCAAAGGGGATTCATGGTTTGGTTTTTGTTAGGTTGTTAGATCTGAATTTCGATTACTATTTGAGTTACTCTTGGATATGTTTTTCTTACTACATGTTGTTTGGATTGACTACCAAGCACTGATTTTGGAGAATAGAAAGCTCTACTCGTGTAGACTGATGTGTGCGGTATTTCACTTCAATCTTTTACCTGAAAAGACCACACGATAACTACCCGTGTACAGTAAATAAGTTGTCGTATTTTAAGATTGATCTCAGAGATTGAATTCAGAGATGGAACTATGGCTAAGACGTAAATAAGAGTTGGGTTTGGTTTGGTTTGGTTTTTCCTAGTGACTAAGGCAACGACGCATGTCAACGAGCAAATAAAACGAGTTTGTTACGTTCACTAAGCTCCAGCAACTTAATTAACGCATGGTATGACGCAAGGCTTTAGTAACACTACTTCCAAGAAATAGGTTTAGAAGGGTAGTCCCACTACATGACTCTACTAAAGGTCACAAACCAAAATTAGCAAAAAATGTCGGTAAACCTAATAAATTCAAACTCTAAAGGGGTGTTATTGGACAAAGGTTTTTAATGGATTTGACTTTTGAGTTACTAATGGATGTGAAAATTTGATGGATTTCTAATGCGTTGAACGGGGAGCATCTTATATAATAAAGTAGGGTTCCTCCAAACTTATGCTCTAAGAAGCTGACACGTGTCATCTCTTCTTGTGACATGTGTCATTTCTTTTAAAATTAAATATTTGAACACCTATTTTTATAAGTTAAAAAAATCAATAGACTTTACAATGAATTACTTAACCATTAAACACTATTTATTTTATTACATATAAATAACAAACATTTTACTAATTTAGTATAACATAGCATTCATAAGATATGATATGACATATATTTTACCCTTTTTATGTTTTGGTCTATTCCATAAATAAAATAGCATATTTAATTTCATACATTTTAGCTGTCTTATTTTTCTAATATTTTAATTATGTATATGAAAACTAAATTGTTTAAAATCATATATATAAAAGTAAGATTTTACTCCCTTCTTATTGGTCCATTTGGTATTTAATTTTTGTAAAATATCAGTAGATCTTATATAAAATTTGGATAAAAAATATTTATAAGATAATTGTTTCTATGTAAATACTTAACCAACAAAATTTATTTAATTTTCTATTATCAAACAGTTGAGAAAATAATATAATGAATTTAAATCAAAGAATAACTATCATATTATTCACAAATCATATATATATATATATATAAGGTTTTACTATCTTCTTATTGGTCCACTTGGCATGTAACTTTAAAGAATATTATATATTTGATTCCCACTTTAATATAAAACTGAAAAAATAAACCACAAAACACATTTAATCATATACATTAAACTCACACTTTAATATAAAAACTGAAATAATATGAATTTGCATTAACTATATTTTCCATTCAATTTTTTCAACACACAATCAATTACAATTGACTCCTATAATTGTTTTATGAAATTGTAACTCCCATCAATTCTCTTCCTATATATACTCATTTTCTCAATATCATTCTCTCATCCTCTTCTTTATGAAATTTGTTTTCTTTGTTTTTTTTTGTTGTATGAGTTTTATAAAACAATTTAAATATTATTATAATTTTTTTTTTGAAAATTCATCTCTCTTTTCTATTTTTCATTATCAACATATAAGTACATTCACTCCCTCTCTTCCATTATTTTCATATATCTTTAATACGTTTTCCTATTTTTATGTTCTTATATGACATAAAAATCAATGAAATGATATTTTAAGAATTTGATATAAATATCTTTAGAAAGTATGATACAAATCTAACATAGTATCTTATATTAGTTCCAATCATAGTACAACAAGAGAATTAAGTTACACAGATCCATTTTTTATATATGCATTTTCTTTTTTGATTATGAAATATCAGATTAAATATTTTATTGTAACACAATTTCCAAATAATATATTATTACTTCTCTTACTCTCTCTTATTCTTAACTCACACTTTAATATAAAAACTGAAATAATATAAATTTGCATTAACTATATTTTTTCTACTCAATTTTATTCAACACACATTAAATTAGAATTAGCTTGCACAATTTGTTTCTTCTAATTTGTAACTCCCATCACTTCTTTTCTTCTAAATACTCATTTTCTCATCCTCTTCCACTTTATCTTAAATCTTATATATTTTTATTTGTTTGGTTTTGTGTTTTTTTTTCTTTGTTGTTTCTTATTTTTTGTATGAGTTAATATATATATATATATATATATATATATATATATATATATATAAATATATATTTAATAACATTGTAAAATTTTAATCAAATTTTTTGTTTTACACTATATGAATATATATGAAATGTCTCTTTTTTTTTATAAAGATTTATCTCTATTGTCTGTTTTACATTATCATCTTATAGGTAATGCTTCTCTCCTTGTGACATGTGTCATATTTTTTAAATCAAATATTTCAACACCTATTTTTATAAGTTAAGAAAATCAATAGACTTTGCAATGAATTACTTAACCATTAAACACTATTTAATTTATTACATATAAATAACATTTTACTAATTTAGTATAACATAGCATTCATAAGATATGATATGACATATATTTTACCCTTTCTTATGTTTTGGTCCATTCGATAAATAAAATAGCATATTTAATTTCATACATTTTAGCTGTCTTATTTTTCTAATATTTTAATTATGTATATGAAAACTATATTTTTTGAAATCATATATAAAAGTAAGATTTTACTCCCTCCTTATTGGTCCATTTGGTATTTAATTTTTTTATAATATAAGATTTATTTTTAAATAAACAAAAAAATGTAACACATTTAATCATATACATTAATTCATACTTTACTACTAATTTGTAACTGAAAATACATAAATTAAAACTTGATTACATAAATCGTATAGTTTTAAAAAATTTATTGTCAACTTTGAGGTTTTCAAACCTAATTTAAATTTAATGCATATGTTGTTACATTCATAAGATGTCCATTCAATTCGTATATATATTTATACATAATTTGGTTGTCTTATTTTCTATTATTTTTTAATAGGATTATTACATTATTAGAAATTATTATATACTATTTTGATTTCCCAATTTCAGTATGTGAAAAGTTTTTTAAAAAATGTATATAATTGAATGGAGTTTGTTATATGGTTTCAATATAAAAAATTATAAACATTTGATACCAAAGTTTTTTTATTTTATAAACGAGTTAACTAACTTTCAATACAATATATATTATTATATCAAATTTGAATTTCAGTTTTTTTTTGTTTTCTAGGCCACTAGACATCTTCTTAATTAAAATCTTAATCTTATTTACATATTTATTTAATGCAAGAATTAAATAGTGGAAATAGTGAAGCATTTTAAATTATAAACACTTATAATCAGTTAAATTAAATGATTTAATTATATATATGTTTTTTAATGAATTTAGCTATGTTAGAGCATTTTAATAAATGAGTGGTGGATCATATCAAAGTATTACTACGGTAATGAAATGATATTCACCTAGGTTAGTAAGATATTTTTATATAATTATTTTCGCGATGGAGAATTAAGATATTATAATATTTGTGTGGTGGAGAATATCAAATATATAGTGCTATTTGAAAATTTATTTGTAAGTGTCTTCCTTCCTATTTGTTTTTTTACAAAGGATATTTCGTTCATTTGTTTTACATAAAAGTAAATTTATTCAACAACCCATTTGTCATAATATATATAAGAATTTAACTCTCCTTTAATTGGTCCAATTGATATCTTTTGTTTTAAGAAAATTTCAATTGTATTAAGGGGTAACAATAAAAATTCACAACTTATGTGTCATGAATTTAACATTTAGACTTCATATTTCTTACTATTCAGTTTTGTTTTGTAATATGTCAAAGTTTTCCAATTTAAATTTATCTTCAATATAAATGATTTTCTACATCTTCCATTCAACTTTGTTTTGTAACATTTCTTCCAACTTATACAATATTAATGTAAAATATTTATGTATTAAAGATGTCTGGCGAACAAAAAAAGTAAGAAAGTAATCTTATATTGTCTTCCAATTAGCCATTAAGCATAAAACACAAAAGAAAGTGACATAATTATAAGGAATTTCAAAAATGCCCCATTGCAAGTACCACTTTTCAAAAATACCCATTCTTTCAAACTTTATCAAAAAGCCACCAAATATTCAAATTTATCCAAATATGGGTATAATCTTATAAATATATACACGAATTACCTTTATATGAGTGTAATATTTTTTTGACTTTTTTAATATTTCATATATACCTTATAAAAACCTTTTAAAAACCCTGCAAACCTTTTTAAAACCTTGTAAAAAGGATTTAAAAGTTTTTAAAACCTTATAAATTATTTGGATCGAATCTCTCAGTAGTAGTTATTATCTAGAAGTACCTTATAAACCATATAACTCTTCACAATTTTTCATATTTAAAAAACGGTAATTTTGAAAATGGATAGATAAAAAAGGTATTTTTGAAAAGGGGTATTCTAAAAAGGATATTTATCAAAAATTCTCTAATTATAAATACATATTCACTATTCATGTATCTTTTTCTATATCTTATAATCATCATTTTTTACAAAAAAATTTGGTCTTATGTAAGTTTGTCATTTTTAATGTATAGATCTAATCATAAAAGATTGCATAATTTATAATTTTACATTTAACCCACGCATCGCGTGGGACTCTCCCTAGTTTTATATATTTGTAGCCAAACATATTAAATCAGAAAATGAAATAAAATATGTTATCAAATCATAGCCAAACAGATTTAATGAGAGCAGAATATAATCTTCATAAAAAAATCAGTTTTAAATACATAAAAAATCAAAGCTCATAAGTCATAACTAACCAATATTCATGAAAATCATAATAAGTTTGTTACCATAAAAAGCGGCATATTAACATATATATATGTTATAGTTTTTTCTAATATATTTCTAGGGAAATTTCAAAACTACCCCTTTTCATATACCTCTTTTTAAAAATACCCCATTTTTCAAACTTTATCAAAAAACCACTAAAAATGTTGAAATTTATCCAAATATGTGTGTAAGCTTATAAATATATACACAAATTAACTTTATATGTGTATAAAAATTTATATACCTTTCTAAATAACGTAATTGTATAAAAGTACCTTATAAACTATATTAAACTTTATAATTTTTTATACTTAAATAGGGGTATTTTTGAAAATGGATAGATAAAGGGGGTATATTTAAAAAGGGGTACACCAAAAGGGGTGTTTCTCAAAAATTCTATCCCCTTTATCTATCCATTTTCAAAAATTATACTTAAAAATACTCCCTTTATCTATCCATTTTCAAAAATACCCCCTTTTAAATATAAAAAATTATAAAGTTTTACATAGTTTATAAGGTACTTCTATATAATAACTACTACTGGGAGATTCGATACAAATATTTTAAAATGTTTTAAATAAATTTAAATCGTTTTTATAAGTTTTATAAGGTTTTTAAAAGGTTTTTAAAAAGATTTATACGGTTTTTATAAGGTTTTTATAAGCTTTTATAATTTATTTTTACGCTATTTATGAAAGGTATATAAATTTTTATACACATATAAAGGTAATTTGTGTATATATTTATAAGCTTACACACATATTTGGATAAATTTCAACATTTTTAGTGGGTTTTTGATAAAGTTTGAAAAGAGGGTATTTTTAAAAAGAGGTATATGAAAAGGGGTAGTTTTGAAATTCTCCCTATATTATATATATGATGTAGAATATAACTATATATTGATAATTTTTGAGAAATGCACCTCTTTGTGTACTCCTTTTTAAAAATACTCTCATTTTCTATCCATTTTCAAAAATACCCCTTTTCAAAAATGAAAAATTGTAAACTTTTATATAGTTTATAAGGTACATCTAGATCATCATTACTACTGGGAGACTCAATCTAAATATTTATAAAGTTTTAAAACGTTCTAAACATCATTTATAAGGTTTTTAAAAGGTTTGCAAAGTTTTTATATGGTGATTAAATGATTTTAAAAAGTTTTAATGAAATATATATATATATATATATATATGTTTTAGAGTAATCAAACATATATATATTATTTCAATCAAACATTCACAATTGAATGAAAGCAACACATCAAAGTTTCAGTTATAAATTTTATATTAAACAATTATATTAAAGAATATAAATCCATACATATGTACAGGTATGAATGTGATACATGAGTTTTGGATAAAAAGATAAATATTTTATGGTAGCTATATTCAGTTCTCAAAATATCAGTTGAATATTTGTCAACTTTGGAACGAGTAACTATCTATTTTGGATGATATATATATTATATGATCAGAAAATTCACTTTTTAAAACTTTAAATATCCAAACAGAAAATAAGAGTATTATATATTCTAAATCTCTTATCAAGTCCTGTAAACATATATTATAGATTAGAAATTTTATTTTTTCGAGTAACATGTTATTAACGGGTTTTGCAAATTCAAACGAGACAAATGCAGATATTGCTCATGTGGCTTTTACGGGATGAGTTGTTTACAGGTCAAAACATATTAAAACCGTTACGAGATGCAATTTTTCCACCTTGACAATTTAGGTAATTCGTTTTGAAAAGTTTTTTTTTGATGAATTTATGTGATTCTATAGTTCATGGGTTTACAATTGATCCAAATCTAACGTCATGTCAATCCCGATCCACCGACATGTCAATCCCGATCTGTTAGCATACCAATCCAAATTTTATGGTGAAATCACTATTATTGCAAAAATTATCCATGGATGATATCCAACCAAAATAAGTATAAGTTATAAATACTATATTGAAAAATTATGTTTACAAATATAATCCCGCACACCATCTTTAATTATTATTAATGGATTTGAAAGACATCACTAATGGATTTGAAAGTTATTACTGTGGATTTTATAATTTCCCAGTTAAATAAAAATGAGATAATTTAGGCTAATTGTTTAATAAATCAAACTAAAAAATTTTTTGAGATCAAAACTCATTTGAATCAGAAGAATTTGGGTTTGGTGGATTCAATATGAAGTGATCGAATTTTTTTTTTGACAATAGAGTTGAAAAGACCCGAATTATCCCCTATATAGTAAAAGAGAAGTACACTTTTACATGGGTTGATGGATCGGGTCAAAATTAAAAATTAATCCAAAATTAAACAATTAGATACTTCAAAATCGAATATTTAAATGGATATCTTATTATAAACTTATAATCTTATTTAATAAAGTTTGGATATCTAAAATCGGTTGGTTAAATATTTTCATGAAATTTTATATTATAATTTATTGATAGAAAAAGGTATAATACATACCACATTGGTTAATTATTTTGGACAATGGTTTAAATCATTATAAACATGACCAGTATGCTTATCGGGATTTCAGTTTTAAAATTTTTGTTCGAATTAAGAAAGTTATTTTTTTTTGAGCATATCAAATTTTAAAATTTTTTAAAATATTATAATTTTAGTTGTTTGAAAGGTTTAAAATATTTAAATATTGAAACCTTTAAAATATTCAAATTTTAAAAAATTATAGAATATTTAAAATATTAGAAACGAATCACAATATTTTTCTAATGGGTTAGAACAAGATACACACCACTTAAGTTTTACAATTAAATACTTTGTAATACCAAAAATAAATTATATGCAAATTATTCATTTTAGGGGGCTTAAATAACATATATAAATCAAATTTTAACAATGGTACATACAAAGTCTTATTAACAAAATAGACTATTTAAATATTGTTTAAATGGAATTTATAATAAATTATACTATGTATCAAATATATCAATCACAGGTAATTCACGGGTTTTTTTGTTTAAACTCACAATTATATAGTAGAGCGAGTAATCAATAATATTTTTACCAATGCAATCCGTTATAGATTGGTCATTCAAAACATTTATCCGTTATAGACATGCATGATTCGGCATATTCAACTCCATTTATTTAACACAGCTTCTTGCACTAACCATACTCGCTAATGTTTTTTTATTATATTCAGTACAAACTTATTAGAAAATTAGTCACAAAATTGCAAAATCATAATATAAAATGATATATTTGTAAGAAAAACAAATCTTAAAATACATTTGTATCACTTGGTAAATTAAAACATATTAACAATAGTGTGATAACTTTTCCCGCGCTGTAACCGGGTGCGAATACTAGTTTTGTTTAAATTTATTAATTAGTAGTACCATACCAAATAATTAACCTAACCGAATTAACCCAACAATAAACTATCATGCACACCGGAAACATATTAAACCAACTCCAGTTAATCATAATAATAATTAACCAATCATTCAATAACCACAATTTAACTAAAACCAGGTTCCAACAACAATTAAACATAATCATAAAACATAACAACCGAGACCCTAGATCATCCTTCTCCTCTTTGCCATGATTGTACATCACACTTTACCTGCATCACAAACACAATGAGATGCGCGTGAGTATTTCGAAGCGATCCTCCCATCTACTCTACACACAAGTATATTAAATCAAACCAACATCCGTCAGATTAACCAAATTAAATAAACCAGCCATAAAAAGACATGAACTACTCTTTGTCCAGAAACTGCTGTCTAGAAAAACTGTCAAGAAATTGGTGTTGACCGACATAGACGCAAGGTTGGTGTCGACCGAGACCGTCTCCGCAGAAGCCCTGAAATTGCCTCTTAACTCTCTAGAGAGTGAATTCAACAGCTCCAAAGCTCAAGCCAAGAACGCAATGCTCAATCATGCAAACACATAAACCAATACACACAAACAAGCCACACACAACAGTATCCAGCCACCCACAACAATATCAATCAAAAACTCATCATAAGGGTTTAACATACTCTGATTAACCATGGTCATACACTCACCTTTTGATTGGAATGAACAAGGACAAAAAAAGGAGAACAGAGGAAGGACATGATTCTCCTAACACCCACAACCATGAAACTCCCCTTCTCTTTGCTAGATCCCTCAATAACAAGCCACAGAAACCCCATAAACCTCTTGTAAACACCGCATGGAACAACTCTCTCTCCCTACCTTTTGTCTCAACTTTAAGGAAGCAACAAAACTTTGAAAATGAAGAGAAAACGGCTGCCTCGACATTTTAAGTCAACCTATATTTCCCCGAAGACCAAAAATTAAGTTAACCAACGATTTAAAATGAAATAGTCTAACCCAATATTTGTTGTTGTCGCTCGACACTACAAAATTTTGAGCACAATTGTTATAATTCTCACTCACTAACATTCAAATCCCTCAACATTGTCTATCCCAACACGCACTTCACCAGTGTCGCAACAGTTCGCCTAATAATCTAACCATCTGTTGAGCACAACCAATCTTGAGATTGAATACCATCACCCTTCTACAACCATCATCATGGTATGCACTATTTATAATCCTCCGACCAATAATCCTCTAGCCAACACAACCATGGCCCACCAGCCAACACAACTCTGGCCCACCGGCCAACACAATCCTGACACCAGCTAACACAACTCTGTCCCATTGGCCGACACAACCCTAACCCCATTGGTCAGCACAAGCCAAATCCAAGATCAAACCACCATCAACCTCTGAGGTCTCTAGTCTCTATGCTTATACCAACGCTCTAGACATTATTTGCTCTCAAATGATTCATTCTTAGATCACAACCATTGAGTCATACTAATACTAGAGAAATCACCATCCTCTCAGATAACCACCATCCCCTCCATGAGAACCACCATCTTCTTTGCCACTCTCAGGACCACAATCATTCAAGCCATCGGTATCTAGGAGAACCACTATGAGACACTAATTTGCGGAGATGTTTAAATGAATTGATTTGGCTACCTATGTCAGCAAAATCCACTTATCTTTTCAGTCAAAGGTCCTAAGAGAACTCTACAGTTAAGCGAGATTATGCTGGAGTAATCAAGGGATGGGTTACCTTGTGGGAAGTGGTTGTCGAAACTGTGTGAGTGAGGCTAAAACACAGGGAAAGATCATGTGGTGAGTCGTAGGATCGGTAAACAAGACTTTAAGTTTCCCGGACGTAGCAAACCGGCTGTCGGATATTGATGGGCTCATGGGCCTAGTGAGAGAACGTGAAGCCTATTAAAAGAGGTGGACCCATGGGCTAGTAGTCAATATGGGGCCCACATGAAAGTTGGCGAACGAGGCGTTACAACCACCATCTCCTAATGAATTTCTTAGGACCCACCATCCTAAGAGGAAAGAATATATAACATCTCTAAGCATCTCCCGATAATAAATACCTCACATAGTCCAAGCACTATCTTGCAATGTCATACCTACCCATCCATATTCCCATCGGATTATCACCTCCACCATGACCATTTTTCAGGTCGACTCTCAAACATCCTCGCCACTCAGGGTGTTTACACAATAGTCTCCAACTTAACTTCTCGAAAATCCATTTCCAACAAAAAACACCACTGAAGACCCGCGCTTTGGACCACGACCACCACGATAGCAACCTCTAGCCTCATACACTACTACATGAAGAATCTAGGAACACAAACGACTAGAGAAAACACAACACAGCAAAGCTTACCGTGGAATCTCATTAAAGGCTCGAAGAGGATGATACTAGGTCTACATGCTCAATCAATTGACTAACTAATCATAATCAATTCTAGCATGCTACCACCAAGCATCACACAACGGTTCACAACATGGACCACACAACAGGAAAATAATTCACCAATTAAATACCTAAACCATTCTAAACATCAATCTTCAAACCATGAAATTCACAAACCATCCATTTAACCTAGTGCTAAAATCGTAAGGGTTCTAATACCAAATTGAAATGACCGAGCCGTTTTTAGTTCATTAATCAGTAGTCTCATACCTACTAATAATCCTAATCGAATTAACCCAACAATAAACCATCATGCACATCAAAAACATATTAAACCAACTACAATTAATCAAACTATTAATTAACCAATCATTAAATAACCATTCATTAAATAACCACAGGTTCCAATAATAATTAAACATAATCATACACATAATATTCGAGACCCTAGATCATCCTCCTCATTGCCATGATTCCATGTCATGCTTTACCTGCACCAGAAACACAATGAGATGTATCAGTATTATCACAAATACTCAGCGAAGTGATCCTCCTATCTACTAGGCTATACACACAAACATATTAAACCAAATCAACATGCATCAGATTATCCAAATCAAACAAACCAGCCATAAAAAGACATAAATTACTCGCTGTCCAGAAATTGGTGTCGATAGACACCAGAAATTGATCTCGACCGAAACCGCCTCCAAAGAAGCCCTGAATTCGCCTCTCAACTCTCCAAAGAGCGAATATAATTCACCACCTCCAAAGCTCCAGCCAAGAACCCTAACACTCAATTATTCAAACAATTAACCCCAAACAATCCACACACAACAATTTCTAACCACCCAAATCAATCAAAAACATATTAGAAGGGTTTAACACGCTCATATCAGCCATGGTCACGCACTCCCCTTTTGATCGGAATAAACAGGTATGAAAACAAGGAGAAAAGAAGAAGGACAAGACTCTCCTAACACCCACAACCACGAAACTCCCATTCTTTTTCCTAGATCCCTCAATAACAAGCCATAAAAACCCCATAAATCGCTAGAAAACACGTCAGGGAATAAGTCTCCCTCTCTGCCTTTTCTCTCAACCTTTAGGAAGTGAATTTTCAAGTCGACTTAGGTTTTTCCCAAAACCAAAAATTATGTTAAACCGTCTAACCCAATATTTGTTGGTGTCGAACGACACCTACCCTTGGTGTCAATAGACACTACAAAATTTTGAACACGGGTGTTACAATTTTCACTCACTAACATGGATTCGTCCTCGAATCCCTCAACATTGTCTATACCCAACACGCACTTCACCATTGTCGGAACAGTTCGCCTAACAACCTGACCATCTGCTCAGTACAACCAATCTTGAGATTGAACACCATCAACCTCCTACAACCATCACCATGGTATGCACTATTTATAATCCTCTGACCAATAAGCCTCCGGCCAACACAACCATGGCCCACCAGCCAACACAACCCTGGTCCACCAACAAACACTACTCTGGCCCACCGGTCAAAACAATCCTGACACCACTGGTCAGCACAATCTAGGTCACTAGCAAACACAACTATGTCCCATTGGCCGACACAACCCTAACCCCATTGGTCAGCACAACCCAAATCCTGGACCAAATCACCATCAACCTCTAAGGTCTCCATCTAGTCTTTATGTTTATACCAACGTTCTAACATTAATTGCTCTCAACTCATCCACTCTCAGATCATAACCATTGAGTCATACCGATACCAGAGAAATCACCATCCTCTAAAAAGAACCACCATCCCCTCCAGTAGAACCACCATCTCCTTTCCCACTCTCAGGACCGCAACCGTTCAAGCAATTGGTATCTAGGAGAACTACGGTGAGACCCTAGTTTGCGGAGATGTTTAAATGAATTGATTTGGCCACCTATGTCACCAAAGTCAACTTATCTTTTTGGTCAAAGGTCCTAAGAGAACTCCACAGTCAAGCAAGCTTATGCTGGAATAATCAAAGGATTGGTGACTTTCTGGGAAGTGGTTGTCGGAACTCTGTGAGTGAGGCTAAAACAAAGGGAAAGATCATATGGTGATTTGTAGGATAGGTAAACAAGACTTTAAGCTTTCCAAGCGTAGCATACCGGCTGTCGGATATTGGTGGGCTCATGGGCCTGGTGAGAGGACATGAGGCCATTAACAGAGGTGGGCCCATTGGCTGGTAGTCAATATGGGGCCCACATGAGAGATGGCGATCGAAGCGTTACAACCACCATTTCCTCATGAGTTTCTTCTAGCATGCTACCACCAAGCATCACACAACGGTTCACAACATGTAGCACACAATAGGAAAATAATTCACCAATTAAATACATAAACCAATCTAAACATCAATCTTCAAACCATAAAATTCACAAACCATCCATTTAACCTAGCCTTAGAATCGTAAGGGCTCTGATACCAAATAGAAAAGACCGAACCGGTTTTTTTATTTCATTCATCAGTAGTCTCATACTTACTAATAAACCTAACCAAATTAACCCAACAATAAACCATCATGCACAGCGGAAACATACTCCAGTTAATCAAAATATTAATTAACCAATCATTAAATAACCACAATTTACACCAGCAACATAGCATCTCTCTATGCCAGGTTCCAATAATAATTAAACATAAACATACACATAACAATCGAGACCCTAGATCATCCTCCTCCTTATTGCCATTATTCCATGTCACACTTTCATGCACTAGAAACACAATGAGATGTGTGAGTATTATCACAAATACTCATCGAAGCGATCCTCACATATATTAGGCTATACACACAAGCATATTAAACCAATTCAACATGCATTAGATTAACTAAATCAAACAAACCAGCCATAAAAAGACATGAATTACTCGCTGTCTAAAACTTGTTGTCTAGAAAAACTGTCCATAAATTGGTGTCGATAGACACCAGAAATTGGTTTAGACCAAAACCGTCTCCACAAAAGCCTTGAAATCGTCTCTCAACTCTCTAGAGAGCAAATATAATTCACCACCTCCAAAGCTCCAGCCAAGAACCCTAACACTCAATTATGCAAACAAATAAACACAAACAATCCACACACAACAATTTCTAACCACTACAAGAAAACGAGCGTTTTGGGACTACCTGTTGGGACTCTTATTTCGGTCGCAAAAAAGAGTGACGCTATTGTGACTATTTTATGACACATAAACGACTATAGAACATCCAAATAGAAAAACGTCGGTAATTAACGACGAACATTTAAAGTCTCGAAATAATTTCATCTTTGCGTCTGTTTGGCAACTACTTTGTGACTAAACAAAAGTAGTCGAAAAGGATAGCGACTACTTTGTGACCCTTTTAATAGTCGGAAGAGTTAGTCGCAAACCAGTCACAAAAGAGAGACTGATTTGCAACTTCTTCTTGTAGTCACAAATTAGTGGCAAAGGAGTAGTAAAATTTTGGTACAAACGTTGAAAATGTGAAAGTTCAGTGTAGCTAACTATTGTGACACCATTAGTCTTAGTCGCAAATAAGTTGGAAAAAGTTGTTTGAAATCGTTGAAAATGTGAGGTTATAACTAATTTTTGCGGGTGTGGAACAGTTCATCGAGTTTGTGAGTCGCAAAAGCGTCGCAAAAAAACCCTATATAAACAAACGCTTCATCACTTCTTTGGTATCCAAACTCCAAGTGAGTAAGAAGAGAGAGAGAGAAGGAAGAAAAGAAGAGAGAGAAGGGGGAAAACGAAAAGTGAAGAGAGAGGAAAAAAGGAGGAGGGAAAAAACTAGCGAAAGTGATGTGGAATTATCCTTCACGACAATGGATGTACAACCGTATCGATCCTGGAACTAATCATCTTTCGACGGGATATTTGGCGGGTGTGGAACAGTTCATCGAGTTTGTGAGTAGCAATGCACAAAATAGAAGAGGTAGGTGTTACTGTCTTTGTGAAGTATGTGCGAATTCATAATTGTTGAAACCTACTACAATATCGAGTCATTTGCTAAGTAGATGATTTATGGCGAATTATTATGTCTATTATGAACATGGTGAATATTATGATGCTTTTGGGGAGGGAAATAATGGTCTTTACGCTAATAATCCAGATAATACTAGTCATGAATCAATAGGATTTGATCATGGGGAGGGATAGTAGTGAACCAATAGGTTTTGATGGGCATAATGTATATGCTGAGATGGTTAATGATGCATTTCATGGTTCGGTATCGTATAATGATCATCATGAACATGATCAAATTGAAAATGATCATGTTTATGAAGAACCCACCCAAGAAGCGAAACGATGCTATGTTAGCTGCTGTCAATACTCCAATTTATGACTGATGTCGGGAAGGTCAATCACAATTATCGTTAGCTGCTCAGTTCATGAAATATAAGGTCGATTACAATTTGTGTGAAGCTTGCATGGATTCATGGGCATAAATATTTACCGAGTTTTTACCAGAGGGTAATCAGGCAACTGGTTCATATTACGAGACCGAGACATTGATGCGAAAGCTAGGATTTCCATACCGTACTGTTGATGTATGTATAGATAATTGTATGCTCTTCTGGAAAGAAGATGATAAGTTGGAGCATTGCAAGTTTTGTGGGAAACCAAGGTATAAGGTTAGTGAAGGAAGAACAAGAATACCATATAGTAAGATGTGGTACTTACCCATTGGAGATAGACTGAAGAGAATGTACCAATCTGAGAAGACTGCAGCTTCTATGAGATGGCATGCTGAGCATGATTCGGAAGAAGGAGTAATGTGTCATCCATCAGATGCGGCTGAGTGGAAGAATTTTCAGCAATTGCATCCCTCATTTGCAAGCGAACCGCGAAACGTTTATCTTGGACTATGTACGGACGGTTTCAATCCTTTTGGGATGTCCAAACATCATTCGTTGTGGCCAGTGATCTTGACTCCATACAACTTGCCTCCAGATATGTGCATGAGGAGTGAGTATTTTTTTCTGACAATTCTGAATTCAGGACTAAATCATCCACGAGCTAGTCTTGATGTTTTCCTCCAACCACTGATCGAGGAGTTAAAAGACATGGGATAACGGAGTTGAGGCATACGATGTGTCATTAGATCAAAACTTCAACCTTAAAGCGCCCCTTCTGTGGACTATTAGTGATTTTCCTGCATATGGCATGTTGGCCGGATGGACTACACATGGAAGATTATCATGTCCAATTTGTATGGAGGATACAAATGCATTTCAGTTGCCAGCAGGGAGGAAGACAAGTTGGTTTGATTGCCACAGAAGACATCTTCCGATAAATCATCAGTTACGGAAGGATAAAACACACTTTCTGAAGGGTAAACACGCATTGAATGATTATCCACCGCAATCTTTGACTGGTGAACAGATCTTATATAAGCGTATAAGGACTACCGCTCCGGCGAAGACATCGGTATGCGGAGGAAATGGGCATGAAGAGAAAGTGGATGGCTATGGAGATTGACATCATTGGCACAAAGAAAGCATACTTTGGGAGTTATCGTACTAGACCGATCTAGGGCTACAACACAATCTTGATATAATGCATATCGAGAAGAATATACTTGATAACATTATGTTCACGACGATCTAGGGCTACAACCCAATCTTGATATAATGCTCCTGTTTGCATTTGCAGAACTCCTCCCGTAACACGTGCATCTTGCATTAGCAAGTAATTTTATAATTCATTCATTTGTTAATTAAATTAATTATTATATATATATATGTTAAACCTATCATCATTAATGATTTCATTTTGATATTGTAGGGATTGGCGCATTTTTTCGGGACTTAAGTAGTCGTACATTGAAGCAAAATCGCGTCCAACTTCTGAAAGATAATATTGTCATGATTTTGTGCAATTTGGACAAAATATTCCCGCCTTCTTTCTTTGATGTCATGGAGCACTTACCAGTACACCTACCATATGAAGCAGAGCTTGGCGGTCCAGTTCAATATAGGTGGATGTATCCTTTTGAGAGGTTTTTAAACATTTGAAAGGGAAGGCAAAGAACAAAAGATATCCAGCTGGATCAATCGTTCAATCATACATCAATGATGAGATTTCTTACTTCTCTGAACATTACTTTGCTTCGCAAATTTCACAGCTAGTAGAAGAAGGTATATATTTCATACGATTACTATATTTAATTTGTTTACAGGTTCTCGATATCCTAATTAATGATATAAATTTGCTTGTAGGTTACTTCGGTATGATCCAGGTGAAGTTCCTATATATCCTATACCGGTACCGGAAATATTCACTCAAGTTGGGCGCCCAAGTGGGAAAAGCAAAGAATTTTGGTTAACTAAAAAAGATTATAAATGTGCACATGCATATGTGTTGCGTAATTGTGACTACTTTCGCCCTCTTGAAAGGTATTTAATAATATAACTTTAGTATCCTTTCTCTTTAAATTTAGTTAACTTATCGATTCTCTTTTTCACTTTGAATACAGTGTGTTGGTCGCTCAAATTCGGTATGAATGTCCAGAACTCTCGGATGAAGATGTCACGGTGAAAAGAGATGAAGATTTTCATATATAGGTTCGCCAATATGTTAATATATAAAAAATCTTATTATATAAAGTTGGGTTTTCAAAGTTAGTCATTAACAAGATCGTGACACGTGTTAATTGAATTGATAAGATGTTGACACGTGTCAGATAATTAGTGGTAAAAAATTATATGAATTAGTTTGTAAAAAAAGAATATTTCAAAATAGAAAGAAAAAAAAATAAAATTTAAGATAATTTAACAATTACTTAGTATTAATCCTAAAAGAAAAAGGATAATCATTATAAATTAAATTTATTAACAAAAAATTAGGTCTAAGGAATAAAAAAAATAAAAAAATAAAGAAAAAATAAAATAAGTTAGTCAACTATAAGTTAATCTTAGAAAATATTTTCAATATCGTGAGGATTATGTAATATTAAAAATTTTATTATTCATTAAGTTAATCTAAATAAGTTAGTTGTGACATGTTTCAATTGTATCGCTAAGATATTCACATGTGTAAATTTAAGATATATTAAATATTTAAAATTTAAATTTATAAACCTTTCATAAAAAAAGTTCTAAATAAGTAATATATATAGAAGTATACCTAATTATAATTGATTTTTTCATTTTTAATTCAAAAATTATTATTATTTAAAACTTGGGTTTCAGAGTTACTAACTCACGTGATTGTGATATATGTCAAGTAAAACATTAGATGCCGGAATGTGACACATCTAATTTTGTAAAAAAAATAGATAAAAATAAAAAATTACAATATATATATATAGATATTCAGAACTTTTTTTACTTATAATTAAATTATTAACCTAATTTTTGGTTATGTTAGTTTGGGTTTATCAAAGAGATTAGGTTTTAATATTTACTATTAAACGAGATTATATGTCAATTTTATTTTTATAAATCAAGAGTACAGTTTAGATTACACAATTTATACGAGGTTATTTATCTGTTTCAATTTATAAAAGAGAATTAAGATTTAGATGGTACAATTAAACGAGATTATGGGTTTAACAAAATAAATGTGTTTATTAATTTTTTCTAATATATTATAATTGTTTAATTTTTAATTTATATTTAAATGTAATATGTTTTTTTGGTCAATGTAATATGTAAAGTAAATATAATTTTATATTTATATTAAATATAAATGTAATATGTAATATGTTATAGTGCAATCTCATTGGCTAAAATAGAAGGGGTGAATAAAATGGAACTAAAAAGAGACATTATTAAGTTTAAAATAAGGATAGCAAAAGTCACTATAATTCGTAGTATAATAATTTCTAAAATATTTTTTTCTTCTAATATGTAATTTTTTATACTTTCATATTTAAAAACAAATCTTAATTCTTATCTCAACGAGACTATAACTTATTTTCTTTGATTGATGTTAATTTGTAAGAAATTTGCCATCAAATTTTATAATAATTAATTAAGTTTAAGAAATACAATAAATTGCAAAGTAAAAACATAAGCGAGAATATTTTTTTAAAACACTGGAAGTTAGGAAATAACATTTTTTAGGATAATGATATAATCATGTTTAGAATATAATCTCTAAATTAAGTTTTTTGAAAAATTTGGTAATAATAATATTATGAAGATGGTGAATAGCTCACAATTTTTTTGGTGATCGATAATTCAACAGTACTAGATTTTTATAATGAATGTTTAATAACGATGGTTAAATATGTATGATATATTAAGATTTTTTTTTTTAAAAAAAAACTTTACTAACTTAAAAAATTATCTCTTTTTTTTTAATACTTTGGATATAACATTCTTACAATAACATTTAACCCGTCTATTAAACGGGCCGTAATCTTTATTAGAAAGTATGATATTCAATTAATATTGACTTTTTTTTACTGTTATGATTTTCCAAATTTTAACACATGTAATATTTTTAATTCTTACGTGAAAACATAAATTAAAACCCGCGTTTTTACGCGTGCCATTATCTATTATTATATATAGTTGCTTCAATCCTACTAATGAATTAAAAGTCTTTAAAATTTTTGATATTTACAATTTTGATCATATATATAAGTGACAGCAATGAAAGGTCAACAAAGTTTTCCTCCATGGGTTTATGAAATAGTGGAAGGTCCTGCCATCAAAATGAAGTCGTGGCCCATGTATTTTACAAGAGGATATATGTTTCACACACGATCTCACGGGAGCACGAAAAAGACAATGAATTATGGAGTATGTGTCCGAGGACAAAATGATTCTAAAGCGTCTGATGAGGATGGTTTTTTTGGGATCGTGGAAAACAAAATCGAGCTCGAGTATCCAGAATTTATTAACCTAAAAATCACATTGTTCTACTGTGAATGGTTTGATCCAACAGTTGATAAAGGAACTCGTATGAGAGATTGTGGCATTGTAGACGTCCTACAATCAAGGAGATATCGAATTTATGAACCATTTGTTTTAGGTAATTTTGATGTTCCGTGTGTTTTACTATATATAAATATTGTTGACAAATTCCTAATTCTAAATTTTACTAAATTTTACCTTTCATACCCATTCACTAAAAGACCTCGTAAATCATGGAGTACAGTTTGCAAAGTCAATCCAAGAAATGTTGTTCAAGGGAACTATAAAGAAAAGGAACTTGTGATTTTGCAACAGTCTGTTGATGATGCACCTCCGACTATTATTGAAGAAATCATCGTTGAGAGCTTAGTAGACGGACACATCAAGATGAGCCTATTGATTTTGAAATTGAAGATGCTGAAGGCGAGGACGAGTTTCAATGTAACTTATCAACATCTGATGATGAAGATGAAGAATTTGAATATGATGAAGATGAAGATGAGTAATTTATGGATTTGAGTTGCTAACATATCATTTGTAAAATATTATTATAAAACAATTTAACATATTCTGTTTAATTAATTTGTGATTTATAAGTGATATTAATGCTAGTTTAAGTTTATTTTAATGTATGTGTAAGTAATTAACGAATGATTAAGTTGGCAATTTGGTTGGATATGATCAAATAATGCATGTATTTTTTTTCCATTATAATCAGAGTCACAAAACAGTTACAATAGTGTCCTAACAACAATGGAAAGCAAACAAGACAGACGACAGCCATCGCAAATATATTACAAATAGGTCACAAATTGTGACCATTTTGGGACAGCCGTGCTTAGTCACAAAATAAAACTTGTATTATATACGATTTATATCAATACAGTTGTTATGTCATAAACACTCAAATAAATTACATACAATACATATATAAGTAGAACTTGCCAAAATCATGCTAAGATAACTTGTTAAAAGAGTTTTTCTAAATTTTGATAAAATATCGTCATAAATATGTCCGTAAAACATCGCAAACAAGGCACACAACAGGCGTTGCAAATAAATTACAAATACGTCACAATTTGTGACCGTTTTGGGACGGGCTTGTCTTAGTCACAAAAAAAAAACTTGAATTATACAAGAAGAAGAAGAAGAAGAAGAAGAAGAAGAAGAAGAAGAACTCTTCTACATCAACTATTGTTAAAGTGTACTCAAACAAATGACGAAGGCAATCATTTTGGCCTTGGATCCCTTGTGCAGACAATAAACAAAAGAAAGAGGAAAGAGAGTTATGCGAGCTCTTCTACATCAACTATTGTGGATCTTCAAGATCAACTTCGGCGCAAGATTTCAACTACTCCGTGCAGCCAACTGCTGCAGCCACAGGATCAGGAACCACACCACCCTCCACTTCAGCTGCCAGTTCCCCTCTTTCTAACACTTCTTCCAACTTATGAACTTGATTTGCTCATTTGGTGAATGTATTTTGTTGAATACTTAATTAGGATGATCTTTTGGTATGATTAGGATGATATTTTGGTACGATTAGTGTTTTTAATAGTCGTTTCTAGAATTAATTGTATTTCAAATTCGATATTTAACAGGTTTAGAAATCCCTAATACTCACCAATTTGTGACCAAAACAATTATATTTGAGACTAATTATAATGGTTACTAATATGAAACATAATTGAGACTAAACCAAGAGTCTAAGAGTAGTCACAAAATTTAAAGACTTATTTACGACTAGCTTGTCACTGAAACTCTCATTATCTCGGACAAATTTGGGACCAAATATTTATAAATCCCAAGCACAAAAAACAATTGACATTACCATTTTTGTCTTTAAAACATAGCAACACTCGACTATAGTTTAGTCTCAAAGTCGTCTTTAATATGGGACGATCTTTTCAGTCACAAAAACGTCGTTCATATTATACGTCGCGTTTTAGTTGTAAATGTGCTACCCCTTCTCGCAGTCACAAATCCGTTGTTAATTTATGAAGATAATATTCAGTCGGAAAGTTGTCGCAAATGTGTGACCATTAAGCGACTGAAAAATTTAGCGACCGTTTTTTTGGGACCGTTTTATTTAGTCAGAAAACAGTCGCAAAACATCACTTTGCGACTATTTAGTGACGTTTTCCGGAGTCCCAAACGCAGGTTTTCTTGTAGTGCAAAGCCAAATCAATCAAAAACACATCAAAAGGGTTTAACATGCTCAAATTAGCCATGGTCACGCACTCCCCTTTTGATTGGAATAAACAGGCCTGAAAACAAGGACAAGACTCTCCTAACACCCACAACCACGAAACTCCCATTCTCTTTGCTAGATCCCTCAATAACAAGCCATAGAAACCCCATAAACCTCTAGAAAACACCTAAAGGAACAACTCTCCCTCTCTGCCTTTTCTCTCAACTTTCAGGAAGCGAAGTTTTAAGTCGACCTAGGTTTTCCCCAAGACCAAAAGTTAAAATAAACCGTCTAACTCAAAGTTTGTTGGTGTATCGACACCCACCCTTGGTGTCGATCGACACTACAAAATTCTGAACACGGGTGTTACAAGAGGCAAAATGATGTTTTTTTGTAAATTAAAACTCAGATCCACGAAAACTAATTCGAAAAGTGAGAAACCTGATTTCTATATGTAATGGTAGTTTCGGATTATGATATGGTTATTATAAATTTTGAGAAATCGTGGAATCGTTTAATTTCTTCTTTACACCAATTTCAAGGATAAAGAAGAAACACAGCCTCCTCCTTCGTGCTTCTACCCCGACTAAAAATCTTTATTTCTTCTATTAATCTCCTGAATGAATTCTAAAAGAGAGAGAGAGAGATAGAGATAGAGAGAGAGAGAGAGAGAGAGAGAGAGAGAGAGAGAGAAGGAGGATTAAAGAGATTGAAATAGATGAGAAAATATGTTGAATTTTGTTTGTTCATATTTTTAGAGTGAAATAAAATGAAATCTAAAATGACACCAAATCACTTGGACATTGAATAACAATGTTTTTAAGGTAATTTATAATACATCAAACAAATGCATAATTTAATAACAAGTGATTTTAATGCACTTTATAAAAAACCTAATTGAATAACAATCGATTCCAAAATCCTTCCAGTTCAATAGCACCCCCTAAACGTGAGATTGAGAGAATAAAGAAAGAGATTTGGAGAAAGATATCAAAGAGACATTGCTAAAGAGTTGACATTATAAAAGCATGCAAAGGTATAGTAGATTGCTAAGCTCGTTGCTATTTTTTGTAAAACAAATATGGTAAGGTTTTTGAATGAACTACATCAACATTAGAGAGAATGTTCAGAAACTGATAGTAGAGAGCACCAAGAGACTAAGAAGCGAAGATCTAGACAATTAGAAACAACAGAGGTTTAGGGTAAAGAAATTGAAATAATACCTAATGATATTTTTCTGCAGATGATGAAACATAGTAAAGAAGAAAGGAGAACATAGTACATTATGTTAGTTTCAACTACGATTTCTCAATTGATTTCAGTTCCAGTCTAATTATTCTCATGACTTGTCAAAGATCACAACGTGTATGCTCAACAGGATATGCAAGAACAGAGGAAAAGAAACATTGAGAAGGAGAGAAATGCTCTATTGACATTTGATAACGTGTTGTTTAGATGAGTTATTAATATTTTCTTATTTTTACTTTCTTTAATAGATCAATTATATGACAAAAGATTGATCTATGAAAGGAAAAAATGATTAAGAAACTATTGATAATTCTACTAAACAAAACCATATCAATCTTAAGCGAGCATCTCTTCTTTCCCACACAATCTTTTTGTTTCTTTGTTCCTGTACATCTTGTTGAGCATATTTGATGTGATTCTCTAACATAGCTTGAGAATAATTAGATTGAAACCATAAAATCAAATCATAAGTCACAACTGAAACTAAAATAGTGTATTATCTTCTTTTTTTTGTTCTATTCTTTAAATCGTTATCTGCAAAGAAATATAATTATGTGTTATTTCAGTTTCTTACTTAAAACCTCTGCTGTTGCAGATTTTCTTGAGCTTCTCTCAACTGCATCTCAATGTTCTCTGCTCTCAGTTTTTGAAAATTCTCTATAGCTTTGATGTAGTTCGTTCAAAAATCCTAATAAATGTTTTCTTAAAGAAAAACAAACAAAGTAAGTCATAAGACTCAACATCAAATAACAAATCAGTAAATTAGAATATTAACATTAAAAGTCATGGGCTATTGATTTTGTATACCCTTTCATGCTTGTTTATAACTCCTTTTAATGGCCTCTTTGAAATATCTTTTCATTCACTCGCTCACCAATCCTGATTTTTTTTACTAAAAGTCAAAATAAAATAAAAAATATTTAATGTAACAAATAAAAATTGTCTACGATTTTAGCTTTTTTACCCTCTTCCACGTCTCAACATCTTCATGTCTCTATTGCAGCTGAATCCCTCCCATACGAGTCTTGGTGATGAGGAAATATAAAGTCTTTTCAACCTAAGAAAATAGTATAAACTCATGTTTCGTAATCCATGAACACACCAAGGAGAAGTAAAAAGGTTATTTTGTTGAAGTTTTCTTAAAACTTAATTTTTTCTAGTCACATTTTATTATTTTCATAAAAGCAGAAGTTCCAACTAAATAGGGCAGATTCAGTTGGTACCAGTTCTTAATTTTGTCACGTTTCGAGAATGTGATAACCCATGGATGCTTTCTCCCAACTTGAAGAGATTTAACAGCTTTACGCCATGCCGTGCAGACAGTGGACGCACAAATTTTATCTCTTCAAACAAGAAAATTCATAATTATTTTCAAAACGCTTGATAGAAGGTCATTAAAATGAAAAATGTTTCAGACATCTCTTTTGGCCTACATGAATTCCACTCAGCTTTGAAATGAATAATATCTTAAATTGAAATATATATGGGATTCCTAGCATTAAGATTAATACTCATATACATGTCGATCAAATAATTAAAAAAAAAACACATTTAGAATAACATAACAATGCCATGAGGCTACAAGAAAATAAATTAATATATGCAAAAGGTTTCAAGGAAGGTACAGAAATTGAAAGTTATATATTGCATGATGCTTTAAGAAATTCTAGAAAACATTATGCCCACATCTTCGAAACCATAACTATTTCATTTTGGAAGTTACAAATACTTAATATAATCACTAGCCATTAACATTACTTAAGATACATTAGATAAATAAATGATGCTAGATTCAACATTTAATATGCTATATTATTTTTGTAAAATACACAAGGAAAAAAGAGCAATAACTAAAACACCATGCATTGGGTTTATTAAAAAAATATTAGTACATATCTAATAAAATCCTTATACTTTATGAGGTTTCAAAGATCCGTATACTTATCCAAAAAATCTTTTAACCTAAATTTTGATACCCAATTTTGATTTACTTGAATTAACTAAAGAGAAACACATCGATCCAAAAAAATCCTCAAATATGATAACAAAGATCAAAAGAAATTAACAACTACATAAAAGGAAAACCCAAAAAAATATCGTACATAGATAATAAAGCCGTAACGTAACTCTTATGAGATCCAAATTTTTTGAGAAACTTAATTTTGAAAACCGATTCTTAGATTCAACATAGTTTAACAAAATGGAAAGACACAATCAGTCAAGTAAACTCCTCAAATATGACTACAAAAAAAAATATATATATTTTAAAAAAAAACATAATCTATCGTCTGACATATATCGCATATAAGTCTTGGAGTCCCTAAATATATATTGTGACTGGAAAACAATAATCTGACATATAAAAATTCAATTTAGGATTCTTGAGAGAGATATAAATAGAAAGGGGGAGAGAGAGAGGGGGAGAACTTACAAGATAAGCTTTCCTCTATCACCAGTCACTTTGAGTCACAACACATAATAAAGACACAAGTATAAGTGGTTTCACAACATATAGATATCCTAAAACCATGTTGAAAATCATGCCTATAGCACCCTTCTGGAACACACCTTTCCACTTTTTCCCTAGTCCTCACCTTCCACCATTTTTTCAATGTGAGCAACAAGTCACTCATGATGGCAATCCTTCTTGCACACAAAAACCATTGACTCACAGAAAAACAAGCAGGCACAACAGAAATAAAGAATAAGGATAATATCCCACAAACAAAAATAAATCACAAGTAAGATTCCACACAACAATATATGGTTCATTTGCAATGAGCTCCTTACCTTTTCTCAGAATCGTCACCCTTTAAAGAGCCTACACATAGGTGCTCGCTATCTGTACTGGACCAACAAAAACTATTGACGATATACCCATCCCAACTATTTTCCACAACCCTCTTCACTCAAAAATTTTTTTTAATACTTTTGTTACTCTCTCTGCTTCACAAAGAGTGTCATTTTAAAGTTTTATTTTTGTTTCACAAAGAGCGTCACTCTACATTTTCAATGTAATATTTACTCTAATTTTCCAAGTTTTAGCCTCAAGCCATAGCTAATCAAACCATTATGCACAAATTAAATAAGGGTATAAAAGTATAATTTAATATTTTCTTAATTTGTGTGAAATGTGTCAAAGTGACACTCTTTGTGAAACAGATGGAGTATGTCTTTCAATAAGAAAATAGTTTTGTCATAAATTTCACTTTACATCAATGGTATGACTTTATTCTTTTATTAATAAATATTTTTCTGAGCAAACAAAAAAAATATTAATGTTTTAACATAAAATACTAAAACTAATATCGTTGTTATACACCTATTTTAAAATAATATAATTCTCCGTAAATTTAAATTAAATTTGTAAAATATATATATTTAACATATAGTACGTTATTAAATACTCCCTCTGTTTCAAAAATAGTGTCATCTTGACACATTTCACACAAATTAAGAAAGCATTAAAATATACACATATGCCCTTATTTAATAAGTAATGTATGGGTTCAATTAGTTTTCGATTAAGGGTAAAATTAAGAAATTTAATGTAAAATATGCATTGGAAATGTAGATTGACACTCTTTGTGAAACAGAGGGAGTATTTATTAAAATTGTTGGTTACCATTTACTATGAAATTTTTCAACTATTCATCTAATTGAATAGATAGTTCCATTGTTTCCTCATTTTCGTAAAAAAAAAAATACTATGAATTCATTTTCCTTTTTGTTCCTATGGTTCTTTTGATGGTTTATCGGAGCCATAGCTTCATGCCTATCATACTAACACATAATCTCAATCAATCAGCATATCATGATTATAGATCAACATGTCACAACCCTCACCTTGGCTTAATATGAAGAAGACATCACTCTCTTTCCTGACATATTCGATACTTACCATTAACTAGCTTTCTCACTAAGTTTCCCAATTTTGAATGAGTTCCTCTTTCTCCAGCAACAATCTCTAAGAGTCGACAACACCTATGAAAAGGCTCATCCCAAACAGACCTTGTTTTGCGAACCAAGCAATACAACTAGTCATGCTAGATTTAGACTTGCACTCCCTAGAAAAGGTTTAAGAAAACGGGAATTACACTGTAAAATACTGAAAGCATTGCAAAACCCTTCAATATGAAACTAAAATAATGAGTTGGAAACATACCCACCAAGTTTCATCCACAATGGTGTCCGGTTGCCTCTCCATGTTTATACCATTTCTTAAGATTTTTCCTTGATTTCTTCTCCCTTTGCTCTTCCATGACCTCTCTCTTTTCTTCTCTAGGGTTAGGAGGCACAAAATTAAAAGGAAGAAAACCCTAAGATCCTTATTTATACCTATTTATTAATCTAGGTTTAGAGTTTGGGTGTAATGGGCTTGGTGGACTTATTGGGCCTTTCTAGGTTTCAGGGATTTTTTTAAGTTTGAGTTTCTTTTCCCCCAAACAACAAGACTGTCTTGGTGGTTTACAATTACAACTAGATAACTGTTATTTATTTAATATTGAACATAGTAAGTTGAACGTAATCGACATGCTTATAAAAAGTTCCAATTAATATCGGAAATACGTTTCTTAATCTAAAAATTAATTGAAAGTTTTGCTTAGATATTTAAGTTATATTTAATGCTCAAACCCTAATTTTATATTAATTTTATTATATATGAAACTTAGGTAATTAAACTTAGGTAATGAACCATTAAATTTCGAGCTTCAACCAACTATATATAATTAAAACCAAAATTTAACTGAAGCTTGTGTAACAATATAAGGTATTGCTTAGTCTTTGAGAAATCAAATATGGGTTAAAATTCCCTTAAAGGATGGTGTTGTTTGCTATGTACATAGAAAAATTACAAACCATATATTATGACATGTATATCCTATCATTTCCTAAAAGAGGATTTGGTAGTATTAGTGCAAGAGTTTTTTGAATCGAGGGCATTCAAAAAATGGGGTTAAGTGAAACAAATACAATAGTCTTATACCCTTGTTTCACTTAAGTTATAGTACTTTCTTGGGTACATAGAATATTATACAATACTCAGAGGTTATATATATTATCTTAAGCATCAGTCGCATTTTAGTTATGTGGGGATTAGTTTGAATCCAAGTTCCTCTTTCTTCAATTATAGGGTTTGGTTAAGAGTGAAACAAGTGGAGACTCTTTAAGAAGCAGAAGGTTTAATTTGAAGATAAGAAGGAGAAGAAGCTAGACGAGTAAGAGGGTTCAAAACAATACCAATGAGTACATCCCATGTGCCCTCTCTGTGTTTAAATCAGAGCCGTACGATAGAAGGATATGCTATGAGGAGACAAAGTATGCAAACCTGCAATTTGCAGCCTCCTAAGAGCATTGATGCCTAAAGGAACAAAGATAACAAGACAAAACTGGAGTCAAAGGTTTGGTAAATGTCATTGTCCTAAGTGGTCCTTGTTTTTGTATAAAACAGAGGTCTTGTGTTCATTGTAAGGTACTGCGGGTTGTGAGAGAAAATAAAGTGGGGAAACACAGTGAGAGAAGTTGAGCTTTGTATTTGCCAAATGTGGGTGAGGGGAAAGCTGTAAACTCTCAAGTGATTAGTGGATTTCGAGACACCGTTTGGTGCAGCTGAACTTGTTAAACTGTGTTTGTCTCCCTTTCTTTGTTTCCTGTTCTCCATCATTCTCACTTTATCTCTGCATTCATCATCATCTTCTTGTTATCACAATCCCAGTCTTGCATTCTTCTTAAAAAACAGTTCCAAAGTAAAGCTTGAAAGCTTAAAGGATAAGAAAGCTTCAGCCTTGAGAGGTTACAAAAACTATTACAAGTTATAATAATATGCAGTGGATTTTGGATGTTTAACGGTCAATTGGCTATAATTTTTAATAAGAAAATAAAAATGGGTTCTTCACTCATATAAATGAAATATTTGAAGAAAGCTTTCAGTTATTTTTAAATTGATGTCCATGGACAATAATAAGGAACTTGGTTACCTCGATTAGGTTTCACTTGTTTGGACATTGGACTTTGGTGGGCGAGATAAGTAAACAAACTGCTAATCACAATAATTATTAGATCGATAAAACATATTTTTAATACATATTTGAACTGTTTTGATTGGTGCCATTGTGAATCCCAAAATGTCACTCATTTTTGTAATAGTGTTTGTATTTATTATTCGTTGCACTATTATGCTTCGCCCACAACGTGGTGGGCTAGTGGTAGGACCAACATGGTTGAAATGGTGAAACTCCCACATCCCAAATTTGATTACCCTCTATTGTTGTTATAAACATCTTATTCCGAGGTCTGTCAGTTAGGCCAATTGGGCCAATTGGTTTAGTTAATAGTCAGAGATGCATGCGGTATGAATACCCCCAGACAATAGTCGGAAGGCATTCCAAATTTGGGGTTAGGTAGTGTGCTAATTCAACACCTAGGTGTTGACAACGAGTCCACATGTTAGCACTTCCGAGCGTTCCTCCCAAGACTGATCGGGTCAGCCGATTAGGTATATATTATGTTCAGCTTAACGAATTATATTAAATAAAATATAGTTTATTTAGTTGTAGTTATAAACTTAATTAATGATTTTGATTAGATTACGGGATCTAGAGAACCTCGGAAAATCTGGGGATATATTATGCACGATATATTTCTTTTTTATGAAAATATGCGAGTTGTTTTCAGTTATTGTTATTTTTTTTTTGGGTTTTATTAAAAAAAAAACATCATATTAAATGTAAAATCTGGCATGATGGGTTGATCTAATGCATCTTAAAGGAGTTTTGTGGTGATTACATTAAATAATTATAACTTCCACTATGAAACAGTTATGGTATCTAGATGTATGGATAATGTTGTTGTTCTTAAAGCATCTTACAATGGTTTTCTGGTATTTCATGTCTTACTGCTCCAAAATTTAATATGTTGATCGAACGTATATGCATGTAAGTCAAACAAACATGTCAGTACACTGGACAAGAGAAGAAGGTTTTCCCTTCCATCAACCATTTTGGAGATAATGATTTTTTTTTTCGAGTTAAGAGAGGAAATTTCTGCGTTTGTTGTCTACAAGGCTTGACATAAAGCCGTTCCAGCTGCTCGATTTGTTGGAAAGGATCCATTAGAACGACTTGCCAAAACGTGACGACTTTATTGTTCTCTTCAATCCATTAGAACGACAGAGGTACACACTGAATTTTTGCAATCATCCATTTGCTTATCATCGAAACTTAGACGTTCTTAGGCGGTGGGACGATACAAAGGCTCTTAAGAGGGCGTAGTTATCTCTGCATCTGCCATATCATTAAACAGTAGCAGGATACACAACTCTTGCACTTTTTAAACCATAGTTTGGGAAGTACACACGGATCATCATACCTAGAACATTCAATCTCTTCTATGAGGAGTACATACTTGAGGAGTAGTATTAGTCTTCTCGTCCCAATTTGAGGAGACATGTTTATACACCATCGGTTTCTAGTTGCAACACGTATACATGAGAAAGAGCTCTTCATTCTTCTTAGTCAAGCAAATTCTCTTGAGAAAATTTATATATCATCATATTAATATATGGGCACATGTGTTCACTCCATTCTTATGACTCACTAGACCAAAGTCAACTAAAATACCTCCTGAGATGAAGCAGTAAAAGTGACTATTGGCATGTAAGAGGTTGTTATTCATATACTGGTCATATCGAAGAGAGCAAGAAAATTCTTGTGTAATCAACTTAGTTGCTACGGGATAGAAATGCTTAATGATATTATCGCACAAATACACGGTATAGGTTCCGAAGAGAAAACAATGGCCTAAAAGGACAGCTCACGCTTTGGCAAATTTATAAGCTCGAGTGTAAAAGATAAAGAAGAACTTGTCCAATAATCTGGATTTTCGCATAAGCAACATTCAGTCTTTCGGGTAACAAACATTGGATCCAACATTTCTTTTTCCCCAAACTCGTCCATCATGATCTTGACTCAACCAACAGCCAAAAAAATTAACAAACACCACGAAAACATACAACTGAGAAAGAAGATTAATAGTACATTAACAAAAAAAAATAAGACAATGATCTAATCGCTTAGATAAGCCATGGTTCTCCACTCACTTCCAAAAAAAGAAGATTCTGATAAAGAACAACAAAAACTGGTAATATGATCTTCGTTGAGAAGATCCAGTCCCTTGAGCTCTTTGTATGAATTGTGAACGAACGATGAAAGATCCGTAAATAACAAGACAAATGAAGATGATATGGTGATAGAAAGGATCTGTGGGAGAATGATGATAATGTAAAGGAATGAGAATGCCTTGTGGATCGATTGTAACTTCCAATATTGCGGAAAGACCACTGACCTAACAAACTTGCTTAGGCTTGGATATGACACACCAAACGATCACAAGATGAAGAGATATTACACACCCTTCAGATCAAACAATTTGGAAAGAGATTGATAATAAATTTTTTGATGAGTTCTCATAAGAGATTACAAAGGATATATAAAGAAGCAAAGAAGCTTGTTTCGAAACAAACACACCAAGTTTCGAAACAACATTAAAAACATTCGAAAAAGACCTTAAATTTTAAACTAGAGTTTGAATGATAGAAATGACTCTTTCCTTTTTTATAAAAATGTGGCACCTTGGCAAAGAAACAACAATCAGCTTGGGAAAGAGTGTGTGGGCTTGCCTCATTAAAAACTTCACTTACAAAACCTATTGGGACAAAACCAAGAGGAGGGAAAAAGAGTGCAAGTCACACACCTCTATTGTTGTTACTTAATCGACTTGAATCACAACCAAAATAGTTGGATAAGTTTCTTGATTAAGATTCCCTTCAATCTTAGTACCCTTTGACCATATATTGACTAATTTAGTCTCATATTTTGCCCCCTACTATTGATTTAATTTAAGTAAAAAGGAAAAAGAAGAAACGTGGACCTACTCAAAAATCTTCATCTTCTCTCTCCTTCAACCACGATCTAGATCTATCCTCCATCTCTCCATCAACGAGCTCCTCCTCACACACACTTACCATCGTCTTATTCATCAACACGAGAACCCAATAACTTAGGCAATACACTTAATCATATCTATTGTTAAATTCATAACTCGTTGGCATGAAGTGGAGTTGTTGTGGATTGTATTTGTTCATCCTTATTGGACTATTAACAATGCAATTAGAGATATTGTAAATTTGGATTTGATCAGAATTTTCTTATCCTCATTGTCAATTAGGCTGAATTGGGTCGACTATTGTTCATAATGTGTGCATTGTAACAGTTCAATCGAATTGAATCGTAGGAATGTAATCCGAAAATTAGTAGTGGTTGTAGTACAATTGGTAGAACTTGGTATAACTATTCGGGTACCACTGGTATAACTATAATGGTAAAACTAGTAGTACAAATGGTACTCTTTGGTATAACTTGGTATAACTATTAACATGACAAAGATTATAATGTGAGTTTTTATATTCTATTTCAGGCCACAATGAATAAAAATTATCAACAAATCATAATTTATGATTATGGAGGATATTATGCAACAAGGAAAATTGAACCAAGATGGAATTCAAGAGATAAAGTTAACCAATCAATCTCTTAGAATGGAGACAGAGGAAGTCACTTATTCTGCACTGGTGAACAAGATATGCAGGAAGGCGGTTGTTGATGAAACAACGACTGAGCTGAAATTTAGTTACGTTCTAGAATCAGTGGAGCCTAAAAGACCAATATACATATTTGATGATGATGATGATATTATGTGTTATATGGATATGAATGAAGATCATTTCAAAGTTTTGCATGTCAAAGTCGTAAATCAAGGTATGAGAAGAGTTGAGGAAGTATAGGTTGTTCACTCAATGAGGAGCATATTTCAAGTAGTAGAGTGACAGATGGGAACATGTTTCTTGATGAAAGCAAGCCGTTTGAATGTCATGAGATGGTAGAAAATAGTGATGGGAGAGATGGGAACATGATTCATTATGAAGAACAGTCCGAAGAACGAGCAATAGTAAAAGATGGCACACATGTTGCTGAGATCACACCTGCTGCTGAGATGACACATGTTGTTGTGATCACACCGGTTGTAAACCGTGAATGGAAGATGGTTTGGATGTGACTATACGACAAGAATTTGAAAGCAAGCAAGGAATTAAAGATTTAGTTGAAAAAAGCTACGCATAAGAGTTGTTTTGACTTTATTATATTGAAATCGGATCCTATGTTGTTTGTGCTTATAGTTTCTCGGTCAGAACTTACAGTAAAATACATGCTTACTGTCAGTAACAAGTACAATGAATAAAAAAAGGAGAGGCACATCTCATTTAGTTACATCTGTTTTGCGTGAAGATTTCCCATGTCTGATAGACACTAAAACTCCAAAATATCTCATCCCTTTGGTTCAATCAAAAGTTGTTATCAAAGTGTCATACACAATCGCAAATAGAGGAAAAAAGCTAGCTGGATCTGACCTTTGCGGTACCCTAGAGGAAAGTTATAAGTTGGTTTTTTTTTTTTTTTAATAATCAAAGAGGTTCTGGGCCAAAGCCCATATATCCCCTCAGGCCCGAGCCAAGCGCTACTCGAACCGGCGACCTCTGAACTTTTGCCTAAAATCTTTACCAATTGAGCTATTAGCACTAGGTAAGTTGGTTTATTTTTATATGCACATGTTGGAGAAGATGAATGCAGGTACAATTTCATATGTTGAATTAGATGAAGCCCAGAGGTTTAAGTATTTATTCTTTGTCTTGGGGGCGTGCATTGAAGGCTTCAATGCCAATAGAAAGGTGATCATTGTGGATGCAACTAGTATTAAAAATGTATATGGTGGAGTACTAATCGTGGCTTCAACTCAAGATCCGGATCGCCACCATCATCCGATTGTAATTGGTGTAGTTGATAGTGAGAACAATGCAAGTTGGACTTGGTTTTTCAATAAACTGAAATCAGTTATCCAGATTGTTCTGAGTTGGCACTCTTTACTGATAGACATCAAAGCTTGATCAAATCAGTAAGTACGGTGTACCCATTGTCTCACCATGGGTATTGTATTTATCACTGGACTCAGAATGTTAAACTTAGCTGTAAAAACATGAACAGAGATTTAGTTGCGACGATGTTCATGCAAGTTGCGAAGGCTTACGCTGAGTCTGAATTTGAGAAACTCTATGCTGATGTCATTAAAAGGTTTCCAGCCGCAAGTACTTATCTTGATAAACGGGTAGGACAAAATAAATGGGCGCGACGTTTTTTTCCAAGAGCTAGATATAACATTGATACAACTAATATAGAATCTATTAATGGTGTCTTTAGATTCTTAAGGGAAAAACGCGTTACTACCAATGATAGATATAATTGTTGCTAAACTAGTTGAATGATTTAATACATATAGGAAAGTATCCTTATAGACACTAATAGAGCAAAAGTTAGTCCCTTTTGTTGAGAAGTTGATGCACGATAGACGTGCAGATGCAAAGCTCTTACCGGTGACTGAACTAAATAGCTATTTTCTGGAATACAATGTGGCTGGAGGTGACGGTAGTAGTTATGTGGTTGATCTGGAAAAACAAACTTGCTACTGCAAACAATTTGATATTGATAGATATCTGTGTATGCACGCTATTGTTGCTGCCATGAAAGCAGCAAAAAACGTTGGTAATGAGATCCAATTGCATGAGCTAAGTAGTAAGTATTATTGGATGGAGCAGTGAGCATTGGGATATTTAAGGACGATATATCCAGTTCTTATCATGTCTATGTGGATCATTCTGGACGATGTGCGTGATTTGGTTGTCTTTCATAAATTTTATGTCAGAAAGAGAGGAAGAAAACCAACAAATAAGATTAAATCAACAGGAGAGCATGGACGCAGGAAGAAGAAATCTTCCATTGCGAGCTGGTTTGAGAGTCAGAGTTCCCGAAGTTGATTGATTATAGTTTTATGTAATATCCTATTTGAACAACCAGATACAACTTATTTTCATTATGGTATAACTTGAATAATTTGAATTTGATTTTCGAACTTTCTTAAGTCAACTTGTTTTTCAATGATTTTTAAATTGATATATAACTTTTAATATAAAAAATAAGGATTTATTTGAATTTTTATAAACATGAATTGGAAAAAAATAAATAAATATAAACATGAATTGAATTAAAATTTCATCACGTGATCCAGTATATATATAATAAGGAATAATTATTTTTATTATTATACTTCACTATAGATATCACCACATTCTAAGTTTATCATGAAATACCTTATATTAAATGTCACTTTATCATTGCAAACAACATATAATTAGAACAGCTAAGAAATGAATGTTTTCAAAAATATTTAGGCATGTACATGTGGTATATGTACCTCAATTAATTAAAATCATGTGTACAACTAAAATTATTTCTTTTAAACATAGTATAACAAATTACAGCTAAAAATTTGAAAATGTACAACTTGCTAAAACTAGTATAACTTGTAAACTTGGTACAACTAGTGCATTTTGGCGGCTGCACATGTGTCTTTTGGCAACTACACATGTGCACTTTGGCAGCTACACGTGCGTAACGTGGATCACGTGTTTGTTGTTTGGTCCTTTTTTTTTCTTTTTTCCTATACTTTAGAATTTTCAAAAATTTTAATTTCAAATTGAAATTGAAAGGGGGAATCAGGTGGATAGCTAGCTAGGGTTTCGGGTTTACTGTCCTTTTATTCTCTTCTCTTCTCCTCCTTCTTTCTAGGTTTGCAATTTCGTCCTTTTCTTTGGGTTTGCGATTTCTGAGAATGAGCTGCGAATCAGAAGCATCGGGAATCTTATGTGGAAATTCTTCTAACTGACGAAGATTCACTGGAATTCCAAAAAAGTGTCATTGTGGGTCACCAATAATTGACATAATCTCTCAATCCATACCAAATTCGTGTCGTCGCTACTACCATTGTGAATATGCATATGATAGAAGGGTAAATCATGTAAATTTGTTTGATTACTATTGTGTTTGTGATTTAGTTACCAACTTTTCCTTCTAATTTTTGATCTTTTATGTAGCTTGTGAACGATGGACATGTCTTAAAGTGGGTTGATGAAGCATTGGTGGATAAGGTAAGACAATTGGATTTTCAAGTTGGTGTTCTTGAGGAAAAAGTTAGTCTCATGAAGATGGAAAGGATGAGAGATAAGAGGAAATCAAGAAAACGTGGATACTCGTTTTATGTGGTTGTCTTCTTGTGATATCTGGGAATATGGTACAACCAAGTGTAACTTGTTCTTCATAGTTGTGCAACTAAGTATAATCTTTAACACCAAACTTTAAAAGAGTTTATTAAAATTTTGATATGAATAAAAACAGATTCTACCTAACATCTAAAGTCATTAAAACACCATATAACGCACAAACCAATAACACCCCCTAACGTGTTCTTCGTAATGGTACAACTAAGTATAAATTTTTCTTATCGTGTAATCTAATTGTAACTTTCCCCTTTCCCTATTGGCTCAACTTTGTTGGTAACTTTGAACTTACTTTCTGTATTCGGGTTGTAATGTATGGTTGTAAAACTAGTATTTTGTAATGGTACAAGTACTATCTAGTTTTACCAAGTTGATCTTTTGAATGCAGTTGTACATAGTTTATAATATAAAATAGGCAACTCAGAAACTTAACAAACAATATTAAACTTAACCAGAATAGTTCAAAGCACACCAATCCAAAAACATACTAATCCAAAAACACATCAACCCTTAAACACAAAAATCCATTAACACAACAAACCATAAAACCAATCCAAAGAGTTCACATATAAAATAATTCAAAACACACAACGTTAAACAAACCAATCTGAAGAGTTCACATGTAGGATGGCTCATAAATTACCCTTCTTCACAATCTGTCTTTTCTGAATAGGACTCCTTAGTACTACACTAGATCCCTTCTTCTAGCCTATGATCTTCACCTTTTTACCTTGGTGAGCATTCACATCTTCTGTTTCGTCAACTTCTTCTCTTTCCCTCTTTTCTCCTTTCTCCTTAGCTTGTTCTTTCTCGCCATGTTCCATCTCAACATCCTCGACATCTTCCTTTTGGCCAACTACAGTTGTACCAAGTTTTTCTTTCTCTTCATCAACCTTCTCCTTCTTGGTCTCGGATTTCTCAGCTATCTCCTTCTCAACTCGCTCTTTCTCGACCAGAATCTTCTTAGCTATCTCCTTCTCAGCTTGCTTTTTCTTGGCCTTATCCTTTTCAGCTTGTTCCTTTTGTGCTTGCTCCTTCTAAAGTTTCTCCTTCTCTGCTTGCTCCTTTCAGCCTTATCCTTCTCGGCCTTATCCTTCTCGGTCTTATCCTTCTCTGCTTGCTCCTTCTGTGCTTGCTCCTTCTCAGCTTTCTCCTTCTCTGCTTGCTCCTTCTCGACCTTATCCTTTTCAGCTTGCTCTTTCTCGGCCTTATTTTTTCTCAGCTTGCTTCTTCTCGCCCTTATCCTTCTCAGCTTGCGCCTTCTCGGCCTCGGCTTTCTCAGCGTGCTCCTTGTCATTTGTATCTCAACTACTACCTTCATTCGTGTCTCCATTTCCACCTTCATTCGTATAATATTGATCTTCACCTGAGGCCCATTTCACATATGATTCCATAGATTTGACTCTGCCATCCAGACCATCAACCTTCTCAATGATTTCCTTAAACACATGCCTCACTTGTTCTTCTAGCTGAACCAATATATCTCCTAGCTGAGCCAAATCCATCGGAGCCATTGTAACTGAAGCCACATTCTCTGGGTTCACATCTTCGAGATTCACTCCTTCAGGATTCACATCTTTAGGATCATGATTTGCCTCGATTCCCCGGGTGGCGAAATCTTGGTTAGAAAGCTCTTCAAACCATATTGAATTCTCTTCCTCAATTAAATACTTGGTCCAACCATCAACAACGGGATCATCTACATCATTAAAACGAATCTTTTCATCCATGATACGACCTAAAAGACGTTTCTCACGTGATGATGGAGTCAAGATACTCTCAGTATCTTATGAAAATAAGACAATATAATGCCAAACCAACACAGTAATACCAAAAATGAATAAGATAAGTATGATTATTTTTAACCTTAGTTGTACCAAGTTGGTCATAAATTTTCTTCAATGAAAAAACTTTCATTTTACTTGCTTTAAATTTCATCTTGCATATTAGAGGACTATGACGGTGTGCATGTGCATTATTAACACATTCTCTGAAATTTTCCTTTATAACAGAAATTGCCTCAAAAACAAGAACTTACCCACAACACAAAATTATGGACTTAAAATTGAGTTATACCAAGTTATACTAAGTTGTACCATTTCAAAAATCAAGAATTACCTCTAAGGGAATGACGAAAGTTGGAAAGACCCATTGTTGTGTGCTCAAAACTCAATCAAAGTGGTTCATACAATGAAAGATGTTCTTCATTTTCTCATCAAAAGCCAAACGACCACAAGGGAACGTTTTATACATGTCAAGATCATCAACAGCCCTAAGAAATAATGGCTCTACAGATGGTGCTTGCATCCCCGCCTTCTTCTTCGCTATGATGACGCTACACAAGAAGTAGAGGACCGCCATCTTCACTCGATCTGGAGAAGATCTCTTCATCGATAAAATCTTTACTTTGAAATCATCATATTTTATTATTGTACCAACACCAGAATGCTTCCCAACAAACTCTGTACTGCCCAATGATTCCATGTGCCGTGGATACTCATGGCAGTATAAGCCAGAAATCAGTGCCATTTCTCTATGAGAAAACCTGATGGGAATACCATTTACTATGAACCAGTATTCCTTTTTCTTCTCTAAATACGCGGTCCGATAGTTAAGAATAGAGATTTATCCTAAAGGTTTTATATTGTAGTTCAAAGTAGTAGTTCAAGAGGAGTGTCCTTGATTTACAGGTTTGCAAATTGGTTGTATTTGCTTTCTTGTTCCAGTGAAATCAAAATTTGGCCTTGGTCCCGGGAAGTGGGAAAAACCGAACCTCGTTAACTAGCTTTGTGTCTTATTTATTTTCTGCACTTTATTATTGCCTCATCCACATTTACACTATGCAGTGTACTATCATGCTAAATCTAGATCCCCTTCCTTATATGATAAACATGGATTCAATGATACAGCCAACACACTTATGAGATAAGCATACTCGAATCGATTTTCAATATTTTCATTCCCAAAAAAAAATCATCTTTCCTAAACTGATATACTCGAATCGATTTAGCTTCCATACCCAACCTCGATTTTTCCCTTCAAAACTCAACAACTAACAAACTGGATTCACAACATCCCCGAGAAGCTCCTCCTCTCTCTGAGTTTTCAACAAATTATTCTCAGGTGAGTTTTCTAGTGTTTCTATGTCTCTCTCTCTCATACGTCTCTCTCTCTATCTCTCTAGCGCTATGAACCGTCTGTTCTTAGTTAGATTTTGAAATCCAAAGCATAGATTGTGGTTGTGACATGCAAGTGGAGAAGAAGAAGAAGAATGGGCCGTTATTATAGAGTTAGGCCTAGGCCCATAATATTTCACATCGGCTTATACAATTGTGTAGAGTAATATTTTGTATTGTGTGATTATGAACTTGTTAGTTGTTGTGTGAGTGTCTATCGAGTTTGTTTTTTGTTCAATTTGTTTTCTTCACTTCAATATTCATAAAATAATACTAACTTTTTTGTATGTTGTTCTACTATTTTTTTTTCTCTATTTCTTTGTGTGGCTATATATGTTTTGTTTCTAAGGATCTAGGAGTACGTGAGAAGAGCCAATCAGCATTATTAGAAGCGTGTGTTCTTATATAATAATTTGAAGCTACTGAAGAGTGTGTTATTTAGAAGTTTGTGTTCTTATATAACTGCAGCTTGTGTTCTTTACAAGCGTGTGTATTTAACAATGGGTCCTTTCTCTGTTTCAGATAGATTCATCATCATTTCCAAATAGTGAGGGACATGACAACGAAACAACTGATTCTGGCAAACGAAAAGCAACATATGACCCAAGTGGAGCTACTTCTCAACCAAAAACACAAAAGGAGCAAGGCGAGAGGGCTGAAGTATGGGAGCATTTCACAAAACATAAAAACAATCGTGATATGTGTGACTGTCACTATTGCCATCATAGTTTAGCATTCCCTACAAAATCAGGGACTTCACATCTGAAAAGGCATTTGAGAACGTGTAAGGCTTACTTGGCATGGCTGGATGGTAATCAAGACAATACACAACAGCAAAAACAGATTAATCAAGAAGGAGGTCTGAAGGATGAAAGAGTTTCTAAATCTGTTTTTTATGAAGCTTGTGATATGATGCTTGTGATAGGAGAGTTGCCATTGTCTTTCATTGAAAGTGAGGCTTTTAAGAACTTATGTAGTATGATTAGCTCTTTATCTTTTCTTTTGTTTTTCATAAGAAAAATATAGTTCTTTCTTTATGTTTATTTGTCTTTCATACCAGTGTAACTTGTACCAGCCTCATTCAAGAAGGACTACAACAAGAAACATAGTTGAGATGTATGTGCTGAGAAAAGCAGGTTTAAAGGAATTGTTCTTGAGTAACAAGCAAAGAGTCTCACTCACCACAAACATTTGGGTGGCTTCCCCAACAGGTAAGAATGAGAAACTGCTAGTTTAACATTGGTAAAATCGGTTGTGTAATGATGTTATTTGCAGGTGCTAGTTATATGGTCATCACAGCACATTACATTGATACACACTGGCGGTTGAAGAAGCTTATCATTGGGTTTAAATCCGTAATAGATCACAAGGGTCAGATTATATCAAATGTTCTTCTAGAATGCTTAGCTGAGTGGGGAATAAAGACTGTTTTATGTGTCACGGTTGACAATGCAACATCCAATAGTTTAGCTTTGAGAAATTTTGAGAAGATTTTTGTTGAAGTATCTCATGATTCTTTAATATTAAGTGGAGAATTCTTACATATGAGATGTCGTGCCCACATTATTAATTTGATTGTGAATGATGGATTAGCTGAAGTGAGTAACAGTGTGGCTGCAATACGTAATGTTGTCACGTATGTTAGATCCACTAAACATAGGCTAAATTCATTTGATCTGAAAGTTGATGCTGCGAGAATTAAAAAAAGGTAGCTTGACAATGGATGCAAAAACTCGTTGGAATTCAACATATTTAATGTTGACAAAGGTGATTAAGTTTAAAGCGGCATTTCACAAGATGTATGCAGAGGACAAGCCATACAACGGTTATTTTTTGGAGCTTGATAATGGAAAAAAGAAGATTGGACCTCCAGAGATGCTTGATTGGTCAAAATTTGAAAAGTTAGAAAAATTCCTTGCCATTTTCTACGAGTCAAGAATAGTTGTTTCAGGTTCTACTTTCGTGAATTCATTCAAGTATTATGGTGAGATTGTGGACATGTGCACAAGTCTAAGAGAACTGAGTTAAAATTTTGATCAAGAATTAAAGAAAAATGCAACTGAAATGTTAAAGAAGTTTCATAAGTATTGGGAGGGCCTGAAAAATATGAATAAAATGTTAATTGTGGCCACTGTGTTTGATCCTAGAAAGAAGATGAAGTTTGCTGAGGTGTGTTTTGATGATCTATTTGGGAAAGAAACTGTAGAGAATAAGGAAATGCAAACATTAGTGAAAGATATTCTGCTTTCTTTGTTTGATGAATACAGCTTACAGTTGTGTACAACTACAACCTCTAAAAACTGTCAGTTTTCTCAGACATCTCAGTGCAATCAAGAGCAGTCAACTTAAAGATGGGATGACGATCTCGACCTGGTTTCTAGTCGTAAAAGAAGAAAGGTGGAATCTAGATTTACAGAGATGCAGAATGAGAAAGGAGTTAAAGTATCGAAGGATGAACTCGATGTGTATCTTAAGGAAAGTTGTGAGACTCTAAATGTGATGCATGGAATGGAGTATGATGTAATGTCTTGGTGAGGTCAATGCCCACAAATATCCAGTTTTAGCAGAGATAACTCGTGACGTACTTGCAGTCCAAGTGTCATCGGTTGCATCTGAGAGGTCATTCAGCACGAGTGGAAGAATCATATCGCCAGCAAGGAGTTCTCTAACTCATTTTATAGTGGAGGTTTTGATGTGTTTAGAGCAGTGGATGAAACAAGATATTTCATTGTCATCAAAAGTGCGTACAATTTCACAAATACTTGCTGACATAGAATATGAGGAAAAGCTTGAGAAAAGTACATTTTATTTATGTTATGATGATGCGTTTTGAAGTTTCTTTTATACATGTCTATTCACATTTTTCCTTGTTTCACCACTTTACAGAGTTTGAAATTCCTTTCATAATAGGCGATTAAACTCCAATGCATCAATGTATGAAGGTAATATAAGTTCAATTATTGCTCATGGACTTGTTAGTTGTTACATTTCTAAATTTTGGTTATGATTTATTAAACATCACAAAAAACAGGAACTTGAACTTGGGTATTTTATGCTCTTACCCTAAGTGACAATCTTTGTGCCTATTGCAGGGACAGAAACGTCATTTTGAAGCTACCCACAAAAACAGAACTAAATATCTGTTTATCATTGTTACAGATTGAATAAAGGGTGAGTCAAAACTATATACTTAGTTGACTGAAAAAATAAGAAATCAGCTCTCCTTATTTTGTTATTAGTTATCTCTTTTGAAAGTTAATTAATGACAATTATATCTTTTATGTGCGCTAATGTAACGCCCCGACAGTCATCTCTCCCAGTGAGTCCCACGTTCACCATCTGCCTATGGGCCCATCTCTATGTATAAATACTTAATTTTTCAAGTATTGAGGGTTATTCTTCATATTATCTTTGAATAAATAACTCTTCTATGTACTTAGATTCAATTGACCCAAAAGAAAATGTCTAACTAAGTAGTTACATGGTAATTACGTGAATATAGAAAAAAACCAAGACTACAATTGCACTATATTTTCTCCTAGTTTTCCAAGTTTTAGCATACAAGAAAAGTTTGTTTTTGTGTGATTACTTTGAAAAAAATTGCGGAGTTAACTCTAAAAAGAATCTATGTAATTTGATGTCTAAAGCTATTGGTTGCTTTGCTTTAGCTCTAGGTTGGCCCGGCTCAAACAGGGTGGGTAGAGGGGCAGCTGCCCAAGGGCCCATACACTTTTCAAAAAAAAATCTAAGGAAACAGGACCAATTTTTATTGAAAATTAGTAGAATAGGGGCCAAAAATAATAATGGGTCCATGTAATTGAGTCCATTTTCGTTTTTTTTTTTTCTTTTAAAATGTGAAAAAGCCCAATTATGAACAAAAAAAATTGATTTTTTTAAATATAAATAAGATAAAAAAAAAGCCAAAAAGAAATATTTGCCCAAGGGCAATAATATATGTTGAGCGGGGCTGGGCTGACCGTCTGACTAATGAGTATATATGTGAAGTTACATGTTTTTATCTTCCCAAACGTGAAGAACAATTACATGCCATAACTAAAAGCAAAAACGTTTACAAAGAGTACACTTTTAGATGCTAATCACTTACTCCTTGTACATTGTTCTCAACTACACAGACCAAAGCCAAAGTCAACTTATGGTAAGAACTAAGAACTCATGCATATTCACGTTTAGATGTGTCTGCAAAGTCAGTTGAGCTATTAGCAAACTTAACACAACAATAAAAGTAACATTTTATGTGATAAAACTGATAAGCAATCAAACAATATGAATTACATATTTGCCAAAAACCAAAAACCATATGAGTAGTAGTATTTCTTTCATGGGAAGTTGCTAACACTATTCTCTAATTGAAACTCTAATCCCAATCCTCATCATTTATCTGCCATTCATCATCATCATCTCGCGGCGGCCTTACGACCAAAACAACCATTCCTAAACTCTCATTCACTCCTTTCTCCTTCCACACCAATCCTCTATCCAACTTCATCTCACCATCATCCAAAACAAGATAGTAGTATCCATTATCAGCTTCCACTGTCTTCTTCTCCCTATCAATTACAACCATTATCTCTTCTCCTTTCCCTTTCCACGGCAAAACTTTCCTATCATCTCTAAATGAAACCGCAACTCCTCCTTTCGTAATCGCCACGACGGGAGCCCAACCGGGTAAAACAATCCATCTACTCCAATCTTTCTCAGCTTCCACAACACCAAACTCTCCTCCACTTTCAAACTCCATTGGAGCTTCTAAAAGCTTATCTTCTCCTTCCTCTGCTTTACAAACTGGTAAAACAACAACAGAACTCGCTCCAGCTACTTCTCCAAACCTCAATCTCACTACAGGTACACGAATTATCTTGATTTCTTCTTCCTTAGCTCTCTCTTCTTCACTCTCTCCATGTAACTCTCTCGCTACCGCCTTTTTCGCTTTCTCTGTCACCGCGGTTTCAAGAGCTTGTTCGAGCAATGTAGTTCGAACCTCCGATGGACTCCTATGCTCTCTACTTTTCCTATAAAGCATAAAAGACAAACAATCTCCAGGTAAATTGTAATCAAAATCTCCAAATCCAACATCTCCACGACGATGAGGATAATCCTTAATCGCTCTCGCCAAATCTTGAGCTCCTTTCATGTCGAAATCGTGATCAACAATGTATTCAGCAGCAGCTACTCGTTGAGCGTTATTCAAAAGTCGAATCTCGTATAAACGCTCGGCTCCATTGTTATCAAAAGCAGCGATTAGCTCAGATTTAGCACCGGATTGAACTAAAGAGTCACGAACCTGAGCACCGACGATGAGACGATTCTGTTCGACGCCGGAGAGTCCGGTGAGTTCTTCGATTGAAGGAGGAGTAAATCCTTCGGTGTAAAGAGATGAGATTAATGGAGCGTATTCGAACCAGAGACCGAGACGATCGGTGAGGACTTCGATTTTTCCGGCGGTGTCGAGTGATCGGAATTTTGGAGGAATCGGTGATGGTGGTGGACGGAATGGTTGATAGAGCTGTTGTTTCGGTGGAGCTTGACGGTTAGAAGCGGGGATTAAGGCGGCGTTGATGGTGGTGAATGGTTTCGGGTAAACGGGTCGGGTATTGGAGAATCCATGGGTTTTGGATCTGGTGAAGAGTGAGGATTTGAGAGTTGTTGCAGTTAGAGAAAGCATTGTGAGAGTGGTGAAGAGAGTGGAGACGATGATGGTGTTACGTTACCTTATCATCTTCGTTTTGATAAAGAGATAAGAGAGACTCGGAGTTAAACCGGAGTGAAACCGGAGATAAACCGGAGTTTAACCGGAGTTAAACGGATTGAAACAGATTGAACCAATTTGGATTTAGGGTATATTCTTCCTCTCTCTCATGTCTCGATACTTTTGAACCCGATACAGTATGTATAATTTTGAACCCGATATTTAATAATTATAACCGGTTGGGTTTTTTTTTTATGAAATTAAGCCATAATAATAGTAATACCTAATTTAATAATCATATACATATCTAACTAATATTTTAATTTTTTTTGTCATCAAATAAATGAATGATCAGCTCAAATGAGCCAATGTGACAAGCAATTGTTTACATACTTGACTAGTTGCAGAATGGTCCGAGCTTGTCGAACCAAATAATACGCTTTTACATTTAAATTTTTAGGAACAAACGATAAAGAAAAGGACAAGAATTTTTCTCTATCAATAATGATATCATCTAGGTAGACAGAGAAAACCGGCTAGTCAGAAGGAGAAAACACCATGTTCACCAAGTCAGAACAGTCAGTAACAAACTCTACATCTCTAAAATTGTGGCCAATCATACATCGCATGGCCCACACCAGCGCTTCTACTTTAGCAAGGAGAGGAGAGAGGCTTCTACGGAGATTCTTGGCATCCATTTTTGGCGAAGGCTCCTGAGCATGCTGACAAAACCATCCCAAACCAGCAAGTGAGTCAGAGTCCTTCCAAGAACCATCGACAAAGCAACGATAACCAGTAAACATAACTAATATTTTATTATAAAACAAAAATTATTTAAATTATGCAGTAAGTATATATACTTTCTGCTTAATTGTATGTTTAACATACAACAAATTATAATTGTAATTTTCATTATTTTTTATTAGTGTAAATTCTATTATTTTTCATTAAATAAATACTTATTTATTCATTCAGCTTATAAATATAAGAATTTTTGAGATATACCTCTTTTCAAAAATACCTTCTTTATTTATTTATTATTTTTTTTTGGAAAAACAAATGATTTCATTCATTCAAACTAAATCAAGTACAAGGATAAGGATTCAAAGACCCCAAAGTTTATAGGATTACAAAAAGAGGCATTACCCAATGCCATAAACTCATAGATAAGAAACATCGAGAAAATATCCACGAGAGCTTTGAACAAAACGCTATGGAGCAGTTTAGCACATGTGAGATCACGGTTGGTTGAAAGGTCACCTTCGAAGGTTTCGATGGATGACAAAGTTGTCAAGGTCATGAGACTTTGTGACGTTAATGAAAGAACCAAAGCCATGGTTCTCGCTGTAGCAAGAGGCACTAACACAAGAAGTGCAATGGCAAGGATTCAAGGGACCATGGTTTTATAGTCTGAGGTAGATTGCCTTAAACCCCAGATGGTGCTGAAAGAGAGTTTCTTGATGCCGTTGGATGAGCAAGTTGGATTCCAGGGCATTAGACCATAAAGCTTCAAGCCTTTAAATTCAGACCGTAGAGGTGAAACTAAAACCAGAATTTGCCAAGGATAAATGTAAAACTGTAATAGTTCAGGTGGGTTCTCTCTCACATGGATCCCTTAGCCAAGGAGATTAAGAAATCCACACAAAGCATGTAGCCGGTTTGACAAAGGAATAAAGGATACATGCTTGGTCTTTATAGTTTTTGACAACACAAACAAGGTTAGGGTGATGGTGAATTGGTGAAGCTGGAAGCTGCTAGATGGGTTCGGGGTAAATAAGCCATGAAATATCAAGTTTTTAATAAAACAGCATACAAGTTCACCGATTGGGCAAATACAAGGGTTCTTAGAGGACTTTTGTAAAGCTCACAATGTTTAGTTGAGTGGTGTCTCAGATTGGAGTCTTCGACCATCGGAATAAGACCACGACATTATCGGATGCTTAAAGCTTGAGAAAAAGAGATTATAACTGACCTGGGTTTTTGGAAGTTGGGCCAGAACTTTTGAATTGCAAGTAGGCCGATTTTAGAACCTAGGCCCATCGAAAGAAAGCCTAGAGGTGCTTCGGTCGACCACGGCAGCTAGTTTGCGCATTGGCTGACCGGAGAAAATGAAGGAAGCTTTTGTATCTCCGGTGGAAGCAAAGTCGGTTTGGCCAAGCTCGAAAGGTGATAAGGTCACTGAGGCGAGATTCCAAGAGAAGAGGAAAGCAGCAGTTCTAGCAAAAGCAACCTCGGAGACCAACGCCGTTTGTGCCTGGCAAAGCTCAAGAGAAGCTGAGGGGGATGATTCTTTAGAAACGAAGCAAATTTCGGATCGAGTGTTGACACGGCCTATGGACTTTAAATATGCCGTCAGTGAGGCTAAGATATTATCAGGGAGAAATAGAGTTTGTCGGACACCACCTCTGTCTGTATTTGATGAGAAGCAAGCTTTCGCCTAGATCTGGTTGGTTCGAAAAGGTTTGGAGTAGTTGTAGGAGAAAAGGATGATATTACCAAGTGCTAATAGCTCAATTGGTAAAGATCTCTAACAGAAGCTTAGAGGTCGCCGGTTCGAGTAGTGCTTAGGACGAAACCATATAACATGCTTTGGTTTATATGGTTTCGGGCCTGAGGGGATGTATGGGCTTTGGCTCAAAACCTCTTTGATTATTCAAAAAAAAAAAAAGGATGGGGAAAATAAACGAATTGACGTACTATTTCTCCCCAAAAACTACGGCATAGTACCAAATCTACGCAGAACTTCAACCTCATTCCATGTCTCACGGAGTCGATAGTTCTAAACTCATTTCCACCCGAATCCGATAGTTCTCATCCATTTCTCCAATTTTTTGGTTTTAACCGGTTTACAAACTAAGCCCGATAGAACCGACGTAAACCAGATATGAAATTAATTTTTAAAGTAGCTACAGTATCATCTTCTTCGTTGGATCCAATAAGCTTGATAAAAGTGACTTCATTATCATCTTCTTCAACGATATACCACTTGATCTTTTAAACACCAATGAGATTTCTCAACAGTTTTCCACACGAATTACTGATCAATTCACCACCAAATTCGCTGCAAGAACCCTAACCAAAAGATCAATCACACCCAATCTGATCAAAACACCCCTCTACGAAACAAAAACCAGAAAATAAGAAAAACACAGATTTCTTAGATTCTTCTTAAATCCCATCTCAGAATCAAGAAACCCAACAAGGATACTAACTATATCACTAAGCTCGAGCTTATAAAAAAAATTAATTTGATTCCTTTTAAAAACTGAAATCGTTCAAGAGCTACAAAGATCGAGCTATTGTTATGGGAAGAAAGCAATTTCAAGCTTATAAAAACTGAGACTTGATACAGTAAATTTCAAATTTCAGTTAGAAACTGCACATCGAGAGCTATCATCAAAATTCCCAGCCATACAATCTAAAATTCTAAATCGATTTGCATCAGAAACTTCCCACTGTATGCATTAGGAGAGGTTCACAAGAGAGATATTAGAATGAGTGAGATTAAGCAAGAGAAAGATGGGTCGAATCCAGAATTGAGATTCTCTAAAACAGCAAGACTAGAGTAAACGTCGAAGTTCTTATGAGTTGCAAGGTCGTGGTCCTTACACCGGAGTCTACCACGGTCGGATTCTCTTCGTTGGCTTGTCGACTGGAGGTGTTTATTTTTACGATTAGATGGGTTTATTTTAGAAATTGGGTTGAAAGAAGGTTTAGTCCGGTTAATAATTTTTTTAGTTGGTTAAGGAAATATTAAACCAACAGTAAACCTCATCAACTTCGATTTACGGGGCAATAGATGATATCAGATACTTTGAGGAGGAAATAGGCAAATAGCAATAGAACTTTAGATTCGGGTGGAAATCGGTTTAGAACTATCGACTCGGTGAGACATGGAACGAGGTTAAACTTCAGTGTAGATTTGATACGATGCCATAGTTTCCTGGGAGAAATAGGACGTCAATCCATTATGTTAAAGAACACCGAAAGAGCAGAGATCTAAGAGCAACATTATAGGTGAGTTTTTAATTAGGATATGTTAGTATTAGTTTAATATTAAATTTGAAAAAGTAGAGTTTAAGAGATTTGATTTTGTTTTTAGTTTTTGGATGTGTTTATTGGTAGGATCTTAAGTTGGGTATCTTAGAATTTATTTTTTAAAAAAAACTTTTTTTTTTGGTAATTTGTAATTTAAGAAAATCTTATATTTATTGCAAATTTAGAATTTGAAAACATACATAAAAGAGAAATTATAAAAAAGTACAAAAAATTTAAACTTGATTGCCCGAGAATTTACTCCAATTATGTTCGATCAAATCGTTCTTCAATTGTTCATGCTTAAGTCGATCTCGAAGTCGAGTTCTAGCGGCCATTAGATCGACGAGATTTGAAGGCATATCTTACTCATACGAGAAATCCACTCGTGTACTTCCGGCAGTTTCCGCTTGTTGAAATTCGGTGACATCAAACTGAGTATACGTATCTCGTTCATCTTCTACAATTATATTGTGAAGTATTATGCATGCTCGCATAATACTTCCTATTTTTTCCTTATCCCAAATAAGAGCCGGATTTTTAATCATTGCAAATCGAGCTTGCAAGACTCCAAAAGCACACTCTACATCTTTACGGCAAGCTTCTTGCTTTTCAGCAAATAAAGAAGGTTTATCACCTTGTGGAAGTGAGATCGATTGGATAAATGTAACCCATATTGGATAAATTCCATATGTCAGATTGTAACCCAAACTATACTCGTTTCCATTGACTACATACTTGCATTTTGGTGCTCGTCCTTGTAAGATGTCATCAAAAACAGGAGAGCGATCAAGAATATTGAAAAGCAAAGTACCATTTCTAATCATCATTTACTATCATACTAGTTGGCAAACAATACATGACTACTATCCAGTAAAACATAAACACATACACTTTACCTATACACAAAACAGAAGAGACATCTACCTATATGCATTAAATGAAAAAGAAAGAAGTGGAGGAGTAAAAAAAAATGCAAATACCAACAATCGGGTTCAAAATTCTTTAAAAATCAAGCCTCACAAACCTTCACAAACTCAATGGATGCATATAATACGCATAATTAAAGACCCTAGCAGTGCATACCAAAATTTCCCCAAATCCACAAAACATATTCAAGAATCGGGTTTCTAATTTCTAACAATCATGCCTTACAATCATCCCACACACTCATACATCCTTCTAATAACCCTATTTATACACACTAGCAATGAATAACCCGTTTTCCCCAAATCCACAAACCCTAATTTTACAAAATCACAAACCCTAATTAACGGATCAATAAAGAAATTCATACCTTCAAAAATCGATTGCTGCTCCCATGACGCCGATTCCGATCGCTTGACGCGGCTGTAGACTCCAAACTCAATCATCCCCTTCGGAATCGCTTCCCAAACTCAGTGATAGAGTTGAACCGAAGACGCCAAAGACAACCCAGCTCGTACGCGATGATGATCTACTGCTGGAGAGACGGTCGGACCTCTATCTAGCCGGTGATACTCCGATTACGATCGAAATCGAAGTTCATCGTCGATTTCGTCTTCTGTGGTTGAGAGAGAGAGAGAGAGAGAGAGAGAGAGAGAGAGAGAAATGAGAGAAATTGCTGAGTAAAAAAACAGATTATATATTTAACACCTCACCCAATCATATACCGCCACGTGCCGCCTCTTAACCCACCATATCAATCCTTATCCAACTTACGTATCTTACTAATTTTAATCAGTTTTGATTTATTTTTAAAACCTTAATACTCTAACATTCTCTCTAAATCCCATTGTTAATGTTGGTCTAAACAGAGCATGACGAGGGTTGAGATTTCCCGACGCCGGCAAGCAGGAGAAGGAGCTATGCCGACGTCGGAAGGATTGCTCGGAAGAGGAACCTTGATAATTGTGCTTGGGAGCTCTTTTCTTCTTCGAAGTCACCTCCTTTATCTATCTATCTTCAAAAATATTTCTGTTTATAAAGTTTTAAATGGTTTATAAGGTACTTATGTATAATAACTACTACTAGGAGATTCGACGCAAATATTTTGTAATGTTTTAAAATGATTTATAAGGTTCTTAAAAGGTTTGTTATAAGTTATCTTTAAGCTTTTTACGAAAGAGATATAAAATTTTATATTTATGAGTTTACACACAAATTTAGATAAATTGCAACATTTTTTGTGGTTCTTTTTTATAAAGTTTGAAAATGAGTTATTTTTAAAAAGTGGTATTTGTAAAGAGGTATTTTTGAAATTCTCCCAATTGAAAAAAAATCAATTAAGTATATATATTGTAAAATAATAAATTATATGCCAATAACATTTACACTTTTGCATAAGGAGAGAAAGAGAAATAAATATATGACGAAAATACTTTCAAATAAATAATGGATAAACGTTCATTTAAACTGACAAAAAATCCTGCAAAAAGCTGATATAAAACATTATAATTGTTAAGAGTACGTCGTTTAGTAAGATACACTTTGGTTATATACACTTGAGATGTTAACATTTTACATGATATATTAAACTATATCAAGATATATTTATGATAAATTCTTAATAATGTCTTTTTTATGATGTCGTTTTCATGATATTCTTTTGCGAAAATACCCTCTTTTGGCCATTTTTTTTTGTCTTCTCATGAATTTTAATGACCATTTTATCCCTATTTGAAAATTAATTAAATCAATAAATTTAAAAATTGAATTATTCCCGCCAAAAAATTTCCGGGATAAAAATTTCAGCCAATTTTCTTTTTGCAGAGGCACTTTTCGTAATTAAAAAATTTACAAAAGTTTTTTAATGGATTTACAAGAGTTTTTGAATGATTTTCAAATTATTTACAATGGTCTTTAAATAGTATTAAAACGATTTACAAGGGTGCATAAAATAGTTTTAGAAGTTTACAAGGGTTTTAAAAGGTTTTTAAAGGATTTTCAATGGTTTTTAAAGGAGTTCATAAGTTTATAAGAGTTTTTAATGGGATGACAAATGATTTTAAAAGATTTTTATATGATTTTTAAAAATTTATAAGGACTTTAAATGTTTCTGAAAATATTTACAAGGGTTTTAAATTGTTTTAAAGTGAATTGCAAGAGTTTTTAAATGGTTTTGAAGTTAATAAGGGGTTTTAAAGAGTTTACAAGGGTTTCTAAATGGTTTTAAATGGTTTTGAAAGATTTACAAGAATTTTTAAAATACTTTTATAAGAGTTTTAAAGGGATTTACAAGTGTTTATAAACGTTTGAAAAGATTTACCACGCTTATAAAATATTATTGTATCTAATTTAATATGATAACTTAAACTGATCCTAATTAGTTGGAATTAATTAAATAGTTTTTAAAATATGAAAAATAAATTTCAAATGTATAGATCTATACACTCGATCGTGTTTGTTGAACGGTATCCATCTAACCGGGTCATGATCTGTCCGTATGGCGATCAGCGTCCGTCAATCCTTCTATGTCCGTGTTCGGGGTCACATCATCCCCTCCCCCTTCGAAAGGTTTTTCCCTCAAAACCTCTTCTTTGTTCACCTACATCGAAAGGAGACAAATCAGTAATATTAAACGAGGTGGAGTAAGAGACTCATCGGGCATTGCAAGGCGGTAGGTGTTGTTGTTGATCCTCTCGACGACTTTGAATGGGACGTCTACTCGATGGCTGAGCTTATCCTTCCTTCATTTGGGAAATCTCTTGGGTTGTAACTGTAACCAAACCCAATCTCTCGGCTTCTGGTGTTTGTTGGCTATCCGTGTGTAGTGCTCTATCCGTTTATCGATATTACTGCAGATGTTAGCATGATGCTCCATAATGAACCTTTGGCTTGAACCAGCAAAAAGGTTTGTTACCGCCAGCAAAAAGGGCAAAGGTAGCAAATCCAAGAGAGCAAAGGCTTGAACCCATATGCGACCTCGAACGGGGATGTCTTGGTGGCCTAGTGTTCCCCGCGGTTGTAAACGAACTCAACATGGGGCAATCAGTCAATCCATACGCCCTTTTTGCTGGCGATAATTGTCCGTAATAGAGAACCTAATGTCCGGTTGACGACCTCCGTATGTCCATCGGTTTGCAGATGGCTAGCCGTCGAGTAGAGGAGTTTTGTGCCAAGCTTCGTCCAAATTGTTAGCCAAAAATATCTGAGGAACATGAGCTCTCAATCGGATACTATCGTCTGGGGTATCCCGTGCAAGCAAACAACGTCTCGGAAGAAAAGGTTCACCAAGTGAACCACGTTGTTGGTTTTGTTGCATGGGATGAAGTAGGCCATCTTCAAAAATCGATCGACTATTACAAAGATACTTATCGATCAGCGGAAATCAAAGGAAAAAATCCATGGAAAGGTCGACCCATGGACTGGTCGGGATCATCAATGGCATGTACATACCGTGCGGTCGGGTCATGGATTTGACCTTTGGAAAAAACCAAAAATTGGCCACAGAATTTCTACCAATCCTCTTCATCTGGTGATAAGATCTTTCTAGAATGGAGACTCGTGAAGTTGAGAACGGGATAGGCTTTGCATCCAAACGATCGTGAGATCACTTAGATTAAAGGATGTGGAGCGAATGGTCGCACAAAGGTTGTGGAAAAGCCTTTTATTTACCGTACTTGAACTTTTTGTTGGATATTAGAAACCAAAGGGAAGAACAAGAAGATTGATCTAACTTAAAAGAGTTTTTAATAAAAATATAGATGAGTTACAAATGAGAACTACAAGTGGATTATATAGGAGAGGAGGATGAAGGAGAAGAGGGAGGAGAAGAAGAACATGTAAGAGCATGCACAAGGGGAGAAAACATGTAAGAGGATGAAATTACATAAGCAATAGATTCAAGAATGAAGATAAAAGATAAAAAAAATGGGCCAAGGCAAAGTGATGGGCTTTGGACCCACGAAATTGGCTTGATAAAGGGCCTTGAAAATGTTACTTAGGCCTCGTTAAAAACCTTGTCAAGAAAACCCATTGGGACAAAACTTGACAAGGAAAAAGAATGCATAAGTAACACTTAACCCTTTACCGAATCTCTCGGGCAATGATCATCATGAGGGAAACTTGAACCACGACTTCTTCCTTCTTGTTTAGCTCCCTAAGAAGGCCATTGATGGTTTGGTTGAGCTGATTAAGCCTTGATCGTGTTAGAGTACTCGCCATAATCAGTGGCGGATCCTGGATAAAAATTTAGGGAGGTCAAATTTATTTTAAATAGTTAAAATAAGTAATAAAACAAATATTATTGTGATATAGGGGAATCGAACTATGGTTTGGGGGTGTCAAATAAGGGGGGAAACCAGCTCTGCTGCTATTACTTCTATATACGTGCAAAACATTGTATTTCATATTTTACCCAGGTCAACTGATCCACCCACCGCCTACCTAGGTCCGCCACTGGCCATAATGATTAATGCTTCCTCCGCTTCGAGCTGCTCCTCGGCTATGAGTTGTTCCTCCGGTACAAGCTGCTCCTCATCTTCGAGCTTTGGGTCTTGTTCGACCATTTTCATATCATCTGAGGCCACTAGAAGTGCTCTCGTAATACGGCCAAAGTTTTGTCTACGTCAAAGTGCCTGTTTAATCCGCCTCCATGTGCTTCTCACATAAGTAATTATGATATCTATCCGTACAAGACACATAGTCGATGGTCTCGGAACAGAATCCCATCATGGATGAAGAATCGGTCGAAGTTAGTCTTGCCATGATCTCGATAACTTTCACCAAATTCTGGATCAACCTCGTACATCTCCTTAAGTCCCTGTAATCCATAGATGGTTGCATCCATGGTCGTGATCAGCGGCTACAACATTCTCCTTGTCCTTCTTATACTTGATGATGTAAGGAAAGGTGTAACGCCCGTGTCTGGAAATCCGGGTAGTGTCGATCGACATTGTGGTCGGGTGTCGATCGACACTAGTAATTTTGGTTTGACGGTTTAAGTTTTAAATCGTCGGTTCAATTGAGGCTTGGTTTGGGGGAAAACCTACGTCGACTTTATAAGCTTTGGAGCACCGTTTCTCTCTTAAAACTTCACTTTGTCGCTTTGTGAGTTTGAGAGAGAATAGAGAGTGAGTCTGACCCCTTTTTGGTGCTTTTAAGTGGGTTTTTGGAGGGATCAAAGCTTGTTCTTAGTGGTTCAAGGCTAGAGGAAGGTTGATCTGTAAAGTTTGGTGTCTGTGGAGATCTTTTTCACCCTTGCAAGTCCCTGTTCGTTGCTGTTCCTTCTTGTTAAAGAGGTGAGTGCATGACCAGGCTTATCTAAGCATGTTTGATCATTGTTTTAGGGTTTTGATGATTGTTTGATTGATTTCCTTTGCTTGTTTGGCTCTTTATTTGATGATTGATGCCTGTGGAATCCCTTGGAGACTCGCTCATATCATGGTGGTGATTTGGAGAAGAGATCCAGTGAGAAACGTAGTTGGAGCGTCTGCAGAGAGTCGGTGTCGATCGACACCAAGGGTGGGTGTCGTTCGACACCAACGTTTTGTCGCGCGAGGATAACTGCGTCTTACGATTGGAGTGTCGAGACCGGTGTCGTCCGCGAGGGTCGACAGCGAGTGTCGATCGACACCAGTGGTGGGTGTCGATCGACACCGATAGTCAGAAGCGATTATGGTCTATCTTTTATTGGTTGTTTGGTTCTTTTCCTTGGATAATGGTTGAATGTGCTTGTGTGTATAGCCAGTGGTGGTATGATTGCCTCACTAAGTATTTATGAAATACTTATGCATCTCTTTCTTTGATGCAGGTAAAAGCAAAGTGTGATCCGTGGAATCATGGCGAGGAGAGGAGGATGATCTAGGCGCTCATTGGTGTTTAGATTTTTGTAGGATTTGTTAGGATGTTAGAATGGAATTTAGAAGCATGTTAGGATGATTTTGTTTCTAAAAATAATGATAGTTGAACTTGTTGGATTAATGGAATTGTTTGATTGGATTTTTATTTAAGTCTTCCGCTGGTTACGTTGAATTGGTTGTGTTAGTGAGATTGTCTAGTTTGCTTTAAATGGGTTAATCCGGATTGTATGTTTTTTTAAAAAAAAATTGGGATGGGTTCTTTCAATTTGGTTTCAGAGCATTTACGGTCTTAGGACGAGATTAAATTGTTGAAAACTGTGATGTGATGTGTGAAGTTCATTGATGAGGAATGATGATTGATTTGGGTGTTTAATCAATTGTGTGAGCATGGAGACCTAGATCATCCTCTCGAGCCTTCAATGAGATTCCATGGTAAGTTGTGTGGTTTGGTGATTTGTTTGGTGTTCTTAGCCTTCGGTTGTGTTGCAGATGGTTAGAGGTGGAGTTGTCGGTCGTGGTCGTGGGCGTGGTCGCGGTAGGGGGCGTGGTGTTGCCTCGGGTAGCGACACGAGTGTGGGCCGAAGTGCTACGGCCGATTTTGTTAGTGAGTCCCAGTCGCATCAGGACGGGCCCGTGGGTGGTGAGAGTGTGAGTGCCTTGGGAGCCAGTTCGTCCGGGAACGGTACTAGTGTTGTTGGAAACCTGGTTGGGGATGTTCCAACAGGTGCAGCCCAGGGTCAGAATGATCGGCTTACGGATTTACTGACGCAGCTCTTGGAGCGGTTACCGGGTGCGGTACCGCCGGTGCAGGCTCCTGTTGGGTCTGAGTTACAGGCTCCTGTTGGGCCTGAAGTGCAGGCTCCTCTTGGGCCTGGTGTGCAGCCTGTTGGGCCTGGTGTACAGCCTGTTTTTGGGGTTGTACCGCCTGAGGGGGTAGGTGCGGTGGTCGAGCAGCCGTATTACCTGCGGATGTTGGAGCAGCTGCAGCGGTTCGGGATGTTCTTGTTCTTCGGAGGTTCCGACCCGACTGTAGCGGATGAGTGGCGGGTGCGATTGGAGCGGTATTTCTAGTCGATGAGGTGCCCCGAGGCGTATCGGGTGGACCTAGCGGCCCACTATTTGGCGGGTGATGCACATTTATGGTGGCGGAGTGTGTTGGCCAAGAGGGGGTAGGGATTGGCGGTGTGGGGAGATTTCTTGGTAGAGTTTAATGCCAAGTATTTTCCGGCGGAGGCACTGGACCGGATGGAGTCGCAGTTCCTGCCGTTGATGCAGCCAGTAGTGCAGCAGTGGGTGCAGCCAGGATTGCAGCTGGCAAGACAGTCGTTGGCTCAGCTGGGAGCACCGCCGGTGGCACAGATCAAGGGATCCAGGGGGTATACGACCGTGGAGACGGGAGAGCCAAGCACTGGACGGCCGATCACAGGAACCCTGTTGGTGGGCGGGCTCTTGTCCCACGTGAAGTTTGATTCTGGAGTTACGAATAGCTTCATTACCCCATAGTGCGCGACGGGTGGTAACATCCGAGGAGATCCTGATGGTGGTTATGTAGCCGTTAGAGTCGCAGGAGGCGCTTTGCTAGCGGTTCAGGGGCGGGCTAGTGGTGTGGATGTACAGATTGCGGGAGAGTCGATGCCGGCAGATCTGTACATTAGTCCGGTGGAGTTGTATGATGTAATTCTGGGCATGGATTGGTTGGAGCGGCATAGAGTTCATCTGGATTGTCACCGGGGGAGAGTATACTTCGAGCGTCCCGGAACGAAGATGTATTTCTAGGGTGTGAGACCGATCTCGGGGAGTTTAGTGATTTCGGCGATTCAGGCAGATAAGATGATCCGGAAGAGGCGAGAAACTTATTTGGCTACAATCGTCATGCTAGAGACGGTCGATGAGGTAGCAGTGGATAAGATCCGGGTGGTCCAGGAGTTCGAGGATGTGTTTCAGTCGTTAAAGGGGTTACCACCATCACGGTCTGATCCCTTCACGATTGAGTTGGAGCCCGGGACAACGCCGTTGTCTAAGGCTCTGTACCGGATGGCTCCAGCAGAGATGGCTGAGCTGAAGAAACAGTTGGAGGATCTGCTGGGTAAGGGTTTCATCCGTCCTAGTGTTTTACCGTGGGGAGTACCGGTGTTGTTCGTTAAGAAGAAGGATGGGAGTTTCCGGCTGTGTATCGATTACCGGGGACTTAACCGAGTCACGGTGAAGAACAAGTATCCTTTGCCGCGGATTGACGAGTTGTTGGACCAGTTGAGGGGAGCTACGTTGTTCTCTAAGATCGATTTGGCGTCGGGGTACCATCAGATTCCTATCGACGAGGCGGATATCCGTAAAACGGCGTTCAGGACGAGGTATGGGCATTATGAGTTCGTGGTGATGCCTTTCGGGTTGACTAATGCACCAGCGGCGTTCATGAGGCTGATGAACAGCGTGTTCCAGGCGTTTCTGGATGAGTTTGTTATCATCTTCATTGATGATATCCTGGTGTATTCTAAGAGTCCTGAGGAGCACGAGGTACACTTGTGGGGGTGTTGGAGAAGCTGCGGGAGCATAAGCTGTATGCTAAGCTGAGCAAGTGCAGTTTCTGGCAGAAAGATGGGTTTTCTGGGTCATATCGTGTCTGCAGAGGGAGTTTCTGTGGATCCAGAGAAGATTGAGGCTATCAGAGATTGGCCTAGACCGCAGAATGCCACAGAGATACGGAGTTTTCTGGGATTGGCGGGTTACTACAGACGGTTTGTGAAGGGCTTTGCCAGTACAGCTCAGCCAACGACTAAGCTGACGGGGAAGGATGTTCCTTTTGTGTGGACTCCTGAGTGTGAGCAGGGTTTCGCTCAACTCAAGGAGATGTTGACGAGTACGCCGGTTTTGGCTTTGCCGGAGCAGGGAGAGCCTTAAGTGGTGTACACGGACGCTTCGGGAGTCGGTTTGGGTTGTGTGTTGATGCAGCAGGGTAAGGTGATCACCTATGCTTTGCGGCAGTTGCGGAAGCATGAGGGCAACTACCCTACTCATGATTTGGAGATGGCAGCGGTGGTCTTTGCTCTGAAGATTTGGAGATCTTATCTGTATGGAGCGAAGGTTCAGGTGTTTACAGATCATAAGAGTCTGAAGTATATATTCACGCAGCCTGAGTTGAACTTGAGGCAGAGGCGCTGAATGGAGTTGCTTGCAAACTATGATCTGGAGATAGCTTACCATCCCGGTAAGGCTAATCTGGTTGCAGATGCTCTCAGCCGGAAGCGAGCGGCTTCAGCTCGAGGGCAGGATATGGAGACCTTGGTGGGAGAACTTAGCACCTTGCGGTTGTGTGCTATTTCTCAGGAGCCACTAGGGTTAGAAGCAGCTAACCGAGCAGACCTTCTGACCAGAGTTCGAGCGGCTCAGGAGAAGGATGCAGGACTGGTTAATACTTCTAAGGATACTGAGTCAGAGTATCAGGTTGCAGCCAATGGGACTATCCTTGTGCATGGGTGAGTTTGTGTGCCCAAGGATGAGGAGTTGAGACGAGAGATCTTGAGTGAGGCTCATGCGAGTAGGTTCTCTATTCATCCAGGAGTGACCAAGATGTACCGAGATCTGAAGCGGTATTATCATTGGGTCGGGATGAAGAAGGACGTAGCTAAATGGGTCTCTGAGTGCGATGTATGTCAGCTAGTGAAGGCTGAGCATCAGGTGCCGAGTGGATTATTGCGGAGTCTCCCTATTCCAGAGTGGAAATGGGACATGATCACGATGGATTTCGTGGTAGGGTTGCCAGTGTCTCGGTTCAAGGATGCCATTTGGGTCATTGTGGACCGTTTGACTAAGTCTGCACAGTTCTTGGCTATCAAGAAAACCGATGGCGCGGCAGTGCTAGCTAAGAAGTATGTGCAGGTGATTGTGAGACTTCATGGAGTACCGGCCAGTATTGTGTCAGGCCGGGATTCGAAGTTCACTTCGGCGTTCTAGAAGGCTTTCCAGAAGGAGATGGGTACTAAGGTGCATTTGAGCACGGCTTACCACCCTCAGACAGACGGGCAGTCTGAGCGGACCATTCAGATACTTGAGGATTTGTTGAGGATGTGTGTGTTGGACTGGGGTGGTCAGTGGGCAGATCACTTGAGCTTGGTGGAGTTTGCTTATAATAATAGCTACCAGGCAAGTATTGGGATGGCTCCTTATGAGGCGTTGTATGGAAGGCCATGTCGGACACCTCTATGCTGGACTCAAATGGGGGAGAGGAGCATTTATGGTGCGGATTTTGTTCAGGAGACTTCAGAAAAGATTCGGGTTTTGAAGCTGAACATGAGAGAGGCGCAGGATCGGCAAAAGAGTTATGCTGATAAGAGGCGTAAGGAGTTGGAGTTTCAGGTTGGAGATATGGTGTATCTCAAAATGGCGATGTTGCGTGGTCCTAACATGTCCCTTACCGAGACTAAGTTGAGTCCGAGGTTTATGGGTCCTTTCAGGATTGTGGAGCGGGTTGGACCGGTGGCTTATCGGTTGGAGTTACCTGAGGTAATGCATGCCTTTCATAAGGTATTCCATGTGTCGATGCTAAGGAAGTGTCTTCACAAGGATGATGAGGTGTTGGCTACGATCCCGGCAGATCTTCAGCCTAGCATGACCTTAGAGGCGAGGCCAGTGAGGGTTCTCGAGAGGCGGGTTAAGGAACTTCGACGTAAGAAGATTCCTTTGATGAGAGTCCAGTGGGACTGTGATGGAGTCTTGGAGGAGACTTGGGAGCCAGTGGCCAGGATGAAGGCAAGGTTCCGGAAGTGGTTTGACAAGCAGGTCAAGGAATAGACCGTTGGCTTGTGTTGTTTTTGAGTTGTTTCGGTTGTATCTCTTTGTATTTTCATTTCGGTGTAATGATTATGACATTTGAGATTAATAAGATGAGTATTTCTTGGATTGACTTGTGGTGTCATGTGTTAAAGAAATATGTGCGAGTTTCTTAAAATAGAAAGTGTCGGGTGTGACGGTTCTATTTTTGGAAAGTCTCGGGGTGGTGGTTAGTATAGCATTGCGATGCTATAAATGGACCACCGGAGGTATATCTGATCGAGAGATATGCTCGGAGGCGTTTAGACTTATTTGCTCAGATATGATGTGACGGCCTCGGATGACGATTCGAGTGCACGCTTGAGGGTGACAACCCGAGAGCGAGCGTGAGACTTCCCAGGTACCGTAGCTAGAAGGCGGGTGGCCTAATAGTGAGCTGGTATGACTTGAGGGTTGCGACTTGAGAGCAGGGGGAGTGGTGAGGCTTCCTGGATACCGTAGTCTAAGGCTGAGGCCTGAGGACGAGCCGGTATGATCCATGGGTTGTGACCTATGGAAGGGGGAGGTGGGTGTGTATGAGCAAATAGGGTCTGGAACGTGAGTATATTGATTAGATAGGGGCCTCGGTGAGGTCAGTTGTGTACTGGCGGTTGTGTTGGAGGATTCGAGGACGAATCCTAGTTAGTGGGGGAGAATTGTAACGCCCGTGTCTGGAAATCCGGGTAGTGTCGATCGACACTGTGGTCGAGTGTCGATCGACACTAGTAATTTTGGTTTGACGGTTTAAGTTTTAAATCGTCGGTTCAATTGAGGCTTGGTTTGGGGGAAAACCTAGGTCGACTTTATAAGCTTTGGAGCGTCGTTTCTCTCTTAAAACTTCACTTTGTCGCTTTGTGAGTTTGAGAGAGAATAGAGAGTGAGTCTGACCCCTTTTTGGTGCTTTTGAGTGGGTTTTTGGAGGGATCAAAGCTTGTTCTTAGTGGTTCAAGGCTAGAGGAAGGTTGATCTGTAGTGTTTGGTGTCTGTGGAGATCGTTTTCACCCTTGCAAGTCCCTGTTCGTTGATGTTCCTTCTTGTTAAAGAGGTGAGTGCATGACCAGGCTTATCTAAGCATGTTTGATCATTGTTTTAGGGTTTTGATGATTGTTTGATTGATTTCCTTTGCTTTTTTGGCTCTTTATTTGATGATTTATGCCTGTGGAATCCCTTGGAGACTCGCTCATATCATGGTGGTGATTTGGAGAAGAGATCCAGTGAGAAACGTAGTTGGAGCGTTTGCAAAGAGTCGGTGTCGATTTGGTGTCGTTCGACACCAACGTTTTGTCGCACGAGGATAACTGCGTCTTACGACTGGAGTGTCGAGACCGGTGTCGTCCGCGAGGGTCGACAGCGAGTGTCGATCGACACTAGTGGTGGGTGTCGATCGACACCGATAGTCAGAAGCGATTATGGTCTATCTTTTATTGGTTGTTTGGTTCTTTTCCTTGGATAATGGTTGAATGTGCTTGTGTGTATAGCCAGTGGTGGTATGATTGCCTCACTAAGTATTTATGAAATACTTATGCATCTCTTTCTTTGATGCAGGTAAAAGCAAAGTGTGATCCGTGGAATCATGGCGAGGAGAGGAGGATGATCTAGGCGCTCATTGGTGTTTAGATTATTGTAGAATTTGTTAGGATGTTAGAATGGAATTTAGAAGCATGTTAGGATGATTTTGTTTCTGGAATAATGATAGTTGAACTTGTTGGATTAATGGAATTGTTTGATTGGATTTTTATTTAAGTCTTCCGCTGGTTACGTTGAATTGGTTGTGTTAGTGAGATTGTCTGGTTTGCTTTAAATGGGTTAATCCGGATTGTATGTTTTAAAAAAAAAAAATTGGGATGGGTTCTTTCAAAAGGCTTCGATGAAGTCCAACCACTTAGCGTGTCTTCTTTTAAGGTTGGTTTGCCCTCAGAGGTACTTCAAAATTTTGTGGTCGGTGTGGATCACACTTTCACAAGCAAGGAGGTAATGTTGCCAACTCTCCCTAGCGCGTACTAACGCATACAGCTCCTTGCCGTAGGTCGGCTAATTCAAGATGGCTCCACTAAGTTTTTGGCTGAAGTATGCCACCGTTTGCCTCCTTGGGTGAGAACCGCATTGATATCAACATTAGAGGCATCGCACTCGACCTCGAACGTTTTTTGTTGCAGTCCGGTAGGACTAGGAAGGGAGCTTCCGTGAGGCGTCTCTTCAACTATTGGAATGTCTTTCTTGTGTTTCTCCCCATCGAATCTTTATTGGCAAGAGGCCTAAACCTTTAAAAAACTTAAAAATAAAGAAGGATCCTAAGTTAACGTAGACACGTGTGTAGCTAAGGTGCTTACAACGGTCCTTAAGGAAAAAAGAAAAAAAAATTAACGCTCAAAATTAAAAGCAAGAAAGGTTAGAAAAAGGAATATTTAGTTTTCCTGTTATCAAAAATAGAAATCCTTTAATTACGATATATATTTATGGGTGATCTAGACTGAAGCCCACTTAATATCAAGGTATAGATTTACTGGTAACTTCTTTACCATATTGAATATTGGAAATAAAGCCCAAAACTAATTAGCCCATAAGTGTGTTATGTACTCAAAACCAATCGTTATCCAAAAGGAGGCTTTTTTACCGTATGATATTTTACTAATTGAGTTGAATGGATAAGAGCTTAACTAATTAGCCAATACACGTGTTATGTAGTAACCAATAAGGATTAGGGATAGGATTTTTACCAAATTTGAAGAATGGAGTGAATCCCATAAGTACTTAGGAGATATGGTTAGCTTGTTTTGTAGCCTCACAAACTAGTTAGACTAGTTCTTCAACAGCTTCGAGGTCGTTCCCTTTCGTCGGTGTGCGAGATGGCTGATAGGAGCTCACAGACGACAAACTTTGAGGTTCTTATATCCTTGTTCTTATAGGTAGAACGATTATTAAGTTTTTGTATTTTCAAATGTCACAAAACCTTTGGTTAATTTTTTCAGGGAAGATGCTTGGCACTTGGGATTTCCTTTGTTCTTGGGCTTGGATGCTTGTTACCATGGACCACCATGGTAACAACTATAGACTCTTATGCTAATCTATTCCCCGTAAGTGCAAAATGTTTTTGTTTTTTTTTTAATAAGCTTATGTATGTTGCTTTCCTGCTTATATTCCCCTGTCTTGATTGTTTCGTTTTTTCACCATCCTAGCAGTACCATACATCAAGAATCCTTACTATAATTTATCAATCAATTACCATCGGAGCCCTTAGTGTTCTTGTCTACAAAGAGGCAAGCCTAAATACTAGACTTCGAAACTTGTTTGGATACAGTCTCTTTGCCTTTTGTTCTCTTGCTGTCCTAGTGGTGAGTTTCACTCTATAAAAGTTTTTAAATACATTTTTAATGATTTTTATTAGTTTTTTCTTAATTTACTTACTACAATCCTTAGCTTGATGGTTAACATTTACTCATTATAATATTTTTGCTGATAATAATTTATTTTAAACGTTGTTAAGTGGCAGTTAGATTTATCTACTTTGGGAAGAGGAAGTATTAGCTCTTTTATTGGTCTATGCATCATCAGTGTGGTGTTTGGTGTAGCGAATGCACATGTTCAAGGTGGGATGATTGGAGATTTTTCTATGATGGCACCCGAATTTGTTCAGGTAGTTTACAATCCTCCCAATTGTTAGTTACTGTGTTGGAGTTTACATGTGGTTTGCTTAGAAAAAATTCACAATTATTATTCAAGTATTGGAATGTATACATCTTATTTTGTTTTGGTTTAGTTTTGGCTAATATATTTAATTTCTTTTGTTTGTATTTAAGCTTAAACTGCTAGTCTTTTGACTTTTGTTAATGTTAAGGTTTATTTATGTGAATATTTTGGTTCACAATGGTAGCTTTTCCCTTTTGTTAATGTATTGGCTATCGATATCAGTCGTTTCTAGCCGGTTTAGCTGCTTCAGGAGCACTAACCTCTGGACTAAGACTGGTCACAAAAGCAACATTCAAAAACTCGAGGGATGACCTTCCCAAGGGAGCTAGTAAGTTTATACCTATATTATTTACGTTTAAAAATACATCAATTTTAGTTATTTAAATCCTACGATTAATTATGAAATTGTTTGTCAACATATGCAGTGTTGTTGTTTGCAATATCCGTCTTTTTTGAGTTCGTTTGCATCATTCTATATGCTTACATCTTTCCAAAGCTAGCCATCGTCAAGTACTACCGTGCACAAGCTATGGCTCAAGGGTCCAAAACTGTATTGGCAGACCTAGCAGTTGAAGGCATACAAGAGTTACCAACGGAAAAGGTACATTAATATTGTCAATTAATGGGTGGACGAAAAACTATTAAAATTATTTAATAATGTTTAAATGGAAAAAAAATATATAGTTATAATTTGATCACTATGTATGAGAGTTTTTTTTCATACACCCTATATTTGAATGTAGGCGAAGGAGGCCAAAATGATATTGGATCAACGGTTCAGCAACAAAGTCTTATTTTTGATGAACATGGATTATGCTATCAACTTGTTCTTGGTATATCTACTGACAACTAGCATTTTCAATGGATTTCTATCAAAGGACATTGGAAAACACAATTTAGGAGACTGGTAAGATCACAAATTTTTACTTACGACAACAATTTTTTTTTAAAAAAAATAGATAACTAAAAAATGGTATGAAACGATTTGGAAGTTTCTTTTGTAAACGATTTCTCTCCTACTTGGATTGCCAATCATGGAACAATATTTTAATTAATGTGTGGTTGACAAAAAAAAAATTGTATGAAACAGGTACCTTCTAGTGTTGATAGCAGTGTTCAACTTCTCGGATTTGGTTGGGAGATATGTTCCCTTGGTAAAGAAGTTGAAGATAAGGTCAAAAAAAGGTCTCATGATAACATCATGTGGACGTTTCTTGTTGGTTCCTGCTCTCTATTTCACAGCTAAATATGGAAACCAAAGCTGGATAATTTTCTTGACGTCTATTTTGGGATCAAGCAATGGATACTTGACTGTTTGTATACTAACAACAGCTCCAGAGGGTCACTTGGTATACTCAACTCTCTCTTTCCTCACTATTCTTTTTTTTCTTTTCTTAAAATGGTGATGATGATACTACTTTATAAATTATGAAATTGGTTTAGGCACCAGAGCAAAATGCACTAGGAAACATATTGGTGCTATGTTTGTCTGGAGGGATGTTTGCGGGAGTCATATGTGATTTGGCTTTGTTTATTGGTAAAGGATGGTAAGTGTTGCCTATCGTTTGAGACAATGGTTTGGTTTCCTAATAATAAATGTAAGACATTCATCTTTTTTTAATAAAGTTCATTTGACATTATCTTTTGATAAGTCATTTGTTAATTACACCATCTTATATCAAATTTTAAATTCTTATTTTATATTTCATAAGCGTTCATCTGTATATTATATTAAATATCTTTAAAAGTTAGAATAAATGAAATTGGATTTTTTTTCTTTTTTTGCTTGTTTTTCATTTTAAATAGTTGTATCCAAAATAATCAAAATACAGTGAAATACTTCATTTACTCTTTTTGGCTAACAAAATTTGGTCTATGAGCCTAAATCATTTGAAATATGGGCATAAAATCAAATAAAAAATGTAATGGGTTAAGGATTAACTCTATCAAGTCCATACCAGCTTATTTGAAGACTGAGAATGTAAACGGAGGATTTTAGATTTCCCTAACATGTGATTAAATTAGAAAGAGAATGCTATATAAAATAGAGTGATTCAATTTTGTACAAATTATTATTAATACATTATATATTTTGTGTAGCAAGAATTGGTAACTAACTTCGAAATTTCTTCTATTCAGGCTTTGATTCCAAAGCTTATTGAGCCATCAAAGAAGAATAAGGGTAGTAGTGATGGGAAAACGGTCAATTCGCTTTATGAACTTAGTTATTTTGGTATATATATTTGAATCAAAACTTAAACAAAAGTTACCTTCGTTTTGTTGGTTCTGTGCATTATTAATTATTTTAAAGGTTGAGGGTTCAAATCTTCAAATGGAACTAGATTTTAACCCGCGGTATACCGCGGGATGACCTTTCTAAAATATATTTTTTATTAATTTTGTTTGGTATATAAGAATGTACTACTATATTTTGATTGTTAATTCTATGATTTAACCCGTATAATATTATATGATAATTTATTTTTTTTATAATCGTAATTTGATCAAATTAATTAAATAAGTATAATATTTAAAATAATGAAATGATATTTGACATAATATTTGTTTACATAGTATAATTTCATATTAAAATATTTTGTGAATTATACTATAGTAGACAACCCGTAAAAATATCTATCATCATAATTATATAAATTATAACCCGTTTTATCACATGACCCGTGCTACACAATTATCATTAATACTTTAGTACATCCATTTTGTATCGTTTGGGTAATATACATCCGTTTCTAAAAATTCAAATTGCAACATATGCAAAAAAAAATATATTTTTATCATACATATGTTTATGTAATAATATAAATTTGAAAACAAATAAATCATATAAAGATGTTGGAGAAATATTTGATTTATTAGGGAGAGATTTTAGGAAATCTTGTTAAATGTAATAAATATTGATTTCTAATTTTGCAATTTTATTATGATTTAATTACAAATTCATCTTAAACTTTTTCTATTTAATAAAATGGCAAGGGGTTAATTATGAAACTATTACAAAATGAAAGGGTAGAACACAAAAGGTACTTCAAAAATGTTAATATAGATTTTTTTTTTAGCTTTGTAAGTTAAATAAAACGACATCGTTTAGAGGTATTACATTCCATCCTAGTCTGTATTTCTTAACTGAATAATAACACAGTTTGCCGATTTTGTTGTTTGGCCAACATTTTGATTGTTTGTGTGACAAATTCAAAATTTAATTTAAGTTCATGTAGTTATAAACAAGGTTCAAAATTCTATTAATTTATAAATCTTTAATATATCGAACATCAGAATGTCTAATGAAGTAATATGGTTTGGTAATTATCCACCGCTTAGTTTAATTATAATGGTTTACTTTAAAGTCTATTATTTGATCTTGAGTGTGTGGAAATTATAACAATCAATATTAAGTTCAAAATTTTGATTTTTCAAGGTTAAAATAAGCGAAGCAAAATATATAAGGGGAGTTATTGGGATAATGATTTTTAAAGATTTTTAGAGTTTAAGATTCTATTGTTATTGGTTTATGGATTCTTAGATTTGTAATAAAATCTCTTGTTATTGGTGTATGTATTTTGTAATTATATTTAAAATCCTTTGTTATTCAAAAAGTTTAGTATTTATTGATTTTCCAATTATATCATATTCTAGTGTTATTCGTAAAATAATTTCCTACTTGTTTGGTCATTAAAAATAACTTCCAAAATATGCACTTATCATAAGGATTTGTAAAATCTATCATATAAAGAATCTACTAAACTCTAAACATTATTTTAGAATCTACAATTTTTTTTGAGAATCTTAGGGGGTGTTAGTGGTTTATTGATATGTAATTCACATAAATTTTGTGAATCTTTAATAATTATAAAATCAAAATACATGGATTTTGAAATAACATGTTTTATCCTTGGATTTGAATCCTTCTATTTTACACTATCAAATCCTTTCAAATCCATTTAAAACATAATGTGGATTTTAAAATCCAAACAAAATCTCTAAACGAATAACATAGGATTTTAACTAGTATTTATAAATCATACAACCAATAACACATGATTTTGATAGTTATTTTAAAATCAATGATTGAATAACATATGATTTTTGTTTGGATTTCCAAATCCATCAAAATCAATGATCCAATAACCCCCTATTAAAATCTTTAAACTTTTAAAATCCACAAACTCTTTTAAAATCAACCTTCCAATAACCCTCCTAAATTCATACATGTCAACTATCTAAGAAAAGGAAAGAGAATCACGAAATCCCAATAAAAAAAATGATCAGAAAAGGACACATCATTTTGGAGACATCATTCTGGAGAAGAAAATTACTAAACACATATCTTAAGCTAATTATTTGTCGTTCTTATACTTTTCTTTATATCAAATTCTTTACTATTTGACAACAAAAAAACATTGTTCTTCTCCACTTAGATTCAAGGGTGTGGGATTTGGCTCCCACAGATACCATAAATTTCGGGTTAAGAAGGTTTAGCTTAAATTATCGATTTAATTCGATTTTGCGAAAATTAAAACCTACAACAAAAAATCAAAAACTAAAATACCAAAAACCAAAAACCTATAACCCATTTATAAACTACAAAATATTCATGGCCAATATGTTCCTAAACTATTCTTAAACTAATCATGCTCTATGGCCTTATGTTGAAAATATGTATAATAAATGGCCTTATATATATAGAGTAAGACCATCTCCAAGGGAGAGTTAATAGAGTTCATAACAAAAAATAAAATAAATGGCCTTTACCATTATCGATATTTTAACGCACCTGCAAAACTGAACCTTAACTCACAGGTCATGTCCCTCCTCCGCCGCATAGTCCGTAATTCGACAAAGGCTATTCCGGTTGCGAAGGCGTTTAAGCCTTACCCACTCGGAAGAGACCCTTCCTCACTCCTCAAGCTTGATCCGGTCTCCATCACGGACATCGATGGCCGCCCAATTTCTCTGCGCTACAGAGTCACGGCAATGATCGAGATGTCTAATCTGGACAAAGCCTCGAAGCTCTCGCGCCTCGCTGTCTTGGACGAACTTCGGGTCGACAGTGACACTGTCTTCATCTGCAATTCCGTAATCGGCGCCATGTGCAGCGCCAGACTAAGACGGTACGACGAAGCCATCTCTCTGTTCAATTACTTTTTCAACGAGTCTCAGACTCTCCCAAACATGCTCTCCTGCAATCTCATCATCAAAGCACACTGCGACCAACGTTGCGTCGACCACGCTCTTGAGCTCTACCGCCACATTTTGCTCGATGGACGTTTAGTTCCAGGGATCGAGACATATATGATACTCACCAAAGGCTTGGTTGATGCTAAAAGATTCGATGAAGCTTGTGATTTAGTGGAATCCATGAACATGAGGTGTAGTAGTAGTTTCATGGTCTATGATATTCTAATTCGCGGGTTCTTGGATATAGGGAACTTCGCAAAGGCTAGGCAAATCTTGGAGGAATGGAAACGATTGGATAGTAAACATGTACGGATAGAGTATGACGAGGCAATTACGATCTTCAACGTTTCGTTTATGAAGTTTTTTTTCAAGCAAGGCAAAGATGAGGAAGCTATGGAGATTCTCTCAACTCTGGAAGATGCTCAAGTGCTGAAACCCATTGTAGGAAACAGGGTTTTAAAAGTTCTTGTGGAGCAAGGTAGGAAAACAGAGGCTTGGGAATTGTTTGGAGAGTTGATAGAAATCTGTGATTCCGAGACGGTGAACATAATGTCCGAGTATTTTAGTGAAAAGACTGTGCCACTCGAGCGGCTTAGGAAAACATGTTATAGGACGATGATCGCGTGTCTCTGCGAGAATGGAAAAGTGTCAGAGGCAGAGAAACTCTTCGCCGAGATGTTTACGGACGTTGACGGAGAGGACTTGTTGGTTGGGCCTGACCTTACAACATTCAGAGCAATGATCAATGGGTATGTTCAAGTAGGGAGAGTCGATGATGCTATCAAGACCTTGAACAAACTGCGCATTTCAAATATCAGAAAGCTTGCTATTCATCGAGACCCATAATAAGTGTTGTATTTGTTTGTTGAACCAACAACACAATATTTGTTTGAAATTCGAAACTTAGTTCAATAGTTTCCAAATCTGCCTTCACATGACATGATAAGCAAATAGGAATAACTAAACCACATCTACAAAATGCCAATGAAGCGCTTCGGCTGTGTGGAATGACAACACCACCATCATTTCTTTTAAAACCTAAAAGCATGTACAATGGTGATCTTATAACTACGTTTAATAGAATGTTTGGTCTAATAATTTAAAACTATGTCTAATATAGGACTCATTTGTGGGTGTCTAAAATCACTTTTGTATAAAACATCATAATTAATTATTTTTGGTTTCGTTAAAACCAAACCAAAAATAATCCAAAAATATTAGATTACTAGATCAATTGTTTTGTTCAAGATCCGAAACCGAACCAAAATTCCAAAAAAACCGAATAAATTTATAATCAAGAACTGAATATCCGAACGCCCAAGACTAATTCATACCATTCAAACTCTATTATTGTATGTCTAAAACAAGTACATCTAAAAAAAAAAAAAGACACTAAATAAAGATCACCAAGTGACGAAAAATGGTTACCCGTATACTCAAAATTGTATAATTTACTTATCTTCCATAATTAATCTTTGTTATTTGGACTTGTACTTAAGACATTTTTATTTTGTTTAGAGTAATTTTGGTAACTTTTATTTGATTTCAAGAATGATATTTTCAACCATGTTGTTTTAAAGCCATGCAACGTTCAAATCGTATTCGTTTAAGTGATCAGAAGATAAGTATTCGCAAATGAACGGGTAAAATCTTATATTAAAACATATATTATTTAAAAACTAAAATATTTTATTTTTTGTTACCAAAAGTATTGTTAATATAACATATAACAATTTTATATTATATTTAGACGGATATCTACGTAGAATATAGATTAACCTTAATTAAACATTCAGTTAACACCATCTCCAAGCTTGGTTCAAGTTCACGATAGTGATCTAGCCATAAACATAACACTTTCACTTGAATTTCCAGTCATATTTAGAGGGATTCAAACGTGACACACCATCAACAGGTTATATCTTCACCATAATGAATCCTGAATAATCATAAAGACGATTTAATTTAAGTATTAAAACTATAAACATAAACTAAACGTTTTAATTAAATCGACAGAAAAGAAATTTTGAACCTTTGAAGATTGATTGAAGTATGAAAGATTGGACAATGCATGGTTAAATATATATACACATATACACATAATTTAGATAAATTTTAAAGATACTTTTGTTAAGAATAATTACTTACACTAATATAGACATTTATTTTTAATTTATGTTAATTCATAATTTCAAACATCTGTTTTAATTTCCTATATTCTCCACCTTAAATTTGTAAATATATATATATATATATCTTAAATTAAACTTAAAAAAAACAGTAAATATCAAATGCTGAATAAGTAAATATATACCATATGTAATATTCTAAAATTCCTATACTCCACTACTAATTTTTACCATCTATATCGTTTCAAAATTCTTATATATACATATAAATTTAAGATATATATATATTGTGTAGATCTTTTTCTATATAATAACTATTTTAGATTTATACAATTTATATATAACTATATAAATTTATTTCTATTTTTATTAATAAAATTTAGTTAGGTTAAAGACACAACTAAATCACGATTGTCTTATCGATTTACTTTATTAATCGTATTAAATTATATTATTTTATATATTAACATATTTTCCAAATCTAACACCATAACCTTAACATATTTATCTCTATCAGTATCATCTATAGCAAATTAACCCACTTATTTCCATCAATATCACTGTCAATTTTAAATTATAGAAACAAATTAGTAGAGATGTAACCAAATCGATCAAAGATCTTAGTCCAATAAAAACTTCATGCGCTATTTTCTAGAATCAAAATTTTAATATGAATAAATTTGCCTTCTAATTTTTATAGTGGCCAAAACGTTACTAAATAACTACTATATATATATATATATTTATATTTATCTCTATCCATATCATCTATAGCTTATTAAATATTATATTTCCATCAATTATTTTCATAAATATCTTTTGCAATTTTAATTATCTTTAAATTAATTTGAAGTTAAAATATTATTAGGGTTTAAACCATATCACATATACAAACAAATTACGAAATTCGGAATGTTTTAAATTCTTAAATGATTAATATTTTTTGAACATTTATTAGATTATAGAATTTTGATAAGCTTTAAACTTTGTGTAGATCCAGAATATGTAATATATACTAAAAGAAAAACAAATTACTAAATATTTTATAAATGAAATTTTGGACGTTCATAATATTGTAGTTTTTTGATTAAGTAAAGTATAGGTTTTATTTAATAACATATTTGATAACATATAGAGAGATGTTTTGAGTTCATTCGACATAACTCTGTGTTACGGAATTAGGTTTAGACTTACCCGTGATGAGGATGCTCTAGAATTGTTTAATTTAATAATTTAACAATATGAAAGAGATAAATTTAGGGTTTACTCGACATAACTTTCTTTAGCGAAATCAGAATTCAATTTTCTAATGATCTCTATGATTTATATTTAATTAAATTAATAATGTAAAAAGTAAATTTTATTAATCTTGAAATTTTAGACGATAATATGTAAAAAAACTTTTGATAAAAATAACCAAACATTATTTTTTTCCTAGAAATTGAAGATGCATCATAACAAAAATACAATTATAAGGATTAATAAAACTTTTTGAATTCTTGGCTTTTTTTTTTAGGGACTTTTGCTGCCACTGATTTTCTTGACTGCACCAAACAAATCCCCTAGGGTTGCAACTTAGAAGGTGTTTTTTTAAGCGGGCTTTTTGACATAAGCCCATTTCCTCTAAACCCGAAATTTGAAACATTATATGTCATTTTTAAAAAAAATCGGCTTTAATTAAAAAACTTCTGATTTTATGTTTGATATTTCTAATTTTTAGTGTTAGATTTTGATTAAATAAGAGCTAACCAAAAATTTTAAGCTAGGGGTATTTTCGTTAAGGGTAAAACGGTAATACAGTCTTAGCTAAATTTTCGATTTTGTCTTCAAAACACTCGATTTTAATTGGTTTTTTATTAAATAAGGATTAAGGGAAAAATTATAACCCAGAGATATTTTTCATTAAGGGTAACTTAGTAAATTTTTTCTGAGATTGAACGTGAGTACTTTAGACAACTCCTTTAATAACTGAGAAGGACAAGATGTAGCCAATCAGCCCCCAATTATTTTTAAAAATATCATGAAAGTTATCCCTGTTACCAAAGAGAATAAAAGACATAATTTTTTTTGATAAATAAATAATAAAAAACAGAAACTATCTATATTTATCATATTAATTTTGTTACCAAAAAGTGGATAATTAAATTCAAAAATTTCCATATGTAACATATTTAAAAAAAAATTCAGATAGTTTTTAATAAATCTAATTTATAATATTTTTTAATTTGTTTTAATGATTTTACTCAAGTAGTTTATGTTATTTGTATTTTGTATAACTCTTATGATGTGATAAAATATATTTAAAACACAAAAATATATTTTTTTTTGGTAATCGACAGGAGACCAAGGTCTCCCATTTTATTCAACAAAAAGAAAAAATAAATTACATGCGGACATTCCGCGAAGTAGCTACGCCGTTTACATCATCAAGTCTCACCGAATTACAAATATCGGGACAAACTTCTAACACAAGAAATCCAAGAGGTAAAGAAAACGCATAGTTCGCTAACCCGTCAGCAAGACGGTTAGCCTCCCTATACACATGAGTAACCCGGACTGACCAGTCCCTCGAAAGAAAGCCATGGCACAACCGTACCAGGAAAACCAAAGGATGAGCGTCATGAACCCCTAAACGCAAGAAATTCACAACTAACTCGGAATCCACCTCCAAAACCAACTGCCTCCATCCTCGCTCCCAAGCTAAAACCAGCCCATAATATACACCCCAAAGTTCCGCCATTGGAGCTGTACATACCCCGATATTGAGAGCAAAACCTACCAACCAGCCGCCGTCTTCATCCCGAATGACCCCTCCGGCCGTAGCTTCACCCGGGTTACCACGTGATGCTCCATCCGTGTTCACTGTTTTCCATCCCGCACTAGGTTTGCTCCATGCGATTTGTCTCTCCATTCTCACTCCCGTAGTCGCTCTGCCACTAACGAGCGTGTTCGCCTTAATCACCTCCCCAGCTACCTTCTTTATAAAGCCTACCCGGTCACGACATAATCCTCTTTCCCCAAACACATCCTTGCATCGCCATTTCCAACCCCACCACACGGTTAGTGCAAAGATTGTTGGCCAGCTCACCCCGTCTACTTCCACCGTTGCCGTTAAATTCTCGAACAACCACTCCAATAAGGATTGCGTGTAAAACGCCCTTTGTCGCCCTGCTGGAACCAACCGCAACCATAAACCATGCATAGCCGGACAATCCCTCAACACATGGAGTATCGATTCCACCCCTCCATTACACACTGAACATATTTCTGTATCACCCATATGTCGTCGAAACCGTTCCTTGTTCGTTAAGATAACTTGGTGAGACACTAACCAGAGAAATAACCGGACCCTCTCGGTAGCGACAACCCTCCAAATTTGTTCATAAAACCTTGACATACAGATACCCGGGTTAACATTTGTTGTTATCATCCAATAAGCGGACGTCACGGTAAAACGTCCGTTCTCCGTTCCTTGCCATGACAACGTATCGACCATCCCCGGGACACCCTTGACCACTACCTAGTGCAACATCCGGGTTATCTTCTCGGGCAGCAGCTCCTCCAACCTTTGCATGTCCCAGCCAAAGCCATTTATCCAATATTCCTCCACCTTCCGCTCCTTCTCCGCGTTGGACAATTGTCCCGAGACCCACTCCATCAATGACTCATTCAACAACCACTTATCCGACCAAAAACGTACTTGTGTCCCATCTCCCGGCACCCAACCAACACCTTTCAAGATCACTTCTCGCAAGCACACACTAATACTCCGTCAAGTCGACGAGGCGTAGCTCTTTGGCCACATCCATGTCTCATCGTGAATTTCCTTCACTTTATACTTGCATCGTAGCACCCGTGCCCACAAACTCCCATAATCATTCAATAACCTCCATCCAACTTTTGCCAATAGAGCTTTGTTCATCTCCCTCGATTTCCGAATACCCAAACCACCGTCGCTCTTTGGCTTAGTCACTTGATCCCATGCTACCAAATGCATCCTCTTCTTTTCTTGCGTACTTCCCCACACAAAAGAACGACACAACTTATCCAAACTCTTTAACGTCGAGGCTGGAAGTAAAATCGTGCTCATCGTATGTATAGGTATCGAAGACAACACCGCTTTCGTCAGTGTAACCCGACCCGCCAAACTCAACGTACGACTACGCCATCCCGCAAGCCTTGATGACACCCTCCCAAGAACTTCCCCAAATGTTTCCTTGTCTATTCGTTTCTGAAGTATCGGCATGCCCAAGTTCTTGCCCAAGTCCCTTGTAGCTCCAATTCCACTCTCTACGGTTATTAATCGTTCCAAGTCCCGGCTCACATTCGTAGAGAAAAATATCTTGGACTTCTCAAGACTAATTTTCTGACCCGAGGCCATACAAAACTTATCCAAAATACCTATAACAACCCGCACTTGAGCAACAGACGCTTCTGCAAACAATATTATATCATCCGCAAAGCACACATGAGATAACTTCGGTCCACCTCATGAAATCGTAATGGGTTTCCATTCTTGCCTTCCAACCGCTCCCTCAATCAGGTGGCATAGTCTCTCTAGGCATAACACAAATAAATACGGAGAGAGAGGATCCCCTTGTCTTAACCCTCTCTCTGGGACAAACGATTTGGTCTTCTCCCCATTCCACAAGATACACATAGATGGATTTGAAACACACTCCATTATCCGCCTTCTCCAACCTTCTTCCAACCCTGCAGCCCTCAAAGTCTCTTCCAAAAAATCCCACCGAATCCTATCATAGGCCTTCTCAAGATCCAATTTCAGAAGCATCCATCCCTTTCTTCCTTTCTTCCTCCGCATAGAGTGTACCGCCTCTTGGACCACTACTATATTATCAATGCTCAACCGACCGGGGATAAAACTTGCTTGTGCCGGGCCTATTAGCTTTGATATCACCGTCTTCAGCCGTATAACCATCATCTTCGTGATCACCTTAAAGAGAACATTACACAAGCTTACAGGCCGGAATTGAGTTATCTTCTCCGGAGACACCACCTTGGCCAATAGGACAATTAACGCATCATTGGCACTCGCTGGTAACACTCCCGACTCAAAAAACTCCAACACAAAACTTTTCACGGAACTCCCAACCACCTCCCAACATGATTGATAAAAAACCGGTTGAAACCCGTCTGGCCCCGGTGCTTTATACTTACCCATACTCTTCACCGCAACCAGCACCTCTTCCCCCGTAAATGCCTTTAATAACCCCTCCTTCTCCTCTCTTGTCAAACCCGGATACCCATTACAAGATAACTGCGGGCGCTCCACACTTAAACCTTCCAACAAATATAACTTTTTATAATAGTCAAGCGCTAAACACTCCAACTCCGTTTTATCCGAGACCCATCTCCCCTCGTCATTCTTTAGCATCTCCACTCGATTTCTCCTTCTTCTAATGATTGTAGTGGTATGAAAAAATGTTGTGTTCCGGTCCCCTAGAGCGATGAACTTCTCTCTAGACTTTTGGAACCACAAAGTCTCCTCTTGTTCTAGAATACCCTCCAAAGATTGCATTAGTTGTTCTTCTTTCTGCAACAACTCATCTGTTTGTGCCACAGCCAACAAATCTTGGATAGCTTTTACCTCGCCTAACAAATTCTCTTTTCTTGTGTTTATATCTCCAAACACCTCCCTATTGCATTTCCGCAATGTCCTTCGAAGTCCTTCCAACGCTTTCGGGGTTGTAATATCGGGATTCCAAGAAGCAGCCAACAACTCTTTAAAACCCCCATGGCTCAAACAAGTCGCTTCAAATCTAAACGGTCTCCTCCTTGGATCGTCAGTGGCTGTTGGACTGAGCTGCAAGTACAATGGTGCATGATCCGATGATAGAAAAGGTAAGTGTTTGACGCTCCCTTCTTGCCACCGTAGCCTTGCTTGTGGGTTGCAAAACAGTCGATCTAGTCTCTTGGATATATACGTTCTCGCCGTACGACCTCTCCGCCAAGTATACGGACTTCTTTTAAACCCCAAATCAATTAGAGAGAGCTCATTAACCCACTCCCCAAAAGCTAGAGAATCCGGCGAGAGTCTCCCATTTCCACCCGTGCGCTCATCCAACCGTAAGATAGTGTTATAATCCCCACCGATTACCAACGATCCATCAATGCCTCCAACCACCTCTCGCAATTTGCCCCAAAGCCCGCTCCTCCGGCTAACGGTTGGTGCAGCGTAAACCACCACCAAATGGGTTGCATCCACCCCGACTCCCACTCTCGCATGTATAAATTGGTCTCACAAATCAAGTATCTCCACCGTTAGCATATCAATCCCGCTCTCTCCCCATGTGCATGTGTTTCCAATAAAGCGAGCATATCCGTATCAAACTTCTTCAACAAGTAACGCACTGAACGTCGGAAATTGGGTTTATTCGCCTCCCGGCAATTCCATATTATGCAATTCATAAATACCGCTTTTAACAAACGTAAAATTGCTGGGGCAATCCGTTAGCATTCCTTGATGGACTCATCTAAAGCCATCAAACTACCCGTCACACTCGATGAGAGGAGCGTCTCCTCTTGCACCACTGCCTCAACGGTCCCAGGACTAGTCGAGACTTCAACGACCCTTGGCTGAGCAATGTTCCCGGAAGGCACCCATGCCGACGTAAACACACCCCCATCCCTGCCAATATCCGCTTGCTCCGACCTTAACCGCTTCCCCGAAGCAACCAAACTTTGCTCTCCCAAAACAGGCCCAAATATCAACCCCCTCGTGGGCCTATTCCCTATTAGGCTTGTGCTCCTCGGCCCCATACCCTTACCACCTTTCGGCCCATTAGTTTTCTTCATCACCCCTCCACCACGATTTCCGCTTTGAACACGAAGCTCCCGCCCTGTTTTTATACTTCCCTTCCCAAGATCACTCCTCATTACTATAGTCGGGATATTCTCCATATTCACATTTTCCTTTTTCTGCACCGTCGCTTCCATACTTTCCGTAACTTGGTCCGCCACCGATTCCATAATCAAACCACTGAAGCTATTCGAGACGGGAACATTTCCAAAATTTTTACTCTGCCGAATCTCCCCCACATTCCTTTCTTGGACCTTGTCTGATGCACCCGATCCAATCCCACCTGTCCTTTCCGTCACCAAAGCCCTACGACCCGTCCGACGGATAACCGTAAACCCCTGAGCATCCATCACCGTCCCCCTTCCTCCCGATTGCTTCTCCTCATTCTGGACCCTTAGCTGAGAAACACTCTCCGTCAATCTTCTTGGACATACACTTGCTAAATGCCCATAAATTCCACACGATGAACATATAGTATTCAAACCCTCATACGATGCCATGTATCTCTCCCCATTCACCATGACTGAACCTTTCAACGGCTTTTTCAAGTTAACCTCAATACATACCCTTGCAAACCTTGCCCTCTCCACCTGAAGCGTTGTCAAGTCGGCCCTAAAGGTTTGCCTAACGCTTCTGCAATCCCCATCAGTATGGTCTTGTGATAGTAATGTACTGGGAGATTCGAAATCCTGACCCAAACCGGCGTTGTTTCGTTCTCATCATGCATCGGGTTAAAGCTCGGTGACCATGCTTGGAACATAAGCAAACTCCCAAACAAACGCCATGGTCCTCCTGTGACAACTCCCATATAATCGTCTTCCAGCTCAAAACGGACAAGAAAGAACTGACGCGGCAGGTCAATCACAGTCATCCCTCCCTTTGGTGCCCATAACTCACGCAACTTCTTGAGTAGCGGCGCCAACGGAACATGCCTCCCTAATACTTTCACGATCATGCAGTTTTTCCATAAGCTAGTCATAGCCGATATCACCTCCTGCCCAATCGTCACCACACCTTCCCCATCATCACCATTCGGGAATTCGAGCCTCATCCGTGAGGCGACGAACTCCTCATCCAAAACTTTCTCGGGGATTGGTCTGCCGCCTCCCGCACTACTCTGCACCTTCTCCGCATACGTCAACAACGGCACCGAACCTACCCCCGGCGGACGCCCGCTCTCTTCCATACTTGCATCCTGACTCTCCTCCCCAAAAACCCTAGTCGCCTCCTCCAAAACCCTAGGCTCCATTTTTCATAAAAAACACAAAAATATATTGTACAATAGCATAAAATATGGAGAAATATTCAACAGAATTGATAATATGATAAAATCTTAAATATATAATATAAAATGTTGAAATAAAAAATCTTTAATAAATGAATAATATTTTTTTTTCAAAAATCAATAGAATAAATATTTTATATCACATACAATCTCTTTTTCACATTAAAAATCTTCATATTGAAAAACAATCTCGCAAATATAGCAAAAAAATAATAACTTTTTGAAATATATTGATTAGAAATGAGATCTTTATATATTTCCCCGAAATAAAATAAAAAACCAAAAATAGCATGTGACCAAAAATAAAATAGTCAAATAAACATTCCTAATTATTAACATCAATTTAATAATATATTAATCCCTAATCTCGCTGGATATTAACTAATATGCAATTAGCATTTAATAATTTTAGAAAAGTTCAGGAAATCTGACATAATTATTATATTTTCCATATAATATAACATTGACAATCCACAAAAAATAAGTTAATGTATGCTACAAATAAATAAATAAAATCAAATAATTATGATTAAAAATGGAATCAAATATTTATTTGAATTTCCATTACTTAATCTATATTTACCATAGCTACTTACTAAAATATTTAATATATATTTTATTCAATTGATTCATTTCTTTTTGAAGATTTAATTTGAGATAAGTTCTTAGTTTATAAATATTTCTTTAAATTTTGGTTACAATATGACTTTAAATTTTGAGGTAACACAAAATAGAACATTATACTCTAATTACATGCTATATGTTTCAACAGCCTAATAATTAACGGTAGTGGGTTTTTAATGTTGTTAACTACACGTTATATAATATTGTTTTTTTTTAAAACATGTAAATGATGACATTTATAATAAAAAATATGATCTTATTTAAGAGGGAAAGAACGGGTACAAAAAGGAAATGGATAATTCAAAAAAAAAATATCTAAACTATTTCTCATCAAAAACAAGACGATATAAAAAATTTGGAAACTTAAATTCAATTTTAAATTTCAAATATCAAATGACGGGTATGATACAAGAATATGAAATTTAAATAGCAAAATTAAGTTTCAAAATTACTTAAATATTTCAAATATCAGGACAAGAAATAATGGATATGGAAAAAGAACGTATGGTAATTTAATTAGTTAATTACAGGCTATATAATGTTATTTTTAAAACAAAAAACATGAAAATGATTTCATTTATATATAAAAATAAGAGAATTTTTGAGAAATACCCCTTTTGGTGTACCCATTTTTGGGTATTTTCTATCTATTTTCAAAAATACCCCTTTTCAAATATGAAAAATTATAAACTTTTATATTGTTAATAAGGTACATCGAGATCATCATTACTACTGGGAGACTAAATTCAAATATTTATAAGGTTTTAAAAGGTTCTAAACGGCATTTATAATGTTTTTATAAGGTTTTTAAAAGGTTTACACAGTTTTTATAAGGTTTTTAAATGATTTTTAAAAGGTTTTTAAAAGGTATTTATACGGTATTTATGAAATATATATATATATATATATAAATTTACACACATATAAAGATAATTTGTGTCTGTAAATATAAGTTTACACATATGTTTTTGATAAATATCAAATTTTATAGTGACTTTTTGATAAAATTAGAAAGAGGAGTATTTTTTAAATGTGGTATTGGAAAAAGGGTTTTTTTGAAATTCCCCCTAAAAATAATATGATCTTATCTTAGAGGGAAAGAACGGGTACAAAAAGGGAACAAGTAATTAAAAATAAAAGTATCTAAACTATTTCTCATAAAAATCAAGAGATATAAAAATTCTGGAAACTTAAATTCAATTTCAACTTTCAAATATCAAATGACGGGTATGATACAAGAATATGATATTTAAATAGCAAAAGTAAGTTTCAAGTTACTTAAATATTTCAAATATCGGATACGGAAAAAGAATGGGTAATTTAGAAAATAAAAATTATTAACTTAACTATTTCTAATAATATACAGAAGGTAATTATGGGTAGCAGCAGAGCAGAGGACATATTATTTATTCACGTGGGTGGGCCAAAATATTTTAATTTGTTGTAGGACATGCATCGTGAACGGGTTTGACTCTCTTGACATCTATATTTATGTTATTTTATTCAAAAATTTAATGTTTTCCATTGTTTTTATGTGATGTGATCATTCACGAATTCAATTGATTTCTAACTTATCATTAATTCGGTTCACACTCAATTCGGATCTCTTATCATGTTGATCCGAATATTGCAAATTTTGTAGCATCAGTGAAAAAACTTACAAGTGCCGTGTCAAATTTATGGTGCAATGCAAGTGAAGAAAAACATAAGATGCATGGGTCCCTTGTGAGAAGTTGTGCCATTCGAAAAGCCGTGATGGCTTGGGGTATAGAGACATTGGCCGGTTTACTCAAGCTTTCTTAGCTAAGCACGCTTGGCGTATTTCAAATTCTCAGGAGTCTCTTCTATCCTGGATATACAAATCTAAGTACTTTCCGGATAAGCATTTTATGGACGCAAAATAGGTTATCGGCCATCATATGCGTGGACAAGTATTTTCTTTCGGTGGGAACTTCTAGAGAGCTGTTTAATAAAGACGAAAGGTGATGGCACTCCTACATATGTTTGGGCTGATAAATGGATGTTGGATGGTTTCCCAAGGAGATAGAATAACAAGCTCATATTCATTGATATAAGCTTAAAGGTGTCCTCGCTTATAACTCCACATAGGGAATGGTGTAACGCTCCGACCGCCATCTCTCCCAGTGGACCCCATGTTCACTCTCAGCCCATGGGCCCACCTCTCTTAATCGGCCTCACGTCCTCTCACTAGGTCCGTGAACCCATCCCTATCTAATGGTCGGTTTGCTACGTCCGGGAGGCTTAAAGACTTACTTACTGTCCCTACAAATCACCACATGATCTTTCCGTGTATTTTGGTCTCACGCGTATAGTTCCGACAATCATTTCCCGGAAGGTCACCCACGCTTAACTATGGAGTTCGCTCAGGACCTTTAACCAAAAAGATAAGAGCCCTTTTGTGGAATAAGTGGCCAAACCAATTAATTTAAACCTCTCCGCAAACCAGGGTCTCACAACTCTCCCCCACTAACAGACCGCAACGTCCTCTTCGCACCAAGACTGTCACCCCCTAATAGTATGAGCCCACTACTCCAGACATGTCTAGGTTCAGCTCTGATACCACTTGTAACGCCCCTACCGCCATCTCTCCTAGTGGACCCCATGTTCACTCTCAGCCCATGGACCTACCTCTCTTAACGGACATCACAACCTCTCACTAGGTCCGTGAGCGCATCCATTTCCGACAATCGGTTTCTACGTCTTGGAGGCTTAAAGACATATTTACCGTCCCTACAAATCACCACATGATCTTTCCGTGTGTTTTGGCCTCACTCACATAGTTTCGACACCCACTTCCCGGAATATCACCCATCCTTTGACTACTCCATCATAAGCATGCTTAACTGTAGAGTTTGCTCAGGACCTTTGACCACAAAGATAAGTGTGACATATGTGGCCAAATCGATTCATTTAAACCACTCCGCAAATCGAGGTCTCACAGATGGGATCTTTAACTATGAAACCAGCTATTCCCTCCATGTGATGTGACAAGAAGTTAGTATTTTCCTCCGGATCCGGGTTTACAAGAGCGATTTATATGGGCTTATACTAAGGACGGTAACTATTTAGTCAAAAGCGGGGATTGGGTGCTTAGTCATGAAGCTTATACTCTGAATATTGTATCTGAAGATAGTCGTCGCCTCAATGAATTTAAAGACAAGGTTTGGAGCACTGTTACAACACCAAAGATTAAAATGTTCCTATGGCATGCTCTTTCTAGGGAGCTAGCTGTTTCATAATGTTTACGGCGTCATAGTGTTACACCAGCAACCTAGCATGCTTCTAGACTAGGTTCCAACAACAGTTAAAAAAAATCATATCATAACAACCGAGACACTAGATCATCCTCCTCCTCACTGCCATGATTCCACGTCACACTTTACCAACACCACAAATACAATGAGATACGTGAATATTATCACAAATACTCAGTGTGGTCCTCCCATTCACTAGGCTATACTCATAAGCACTTAAGATCACAACCACACAGCCAAACCATGTAATCAAACACAAAATCTGCGCTCATAGAAAACGGTGTCAGTCAACACCAACAACTGGTGTCGGTCGACACCACTTGACAGCACCTCAAATCTGCACCGCAATTAACCGCCTGGTGTCGGCCAACAACCACACCTTGTAACACATCCAATGACGATCTTATCAACGAGAGAACCCTAAAATCACCACCATATCATCTCTCACGATGACACAACCAACGAACATCCACACAAGGCCATACAAATACAAGAAAACATCATAAATCTCAAAGGAATCAATCCCACATCACATAAACACAAATCATACAACCTTAATGCTTAGATAAGCCATGGTCACGCTCTCACCTTGATTTGGGTTGAAAGGAAGAAGGGAAACAACCAGGAATACACCACATCAACCCCTTCCCACCCCATCAGCCACGAACTCAGCGCTTCCTTGATAGAACACCCAAGAAACAACCACATAAACCTCCAAAAACCCTAATAAGCCTCACCTTAGCACTTTAAGATCAACTTTCCACTCTCTGATCTTTCTCGCTACTTTTCACAAAGCAACAAAACTACCAAATAAACAGAAAACGGCTGATTACATGTATAAGTCAGGTTTTTGGGATTCTCCTAAACTAACTCCCTTAAACCGGCAATTAAACCCAAAATTAGAGGTGTCGATCGACACCCACCAAAAATTAGGACACGGGCGTTACAAATTGTGCTTTTTAGTTCCTTTTTAGTTCTGGTTTATTTTGTGATTCATTTGAATCTGTTGCAACTATGTTTGAACTCTCTTTTCTTTGAATAATATCAAGCGTTAAAATAAAATAAAAAAGATAGAGAACCAAAAAAAATCATCCATATGATAAGATTAAAAAACAATTATATAAATATCTCTTTGAGTTAGTAATATATATATTACTCTTTGAAATACTTAAAAATTAATATGATCTAGAGTCTAAATGGTAACCGAGGAATTGATGCTGAATTTGGCTGAATTTCTGAAATTTTCTAAAATTTTGGTATATATTTTTTGCTGATACTAGCTGAATTTTCTATTTATAAACGGTAACTCTGGAATCTAACTGAATTTTTGTGTTTGTTTACAAATTTGGTTAGCAAAATAGTTATTCTTAAATTTTTTATTTTTGAACTACTATAATTATATAAATAATTTATAATATGTTATCGCTATTAACTATGTAAATCATATGTTACTGCTATAAATTATAAATTATTTGATAAATTTATAATTATCGAGTTAGATTATTTATTATATGATTGATATAAACTAACTTATATATTAACATGTTAATTTATTATGATATTTCATCTGTTATGTTAACTAATACATAAAAAAACATATAACTGATATGTAAAAATTGTTTTAAAATTTTATGGATATCTGTTTTGTTATGTGCTAAAATATTTGTTATCTATCTTAGGGGCAACTTTGTCCAATTTAAATAGGTAAGAGAGAGAACTAATAAAAAAAGAGTAAGTATAGATTCTTAATATTTTTTTATTTGAGTACATGAGATGTAGTTTCCCTTGATTTGTTAAAAATGGGTACTCAAATAATCAAAAAACTAAAAGCAAAGGCTTGATAACTTAAAAATTAGATCTCTCTCCTCCCTGTGATGAAGTTACTTTCTTACCTTTAAAGATTTTTTGTTTATGGAGTAACTTTTGTGGATATATATTTGATTAACTATGTAAATCATATGTTACCGCTATACATTATAAGTTATTCGATAACCTCATAGCTATACAACTAAATTATTTATAGTTATTGCAAATGTTACCGCTTTAAATTATGAATTTATTAAATTATTTATTAAGTAAGGATAGTTTGGTCTAATTTAATTTGTGAAGAGAGAAAACTAATTAAAAAAAAAAGCAAGTATAGATTCTTAATTTTTTTTATTTGAGTACGACAAGTGTAGTTTCCCTATGTTATGTACGTACGTTATAGTTAAATGAGTACTTTCGTTTTGGGTTTTCTATATGTTAGCTAATTAATTATATTATCCTGCATTTAAGATATAAATAATATAATACTGTTAAATGAATGCACCCCGAGAGAGACACAAGAAGGGAAGAAGGGAAGAAGGGAAGAAGGGAATCATAAGGACATGTAAAGACTCTATGCTCTTTTGCCATATATGGAACCATGGTATTTTGCTACAAAAGGGAACACTACAAAACCTAAAACACTTAGATGATATTAAAGAATAAGTAGTTTAGTACAATGGTCTTGGTGTAATCAAAATATTAAAGGTCTTAAAAGCTTAACCCTATAGATCCATGGTAGTAGTATGATAGGGATTTAGTTTCCAAATGCTGGAACTCTGTTCCCCGTATAAGTATAGTGTTATCATATATATCCTGTGGAGATCTCAAAAGCCAAAAATACATGTGTGTATATAGGGAAACATTAGTGGTAGAAGGTGGTAATATATGTTTTTGATGGTAAAAGAAATAGGGGTAAGAGAAGTTGATACATTTGGAATTGAAAAAAGGACATAGTGGTGTAGTAAAATATACAATTTATTTATATGCAATTGTAGTTTTAAAAAAAATCAATTTTATCGAATGTCCCCGAAAGGACGTAGTTTTTATCAAGTTATTGAGTTTTGATAGATTTAAATTAGAAAAGATACAAAATAATAATTTGAATTGTTTGATTTTAATCAAGTTAATACATAAATTACTATATTTTATGCTACTGTTATTATCGCTTAATTCATCAAGTATACATATATATACAATGGCGGAGGTAGAACATGAGCATGTGGGTCAATTGACCCTGGTGAAATTGAAAATTTTGTTGATTTTTTAGGAAAAAAGTTAAATTGACCCTTGTAAAATAACACATTTGACCCCTATAAATTTTTTTAATAACATGATTAACTTTTTAATTTTGTTTTTGACCCTCATGAACTGCTTTCCTAACTCCGCCATATATATATATAGTGGTGTAGTAAAATATACATTTAGAATTGAAAAAGGACATAGTGGTGTAGTAAAATATACAATTTAATTACAATTTATATGCGATTATAGTTTCTTAAAAGATCTAAATTTTATCGGGGAGAAAGTACGTAAATTTTATTAAGTTATTGAGTTTTACCGAATTAATATGTTGATGGTTCAAACTTATATTCTTTATGTCTATCTTCTTACTTTAAGAAAAATGATTTGTTATTTTCACTTTTTCACCATCTCAACCAATGATAACAAAAAATATGTACAGTTTATTCTTTACCATAGAAAAAATGAGTCACCAATCATAACCTTAATGTTTTTGAAAAAAAATACATTATTCAACGGGAATATGTAAATGTTTTCTTTAATGAAAATCATAATATTTCATTATACATTATTCAGCTGGAATATGTCATTTAAAGGTTTTCTTTAAATAATTATTATTCATTATATATTTAGAATATAATGATTAGTCTTTCTATGTATTTCAAGATCTTTTAGAATGTAAGATATAAAAGAGAACGACTATATATGTATATTATTATTAGTTGTCATGTTGCATATTTACTTTATATATATATATATAGTACTTATAACATTTTGCTCAAAAAATTAATAGCTTATGACCTTATGCTATATAATGGACAAAAACTTTTTGTGATGTTCAAATTTTTGTGACCTTATGCTATATACGGACAAACCAAAAATAATTATAAGAAATAATTCAAAATTTGTAGATAGATAACAAAAATAAGAACTCCAAAATAGTCCAAATTTTGTTTGTGTAAAAGGACTCTTGATCATTCCGTACATCTAAATCTTAAGTTACTTTTAATTTCAAACCAAACTTTAACAAGAATTGAACTCAATTTTTTTCATACTGATTTAGACTATGAATAGTGACTATAAAGGAGCGTTTTTTGTCCCGCACTGCAATAACGGATATATATTACCATTTAATCCGATTTTTGTTCTTGTTAGTGTTTTTTTGTCAAAACATTTCTTTTTTAGATTTACAGAGTTAACTAACATATAAAGACATAAAACACTTCTAAGAATATAAATAATATTTATCTAGCAATCCAAAAACATCTTAAACTCCATTTATCCTGCAAATTTATATTCTCTAAATATCGCAGTTAAACTGTACCATATATTACAATCATTTCTTCCGCATAATCAAATACGCTGTCACAGTTCAGTTTTTTCATGAATTTCGTATAACAAAAGAGAAGTCAAAATCATTTTTTAGCGTTTGCCTAGAAACATCTCTCTAGCCAAAACATAAAAAAGTTTTTCAAAAGATATATTATATAAAAGTATGAATAGAAATAGAAATAATGGAAGTTGTAATAGAGAAATTAAATAAATGGGGACGACGTTGGTGTCAAATCATAAACACTGTTTCATTTTGCTTTCCACTGACAGAGATGGATTCGAACCGCGTGGTTTGTCACGCGCATCCCGTGGCTCTACCTCTCATGTAAAAGACGCCCATGTTTTTATTTTATTTTTCCTTTTTTGTTTTAGTTTATTTCTTTATTCTTATTACTATTTTCTTATCGACACAATTTGATATTTTTGATCGATTTTATTATAGAAATACAAAACCTTGTATGAATAATATAGCACTATAATATGTTATGTGAAGTGATACAATTTCCGAATGTTTATCTTAGAAACCTCGTATCAGAAAACAGGGTTAATTATTATAATATATTAAAAATATATTTCTTGGAGTGATCGACTTTTTCTTTTTACTTGAATAAAAGTTGAGAATTATATTTTTTCGGAAAAATAATGAACATCAATCCAGATTATTTACTGGCGGTATTTTAACCAATACATACTTTAAGCTCCCTTTGTGAAAGTATAATCAAAATCATTTTAACAAACTTCCGTAAAATGTAACATATAAGAAAATTGGTTTTGTTTATATTGATCTAAAATTTGTGATATAATATGTAGGTTGTACCCTTCACTGAAAATATTTTTTTATGTATTCCAGTTTTTAGGCTTATTATTATATATCCTAGTTCTTTCAAAATAATAATAAAAACACTTGAAAAATCAAATGTTGACAGTATTTACTATTTTATTATCTCGACTTTCAAATTTAAGTAAAACCCACCCACGCCCCCCCCCACAATACATTTTTTTGTTAAAATCTAATAGCTCATTTTTGTTCTTTCTTATATCCATTGAGAGATAAGAGATGTACTGCCTCGACCGTCTCCTCATTCAGTAGATCCATGAGCCCATCCATATATGACGGTCGGTTTTCTACGTCCGGGAGGCTTTAAAAACTTGTTTATCGATCCTACAAATCTCCACATGAACTTTGTCTCTATTTTGGCCTCACTCACACAGTTCGGACCAGCACTTCTCAAAATGTCACCCATCACTTGAATACTCCAGCATTAGCACGTTTACATGTGGAGCTCTGTCAATACCTTTAACTAAAAAGATAAGTACACTTTGGTGACATAAGTGGCCAAATCAATTCATTTAAATCTCTCTTCAAACCAGGGTCCCACAATTCTTCCTCTAACACACCGCAACGTCCTTGTTGTGAACCAAGACCTCACCCCCGCTATGAGCTCACTACTCCACACTCGTCTGAATTCGGCTATGATACCACTTGTAACGCCTCGACCATCTTCTCACCCAGTGACCCTTTGTTACCTCTTAGCCCATAGGGTCATCTCTCTTAATAGGCTTCACGTCCTCCCACTAGGCTCATGGACAAAGTGTTTCCAAACAAACCCCATTATTAAAAAAATTTCATGAAAATTATACTTGTTGTCAAACAGAATTAAAGACATCAAATTTTTTTAATAAATAAATAATTAAAAACAGAAACTATCTATATTTATGGAAATTATATTAATTTTGTTGCCAAAAAAGTGGACAATTATATTCAATATTTTACATATGTAACATATTTAATTTTTTGAGATATTTTTAAACAATAATTTAATATATTAATAAAATCTAATTTATTGTATTTTATTTATTTGGTTTAATGGTTTTATTCAAGTGGTTTATGTTACTTTTATTTTGTATAACTCTTATGATATGATAATAAATTTATTTTGCCTTACAAAAATCATCATATATTTAAAACACAAAAATAAATATGTTATATATTGTACAATAGCATAAAATATGGAGAGAAATATTCAACAGAATTGATAATATGATAAAACAAAATGTTAAAATCTTAAGTAAAAAAATAAAATGTTTAAATACAAAATCTTAAATAAATCAATAATAAAAATTTGTTTTTAGAAATCAATAGAATAAATATTTTATATCACATACAATCTCTCTTAATAATCAGATATAACATCCTATTGGTTTAATAATCAGAGATAATTTCCTTTTGGTACAAAAAGGGTACAGGTAATTCAAAAAATAAAATTATCTAAACAATTAATCATCAAAAACAAGAAGATATAAAAAATTTGGAAAAGTAAATTTAATTTGAACTTTCAAATATCAAATGATGGGTATAATACAAGAATATGAAATTTAAATAGCAAAAGTAAGTTCCAAATTACTTAAATATTTCAAATATCATGACAAGAAACAACGGATATGGAAAGAGAACGGACGTGTAATTTAATTAGTTATTTACAGGCTATATAATGTTATTTTTAAAACAAAAAACATGTAAATAAAATGTTACTGAAATTGATTTTGTTAGTATGTGATCAGCTTTATATTGCAACTTATGCAATAGGCTTGGGAGGCCTCCCTTGGGTTATTATGTCGGAGGTACACAAACTATATCAACTTCAATTTTTTTTGGTAATAGTAATATTAATAAATTTAAACTCATTACAAATTTTGGTAAATGAATTAGTAGAAAATTATACTCACGGATAGTTTAGATTCAGATAATTCGATTTTGACCGCGGTTTTCGGATGTTTTGTAAAAAGAATGGTCAAACTCATAATAAGTTTTGTAAATGTATGATTGTTTTGGTTGGTATTTGCAGATATTTCCAATAAATATAAAAGTAACAGCAGGAAGTATCGTTACATTAGTCTCATTTTCAAGTAGTTCGATGGTCTCTTACGCTTTCAACTTCCTGTTCGAGTGGAGCAACCAAGGTTTCTTCTTTTCTACTTTCTTCTTTTTAGTCTAAACTATTTTAAATTATGTTATAAACTAAAAGAATGATCAAATTGAGACCAATGATTATATCTATAATTAACTATTATAACTGTAATAGGTACATTTTACATATTCGGAGGTATGGCAGGAGCAGCGTTGCTTTTTATTTGGTTGCTCGTTCCTGAAACGAAAGGATTATCACTTGAAGAGATACAAGCTAAACTTATTTATAAGCCCGACGAAATAAATCAAACTTAGATATATTCATTAGTTATATGTTTTGATATATTTTCATCTGAAAATATGAAAGTATGTAATTAGTAATTACTATTTTATTAAAATATTGTGAACTCATATAAAATTAGGTACGAATCCATGTCGTACACAAGTGAATCTTAAAATATTTAAGTTAATGTACAGTTTTTTATTACATAGTGAAAAACATATACATTTCTTCATTTTGTGAAGAATCTATATTTATATGTTTCAACATAATATAATTATTAACTATTTAGGATCTGAATGGTTGCAATGGTTAAGATAGACAACTGTAACTATTTATCATATATAATCTGTAAGATAAATGTGAATACAACCACTTTTTATTTTAATCTATAATAATGTGGTGTAAAGAAAATAGAAAAAAAAACCCCGCTGCAAATCAACTTAAAACCGCTTTAAATAAAATTGGTTCGAATGATTATTGTTTGCTCTAAGAATAGAATGGACTAAACCACTGATGGATTAGTGTATAGTGTTTGAGATCCTTTTTTTTGCATTTCTCGATATCTCAAAGAGGCATCGTCGCTTCCTTCAAAATTTTTAGAAGTTTCTTTCTGAGTCGAAGTCAAAATCTTGAGTTGTGATATGGTGAGATTTCCCTTAACCGACCATCCACATTCCATATGTTTTCTTGTACCAAAAGGGCTGGCTATGAAAATTTCCATTTTTCTTCATTCCTTGGGTTCAAAGTTATTCCAACCAAGCTATGCTGCTTGTACATTCAATCATGGCTGAGTTGTTAGTAGTTGGTAAGATAACTATTAGTAATGTGGCTTAACTAATCCTAAAAACTAGCTCAAAGGAGAAGAGTTATCACATCACATATATACTACTGAAGGATTCATCCCATCATCGATGTGGGATATCATCTAATGATAACAATGTCATCAACCTGCACATACTGCATTATAGTCAGCTTATAATTCATACTTGAGTTATTTGTCATCTTGATCTTTATTATGTCTTACGTAAACTATAAAAGTGTCTATGTTAAAGGGAATCTTCTTACTTCGCATATCTCTTGACACACTGGACAAGCACAAACAACAACTTCTTCGTTTAAATTGAAATTATCTGCTTAAACAAATTCAAAAACTCAAACTAATATCTCTGAAGCTAAAGGTATCTCCTTTCCTGAAGGGAAAGAGTCTTCGATAATATTACCTAGACTAGAATGTGAAACCAATAAATCGTATTCTCTTGCAACAATTGGAATATTCGTTCTTGAAAATACCCGACCCGTTTTATTTTAATCATGCAAACCGGATTAACCCAAATAATTTAAACCAGCTAAACCATACTAGATCAATTAACCCATTCAATTTCAGTTTAAACCAGTTAACCAGCAATTCTAATTCAAACAAATAAAACCAGCGGAAGACAATAAAACCAGCAATGCAATAAACTAATTTAATAACCAACAAATCCAGCAATAATTCCAAAGTCAATCAAACAATCCTAACATGCTCTAAGATTCCATAAACTAGTATTCCTAACAATAACAAACACATTATTTAAAAACATCCAACGAGCCCCTAAATCATTCTTCTCTCCTTGCCATTTATCCACGGTCAAACCTTTCCTTTATATGCATCATAAAAAGAGATGCAAAAGTATTTTCAGAAATACTTAGTGAGGCACTCATCCTAACTACCGGGCTATACGCACAAGCAACATTAATCATTATCAAGTGAAACAATCACAAATAAGCATTTAACAACATATAGTGTCACTGTTGAAGATCGGTGTCGATCGACACCCACCATTAGTGTTGATCGATAGTCGCACTCAACACACGCGTTCGAAACTGAGCTCGACACTCTACTCGTGGGTCGCAACTATCCTCGCGGTACAAATCATTGTCGAGCGACACCCACCACTGGTGTCGATCGACACCGACTCTCTACAGCCACTCAAGTTGCATTTCCTCACTGGACCTCCTTTTCTAATCACTTTAAGGCCAACAACGAACCTGCAAGGGGTTTCACAGGGACCATAGAATACAGAAACAACCAATCAAGCAAAGAAATCAATCAAACAATCATCAAAAATCCAAAACAATGATCAAAATGCTTAGATAAGCCTTGGTCATGTACTCACCTTTGAAATGGATTGAACAACAATGAAACAAGGAAGGAAAAGGAAGGATCTGACTCTCCTAACACCAAACAAACACGGATCTAGCCTCCTCTAATCTAAACCAGCAAGAACAATCCTCCAAACTTCACTAGAACTCACCAAAACTCACTGGAACCTTTAGAAACCTTTCTTCACTCTCTAGACTAACAAAAGCGGCTGAATAAAAAACTGAAGTCGAGTTTTTCCCTTAACTCAATCCCTAGGTTAACCCCAAACCAAACCCAATTAATTTTTCGATTAAATTGAACCGATCTGAACCAAAAAATGTTGATGTCGATCGACACCACTCGTTTCCGAACATGGGTGTTATATTTTTTCAAAGGAAAAGACGACTCTAATTTTCTTGAAGAATGGACAATAAGCTAGATTTGAAGGCAAAACTTTGAGGCATGAGAGAGTTTATTCGAAAAACTTAAAACGGGAGAGTTTTATTGAAGAGAAGCAACACAAGTGCCTCTTTTGGCTAAGAAAAGTTGGTAAGATCTACTTTTTAATTGCTCTATTGAGGTTCTTCAATACATTTGTTTCGGAGAGAAAATTTTAGAAAATAGGCAAAACTCTTGCTATTAGATTGACAATTACATATTGATTTGTCACTGCCAAAACCCAATACTGAATTATTTTCAACACTGATATTCTTAACTATGTTTTCAAAGATCATAAAAAGAAACAAAAAAGAAATTGACTTTATAATTTTGTCATTGTTTTGTTACCACTAAATGAAATTAAAAACCATGTGATACATGCATGTTTTGACCACTAAAACAATTGTGAGGTCTTTTTTTTTTCTTTTCTTTTTATAACATCCAAAGAATATTCTAGGATAAAAATAAAAATAAAAAAAGCTTGTTATGTTTGGTCCAAATAGTTTGGTTCTATAAATACAGTCGTAGTTATTGCCAAAGTTAACACCACGTCTACATGGCAGCCTTTACCATTGAGACAAAGCCGTATACATAAAACTTTTCTCTATCGATTTATAGCAAATTTAATTTCTGGGGCACGGACGGACACTAACACATCAATCTATACTAAATCCTGAACACATGTTCCTTTGAAAGCCTATGTCCGGTTTTACATAGTCAACAAAGAGGTATTGTACTAATCCACCGTTTATCACAAGAAACGTTTGTGTATAAAAGTGGTGTAATATAAGTTTTATATAACTTATTTCGAGTATTCGTTTTAGTTCGGATATATCCATTCGGTTTCGGATATTTTGGATAAAGAAGTTTAGGATCCGATTATTTTATATTTTTTTATTCTGGATATCTGAAATAGTGATTTTTTGTTTAAAATAATTAAGTTCATTAAATTTTGGAAAATATGTCTAAAAGTTCCAAATATTTTTGTTAGTTTAAATATTTTAGTTATTTTAATATACAAAATTTATGGATTTATAATTAAATTTTGGTTATTGGTTATATCAAAACTAATATAATTAATATTTTAGATATATTACTATGTATTAGATATTTCGGTACCTAACCAAAACCAATATAATAACCGGTTTTTTTAGCTCTCAATTTTTCAACCCAGTCAGTTATTATATTGGTTTCGGCTGGTTTGGTTACTTTTTCCGGTTTGATTATTTTGCCTTATAAGTTATAACCCATGATTTCCGGGAAAAATAAAAACATATTTATATGTTAATCAGGTCCTTATCATAATAAAATAAATTAAAGTGAAGTAAGGAAACAAGAATAATGCTATAAGAAAGTAAAGTAATGAAAAATAATAAATATGAAATATGTCACTGCAAATTGCAGGCAAAGAACACAGACTCTTCTCTCCTCATGTCATGTCAATGTTCAACTTCAAGTTCCCCACTTGACCCATTGGTTATACATACTCTCTCTCTCTCTCTCTCTCTTCAACTATGAAATTACCTTTTTCTACGCTGTGTAAAACACATAGTCCTCTTCTTCTATCTCTCTCATCTCCTCTCTATTGTACTCATCTGCTTAGTCTCTCTCTCCTTAAATGACCTTCTTGAGTCTTGAAGCTATATACTATACACTCTTGAGTCCTTGACAAGTGTGATTTTGTGTATTGTCTCTCTATCATCTTCCCAAAGTAGAAAAGCAAGAAAACAATATAAAGGAAAATAAAATAAAAATAAAAAGATCTCTTCCACTTATATATCTTCTTCTCTCATCTTCTTCTTCTATAAGCAGCAACAAACTTCACTTCTCTCTCTCTCTCTCTTTGCCTCACCATTTCTGCTCACTAGTTGTTTTGTTCGATTTGATCTGCCAAAAAAAGATGAATCTATACCTTTTATAGTATCAATCTCATCATCATCACTACCAGCTAAGTCTCTCTCTTTCTCACTTTTTTTTTCTTTCTCTATTTACTCAATTATTGATCTTACCTCTCGATCTACAAAAAAAAAAAACCCTAATCTTTTCTTGGATCCATATCAAAAGAAACAAACCCTAAAATCAAGATTCTATCTTCTTGAACTTTTCCAAAAATCAAGAATCCATGGAGTTGATCTCTCACCAACCAAACAAGAACCCTAATCCCTCAACACAGTTAACACCTCCTTCCTCAAGCCGTTACGAGAACCAGAAACGCCGTGACTGGAACACTTTCTGCCAGTACCTCCGGAACCACCGTCCTCCTCTCTCTCTCCCGTCGTGCAGCGGCGCACATGTTCTTGAGTTCCTCCGGTACCTTGACCAGTTCGGGAAAACAAAGGTCCACCACCAGAACTGTGCCTTCTTTGGCCTCCCTAACCCTCCTGCTCCTTGTCCTTGCCCTCTCAGACAAGCTTGGGGCTCACTCGACGCCCTCATCGGCCGCCTCCGAGCCGCCTACGAGGAGAACGGTGGCCCTCCAGAAGCTAACCCATTTGGCTCACGCGCCGTCAGGTTATACCTCCGTGAAGTTAGAGACTTCCAAGCCAAAGCTCGTGGCGTTAGCTATGAGAAGAAGAGGAAGAGAGTGAACAGGCAGAAACCCCAAACGCAGCCACCTATACCACTTCAGCAACAGCAACAGCAGCAGCCACAACAAGGTCAGTCTTTGATGGCTAATTACTCGGGTGCAACTGTATGATCATATTATATATAATTCGACTCTACCTTTCTATATGTATTGTCTCTCCTATTTTGCTTTCTCTCTATGTGTTTAATGTAAAGCCTTCTTTTACATTATCCACTAATCCATGCTTTTGTTTCTGTACTAGTTGTTTATGTAATAAGATAAAACTATATGTTTATTTACGCTATAATTGTTTGATCCATTTTATATATATGTTCTTCGAGTTTTACTTTGATTTCAATTTTAAAGACTATTCGATGTTGAATCTTGATACAGTTAGGGCACCTTTTATATATAACTATGCTATAACTTTGATCATATACTAGTCATTTCTTTCCATGCGACGATGATTGAGATTTCAGTAAACACTTCTATATGTTCATATATATGATTAATGAACTTTAGATGTATAGAACTGATATATAGTAAAGAACTGATATATAGATGTTATATATGTATGAGTATGTTGTGTCTAATCGTATGATTACTTTATGGTAAGGCATTGTGATATATACCACTAATAAGAAAAGAAAAAAAAACACAAAACCCTGATATGTTGACAATACAATTTTGTATGCTCTCATTTTAATTAGCTTCAGATAATTTTTATGAATAAGATTGGTCGCTGATAGGTATTGTAGTCCCAAAATTTGATGGAGCAAATTCATCTGACATCTATTTTTCATTAAATGCTTACTATTGTTTTTGCTAGTCCATGAATATGAATTCACTGTTTTGACTTTGGATGTCGCTTTAGCATAGGAGAGCCACCTTATAAAATGATTGACTCTATTTTTGTTTTCAATAGATTAATGATTTTAGTTAACCATATTAAGAATTAAAAACCATGACTTACGTACGGTTTCGTGTAAATCTAGAGTTGTGACTTATGAGTCCCAGAACTATATATACAAAACTTAGCTTTCACTTGTATCTTCTTGGTTATGTTCTGGTTTTCTCCATTTTATATAATTTTACAGTACAAACATATATGAAATATTAACTCAGTTTTTAGTATATAGTTGTGGAGTTTATGGACTTTTCTTTATCCAAATATATGCAACGTTCTACTATGTTCAAAAGTGGTAAATATATGTAAAAAAAAAGAGAGAGAGAGCTGTAAAGTTGACAATAGCACTATATATAGAACATGGTATCCAGTAAACTTTTTACATATATTTACCACTTTTGTCTTTGAAATTAAACTAACTCAAATTGTGCTAGATGAAACACTTTTCTATGGAAATTTTAAATTGGAATATGAACTGGTAACTATTTGATGATATGACAGCAAACACAAAAAAGTTTTGGCTTGATGAACATTTTGGTGAAAAATACAAAAATTGAGGGCATATATTCTCACAGTTACGTTGCGGAACCTAATACAAATATAATCATGTAATAAATAAAAAATGTGTTTAGAGAATGTTGTATAATTAGGTTTAAAGCTCAACCTAGAAATGAACATTCCAAAATATGTTCTTAGAGAATGTGGTATAATTATTTAAATAAAACAACCTAGAAATGAATCTATATATCTAGAAGCCAAAACACAAAAACAAGAAAACATGCACAGCGATTTCTTCACGTGATATATATATTCATAAAAGAATCAGAATTTAATTCTTATACTATACGAAAATATTACTAGTAATAATTAATAAATTATACTTAGAATTCATAATAAAACAGAGAAGATTATTTTTTTAAAGAAGTGAGAAAAAAAAAAAACCTCTTCGATAGACACAAATAGGAATTCCCAAATAGCAGACAGGTTGGTACGATGTTCTCACACTAACACAGAATCAACGGTTTAGATTACACAAAGAATTAGAAGTGCTTTCGATGCTTGCCACGTGTACTTACAAAGAGTGGTCCCTTATTCGCACGTGGAATCGAGTAAATTCTGTCCGGCGCGGCGAACAATAAGATCGAATGGACCCTTTTTTTTTTCTTTAATATTGATTTTATTTTTATTTTTATTTTGATTTTTAGTTATTTTTTACTAAGATCCAATGACCTATTTACCATGGACTGCTAGTTATGAATTTTATAAGTTTGTATATTCTATACAATATTTTCCCATTTAATCAAATTTAGTTGATTGTAATTTAAAATAGTAAAGATTTTATTATTTTGTGATTAGAGTAAATCTAAGTTTAGAAATTGTTCCGAAACTAATTTTGAATTTGAATTTAAACTTTTTTTTTGAAAACGAGGTTTCAAATTCTTAAAAAACTAAAGTTAATTTGGGAAAATTTTATTCTATCTATGAAATAATAAGAATTTGTTAGTAAACACGAGTTTTAAGAGTAATTAAAAGAATTAACTGAATTTTGATTAAATTTATTATAAATTAGATAAAATTATCAAATTTATAACTAGTACAAAATAAGTTAGACGAAGACTAGGAATGATATAGTTAATAGTTTCATCCCACGTTTTAAAATTTACTGCCTAATTTTGATTACTCTCCATGTACTCGCTAAACCCATCATATCCATTTTAATTAATGACTAATACCGCTTAACTCTTTTTATCGGTCATTAAACATTTAGATTAAAAATTTGTGATGTTTTAAAATAATTTATGTTCAAAATTTTAATGAAAATAACAAATTTGGTTTTAAAAATATGTTTTTCCTTATTTACTACAATTTTGAAACCATTGTTATAATTTTGTATGTTATATTGTTTCTTTTTGATTCGCAGGAATCCAACTATACTTATAATTAATACCATATATTTATCATTATTTAATAAAATAACCCTTAAACTAATCTTCGATTAGTCTTCGCTTAATCTCTGTTTTTTTTTGTTAGGCATTAACTCCACCTTTGATTAAAAAAGGTTTCATAAGTTCATATTAGAGTTTAATATTTTTAAATGGTTGTCATTAAACAATAACTTTTTAATTCCCATATTGAATTGTTGTTTATGGTCTTATGTTATATTATGAAAAAAATGATTTAAAAAAAGTATAAACTACTTTTGGGTTTTTGTCATCACTCACCACCATCTCTCCTTTTCCCATATTTGGGTAAGAGACCTTGTTATAGTCTTTTAGACCTATTTATAGGAATCACGACTCCATGAGTTTTACTTTCTTATTTGACAAAATATGCATGTATCATCTTAAAAGCTCAATAAAGATTATCATCCCTCCATCTCAATGATCAATAATGAAAATTTAAAGAAAAGTGAATGGTTTGTAAAACGTGGATTACTATTATTCATATAAAGACAATTTGGACTACATGGTACTTTGACTACTTAGTTGTATTTATGTTACCATTGGAATTTATATCAATTCTAACCTCATGTTTAGTTTTAAAAAACAAAATTCAAAATTAAAAAAATAATTTCTCACGACTACAGAGTTTCTGGTGAAGTTTTTCGACAAAGTTAACAATTTCCGAATAGAAAGAAAATTAGTCATAAATTAATCAGAAATTTGTAAATTTTTTTTCAGCCACCAGTTTTTTCAGAAATTGTAATCGAAAAATAAATGTTATATATAGTTTACACTAGGAATTGTGTGTGACAACAAAATCTTCACTATGTATCCAACTCTTTGATCTTTAGTGTACTGTTCATTTTCTGTATAAATTGATAGATATTTATCTCAAGTAGTGTAGACATTAATCAATTATAACTTAAAAATAAGATAAACCTGATGAAATTTCAGCCAAATATTTAAGGATACGGAGTTTTCCAGCTGGCTTCACATCTTCACATCTTCACATAGAAGTCACTTTTACTGCCCTCTGCACATTAGCAAATACAGTTTTTTTTTTCTTTTTCTGTAAATTCCTTAATATTTTCGAGCAGAAAACATTTTATATTATTTTCCTGAACAGCTTTTAAAAAAAATATATATTTTTGAGCCACTCTGGAAATTAAGAACTTTTTGATAAAGCCCATCAGTCTTCTTATAAACATGCCTTTTTCTTATTGAGTTCAGAATTTAAATGGAGAGAATAAATTAGACTAATGATTTTTTTGTAGTAGGTCCATATAGATCCACTAAGAATAAATTAGACTAATGGGTAAAACTTTTTAACTTAAAAATATGTATTTATAAGTGCTGTTATTTTAGTGGTACTATCAAAAAAAATATGAGTAAAACATAAGCAAAATATACAAAAATAATAGAAAAGCATACAAATCATTTATATATTTACGTTTTCTGAAAACAATGCATGGTTTATAGTTACTATCATTCGCATTAAAGTAAAAAAAGATTTTATATACATGCATAATACATTCTAACTAAAATAGAATACATGATTTCCGATGTTTTAAGTTGTAACAATCGATTATTAAAAATGTTAATATTAATAATCACTTTATGAATTTGGTTATTTGCTTGATCGTTAGGCAATAGTATTAGGTCGGCTCCTTCTGGACACCTTGTGGTGCTGACATGAGCTTCCCATTACACACTGAAACTAATCAAATTACATGTAGTTTGTGATATTTGAGAAAGGGATGCTTGAATGTTGGCTGTTTTGTCTATGCATTCGATTATACAACCATCGAAAGTCATCTGATAAAAATAAATTTCATAAACAAAAAAAATTATCAGTAGAATAATTTCAAACAAGTCACACGGAAATTCATAAAAAATTAAAGAAATCTCTTCAAAGAAATGTCAATATCTGCTCAGAAACGCCGGGAACAATGCATGAAATTAGCAAAACCCACCACAAAGCTCTCAACATGGTGTGAGAGCTATCAAGAACTCACAAACACTCTAACATAATCGGGAACCCAAGTATTGTCCTTAAAAAGGATAAAAGATTCTATAGAAAACTTTTTTTTTCGACATTGTTACAAATTATACGTCTCTATTTTTTAGAGGGACCGGGTTTGAACCCGGATTTGGTGAGAAAGCAACGCATGTGAGAACCACTAACCCACTTACTCCTTCTCATATAAAAAAAAGCTTCTTCATATTAAAATATATGTTTAATATTTATTTATTTTTGAAAAATCCCAAATTGTTAATGTATATCATAATTTTTAAATAAGTTATATGATTTATGAATACAAATGTAAATTAAAGCATGATATTTAATAACATTATATATTACTAGAATATAAACATGTGACTAAGATCAGATTTTCAATAAAATTATACAATTCATCAAACCAGTAACACAAAAAATTTACATAAAACATAAACTAAGACAGCATTTCAAAATTACAAAACATGAAAAAAAATATATGTGATTTTCTTAATAAATAAGTCCAAATACGTAAGAAAGTTTAAAGAGAAAAAAAGAAACAGAAACCTAACCTCTGTAGTCTTATCTAGTATTCTCTATTGTCCTTTTTTGTTCTCAGTAGCAAACCTTGAAGCAAAGAACCTAAAATACAGCAGATTCGCAAGTTGAATGCCTGCTATAATGAAAAAATAGTTCTCAAGCTTGTTCTTGTTCATGTCTTTGTCTCCTAACCATGATCTCCCTTCCTTGCGCGTTACGACATCAATCACATTTATAAGAAGTGTGCATATGTAACTCGCAATCGACGAACTCAAGAAAAAGATGGCTCCTGCAACAGCTCTCATATGTTCGGGCATCCTAACCGTTAGAAACTCCATCAGAGCCACCGCGGAAAACGCTTCGGTCAAACCCGCAAGAGCGAACTGAGGAAGGAGCATTAGAATAGAAACAGGTGACACAAATGTGCCATTCTTTAGAGCCGAAGCTCTTCGCTTCTTCTCTTGGAATGCCGCCACAATCATACAAATGATTCCCATTATGATACCTAATGAATGTAAGGAAAAATACTCAAAGAAATACATAGAATAACCTATAATCTTGTAAACCTTTTAACAAAAGCCAAGGCAATACCTATCTCGATTCGTTGTGTCATTGTTAACCGTTTTTTCTGCCCGGTGATTCGTTTCGCAATCGGTATGATAACACACTCGTATAGTGAGATCCAAATGGCAAGAGTTATCATGGAGACAAGGTTCATCCACCCTGCCGGGACTTGGAACTTATGTGGTCCGAACGTTTTATCCATTTGCATAGCTTGAAGGATCCCGTAAATGTTTTGTTGGTCCGTCAGCATGAAACACGCGATTCCCGTTGCCCAAACAGGTAAAATTGCGGTCACACATTTGAGGTTTTTCACCTGTTGGACAGTACATAATCTCCATTTATTCTTCGCCTTACCTTCTTCATTCAACTCATTCGGACTAGTAACCACTGATGCTTTGTCCAAAAACCTTAACCTGTCACACCGAAACATCTAACAAATATTAGAGACTTTACATATACACTTATATCAATGTAATTGTTTAAACTGCCAATTTTTAGCATTGAAATATGCGAAAAACAATTGTAGAAATTGTATTTTTTTTGTTAAAGATTCATTTTGGAAGATAAAACACGATATTGATATATAAACTAATGTAATATATGAACTAATGTAATAAATGAACTACAAACCTTTGTTTGTCTCGGACCAAAGTGCTGGATGATCCATCTTTAGAAGGGCCTAAGTAGAACGTTATATCTGCTCCAGGTTTCACCTTACGTTTCTTACAAGCCGCGGCAACAACCTTAACCATGTCTGCGAACACACTTCCCTCAGGCTTTGCACAAATGTAAGAGTGCTGACCAATGAGGAAGGTGGTGATGGAGAGTGCAAAACAAGCCGTGGGGATCACGAAACCAATGACCCAACTGATATTAGTCTGTATATAGACGACACCTGTCAGTGCAATGACTAGAGCCACAGTGAAGGAGAAGTACCACCAGTTAAAGAATGTTTCAAGCTGAGCTTTGCCTTTTTTAGTACTTGTATCGAATTGATCTGCTCCAAATGCAATGTTGCATGGTCTTATTCCTCCTGCTCCTATGGCTAGTAAACCTAGACCGGAAAAGAGAAACCCAAGCTGCCATTTTGTAGGCTGGTTTACACAATTTGATGGATCGTTGCAAGCCTCGGGTCTTAATCGCGGTAAAGCCGCGGTTAGAGCAATCATTCCCATTCCCTATCATAGAAAAAATGTTCAATTAAATTCTCTTTGCTTTTGGATTGTTTTTTTCTTTTTCTTATAACCAGAAGGTGATTCGGACAGGACTAAAACATAAGACCGTTTCGACTGGCCATCCGAACAGGACTAAAACACAACACCGTTTCGACTGGCCATCCGGACAGGACAAAAACATAACACCATAACAATTATGGTAAAGTGTCCCATAGAACAAATACTCTATCCACTAGAGCAAACACTGAACCACACACGTTAGGGTCTTACTTCCGAATTTATCGTCTTGAAATTGAAGAGAAAGGTAGGGAAAAATTACGATGAAGGAGGCAATAGAACCGAGGAGAAGAGTCCAAAATCTTCCAAGGTAAGCATCAGAAACAAAAGCACCTGCTAGACTAAGAACATTGCAAGAACCAAACCAGATGTTGATGACATTCACCAAGAAAACACCACCAAGATTGTATTTTTTCGTGAGATACACCGATAAATTCCCTATCAAGCTCATTGACGCCAGCTTCTCAAACGACTCATTTGCTTCACAAAACCCAAATAAAAAAAATTACTTACATATGAGACTAAACCCAAAAAAAAAAGACTTAAAAAGAATGTAAATACTAACCAATAATATACTTGATAGCTCTCCATCCTCCTTTCTCCTTTTTAAGATCATGTGATGATGAAGATTCAATGTCCATTGTTGGTTCTTAGTTTTTAAGAGGAAATGAGAAAAAATGCTTTTTATTTTGTTTATAGATTTGTTGGAGATGAAGTCAGTGAAGAAGTAAACAAGAAAAAGTCAGTCACACAATGTGTATTTAACTATGTTCATGCTGTTTACTAGGAATAGGGATTATTTTCCGAGTTTGTTATAGCTATTGAAATTATTTTTGTTTTATTAAAAGTCAAATTGGGGCTTAGGTTTCGTAACCCCTATCCTAATTTAACTTGTCTTAAAAATAATTATTTTATAATTAATTTGATAAATTTGGAACTGAAATTATAAACATACGTGGATAGAAAAAACTAGCAATAAAATGATACAAATAGTTTTAACAGTAAGTAACATGTTTTTTCTTTCCTAGTTTGTACCACCTCACGAACAACCTGAGAGTGATAGTCTGATAGAGGTATCATGTAGTTTCCATCATCAGTCAAAAAGATGTTTAAAAGAGGAATTGTGAATTTTAAATTTATAATCTTGAAATAAAATTTTATCCTTTTAGCAAAAAAACAAAATTTTATAAAAACAAACAAAAAAATGGGGTTTGTGCTAATAAACCACTCACGTCGTCAATTTTTGCAATTCTACCCTTCAAATCCAAAAATGCAAAACAATCATATTAATTCAAGAATAATACGCAATACAGCCATTATACCAGATAAATTTATTTTTCTAAATGATTGTACGGTCACATACATTTATTTTTGAAAATTCTAAAGATATATTTGAACTTCTAGTCACGAGGACTTCGATTTGATATATTATTTCTAAATATTTTTAAAACATGATAGTAGTGAAAACAGGCTATATTGCGTATTTATTTTGATTTTGTAGGATTGACTTGATTTTTCTGAATTTAGAGGGTAAAATTTCAAAAAATCCAATTAAAAAATTAAAACTAGAAAGTTTTAGTTTTATTTTGTTTAAAAAGATGATGATATGGCAACAACGTCATCAAGGATGTGACAACGTCATCAATGATGTGGCATCCATGTCAGCCACTATAACAAAGGATATATGATTTTGCATGATTTGGTAAATTCGGATATAAAATTTCAATATTTAAAAAAAGATTGGGAATGCATAGGCACACTAACAAATGTTAGATATGAACTGAAATGTTTAGGTTGGGTATGAAATGGCGGATTTTTCGACTATACACACAAGCGAGATAAAATAATATAGAACTCAAACAAATCGACCTAGCCAAAAAGGAAGCTCATAAGCTCTCAGCCAGACCTGGTGTCGACCTTCACCTAGACAATGATGGTGTTAATCGACATTGCCTCCGCAAAAGCCCTGGAATCATCCCTTACTACTCCAGGCAACGAACCCGTGCACCACACTCGACTCCACACAAAACCTAACATCAAACCAAGTATACACAATACATGAAACACACAAACAACCACATATCCAAATCCCCAAATCATCTACACATTCAAAACAAACATCATAAAGTACCATCGAGCTTAGCTTAGCTATGGTCACACACTAACCTCTAATTTGGATTGGACTGAGATTAGAAACAACAAGAAGACAACCACATAATAGCCTTCCTCACACCAACAGCCACAAATACCTTCACCTCATGCTTGCTAACACGAAAAACACATCCTTCTGCTCCTATAGGCTCACCCCACAGCCTCTCCTTTTCTCTTAGTATTAATAACAAGCCATATCTCTTTCCTTTCTCTCTGGAAGCGATAAAACCAGAAAAACACATAAAGAAAGGCACAACTCGTGTTTTAACAAAACTTAGGATTTTTATAAATTAAATTCGAGCTTAACCGGTGATTTAAAACTAAACCGCACAATTCCAATTTGATGGTTTCAACAGACATCCACCCAAAATGATCACATGTGTTACAATAAGCGTCGTCACCGTGGTGCTTGACTTCACCGTGTTTCTTCTATTAATAACTATCTCAAGTCACATCTAGATTCGTGTTTTTTCCTTCTTAAAGGCCTCGGGATTTCTTGTGACGATGGTGGGCGATAGTGTCAAAGGGCATACCACTATTTATGGGGAATGCATCAGTTGCATGTTCAGATGGATTATGCACGTAGTCAGATTTATGAAACAACCTCCCACGTGTAACACCTCGAACGACATCCAACCAGTAGGCCTCATGTTCAATCTCAGTCCATGGGTCCACCTCTCTTGATAGGCGTCACATCTTCTCACTAGGTTTGTGAGTCCACCCATATTCGACGGTCGGCTTGCTATGTCTGAAACGTTTAAAAACTTGTTTATTGGTCGTACAAGCTGCCAGAAATAGAAAAATACACTATGATTAATTATTAAGAAAATATCTGGTTTTAACAAAAATAGCAGAAATACTCATAACAAGTTAAAATCTTAGCCTAACAAAACCATTAAAATACTCTCTTTTTTCCACTGAAAGTTGATATTTCAATGATAACATACGATTGAATTACACTAAGCTGGCGAGTATATGAAAACTCCCAGAGACATTTGCTGGCAAGTATAAAACCCCCAACAGAGAGTAAGACCTTAGAGGCCAAAACTACAAAGAAAAACCTTACAAGAAAAGCCAAGAGAATAACAGCTAAAAAGCTCCAACACAACAACCATAAGTCCTCTTCGTTTACAAGAGGCCGACTAACACTTCCATAGAAACAGTTTGGCGGTGAAGGAGGTTACTGACAGGAGCCTCGAAAGAACCCAAAGATCAAATGTCATCAGACATACTTAAAGCCCGAAGAGAGAACTAAAACGAGCTCACACAACCACCTCCACAGCAGAAACGAAGACGACACAACAAGTAGAACAGAACACGGAACCTAACCAACCTGTCCAATCTAAAACCAATGGAAACGAGATGGCGGAGGATCAAGGAGAAGCCTTGAGAATCGGGAGGGGAAACGCCAAAGAGGATCACCTATCCTTACACACGAACCTTCGTAGACCCAACCAAAGCCATCTACAGACTAAGGACAAGAGATCGAACCCACCACAACGTCCAGATTACAGCCCTGAAACCAAGAAAGAACCCAAGGAGGAGCTAGTAGATGCCATTATAGGAGGTTACCATCCGAATGAAGAACCCACAGAACGAAACCTATCGCCAAATCACCACACCAATAAACCAGAAGGAGGACAGAGAAATAGGCAAAGCTAGGAGACAATCAAGCCAACCCATCAGCTGAATCTAAGGCTTGAAAATACAACACAAAATCTTAGCATAATACACTAACCCAACCGGAGAATGACAGAACCAAGAAACGAAACCAGCTGCTACAACCTTCAGAAAAAACCAAGAGGAAGCTTCCGATGGCGAGAGACGAGACTAGCAGGAAGGCAAGAGGAAGGCAAGGAGAAAAAGAGATGACCTCTCAAAAATCTTGAAAATCTGATACAAGCAAACAAACAACAACAATGTGGTTAGGACGCAATAATAACTTCTTCATGCTAAGTTGAAGTTCTTTAGCAGGCTCGATCTTCTTCAACTTCTAGACCAAATTATCGAGCAGATAGCCCACTACCTCTTTGAAGTGGAAAAGAGAGAATACTAATCAGTATACACACAAGTTCTAAAAATTAAATATTTAGCTTTACTTATATTTTAATTAGTTCTCTTTCATACTAGTTTGTTTTGGACAAAAATACTCATAGATAACAAAAGTTTTAGCGAGATAACGTAATAAATATCAATAAACTGTAAATTGTTTTTATCCATTTTTAGTGTTTATAATTTTCAACTTCGAAAATACTATACAATTATTTAACACAATAAATGCTTTAACATATTAACTATGCAATAATAAATTATTTAACACGATCACTATGAGTTTACCATATAACTTGTAATTTATCGCGATACAATATGATTTATACTGTTAATAAATTATTTAACATATTAAGTTAAACAATAAAATTACAAACATGTTTTATTATATCATATGGTAATCAGTGTCCTCGATCTGAAATGAAAAACGTCAAAATTTGATAATTCTTTATTTATATTTATAAGGTGTAATGTATAATTTATCCCGTTAAACATATTGTTAGTTCGGTAATGATATAGTTATCCATATTCATAAACTATAACAAACTAGTTATACAAGAAAATTACGAATGATTTATTATATCGTTAATGAATAGTGTTGCATCCATATTTGTTATTTGTTAGCAGATAACAATATAGTTAAATATGATAATCCATGTGCAAGAATAATAAGGTTACTTTTGTCATTAAAAGAAGAGATGAGAGAAAACTAATTAAACAAAAGGTATGGTCAGATTATTAATTTTTCATTTATCTATGCATATACTTTTAACTCACCCTTATGGTTACTTGAATTTTTTTGCACATGTTTAATGGTTTTGCAAATGTTTAGATGGATCTTGGAGGATAACAATGATGATGATGTTGATGTTGATGTTGATGAAGAATTGTTAGGTTTATTTGTAGAACATATGGAGGTGCAGGACAGTGTCATGTTATGTAGCTTATGCATGGATCATATCAACAATGTTTTACAATTTTCTTCGAATAAACCAAAACACATTTGAAGTACACGATGCTTACTACGAGATATGGTTTAGAAGAGAATAGTGAGAGGGTTTGCAATGTATAGGCCAACGAAGGGGTTGTAACTATAATCACCCCTGGAAAAGTAGTTTATGCATCACCATAATCACCCCTTCTCCACCAACGTTTCCGATCCTGTAACTAACATGCACAGGCCTAACACCGTTCTCAAACACAGCCTCGTACATCAACGGCTCTTCTTCAACAATCATATGTTCCATATTCACAATAGTCAAATCTCCACCGTACATTAGCCCTTGTTCCCCAACCCGGTTAAGCTCGGACCGGATTTTCTCCACGGTTAGGCTCGCCACGTGGTCGTTTATCAAACGTGCCACGTCTCCAATCCCTTGACCAGCCACGTTACACATCTCTAGTGACGTAAAGCTTAAAGCGTTACCAAAGAAACCATAAGGAAGTGGATCAGGCAAAAGCCTCCTAAAGTCCACACACATACACACTCGATCATGGCTCTTGCGCTTTACTATAGCGACACGTGTCCAGAAAAGCGCGGCAAACACATCGAACGGTGAGGCTTTTGGGAATATTCCATCTTGGAGGCATTTCTTGAAAGCGGAGGTAGAGAAACTGAACGTTGCGGTTGCTGTTTTTGTTGAAATGGGCTTAGAAATGGGCTCGGAGTTGGGTTTAACGGCCTTAGTATCAGTTAAGATGGAGGGTAGTGGTGAGAAGCATGGAGGATGGACGATAATTTGATGGCGTTGGGCTTCGGTCCATGATTTTAACAGAACAGTTAGTGTTGTTGCATCTGCTTGCATGTGTGGGCAGCTTAGACCTATTGCTACTCCTCCACCTTCAAATTCGTTTATCTGCCAAAATCATTACAAAAATTGTTAGGGTTGGGAACCAAATTGACCGACCCGGACCGGACTGAAATTTGGTCAGTACTATTTGGTTTTTGGTTCGATATATCTAACCGAAATTTGAGTGTTACCATGATACCGGTTTACCAAAACATAGAGCAGTAGCAAATATACAAATACCTTAAATGGTTAAGATTGAAATTTTTGTTACAAAAATATTGTTACCACTGAAACTTTTGTTAAAAGAAATAAACAGTACGATTGAAAATTTATGTTATAGAAACTAAAGTTTTGATTAAATTCGGTACCAATAATATCACCAAATTGTACCAAAATATACAACATACAGTAAAAGACATTTTATTTTAAAAACAAACTTAAAACTTTCAAGATTCAAGTTTACCAAATTTAATCATTTTACCAACACAAATTTAGCTCTCAAGATCCAAAGCTAAGAATTTAGTCAATTTACCAAAATAAACTTAAAGTACATTTTTTTTAATCAACATACTTAAAAATGAAACTTTTCAGCTTAAAAAAAAACAAACCCAACCAAAATTATAGTTTTGTTATAATTCCGACAGTAATAATTACTATAATTTTATCACCCTGGCTAAACCATAAATGAAACCAGACAGAACCAAGATTATGTTTGGTTAAGAGTTAAGACTGTGTAACGAACCTGTAGACGAAACGGTGCCCAAGTACTAGGATCATCTGGCATATCTTCCCAAGCCGTTAGATCACCCTCCTCTAGTCCATCGGCTGATCTCAGCCATTCATCAACACCAACAGAAACTTTGGCTCTTAAGGTTCTTAGTCCAGCGTCGTTACACTTCACTTCCAAGATCCCGTCCGGGGTTTTAGCGACCCGACCAACAACTGGAGGGTACAAAGAGAGAAGCTCCGACAACGAGGTTCGGACCGAGTCCAGGTCAAAAGAACCAAATGGACTACGACTGTAGTAAACGATGACGTGAAGAGTATGTGGACTCATGGCGTTGTCTAAAGCGGTAAACGGGTGTACCCGATCCGACCTACATGGCTTGCTTGATACTGCTGTTAGCATTGACTTCACTTCGACCCGGTTCTCTTGGGCGATACCCATTTTTTATTTAGACAAACTATATGAGATTATGTTCTTCTTTTTTGTGTGTGTGTCTATGAGAAATTTAGAAACATAGCTTATATATAAAGAAAACAAGAAATGAACATTTTAGTTTACTAGAAAATAAAAATCTTTGCGTGAATAATGTGTGAAGTATGTTGCGGTTGCATTGATGGTGGGGATAGAGAGATCGGTGCTGGTGACTGCTAGTAGTTGTACTTGTATCTTTTTGATCCAATAAAAACTTACATTACCATAAATGTATATGTAATAAACTATGGAAAATGAAAGTCACCAATCGATTTAATGTGTTCTCATAAGGCAGTGGTCCTCATGATACAAGTGGAGGTAGGAGCGGATGTGTTGGTGACGAGGATGTGTTGTTACGTGCTCCATGCTAATTTGTTCCTAACAGATGATTATTTAATGAGAAAAAATTGTTTTTTAAGTTATCAATGCATTATTTATTACAATTTACAAATTTCAAAGTAAATAACTAAATATTATTGGTTTAGAATTTTTAAAAATTATGAATCACAAAAAATGGTGTAATTATCATCAAGTTTTAGATGTTTTCTAAATATGTGTAAAAAAAATTAGAAATTTTAAAAAAAAAACCAAAGAGAGTATTAGACCATGATTAATGGTAGCCTCTTAGGCATTTCTCAAGTATTTAGTAGAGGGCAGCAGAAGAAGAATGGTGTTAAACGGACTGCCGTAGACAACATTGAAAGCAGTCCAAGAGCCAGCCACACAAAGGTCGAAGACAAATCAGATGGGAAGATTAGGTTATTTTCCGAACTTGGTTGTGTACAAATATGAAAAACTAAGTTATTTTCTGGAGTTGGTATTGTATTATTTGGTATTACTTTTCTGGATTTGGTATGACTATGAAAACTATGTATAACTTAGGTCGTTTACTTCATTTTTGGGATGTGGTATTACTAGAACAACTAAGTAAAACTAGGCTGTTTCTAGAAATCAACATTGGTATTACTAGATCAACTTGGAAAAACTATGCTGTTTTCCTGGGTTCGACATTGGTATTACTAGGAAAACTAAGTACAACTAGGATTGTTTTTTCTGGGTTTGACATTGGTATTACTAGAACAACTGGGTAAAACTAGTATGTTTTCTCTGGGTTCGACATTGGTATTACTAGTAAAACTAAATTGTAATTTTTTGGGTTTGATATTGGTATTACTAGAACAACTGGGTAAAATTAAGCTGTTTTTATGGGTTTGATGTTGGTATTACTAGAACAACTGGGTAAAACTAGGCTGTTTTTCTGGGATTGATGTTGGTGTTACTAGAAAAATTGGGTAAAACTAAATTGTTTTTTCGCATAATTCAACATAGATTTGCAACATACATAAGATAGAGTTCGACATAGAATTCAAAATGACACAACATAGAGTTCAACAAGAAACAACGATAATAATCAAATCACTTGAAGCTAATTTCTTCAAGTGTCTCGATTCGACCCAAAAGCTTTGAAACTAGCTCCTTAAGTTTGGCAATCTCTTCATCATTGGCTTCTAGCTTCAACTTCATTTGAGAGATTAGAAAGTCATGGTTTCCGAATTCCCATATTCTAGCAGCGTGCTTTTCATATTGTTTACTTAAGCTTTTGGTATCTTCTTCAATCGCATCAACCTAGTATTTGCGCATGTGGAAACCATCATCCTATATAGTAACACAACACACATATATGGATATGTATATAATTTCGAGATTAAAAGAGAATTTTTTTTACTTAAATGTAAATTATAAAAAAATAAGAATAAAGAAAAATAAGAAACAAATTTATAAACCTAAAACATCTTTCTCTTCTTCTTCTTCCTCCTCGTCAAACCCCCAGCCCTAATCCTGTTTTCAAATTTTGGTTGCAGGAAGATGACTTCAAATCGAATAAAGATAGTGCCAGGAGGAGCATCAAAAATAAGGAAAAAAGAGACAAGAGGCATTAACAAAATCAATGGAAAATTTGATGTTGAGGTACCTAAAAAGTTATGAACCTTCTAAAACTGATGAGCCCTTAGAAAAAGAGATTAATGTGAGTAGTGAATAAGCTGGTATTTCAGAAAACACCCAAGGTAGAAAAATTGTTGAACCCGGCGATGAACATGAGTCTATGGAGAAAGAGAATGAGAATGCGAATAGGAATGATAGGGAGATTGAGAATGAAGAGGAGAAAATATTTGATTTTAAGTAATATCATATATATAGAGATTTCAATGATCCCGGAAATTGGAGAGTAATTGATAATAGACTGAGAGATTTTTGTTGTTAATAAGGGTCCAATCAAAAGACTTCCCGTCGACTTTCATTTTCCCAGAAATTCTATTGGAAGATATTTTTCTCATTCGTCTTACACGAGAAATATAATAAATGGAGAAAGGCAAGATAGACAATGGCTTGTTTACTCAAAGGTAAAAGATAAGATCTTTTGTTTTTGCTGTAAATTATTCACACAAGATAAAAATATCAATCAGTTGGCAACTACCGGGTATAGTGACTGGAGAAACGTTTCAAGAATGCTAAGAGAGCATGAAAAGGTCCTAATCATATCAGATGCATGATTTGTTGGATGGAGTTAGAAGCATATGTTGGAAAAGAGAAAAAACACTGGAGAGTTGTGTTGTTGAGGATAATTGCTTTGGTAAAGGGCCTTTCAAAAAAGAATATAGCATTTTGTGGAAGCAGTGATAAGATTCATAAAGATTAGAATGGAAATTTTTTGGGCATGGTTGAGGTGTTAGGAGATTTTGATCCTGTGATGCAAGAACACATAAGACGAATTGAAAAAAAGGAAACACATCATCATTATCTGAGTCCTGGTATTCAAAATGATTAGATAATGATGATTGGTACTGTGTCCTGGGCTTTTTGACACTTTGCAAGAAGTTTTGTATACTCTTGGGTTAAATTTTGATGACCTTAGAGGGCAAGGTTATGACAATGGATCAAACATAAAAGGAAAAAATAAAGGACTGCAATTAAGAGTGCTTGAATTTAATCTAAGAGCAGTTTACACACCAAGTGGTTGTCATAGTTTGAATCTGGCACTTTCAGATATAGCTTTCTCTTCGACGATAGCATCATTTTTTGGTTTTGTTCAGCGTATCTATTGTTTGTTTGCGTATTCTATAAATAATTGCGATGTTTTTAGAGATATTGTGAATGTTATTACAGTTAAGCCGTTGTCACAAACTCGTTGGGAGAGCCATGTTCAAAGTGTTAAAGCAATATGATTTCAAGCTCCTCATATACGAGATGCGTTATTTTACTTGGTTGAAAACAGTGATAATCCGAAAACGAAAAATGAAGCCTAGTCTCTTGCAATGAGTGAAATACATGGAATTAGGAGTTTTGAAGTTTTGTTTGGAATGGTAATTTGGTATGAGTCTTTGTTAGTTGTCAACAAAGTAAGTAAGATCTTGCAGTCAGAAGATATGTCAATATATTGATATTGCTATTTCTCAGTTAAAAGGACTTGTTTCTATATTCAGAAACTATAGAGAAACAGGCTTTCAAGCAGCAAAAGTAGAAGATGAGGGGATTGCTATTAGTATGGATATTGATCATGTATTCTCTGTGAAAGCAAAACACATATGTAAAAGAAAAACGCTATAACGACAAAGAAGCTAAAAAAAGTTGGGGAAGATATGATATAATCAGCGGAAGAAAACTTTAGGATCAACTACTTCATCAAAATTGTGGATCAATGTTTGGTTTCTCTTGAAACAAGATTTGATCAACTTCAAGGTTATAAATAGAATTTTGGATTTTTGTTTGACTTAACGAAACTGCAATTAGCAAATGATGAAAACTTGATGGTTTCTTGTACCAACCTTAGCTAGAAGTTTTCTTAAAGCATGATATACATTCTGATCTAGATGGTAATGATTTATTTTTAGAGATAAAACTTTTCAAAGAGGTTTTGCCAAAAGAGATGAAAAAGGCTATCGAGGTATTGAATTTTCTGAAGAAGATGAAAAGTTGTTATCCGAATACATGAACTGAATACCGCATAATGTTGACGATTCCAGTTTCTGTTGCCTCTACAGAAAGAAGTTTTTCAAAGTTTAAACTCATAAAATCTTATTTACAGTCAACTATGGCGCAAGAGAGACTAAATGGGTTGTCGATAATATCGATTACAAGACGTATGGCTGAAAAACATGATTTTAAAGACTTGATGAATAAGTTTGCATGAAGAAATGCAAGGAGAATACCTAGATTTGAAGAATAAATCGCTTATCTTATGTAATTTACAGTGTTTAGAAATTACTGGTTTTTTTAATTTTTTTACTTTCGTTTAGTTGTTCAATTGTTTTTATTTGAGCAACCCTTTTTTTAATTTGATTGTGACCATTAATAGTGTAGAGACAGTTTGCCTTCGTAGTATCGTTCCATAGCCAAAAACGATTGAGAATGAGAGAAGAAGATAAAGATGCATGAGATAGATGAAGAAAATGACAATGAATGAGAGAGATGAAGAAAATGAAGATGAATGAGAGAGAAAAAGAAGATAAAGATGAAGAGATTTCGATTTAAATGAATTTTTTATTTTTGTTTCAAAATTTTGAAATTTAAATTTGGTTGGCGGGATATTCAAATTTTTTGGGGAAATTTTGAAATTTTAGGGGTAAATTTATATCTTTTAGAAAATTAAATCATATTGTAATACTTAACCCGAAACCATTAGAGATAAAAAAAGAAGATGAGAAGCAAGAAATACTAACTTAAAGATAAAACAAGAGAATCTACTACGTACACTTCCTCTACTCTTATATCTCTCCTTATATACCATTTTGAGTGATATTTTGAAACCTTTCGTTTTCATTCTAATGGCGTAAACAAAGATTTGTACGTTTTATTATCCTTTATATTTTATGAGGTAAAAGATCTTTAATTCGTTCTCTTCTCCTGTACATTTCTGGGGAAAATTTTGAAATTTTTGGGGTAAATTTTTTAAATTTTTTTCTTGCCGCAAAATAAAAATAAAAAATACACACACATCCATTCATACGTTGACACCTGGCAACAAGTGTGTTCACATTATACGTTCACACATAGTTATACTAAAGATTTTAGTTGTACCAAGATTGCAAATAGTTATACTTTTAGGGTATTTCAATTTAATTAGTTTTACAACCTCTTAAAATTATATTTTTTTAGTTTTACAGTTGAGTAAAGCTTATAAACATATAAATATGAGTGTTCTATGCATTCATATATTTAAAGATATAATTTTATAACTTTCTCATCCCAACCTAATGATAATTTACAAAGTGAACTTAAAAGTATAAGAAAACACTTGTTTAGATTCCTACGTACCAACCCAAAATATATATATTTGAAAATTTTAACTCTTACCAGACCTTAAAACATTAATTTTTTCTTTTAGTAGTACACACATTCTTAAGTTCAGTTTTAAAAATTATTTAATGCATGCTCAACTATTAAATCAATTATACCAGTTTCCCAGTTGTTCCAATTGCACCAGTTGCACCAATTGTACCAGTTTTACGTTACTCATGCCAGTTTTACGTTACTTATGCTACTTTTACCCTGCAATGAGACACCATATACACATCAAATTAACAAACAATCAAACATTGTCACATAACCAAAACATTTGTGGTAATACTAACCAAAGGTTTAATCATGAATCAGACATTACTAGAAACTCCAAACAACAACCATTGCAGTCCTTGTCTCCGTCGCCTTTTATTCTGCGTCCTAGGTCTCTTTGGTGGTCACTTTTCTCCCGTAGATGAAAACCTTTTAGTTCTCTTTCTTCCACCCTTGGCGGAATGATGTGCACATCTTTGAAGTAATCTGGTACGTTCCACAGAGACTTATCCGGTAAAAGATAAATTATCTTGTAATACGCCATTGCCTACAGCGCCGTCCAATAGTACTTATTACACAACTCATGCATTTCGATATCTCTATTTCCATCTCCATTCGTTTGGTAGTGTATGAAAGCAGCTAGTGCGTGTACACAAGGGTAGTTTTGGATACCAAAAAACATGCAACTACAACTTCTCAAAAGCAACTTCACCAAATAAGGCTTTTCGTCACTGTCAAAGACATTGTATTCACGTTCAAAAGTGTTTAGCTCAATTCAGCAACACCCCATAAATCGTGCAAATAATTCTCTACGAAAGGCACCAATTTATTTGCATATTGTATGGGACCTCTTTCGATGTTCATTAAACCATTGAGAAAAAAATTCAATAATCGCATATTGTATTGGAATTAAAGAGTACCTCCTAACGTCTTTAAATACGATGTTCCATGATTCAACACAGTTGCTTAGTCCTGAGCTAACGGCGAGAACCAAGAAAACCGACCCGAGAAAACCAAAGATTTCGGTTATCGGCACCGAATTAGATAGGGTTACCAAACCGATCGGAAAAATTGATTTTGACATTCGGTTCACTTTGGTTTGGTTCGGCGACCCATAACCGATCGGTTTTTCTTAAACCGAGATATATAAAGCCTAAAATGTTCATAACCCTAATAAGTTATCCCCTTTCTTTTGTTTCTTCTCCGGCTGTTGCGAAACAAAGGCGATAAACACCAAAACCTCAAACACTCATCAATAATCATCATCACGTATCTTAATCAAACTTGTTGCATCATCTCCAACTTTGACTCTGTATCTCAATCGTATTGTAGCTTCATCTTCGACTCAGGGGAAGAAACAGATCTATGACTGGTAAGATCTTCTTCTCTCTCATTAATTTGTAATATGTTTGTTACTCACACGATTTTGGGAGGGTATGGAAGATGAGATCTACGAAACTATGTATTCTCTGCATTTAAGTCTCTTCTCCTACCCAAATGTTTTATTTTAGTCGTTTAGATAATTAACTACGTTGTGGATTTTGTTATTTCTTTCTTTCGTAGATTTGTATTTCAATACGCATCTCACACGGTTTCCAAGCTAGTTCTTCCAGTCCAGCAAGTGAATCTCATCTCAAAAAGAGAAGTGGAAGCTTCTTTGTCGTCTTCACAGCTGTCGTGGCCGGCATCACACTTCCGGCCGTTTGTCACCATGAGCAATGTGTAGAAAACCCTAAATGTTAATGGGTTGGGCCTTTCATATTGTAGTTGTAGATTTATTTACTGGGTTTGTAATTAGATTTTGTTTTATTTCAGTCCATTAACTCTTTTATGTATTTCGGTTTAAATTAATCGAGAAAGTAAAAAATCATTTCAATTCGGAATTGATTTAAAACTCGATAACCGACCCGAATTTTAATTTGGGTCAATTCGGCCAGCTTTTTAGATAACCGAAATTTCGAAAAAAACCAAATAATCTGAACCGATTAACCCGATTGAACCGAATGCCCATGGCTACAGTTGCTTGTGTCTAGGTTGTACATTTCTCTAGGAAATAAACATATCGCCCATTTTTGGTTGATTGTTCAAGATACTTGGCAGTAGAAGAATATCTTGTCTTAAACGAAGTATATGCCTCATCGAACTCATCCACTGTGTAAATTCTACTACAATTCATGAATCTCTATGCAACGACATCTCTGTTCACGTTGGAAGCATAACCTTTCACATTATGGGACAAATGGTATATACGATACCCATGATGAGCATGTTGATACACATTAGCTATGACTTTGATAAGACTTGCATTTCTGTCAGTCATAAATACTATTTCAGAGGAGTCTCCAAAAACCAATCCCAACTCGCATCATTCTCACCATCAAAAACACAAAAAGCTAAGGGATTATGGTGCCGATTAGGATCTTGAGCCGAGGCAAAAACAAGAACACCTCCAGATCCGTTCTTTATAAATATTGCATACATAGTTATAACCTTCCTCATGACTTGAAACCCTTCAGTGCTAACTCCCAAAGCTAAGAAGAAGTACATGAATTACTTATTCTCATCTAAATGCACATAAGTTCTCGTACCATGATTAACCGTCTCTAACATGTGCAAATAACTAGGTAGCTTTCTTCTGGGCTACCACGCAAATCACTAACAGCTGTAAGTTTCCCTCTCAAGGCCGTCGAGTATGATATACTCACACCTAATTTGGTTTTCACAAGTTCCATGATTATTTTAGAATGTGGAGTTTCCATCTGTCCTGGATAATCACCATGCAAAAGAGATGCAACTAATTCCGGAATGCCTTAGCTCTTACTGTTGCTTAACCTTTACTCGCTCGAGAGAAAATATGCATCTTGTTGTGTCAGCGGATCAAGAAAATCTCAGTCTCAGGAACTATTGTAGCTCGTAACCCCAAATACATCTTTTTTAGAACATTTTAACACATAACACACTTTATCTGACTTCACTATTGCAAAAGTAAAACAGTTAGCAAACGAATCTCTATCTACCACTTCTTGCAAAGCCTTCTTGTTTGGCAATTCTTAAAATAAACTAAAATTCAAACCGTCCTCCCATGGGGCTATGAACATACAATGTTCTACAACAGGTGGTGGCTAACCATATTCATCACCTTCATCACATGGTATAGTTTCAGAATCACTATCTACACTCTTTCCTTCTTCTTTCTCTATGTACAGAACAATGGCGTTAATAGAACTTTGCTTTTGATAATTCATACCAACAGAACTTTGGCCCACTCTAACTGCCTCATCATCATCATTAACCACTTGCTCAGGCTATTCCGAGACTTTTGTGACATCCATAAACAACATACATCTTCGGTTTTCATGATCCAAAGACGTTAGATACACATTCACATCCTCATCATCAATAAGTTCACATTTTTTCCTCAATCCTACCACAAGCGGATAGTATATCCTTGCTTATAGCATCAACAATTTTATATCACTCACTTGTGTCTTGAACATAATACTATACAACCGACCTTCACACTTCAAATGTATTCTAACGTTTTTGCTCATTGTATCCTGCCAAAACAATTCCAAAAAACTCAATTAGTAATACTACTAGTTGTACCAGTTCTACCTATATACCAACTTTACCAGTTTTACTAATTTTACTAGTTATACTACCTTTCCCACTTTGCCTAGTTTTACTAGTTATACTCAAAATCGAATCGAATGTTTTGGCTCCTAAATTCTGCAATTAAACACGATTCAAACATTGAAATCAATTTCTTATCAACTAAATAGCTTAATCGACCCAAAACCCATGGTGAAACACCTAATGTGCTAAGCTACTCAACCACAATTCAATTTAGATTTCTAATATCCAAACCCTAACCTAAACAATTAAGAAGTTACAAAGAACGCACCTGCATTGTGAACGAGATATTGCCACAACTTGCAAAAGGTGAAGAAACGGAGACAATGGTGGAGGAGAGCTTGCGCCGGCGCTGGAATTAATGAGGTCGCGATAGAAGGAGAGAACCAGCTCGTCAGGGAAGGAGGGGACTGCCAATTTGATTTTTTTTGTTTTATGTTCTTATTTTTCTTCTTTTGTTATTAAAAATAAATAATGATAGAAAGAAAAAGAAAATAGAGATGGTAGAAAAGGAATAACACATTTGGTTTAATGAGAGAGGGAAATGAAGAATAAAAAGGGAGATAGGAGATTAAAATCATTGAAAAGGGACGATAGAGATGATTGCTTTCTACAATGATGCAATCTCTTATACGAGTTCCTTTATCAACCGTTGGATCAAACCATTCACAGTATAAAAGTATGATCTTTAGGTTAATAATTCCTGGATACTCGAGCTCGTCAGAAATAAATACTCACTCCTCATGCACATATCAGGAGGCAAGTTGTATGGAGTCAAGATCACTGGCCACAACAAATGATTTTTGGACATCCCAAAAGGATTAAAATCGTCCGTACATAGTACAAGATAAACTTTTTGCAGTTCATTTGCAAATGAGGGATGCAGCCGCATCTGATGAATGACACATTACTCCTTTTTCTGAATCCTGCTTAGCATGCCATCTCATAGAAGTTGTATTCTTCTTAGATTGGTACATTCTCTTCAGTCTATCTCCAATGGGTAAGTACCACATCTTACTATATGGTATTCTTGTTCTTCCTTCACTAACCGTATACCTTAGTTTTCTGCACAACTTGCAATACTACAACTTATCATCTTCTTTCCAGAAGAGCATACAATAATCTATACATACATCAATAGTATAGTATGGCAATCCTAGCTTTCACATCAATGTCCCGGTCTTGTAATATGAACTAGTTGCATGATTACCATCTGGTAAAAACTCTGTAAATTAATTATGCCCATGAATCCATGCAAGCTTTAGACAAATTGTAATCGACCTTATTGTTCATGAACCGAGCTGCTAACAATAATTGCGATTGACCTTCCCACATCCATCATTCCCACTTTGATCATGTTCACGATACTTATTATATGGTATCAAACCATGAAATGCATCATGAACCATCTCAGCATACACATTATTCCCATCAAAACCTACTGATTCATTAGTTCCCTCCCCATGATCAAATCATATTGGTTCATGACTAGTATAATCTGGATTATTACCATAAAGACTATTATTTCCCTCTCCAACAACATCATAATCTTCACCATGTCCATACCATACATAATAATTTGCCACAAACCCTTTACTTAGCAAATGACTCAATATTGTGCTAAGTTTCAACAATTTCGAATTCGCACATACTACATAAGACCAGTAACACCTACCTCTTCTATTTTGTTCATTGCTAATCGCACACTCGATGAACTGTTCTACACATGCCAAATATCCCATCAAATTAGTTCCGAGATCGATCTGATTGTACATCCATTCTCGTGAAGGATATTCAACATCGCTTTAACTACTTTTTCTCTCCTCTCTTTTCTTTTATTTTTCCCTTCTCTCTCTTCTTATCTTCTTCCTCGCTCTTCTTTTTTTACTCACTTTGAGTTTAGGTTTGAAGAAGTTAAGAAGCGTTCGTTTATATAGGGGATTTTTTGCGACGGTTTTGCAACCACTTCAAAAGGAGTCGCAAAAATTTGTTACAACCACACATTTTCAACATTTTCAAACAACTATTGCCGACTTATTTGCGACTAAAAATATTGGTGTAGCAAAAGTTTGCTATACCGAACTTTCACATTTTCAACGTTTGTAACAACATTTTACTGTGACTACTACACGAAGTTGCAAATCCGTCGCTATTTTGTGACTAGTTTGGGACTATTGTTTCCATAATATGATACTAGTGAGAAGATATTTTCCCCTTGAACACTTTGTGTGGTTGATGGAGTAGATCTGTGATTGTGGCCGGGTTGGAATGTTCGGCAGTTCCAAAACAGGCGGGTTTGTGCGGACTAACAAGTTCCTCACACAAACAACAATCCCTAACAGAACTAAACGCAAAATAGACTAGGAAAATATTGTTTGGATGGAACATGACACAAAGGGGCTATTATACCACATAATATGATCCTGGTTAGAAGATCTTTGCCTCTTGAAAATTATGTGTGGTTGATGGAGTAGATCTGTGATTGTGGCCGGGTTGGAATGGTCGGTGGTTCCAAAATAGGCGGGTTTGTGCATATTGGTGCCTGGTTTGATCTGATAAGTGGCCGGGCTGCGAATGGATGGCTGTTCCAAAACATGCGGGTTTGTGCGATGGGCTGGCTGTGAACGGACGCCAGTTCTAAAACTGGCGGGTTTGAGCAGATGAGTGAATGGGATGATTTCTGGACTGAGAATGGATTGGTAGAAACTTTTAAGGGTTATGACAAGCCTTTGAACTTTCAAACTCGTTCCTGCTTGGATTTCATGCACCAAGAGCATTCACGAGAAGAGATTGTGATATTACACAGACAAGCTCAAGATCAAACAATTCAAAAAAGACTTTTGATAGAAAAAGGTTTGATGAGTTTTAAAGAGACAAAAGAAGGAAGATATAGAGTTTAAGAGACTAGTGCAACAAAACGAAATGACTCTTCGGCTTATCTAGAATGGGCTTGGCTGGAGAACAATGGGCTCTTGTAAAAGTGTGTGGGCTTGTCTCATTAAAAATCTCTCTTGGAAAACCCAGTGGGACAAAACCAAGAGTAGGGAAAAGGAGTACAAGTCACACAACTCCATTGTCTCCGTTTAAGTGGCTTGAATCACAACCAAGGTGGCTGGATAAGCACACTCAAGACTACGCTGGACTTGTTGTAGAAGTGTGGTGATAGCTTGACTTAGAAGCTTCGTCTTTGATCTTGTCATAGGACCTTTAGGGACTTGTAAAGCTTCTTCAGTTATAATCCCTCCGTCTTCAAACTGTTCTTTAGGTTCAAGCTGCTCCACAGCTTCGTGGTCCTTATCGGGTTCAAGCTATTTAATATCTCCAAGCTCCGAGCTATCCATGATCATATAATTCCGACTATTAAAATATTCGCAAAATAGTCGCTTTGAGCGACTCGTTTTCGACTATTTTAGTTTAGTCGCAAATTAGTTGCAAAAGGACGCAAATAAGAGACTATTTTGAGACTTTAACCATTCATTGTTAATTACCGACGGTTTCCATCTGGAGGTGCTATTATCGTTTATGTGTCGTAAAATGGTCACAACATCGTCGTTCTTTTTTGCGACCGAAAAAAAGTCACAACAGCTAGTCCCCAAAACGCAGGTTTTCTTGTAGTGAATTAGGTTCGGGTTTATCGAGTCGTTGATTTTGGGTTTGTTGGGTTTGGGTTCAGAGACAAGGTAGCACTATTCTCGCCATTTCTCATTGTTGAGAAGCAAAGGAAAAAAAATCAAAATTTTGGTTCAGGCTCTAATACTATGAAGGAAATCATAAATATCGATTATTACCATTAGATATAGCAAAGAGAGTTTCGTAATTTAAGAGGTTTGTACAAGCAACACAATTTAATATAATTAAAATTGTATCCTTCATAACTTGTAATTAACCTTTATGTTGGAACTAGTGTTTTGAAGAAGTGGGTGTATATGATAATTTTTCGATGTATATTATGGTGAAAACGTTCATCGAAATGATTAGAATACGATGAAATCGTTGATGTGTGCACTTCACTGTTGAATATTAGAATGTCAAAAACCGGCCAATCGTGGCCCAATGTTGAAAAAAAAAATGTCAAAAACGGAGTTCGTTTGAATGAGAAATGGATATTCGTTTATAGTTGTGGAAAGCTTATAATTTTGATCTAGGGTTGTATATTAGTGACAAGAAGGTTTGTAATTATGGGTTAGTTGAAGTATGTAAGTCGTACGTTAGTTGTCGTAGTCTCCCTTTGGTTTGTCTTTCTTTAGTCTCTATTGTACACCATTTGACAAAACAAATAAGATATTAGACAAGCAAAATTTTTTGACCGACAATATCTAAAAGTACGTGAAACATAATTTATGTTTGTTATCAATATATCAAACATTTATGACAGACAACTATGATAAATTTTAAAAAATTAGTGGCGAGACTTTACCGATGATCTCCCAATTCCATGAACCATGACGAGTCACTTTGCTTATCCGATTTGTTTGACAATAAGCTTCTGAATTTTGCATGGATACATTTGATCGCATTAGTTTAGGATATTTATTTTCATTTTCTGTTTTCTGCATAGATCACTTAAAAGAAGTAGTAAATTCCATTTTTGTGGGCATATGGTGTTGAAACTTTATGTGACAAGAGACGGCCCAAATTGGACAAGCTAATGGACTAGTGGAACTATTCATTTGTTAACATTTACGTCTATTTATTATGGTTTAATAACTTAATATCTGTTGACAAAAAAATGGACATATATATATATATTATCCTATTTTCAAATACATGGATAATATATTAAAATTATTAACAAAATTGAAAAGAAATTAAAACAAATTATATTATGTAAGGTAAAATGCAAAAGAGTAATTACTTATAAATGTGAACATTTCTTTCGCCATTTTTGACAAAGCACTAACTTAATAAAAAAAAAGGAATGCATAAACTCTATCTGAAAATTCCAAAAGCCAAAAGTATCGAATCGAATATTACTAGTAAAAAAAATCCCTACAGCCACTTGAATATAGAGATTAATATTCGTGGTTGTGCGTTAATATTTGTGGCTATAGCGTCGTAATTTAAATAATTCATGGCTTTTTAAAAAAAATTACCATATAACCACGAAATTTCGCGACTGCCAAGTGGTTATAGGTATTTTTTTTACTAGTAATTCATATATCTGAATGCCGAGAACTAGTTTCATTTAGCCTAGATCTTACATCCAAAATATACTCGAATTCAAAGGGTATATGTTTATATAATTTTGCAATGTTTTGGAATGTCCTGCCAATTACTATATCAAAGACTTAGCTTTTCCTTTTACCTTGAATCGCTGGCTTCTATAATGTTTTTTCTTCCTTTGCTAAATGGTAAATATTTCATTAATAATAATGAAAACAAATTATGTCAAAAAAAAATTAGATATGAAAACCAAGTTGTCAATCAATTTGCTCGATCAACCAATTAAACTATACACATGGTTCCATTGCAAAAGGAAAAAAATATGAAAGCACAATACGAAAACCAAGTTGTCAATCAATTTGCTCGATCAACCAATTAAACTATATATAAAAATGAAGCAACAATGTTTTTTATATCCTTCTGGAACGAGTTGCAAAAAGAAAAAGAGAAAGACTATTGTGAATTGTCTTGTTACGATAAATATTAGCTCTAGAAACTTAGATGCTCGAGTGATCAAGCCATCAACGATGAAAACTCCAAATCATCGATCACATACACGACGCATGTGAGACAACATCAGTTCAGAATAACTCACATTCTCTTCTAGTAACCATCATTTTGACTTGTAACTTTGTAACAAAAACAAAATTCATTAGGTCAGCTAGCCCTGGGCATAAAAACCAGAACAAAAAAATTGAACCAGAACTGACCCAAAAATAACCTGTTTGTTTCAGATTCGGTTATTACCTAAATAACCGATGAATATTGTTCTTCTATACCCGTGGATATCAGATTAGATCCGGATATTACCCGAGAACCGAATGGGTACCCGCTTACCCGGATATAAAGTAAACATAATCTATTTTTTCCTTCCGTTTGTTTTTATTTTTGGGTATTTTGCTACATTTTGTATACAAACGGATCCATTTTACCCTAACCAAATAGATATCCAAGTATTTTGGATATAATACGGTTCCAAAAATGTAGAACCGAACTAACTCGGAGACGAGAGGATCAGAACCGATATCCGAACCAAAACTTCTTGGATCTTAAATAGATAAAACTTTCTTATACCCAAAAAATCCGGAACTGATCGGTTCCTACCCAGAACCGACCCGAATACCCATATGCATTGGGCTAAGGTCAGCCACAAAACACAAGTTTATCATAAAAAGAAGAATCACATAAATGTGATCCGTTTTATGGACATGCAAAGAACTAAAGAAGTATAGTAGATGTGAAACTAAACTAAGCCGACACTAGAGAGAAAGAAAAAATAATGAAAGCAAGAATTTGCACGTACCTCGTCCTAAAAGTGTGATTCCCATGATCCAATACAATATCGCTGACGACAATAACGACAAATCGACAAAAAGTAAAAAAAAAATGAGCTAGGTGCACCATAAATAACGTGGACCTGAAAGCAGATGAATAAAAACCTAAAAGACAAAATCAATGGGGTCATAAAAAAAAAATCAATTTTTTAACAAAAAATAAATAAATAAAAAAGAGAGGACCCAGTTCCTGCATGTATTCACGTGCCCTGCCATTCTCGTTTGCCGTTTATTACACTATCATCTGCATCTGCTTCTGCTTCTGCATAGGATTCTAAATTATGTACCTCCAAAAATAATTTTATATATATTTTTATGTTTTTCTTAAGTATATTATATCATAATAAAGACAAAGAATAATTTATGTAAAAATAAGACAAAACAAAACACAATTTTTATGTTTTATTTTTGGTATACTGGAAATGTTTATGGTCGTCTCTAGAAATCAGTGAGGTGTAAAAAAAAGAAAAAGATCACTCCAACTATATAATCTCTTATGTCTAGTTTTATTTATTTATGCCAAATTTATTTGATTTATTAAGTTATGTATTTTTTTATGAAATTTATTTTTTTCTTAACTAAAATATTTTTCTTTAGTAAATTTATTTCATAACTGTTTTTAATAATGAAACATTTGTAATTGACCAAAATTAAAATTAATAGTTGTTAGCCTCTGTATTATAACATTTGTAATATAAGTATGTTATGATTTTTGTTTTTTGTAAATAAGAAATTATATAATTAGCGTTTCAAAAAATTAAATATACAATTTTTTCGTTGATATTTTCTTTTTCGTTTTTGATATATCGCACTAACTTAATAGATTTCAGAATCTTAATAATTTTTTGTTTTCGTACCAATTTTATATATATTATCTAGATGTCTGAAACTCGGAGACAACCGACTAACTCCACAAAGTCTAACGCTTCATGGTCACGGTCGCGGAAATATTCTAGAGGCTCGACGATGTCGCCATATTAATCTCTCGATGGCCACGGCTCGAGAAAAAACAATTTATTTTCGTACTTTTATTTTATTAGAAATTAAAAAAATACCCTCATGTCTCATGCCCATTTTTATCCTATGAATTTAAGACAAAAGTATAAAAAAATATGAATCTCAAAACCAGCTTTAAAATATTTTTACAGTTTTTTTTTCAAGTATTCAACTATACAAGTATTCCTTTAATGCATAGGTTTCACTTAATTTGTTTGAGCATAACGGGTGGCAATAACATGGGCTAAATGATTCGATTTTATAATATATTGGGACAAAAAAAAATGTCAGTGGTAAATGAGAGAGAGGTGATGTTTGGCGTTTTTAGTAATATTATTTTATTTTTCTTTGCCATTTTGTAAATTTGAATCTAATATAATTTCTTTTACATTTATTATACAATAACTCTCACTATCAGTCAATTATTATGCAAAAACAAACAAAGTTTTTTAAAAAAATTGGACTGTATACGCGTGTTTATCTACAAGGTAGCTTTTCGAGTAACAAATTGACTTGTAATTTCATTATTGCTATGTTTTAATATATTATAGAAAGATAAGAACAAAACATATGTACATTGCTCATTTTTCATATCTACAAATTCAATTAAATCAGAAATTTTCTTTTGATCATTTTTTCATAAAAAATAGCATTTTTTTTTTCATCAATAGGACCGTACGTGAGATTCAAAATCTCAATTCTTGAACTATATGCCAAATAATTCAAGAATGGTTTGAAGATTCTCTAAATAGTTAGTAGAACAAAACCAGAAATGAAAGAAAAGTTTCTCCATCATCCTTTATTCTTGTAATTACTAGTATAACATTTTATGTCAAATCTTTTAAATTATTCCACGAGTTTTTCTTATACAATAATCAACAATATTCAATATATATATGACTCCAAATCATGTTTAAGGTATTGAAAACAATAAGTATTCATTAATGGCATAAAACCAACCACAGATATTTTACTTTTTGTTTAATAAATATCAATTCTAGCCCTCAAAAATGAAAAAGGAAATAGCTATATAAAAAAAGAGACACACTAAAATGAGAGAGAAAAGAGAGATTTCTATGTGAATAGCTTTATCAGTGAAACCAAAACAAAACAAGAAGACTAATAAAAGAAAATGTTTGATGGTGGAGTACCGGAGCAGATCCACCGGTTCATAACATCACCACCGCCAGCTTCTCCTCTTCCGCCGCATCAACCGGCGGCTGAAAGATCACTCCCTTTCCCTGCCTCATTTGCTTCCTTTAACACCAACCATCATCAAGCTCAGCATATTTTGAGTCTTGATAGCCGCAAGATCATTCACCACCACCATCATCATCATCACCATGACATCAAAGATAGTGGTGTTGCTACTACAGCTGAGTGGGTAGGTCACACTGATCATGATGGTAGCGACAATCATCATCATCCTTGGTGTAGTGATGAAGTTCTTGCTCTTCTTAGGTTCAGATCTACAGTTGAGAATTGGTTCCCTGAATTCACTTGGGAACACACCTCAAGGTAACTAACACATACTACTTCTAATCATATATATTTTTATGTATATGCATATGGACATGAACCTAAGTATCTACAGTTAGTGTTTATATGTGTTCATGTATACATATTAGTTTGGTAGAATTAAAAAGAATAAAGCAATTATAAATGGGAATTCAAGTTATATACAAGTTGATTATGATAGACTAGATCTTGTTTGTTTCGACTAAACACTTTTAGGATCTTTATTTAATTTTTATGTTAGCAAATGATTGACCATTAATACGTATTTAAATGTATACATAATAATTGACATTTTAATACATTTTTAAAAAATAATAGACATAATAAATATGTATATATTAAATTGGTATAAGTATGTGTGTCTATATATTAATATATGTATGTTCACATATTAATGAGGCTATGTCGTTTATGAAATTATGATGTTGTAGAAAGTTGGCAGAAGTTGGGTTTAAGAGGAGTCCACAAGAATGCAAAGAGAAATTTGAAGAAGAAGAGAGAAGATATTTCAATGGTAACAACAACAACACTAGTGATCATCATCAACACATAAGCAATTACAACAATAAGGGAAATAGTTATAGGATATTTAGTGAGGTTGAGGAGTTTTATGATGGTCATGTTTCACCAGAAGTTGGGGATAACCAAAACAAGAGGACTAATTCACTAGAAAGAAAAGGAAACGTGGAGGAAACGGGACAAGACTTGATGGATGAGGACAAATTGAGAGATCAGGATCAAGGTCAAGTAGAAGAAGCATCAATGGGGAATAAGATGAATTCGATTGATGTAGGCAAAGTAGTGGAAGATGATGCGAAGTCATCATCATCATCGAGCTTAATGATGGTCATGAGGGAGAAGAAGAAGAAGAAGAGGAAGAGGAAGAAAGAGAAGGAGAGGTTTGGTGTGTTGAAAGGGTTTTGTGAAGGTCTTGTGAGGAACATGATTGCACAACAAGAGGAGATGCATAAGAAGCTACTAGAAGATATGGCGAAGAAGGAAGAAGAAAAGATAGCAAGAGAGGAAGATTGGAAGAAACAAGAGATGGAGAGGGTAAACAAAGAGTTAGAGATCAGAAAACAAGAACAAGCCATGGCTAGTGATAGAAACACCAACATCATCAAATTCATATCGAAGTTCACTGCCCATGATCTTGATCAAGACTTATCTTCTTTAGCTCTACCACAAACCCGAAAGAAGTTTCAAACTTCATCATCATCACTATTACATCAAACCCTAACTCCTTTAACCAATGACAAGTCACTCCAACCCATTCCAACTAAAACCCTAAAAACCAAAACCCAAAACCCAAAACCTCCAAAAACTGAAGATAAAAGTGATCTTGGCAAGAGATGGCCAAAGGATGAAGTGTTGGCCCTTATCAACATAAGACGCAATATCAGTAACAACATGAACGATGATGATCATCATAAAGATGAGAACTCATCATCATCACCATCATCAAAAGCTGTTCCATTATGGGAAAGAATATCCAAGAAAATGTTGGAGCTTGGGTACAAGAGAAGTGCCAAGAGATGCAAAGAGAAATGGGAAAACATCAACAAGTATTTTAGGAAGACAAAAGATGTTAACAAGAAGAGACCACTTGACTCAAGGACTTGTCCTTATTTTCACCAACTCACAGCTTTGTACAGCCAACCCTCCACAGGGACCACTACCACCACAGCCACGGCCACATCAGCCGGAGATCTTGAAACCCGACCCGAAGAAACCCGGGTCGGATCCGAAGATCTTGATAATATTCCTACACCCATGCATGTAGATGCAGATGGTACCGGCGATAAAAGCAATGTTCAGTTTTCAGGTTTCGATCTTGAGTTCTAATAAATAAATAAAAACTATATAATATATGTTATTCTCTTATTATTGTTTTTTTTTTCTGTGTTGGTAAAACGTCATTTTTGTTTATTATCATGAAAAATTATATATATGAATAGTATCATTTACTGTTTTACGGATTAGTGGGAAACGTATCTTTTGGCGAAGTGGACCGTACACGTGCACCGACAAACAGTGAAATTCAGTTGAACTTGAATAAACTACTGTTTAAAATTCCAATTATATTCTAGCTTTTATTTTCTATGAAATTCACATATATATGTCATGAGTCAGATCTTTAAATAACACACACAATAATTGTTAAAGAAATGCTTATTTTTGTGTATTATGTATTTACTGGTTTTAAGTTTAAAGTGGAAAACGGGATAACGAGAAAAAAAAAAAAGTTCAAGTCTTACTTGATTTTAAATTAAAATGGAGAACGAGAATGAAATTGTTTTTTTTTCTTCAAATTTTACATGTTATAATCTTACAAATATAAAACTGTGTATATACGTTGTTTGACTTGTTTTTCATTTTGTACAATATTAGACAAAACAATATAAAAAACGCTGTCTGATTTTACATGTTATGTTTCATAATAATAAATGTTATGTTTTTGTAGACATTCTATATGTATATATTGTTTTTGTTAAATTATGTTTATAGAGAGTTTAAAGCTTTGTCTGATTCGAAAATGTATTTTCATGCTAATCGGACTGTAAAATTGTAGTAATCTTGTTGTTATCCATCTTAATTTTTTAGACATTTACAAAAAGATGGACCAACAAAAACTTCTGGTAAAATTATAAAAATCATCTGTTTGTAATGTTTATGACCAAACTATATAACATGTAATGGTTCTAGTCTCAGATATGGAGATAAGAGTTTTGATCTAGAATCTCTTAATTTTTTTTTAAAAAACATTTAACAATAAATTAAGAACTTGTTTTTTTTGAATATATATATATATATATATATAAAGTGTCATAAAAGTAAGTCGCATAAATCTTGTATAATGTTTATTAGTGTTTATTAATATTTGTAAACTCGTTCCAGTCTGCTTATAGTGAAATATGTGAACAATTGTCTACCAAATTAGTTCTCATGAGCTATGAGCTGATTCTATTTTGATGTTGACCAAAAGAAAAAAAAATGTTACATTAACCATTTATTTACTCTGCTAATATTTTTTCCGAAAACCCAATTATTAAGAAAAATCAGTGGTAAGCTGATTTACGTATAGAATCTATTATTAATTGTTAATACCTCATAATGTTAGTAAAAGCTTTAATATATACAGTATATAATCGTATGTGAAATATACATCACATACAGTACTTCAAAATCAAATAAATGTAGATGGTTCCAAATTTAAACATGTCATCGCATTATTCTCACAAGATTAATCGTACTAAAGAAAAAAGTTAATAACTTGGACGTTTTCACACTTCACGGTTCACACACTGCTCACGCACACTATTAACGTAGCTGTAATCAATTGTTCTATTATAGAATGCTTCCTTATTAGGAACCTTGAAGCTCCATGATAGAGACTTCACTGTTGCTGTTAGAGATAGATATTAGAGATATCATATCAAATATATATATAAATCATAAAATTTCATTTGAAAATATAACAATTATTCTTATTGCACGACCGACGTCGAGAATTATATTATCCATATATATATATACGAAGTAGACGTCTTCATTTTATCTGCTGAAATTAAAAACATCAAAAACTGAATAACATGATATTGATTGGATAAAAGGAAAAAAAATCATCCGTTTAAAAATTTCTGTTATCTTACAAAATGTAAAAATTACCCTTCACAACATGCACTAAGCATTTGGATATCCGTTCGAATTTTGATTCGAATTATTTGGAAGTTTGCTTTTCCGAGTTTAGGGCGGGATGTTTGGATATTTTTTTTTCATTTTTAGGTTTGGATTCAGGTTTAGTTTGAGTTATTTTGGTTTGGGTTCAGATATCCGGAGTATTAGAAAAAAAATCTAAAACATTGATTAAATTTTAATAAAATAATTAAGAATTTTCAGAGATTTATGTTTTAAGGATATTTTAGTTTAGTTATCTCACGCGCGATTTTCTCTCTCAAACCCTTCACGAAAGCTTCCTCCAGAGATCTGCCGCTGCTCACGCCTCTCCGGTGTCCGGCTCAGTCCGGCACTGTGAGAGGGCTCTCGTCCTTGTAGTTCTTTTGGTGTTTCGTTCGCTGGAGTTTGAAGCAGTCATTGGGTCGTGTTTTGCTCTGAAACGCGGTGAGTGGGAGGACATGATTTCAGATCTACGGTCCTCCCTCGTTTCTCTGCTATAGTAGTAGCTTCTCTTGGTGGAAGCTCCTCCGTGGAAGATACGCCGCTCGATCTACTTTCTCCGGCGGTTTGGGCTGCTTCCAGATGGATTCATTGCTTGTGGTCGGCGGTGCTTTCAGAAGTTTGTCGCCTCTGTCCCCGTCGTGTAGATCGTCTTCGTTTGTTGGAGCTTGTGGCGTCTTGAGTGGTCTTCGGAGACTGTTGTGAAGCTTCTTGGCTTAGTGCCTTGCTTGTTCTTCACCTCTTCGGTCACCGTGGCCTCGACTACTCTTGTTACTCTCCTTCAGATAGGTTTTCAGGGTAATGCTGCCTTGAAGGTATTTTTTGGTGCTAACTTGGACAATGAGGCTTGGCGATTGGATGGATGCTTCTCTGTTGGCAAATTCTGCTTGAGGACAGTGGCAGAACTATTAGGAGAGCTTCCGTTGTGGCGCGTCAAGTGTGAGGTATCGTCTCGGTTTCTCATTTCATACCCTCAGGTAGCTACGGTGGTGCTGGCTTTGGTGACAGTTTAGCCTCCGGTGGTGGCTTTTTGCTGTCTCAATTTGATTCACACCTCTTGTATTCTTGACCCGATGATTTTGCTTCAATCCCTGGTTTTGATCGTGTCTTCCTGCTAGCGCTGTGGTGATTTGGAGAAAGCTTTTGCAATGTGTTTTTGCCCCTCGATGTGTTGTGTTTTATGTCCTAGAGGAGCTAGTAAGGCTAATGGCGCTCGATGTGGTTTTTGATTTTTATTATCTCGCTCTGAGCTAGCCGACTTCAAGGGAACTTGGTAGAGGGAGCTCGCATCGTTCGCGTAATTTGGTCTGTGAGGTTTCGTTCTGGGAAAGCTCATGGATTTTAATACTCGGTTTCTCTCGCACGACGTAAGAGGGGCGTATGCGATCGAGAAATTTGAGGTATTTGCCGTTGACAGCCTAGTCTCGGACGTCCATTGAAAGGCTTCTAGTGATAATAGACTTTGCATTCGGGCTTCTTTTACTTGCATTCGCTCTTCACCTCCCGCAGCAATTTCAAGAAGAACAATCAAAATCGTCTATCGCTTCTTCTAACTCCTTCAGCTTTAATGTTTTGGTTGAGTGGATGGACCGAATTTCAGATTTAAAATTATGCTTTCATGTTTTTATCTTTTTAGCCATGGGACCATGTTTATAGGTTATAATCATCGATTGTAAACCTAATCCATTTTCATTTTAATGAAATATTTACATTCTTAGCAAAAAAAAGGATATTTTAGTTATTATAATCTAAATTTAATTGATATTTATGGATTTATAATTGTAAAATTGATAATTGGATTAATTAAAATATTAAAATAATTAGTATTGGTATATATAATTATATTTTGGATATTTCGGGTACCATTTTTTCGGCTCGAATTCAATTTTTGGGTTTAGATGTTTAGAACCCGCCCATATATTTTTAATGTTCGGCCGGATATGACTCGGGTATTTTGGATCGATTTTAATTCGGATTTTCGTATTGGTGTATTTTGCCCGTCCCTACACACAAAAACTCATTATGATTATCTTTTTTCAAAATTCAAAAGTTACTTTTTCGTCAACAGAGACAAATTTCTCTTGTTAAATATTTATTTAACCATAGAAAATGTACTCTAAAGTCTAAACTATGCTTACAAAAATTAGTATGGTAAGGTTATTTAAGGAGTTGTAATTTTTCTAACCATACTCATCTACCCAATATTCATGTGGCTTTCTTGGAACAATTGGTATGGAAACGATTTCAGTTTCTTCTGGTCCAAACCATGAAGTGCTCAAAGAACGAATCAGCTTTATGGGCTATTGAACATGCATGATAAAGCAGACAAGATTTGAAGATGGTCTTTAGAGAGTTGTTTCCAGATGTCAACGAAAACATGACACATGGATACTTACTTTAATTTTTCAGTATATGATCCTTCAGAATTATCGGCAATTTGTGCAACAAGGTCCATCACCCTTACCTGTTACTTAGTGAGGGGTTTTAAGAGCCGTGAATACAAAACTCATATCCCATAGTTACTCCAACAGTTATGATGACCTTTTTATAACCGACCAAACAATAAATTCTCTTGTATAACATAACACACCTTTGCTCAACTTGGATAACGTTTAGACATGTTGTTTCAACACTGTGCTAGTTGTAGAACTAGGTGAACTCGAACCGACGACAACAAGATTCTAGTCTCTTGACTTGAGGCTTATATTCTCTTTTGTATTTAATATATCATAATGCTGCAAAATTAAGGTGAAAAGATAGAAAAAAATGTTTTGTTTTCCTAATCTCAAAAAGTTGAAATCTTTATAAAATTACTCTATACCATAACACATAGGGTTCGAATAGTGGCAGCGATTAAAGCGGACAAAACCGTAGATGGAATATAAACTACAGTAGTGCGGATCTAAAAAAAGAAAATCGATGTGGACCAATCACAGACTGTTTTTATATACAAATAGAGTCGGTCCGCAATGGTTTATAGTCCATCCTAAAAATAGAACGGTCTAATCCGCATATTGCTTCGTCCACTGTCACTATAGTAACCATTCAGACCCATAATACTAAAGTGTGACATATGCAAAGATGGCAGTCACATCTGCAAGAATTCTAACACCCTTTATAAATATATTTCTCCTCTTAAATTGGTAGATTGAGTCTTCGATCATCTTTCAATTAAATTAGATTCAAAACTAATTGGTAAAATGTCGAGTCGAATAAACTATCAAAGACATATAAGTAAGTTAAGTGCTCTCTCTCGGAGACATATAAGTAAGGTTAAGTGCTCTCTCCCACAGTCCCACTAAATCGTCAAAGTATAATTTGCTATTGCCGCACAAACACAAAAGAAAATATGTTATTATTATTTTTTATTTTTTTGATAAATATCATCATTTCTCGTGTACTTTATGTAAAAAATACACTTTTCATCTCTTCATTTTAAAAGATACCACATGTTATTAGCTAGATCTCAAAATTTATAAGATTTTATAAGGTTTATAAAATACTTATGGATGGTGTTATTACTAAAAATAACTCGATCCGAATATTAATAAGATTTTTAAGATTTTTAAAATGTATTTATACAATATTTATAAAATATATACAATTTTTTACATATATATATATATATAATTTATGTAATTTTTTATAAATTTACACACATCTTATAAGGCCCTGTTCGTATGTAATCGCAACTTCAGCGACAACGACAGACAAGAAAGACAAAAATATTAATGCTAAAGTTGATTACTGACGCTGGAAATGATCGCCGGTGATATCGTTAGTTATGTGTTGTAGTTAATGTTTTAACTGGCGACAAAAAAGCTAAGCTTCCGTATCTCCATGGTTAACATCTAGCGACTCCTTCACCACATACTTAAGTCGTAAGCAACACTTATTTATTGTTTTTTTTGTCGCTCTCTCCTGTCGATGTGATACCAAATCGTACACTGCAAAAGTTTTTAGTTGTATTGTTGATTAAAAAAAAGATTAAATTTTTTTCGAAAAGTGTTATCGTAAAAATTTTAGTTTTGAAATTCTTTCAGAAAAACACAAGATGTTAATATTAATATGCATCAATTAATTCTTTTCCATGAATTTTATTCTTTGTAGGCTCTGAATGGTAACTGCGTTTTTTACTGCGGAAGAATTACAGTGCGATTCAAATAGTAACAAAAATATATAAATATATATGCTGATATTTTGATACTGTTACAATACTGTTGTGGTGTAATTTTGTAGTGCAGTTTTGTAGTGCAGTATGGTTATCCTTCGGAATCTTAATCTCCCATCTCTTCTATGTAGAACGTAATCTTAATCTCCCATCTCTTCTATGTAGAACGTAAATAGAGCAATGTGCAGAAAGCACTAGAGACTAGAGTTATAGAGTAATTGTTAATTGACCAATTATTACTCTCTTTTTCTTTACATCAATTGACCAATGAATAACAAACCTATATTATATAATTTATTTTCGGCATTATGTTATATCAAATTTAATAACATTATTATCATATAAATAAAAAAATAGTGTCAGGATATTTATTTATATAAAGAAAATAACAAAGTCGATTTACGTCTCTCCGAGAGTAAACTCTGTCGTTTTCCTCAGTCTTAGAGACACAGAGAGAGAAAGCTCTCATGGCGAAGCAGCTTCTTCCGATGCCTTTCCTTCTCCTCCACCGTCACTTCCACCTCCGTAACGACGCCGTTTTGTAGCTTCTCTTCTCCAAAAATGCCTTAACCACATTCCCTAAAAATCTCTCACCGACGCTTTACTTCAAGGTTCGAACTCAACAACTCAAGAACTCATCTTGTTTTGTTCTGTAATGTGTAAATCTACTTAAAAAAATCAATGGGCTTTTCTCATTTTTGCTAGTTTCCTCAATCGTTGCTATAAAGATTCGAACTTTAATAGTACCCAAAAAAACAAAGTCAATTTTTTTTTTGTTTAATCTCAGTTTCGAGTTCAAGAACTCATCTTTTGTGTTTTTATGTGTTCTGTAATGTTTAATCGACTTAAAACAATTAATGGGTTTTTCTCATTTTCTCTAACTTCCTCAATGATTGCTATAAAGATTCGAACTTTAATAATACCACAAAAAAAAAAACAAAGTCAAGATTTTGAGTTTTGGTTCTTTCAGTTTCGAGTTCAAGAACGCATCTTTTTGTGTGTTTTCTGTGTTCTGTAATGAAATCAACTTAAACCATTAATGGGTTTCCTCAATTTCGCAAAATTTTCCCCAAATTATTGAACTTTAACAAGACAAAACAAAACACAAAGTCAAGATTTTTATTTTAGTTGGGTATGTGTTAATATAAAAGAGTGAGTTTTGTTTGATGTGGATACATTTCTTTTCTTAGCTTTACATCTAAAAAAATTCATTTTCGTGACAAATTGACTTTATTTAGTTTGGTGGGTCGGCAGGCGATTTCTAATAAAAAAAAAAAAAAAAAACGTTGAAGATTCGTGTAGATTTCTTCACTTTATTAGCTTACTAAATGTTTCACTTTTTAAGCTACTTTTTTTTTTTCAACAAATCTTTATATGTCCGGATAGGTACAGTTCTTACAACAACCATGATTTGATAATTTCTGATCATTGTTGTTTCATTTGACTTCAGATTCTTATAGAGGAAGATAGTATATTTTTTAAGGAGGTTGTTTTGCAATGGAGCATTACGAGGTTCTTGAGCAGATTGGGAAAGGGTCTTTTGGGTCAGCTCTTCTTGTGAGACATAAGCATGAGAAGAAACTGTAAGAAGTTGTTGATTACTTAACTTCATTGTGTTCAGGTGTATTATTATTATGATGCTTGTAATTGATTCTTAGCTATGTTCTGTTTTTGGTTTGTGAAGTTATGTTTTGAAGAAAATTAGGTTAGCTCGGCAGACTGGTAGAACAAGAAGATCTGCTCATCAAGAGGTTATCTCTAAGCTCTTCTCTAGTTCTCTTACACAATGTGTTACAGAGAAACATTACTTTTATGAAGCAATGTGTAAATCGAAACGAAAACAAATGTGACTCCTTAGGAGGATCAAGCATAGTGTTAAAGTTATTGAGCTGTATAGTTTAAAATGTTAGAAGGATTTAGGTGTAAATGATATCCAATGATGACTCTTTATTGTATGAGATTCAAACTCTTTTCTTGCTTTCTATGCGGTATAGTATACAGTAGACTGTTAATTGAGTGTGTGCTTGTAGTATGCCATTGTCTTATCCGTGTTCGAAGAAATGCCACGAATAATGGTCTTGTGAACTAACAGTTGTTCTTGTTATCTTGCTGTAGATGGAATTGATCTCAAAGATAAGGAATCCATTTATTGTAGAATACAAAGATTCATGGGTGGAAAAGGTATGTTCTTTAAGTCTCTATGTAACAGCACTAAAGATTTATTTGCATACATATTCAAAGTATATAACTGGCTCTGGTGTGTGATTTCAGGGATGTTATGTGTGCATTGTCATTGGCTATTGCAAAGGCGGTGACATGTAAAGTCATTGTTTCATTCTCAGAACTGTTTTTCCCATTCTTTAGTCTGAAGTTGTTTCTTATACATTGTTTCCTATGTATTACAGGGCCGAAGCAATAAAGAAAGCTAACGGTGTAGAGTTCTCTGAAGAGGTGTTACACACATATGATTTGAAGTATGTGTTTCGAATGATTATTACTACAAAGCTCTGAATCTTTTTTCTTGCTTTTGTTTTTCAGAAACTCTGCAAATGGTTGGTACAACTTTTAATGGCTCTTGAATACTTGCACGCTAGTCACATTCTCCATCGTGATGTCAAGGTTGGTTATGATATCTGACTCTAAGCATAACACAACTATTTGATGATATATTTTTACTAATACAAAATCTGACTGCTTTGATCCAGTGTTCAAACATATTCTTGACAAAGGATCAAGATATACGCCTCGGTAAGATGATTAGCTAATATGTCAAATTTCTTTTTTTTTATCTTCAGTCTGTGTGACAAAATTGAGTTCGATAACTTCTGCAGGTGATTTTGGACTTGCCAAGATCTTGACATCTGACGATCTTGCTTCTTCTGTAAGTATAGACTTTGGACTTTTCCAATGATTTTGTTTCTGGTCTCAGGCTCTAAAATGGCTTGTTTTCAATCAGGTGGTCGGAACGCCAAGCTACATGTGCCCCGAGCTTCTTGCTGATATTCCCTATGGGTCAAAGTCTGATATTTGGTCCCTAGGTGAGTTTCTCATCCATGTCTAAGAAACTAACTTTTGCAATAGATAACAAAATATTCATCTTAAGTCTATTCTTGTTTTCAACAATTGTGTTCAGGATGTTGTATATATGAGATGACCGCTCTGAAACCGGCATTCAAAGCATTTGTAAATTCTTCTTCATTCTAACCTTCAAGCTCATGTTCTTTTGTCTTATGTTCATGATACTCAGATTTTTATTATATTTTTTTCTGCATTTTAGGACATGCAAGGGCTGATCAACAGGATTAACAGATCAATCGTTGCTCCACTACCTGCTCAATATTCGACTGCCTTGTAAGTACATATTCTTCTTTGTAATGTAAAACTTATTAGAGCTTATGCAACAACTTCCATATGATTTGTGTTCTTCTTGCTTTCTTCAGTCGAAGTCTGGTTAAAAGCATGCTGAGGAAGAATCCAGAACTCAGACCAACCGTATGCACATTGTTTAGCATTTGTGATCATTTCACTTGATCTGTACAAACCTGGTGAGTAACACACTTATCTTCTTCTGTGTAGGCTTCTGATCTTCTCAGACAGCCATTGCTTCAGCCCTATGTTCAAAAGGTTCTACTCAAGCTGAGCTTCCGGGAACATGATACATTGCCATCTGAATCCACAAGGAGAAGCAGCTATCCTGAGCAGAGACGGCGTAATGCTGGCAAAAGCGTGAGCTTTGGTCCAAGCAGGTTCGGGGTTGACCAGGAAGATTCTGTTTCTTCTGTTAAACCCATGCACACATATTTACACCGGCACAGGCCAGTGGATTTGTCTGCCAATGACACTGGTAGAGTGGTTGTTCGTAGACCCGCTGTTTCGTCAGGTGTTTCCAACAGTTCAAAATATGTGCCAGTGAGATCAAACCAGCCTAAGAGTGGTGCTCTTGTAAGTGATCTGTCCAAATGCTCCTTTACCTTACTAATTGCTGATTCAGTCTGTTTATATATTTTGGTCTGATGTGTCAGAAACCAGCAGCAGCTACTCGTAGAGCCTCCTTGCCTATCTCACATAAACCTTCAAAAGGAACAAACGATTCTCTGTACACCCCGAGTATCGGTATACTCCATCAACTAAAGTCCCCAGATGTGTCAGTAAACTCGCCAAGAATCGACAGGATTAAATTCCCGCTAGCTTCATATGAAGAAATGCCTTTCATTCCCGTTGTGCGTAAGAAGAAAGGATCATCCAGAGGATCATACAGCCCACCTCCAGAGCCACCACTAGACTGCTCAATCACAAAAGACAAATTCACACTTGAACCAGAACGAGAAACCAAAAGTGACTTGTCTGATCAAAATGCAACTGCTGGAGCATCAAGCAGAGCTTCCTCAGGTGCATCAAGAAGACAAAGATTCGACCCTAGCTCCTATCGGCAACGAGCTGAGGCACTTGAAGGACTTCTTGAATTCAGTGCAAGATTGCTTATAGACGAGAGATACGATGAGTTAAACGTGTTACTGAAACCCTTTGGTCCAGGAAAAGTATCTCCTAGAGAAACAGCAATATGGTTGTCCAAGAGCTTCAAAGAAACTAGTCCTAGTAACCTGGAAGAAGATTGAGAAACAAGGGTTTAAGTCCTTTTTGAAAAGTCTTTTAGAGCATGATGATTCCACGATTCGGTAGAAATTTGTTTGACACTTAGGCTGTGTTCTTTGAAGCTAACCCCTGTATCTGATACAATGATACCAAAATATATCTCTCGTCTATGTAATCTTTATGAACCAACCAAATTGTTCAAGTATAGAGTGCAGTTTAAGTACTCACATAGTTGATGATGTCTTCAACAGCTCTCTGATCAACCATTGTTGCATAACAAGAAGATGGCCAATAATTCAATCACATTCAATAAGTTTCATTATCCATTTTGCATCCCCTACTAACAAAACGGAAGTACACAACTACAAAAAATGTATTTAATTACAATACAATGCTATTACAAATTCTATCAAATTTACAACTCATTTTAATATTTACTAGCAGTTGATCCGCGCTGCGCGCGTGAAGTTTATAATTTTTTTTGGTTAATTTTATTGTGATATTTTATTATCTTTTTTAATTGATTCTCAAAATATATTATAATTATTTTCTGTCTAATTATTATCTTTCAATACTCAAATTTGGATTAAAAAAAATAATTCAATTTATGAAATATCATTTTTTTAATCATGTTATAAACTAATATTTTCACTTTCAGTTTTATTTTTCCTCTTTAAAAATTTATATATACAATTACATAAATGTTGTTTTATTATATTATTACCACTAATTAAAAAAATTAAAGTATTGTTTTTCTTATTTTAACATTTCATTTATTTTACATAATTTATTTTTATTTATAAAATTTCTAGTAATTAAATAAGTAACACAAATATGCAGTAAATGAATGTTTTAAATTTATTTTAATGTAAGAACAAAAACATGGCTCAGGTAGATGCTTAGGTAGCATCAGGAGAAGAGAGAAAAACTAACTTTATATATATGTGTGTATTGATTATAACGGGTTAAAGAATGATTATTATTGCCTTAAATAATAAATAAACTATTGAAATAAATTAATCAAAAGTATTTTAAAATAATTTAGCTTTATATTCTTACAGAATATGAGAAATAATTAATATCTTAAACAATAAAAATTACATAAAAAGTACTTTTGATTTTTTTAAAATAAACATATTTAAATAGAATATGAAAATTATATGATGAGTAAATATAAAAAGTACAAAATTTCTTCATAAAATAAAATTCAACCCGTGCTATAACACGAGTAATGATCTACTTATTCTATAAATACCAAATAACAAAAAAAAAAACTAAAACATCCCTTGGTAGACTAAAAATAGAACCAATGTGCCTCCTTATGTATAGGAGTTAATTCCCACTTCCATAATTCCATATGTTTTGGAAAACCATTGATTACAAATTCTTATATAAAGACCTAAACTAATACAATTTCGATAGAGATCTTTCTTTTTCACAAGCTTATAATAACTGTATTCAAAACATGAAGACCATTCAATTGATTTGCATCGCCTTGGTCATATTTTCGATAACATTTCCAGCTCCGATCAAAGCTCAAGGTGTCGTTGGTTGCGATGCTGAGCTTGATAGATGTATGGTGTTGAGAGAAAACAGCCAATGGAGTTTGGCATGGAACACATGTTGTAAGAAACTAATGAAGCCAGGGCCACAACCATGTATGTGTTTGTTTTTTAAGTACCCTTCGCTAAAAGAAACTGCTCTCAGCTTTCTTCGTTTTTGTAATGCTCCAATCCCCAAGTGTTAAAACTATCTATATCTCCAGTTTGAGTTAACATTTCACTTTTTTTTTATCTTCTTATTTCCACTTCAAGTTCGCGTTCATTGTAAGACAATTTTTTTGGTTTGAATAAATTTTACATTCAGTTAAAAAAAAAACTATATGAGTAGTGAGTAATGTAAATTTGAGAAGAGCAATAATATACTAACATGTAAATTTGATGTCGGTTTTGTATGATAATATGAGTATTGTCATACAAAATATTCATTACTTAAATTGATTACAAGTTTTTAATATTAAGTGCATATAAGTTTGCATGGTGTCCATACTTAGATTTGTGGGACAGATTAAAGAGGTCTAATTACTTTATGTAATAAGTATAGCGGAAAATTTCCAAAAAAGTGATTTATTTAATATTTTCCAGAAAAATGAACGAATTTTTTTTGTTGCTAGAAAAATACATAAACTATTTTAAAATTGATAGAAAATACATGAACTATTTCCATTTTCCAATTTTTTAATTTTCCACCTATCGTGTACCGTGGTCATGATTTTCAACGAAACTAACACAATTGTTGACATTATTACATTTATAATCTCGTGGAGAAGTTTCATTCGTTGAGAAGTTACATTTTTCAAAATATTATAAATATTGAAGTTTTTAAAAGCTTCAAGTATTATAATATTTAATTTAAGCTATATAGAATATTTAAAATATAATAATATTGTACATAAATATGGTTGAACATGTTTGAGTTTACATAAATATGATTATATTTTTCTTATAGGTTATCTATATTTAAAATATTTTCCGGATTAAGTTAAAATATAACTTTTTGTTTACAACAAAATCGTCCCACGGTATATTGATGTTTGACCATATATATCTATCAATCTACTTATAATATAAATTCATAGAATTATATAAAATTAAAATGAAATGAACACATATAAAACTAAATTATATAAACCAACTACGATAATGACTTAGCCAAACAAATATATTAAATTATGGACTCGTGATGTACTAGAGGCTAAATACTAGTAAAAATTTAAAACATCAAACGCAGCGTTTTTATTGTCATTGACTTGAGACGGTCATTACCATTAATCCAAATCGGTACAATCATAAACCGAACCGGTCTGATATTGTCTTCGTTGTTCCATGAACAGATCCACAAGGTTCGTAGTACAAACAAATCAAAAGAGACAAGAGATATGGTGACGAAAACAGAGGAGACGCAATTGAACCAGCTCGAGATTCAGGTCGAAAATGGCGGAGGTGGAGCTTGGGAGTATCTTTGTCTCGTTCGTAAACTCAAACTTCGCCGGTCGGAGAAAGTGTTAAAACACGGTTCCTCGATTTTGAATGATCCGAGGAAACGATCTGCTCTTGGTCCAGATGGTTAGCTCTTGGTTTAATTCGTTTGATTTTTGATTGGCTTTATTAAGTCTCTAGATTGAATTTTTCCTGAGTAGTGGAATTTGAAATTGTGTTCTTAAGGCAGTTTTGTAAGTAATCAATGTCTTCACAAGAGAAGCTTAGTGTTCAAATGTTTCAGAATCACTTTAATTTTTGATTGATTCCATAAGCAATTCAAAAATTGTTCATTTCTGCAGTAAGGTTTTGCATTAGTCCTTTGAAGTTTTCTGACAAAGATTAAGTTTTGTGTCCAAGATTAGTAATCTTTATTGTCTTGTGTTATCTATGTAATGGTTCTTGATTTTGCAAGTACACTAAGAGATGAATGTATTAAAATCTTGAGGTCTTGGTCGATCCTATTCTAGTTATTTATTTACTTTAACTATAGATTTGTGTAAGTCTGCAATAAAGTTATGTTTCTGCTGTATGTTTTTTGGTTTGAACAGAATGGACCTTAAATGAGCAGGTGGCAATTGCAGCTATGGATTGTCAATGTCTTGACGTCGCACAGGTGTGTATATTTGCTTTCTGATGATACCTGGAGAAGTAGCTTATATAGTGGATCATCTTATGTTAAGAGTTGGCTTGTTCCATATATCTTTCGTTTCATAGCAAACACCAAAGCTGTAGCATTTCGCACCAAATTGTTTAATGTTATATATTTCTAGTCTATAGAATGGATGCATTGTGATAGGAATTGAATGTGGTATAATTTGTTCACAAAGAATGAAGGATTAAGAAAGCAAACACTCCAATTTTCCAAAGTTACTTCATCAGTTTTGTTCCTATGAATGGTTTTCTTATCTCATGCTTCTCTTAGCTTGCGGGAAATCGACGTTGATATCTCATGATGAGTTCACCTTTGGATGTTATTTGTTTGCAGAAGTGCATTAAGGTTCTGCAGAAAAAATTTCCAGGGAGTAAAAGGGTTGGTAAGTGAGTTTATTAGCAATGACAAATTGAAGAGTATCGGCATGTGTTCGTCTCTACTTTATTGGCTTTCTAGAACATTCTATACATGTATTGACAACTATTTCTTTGAACAAGAATGCAAACATTGTCCTTTCCATTTTTTTTTCTTTTCTGGAAATTAAGCAAAATTGATCAAATCTAAAGTTTTCTAGTTAAGTCAGCTGTGTGAAGTGTTAATTAACTTGTTAAGCTGTTACTAGTTTAAATCTACTTGGTCAACGTTGGTTTACTTATAGCATTTCTAGTTATTTTGAAATGGGGATTCTTACGAGTGTTACATTGATCCAAGTCTAAGTCTCATTTTTGAATGGTAGGGAGGCTGGAGGGACTACTGCTTGAAGCAAAGGGATTATGGGGAGAGGCTGAGGAAGCATATTCAAGCCTTTTGGAGGATAATCCACTCGACCAGGTAAGTCAGTCGTACCTTTTTCTCGATAAAACTGTTCACAGTTTTCTTCTAAATCTACAGTTTTGTAAGTACAACTTAAATGTCTCATACAGTCGATACACAAACGAAGAGTGGCTATATCCAAGGCACTTGGAAAACCTTCAGTAGCCATTGAGCTTCTTAACAAATATCTTGAACTGTGAGTGCTTACTTACCCCAATTAGCATATGAAAATGAAAGAGAGCCACCGGATGATGTCATTTAATCGTTTTTGTTGTATGTAGATTTATGGCTGATCACGATGCTTGGAGAGAACTTGCAGAGCTTTATCTGTCCTTGCAAATGTAAACCTTTTTCTATCCTTTAGTAACATCAGTTTTTATTTCAGACTGTCTCTTTGGCGTTACCACCCAATATATATGGTTTGTGTCTCGGTTACAGGTACAAGCAAGCAGCTTTCTGCTATGAAGAGCTCATACTATCTCACCCTATTGTTCCTCTGTACCACCTAGCATATGCTGATGTAAGTTCAACTTCCTCAAACATATGACATTTGATCAAATTTGGATTGAGTAGTAGTTCTATGAAACTCATATATGGAATCAGGTTCTCTACACAATCGGTGGAATAGAAAACCTTGTCTCAGCAAGAAAATACTATGCAGCCACCATAGATTTAACAGGCGGCAAAAACACCAGAGCTCTTTTAGGAATCTGCTTGGTAAAGTCTCTTTCTCCTCTTCAATGGTAATTTTTATAGATCTTCTCTATTTGCAACTGACAAAATTGTCGAAATCTGGTTTTCCTCCTTCAGTGTGCATCTGCCATTGCACAGCTCTCAAAAGGCAGGAACAAAGAGGACAAAGACACGACTGCATCCCCAGAGCTTCATTCTCTGGCTGCAGCTGCAGTAGAGAAAGAGTACAGGCAAAAAGCTCCAGCCAAAGTCCAGCTCATATCTTCCGTATTAAGAAGCCTGAAAATTTGATCGCAAGCAAACAATGTTCTGGCTCACAAGACGAAAACGAGCCATTAGCACACTTAGCAGTAGTAGATAGTCAAAATAATCGAACTCGGAATTTCAAATAACTTCCTCTAAACTGAAGAGAAATTTGTTTATTGCTACATACCAAAAACGAATGATTTATTTGTAATTTGACTACTGTATACTCAAATTGAAACAGACTTAATGGCTACAACCGCGTTCGACCGAAATGGTTTCTCCATCTACGACCACTCCTTAGCCTTTACGGTTTTCAAGCTTACGTTGTTCAGCTTTTGTATCCTTTCGAATGCGATCAACGTACATTGGAAGACAGATAATCTCTTCGATCTCCTTCAGTAAAACCTCCTTCGTTATGTCATCGTTAATGACCTCTATCACACTAAGAGCAGTTTTCATACTGTTGGGTGTAGATTTATCAACTCTGATCCTCATACTAACCCATACTTTCTTTACTTTATCCCATGAACACTCTATTATCTTCCCACAGTAGCTGGCTGGATTATTCTCCCAACCATCACCTCTAAATTCAATCAGATAACCTTCCATAAGCTTCATCCTCCCACGTTCTCGCAAGAAAAGCATTTTACGACCATAGTTGTCCATGTCAAACAGAAAATCAAGGGTTTCCTCAAACTTCCATTTCAGTAGACAATGGTCCGCTCCGAAAACATAAGGATCATCCCACCCTTGAAATATTAGACCGTCTGATTTATGCGAAAGCGATGGAATCAACTTGTTGAAAACCTTCTTCTCCACAGCAGAGAGTAAACAAAAAGCCTTGATCCGTACCCCAAAAGGCTCCATCTCGTATCTATACCAATGATTCTTGATTCTCTTCTCATCGTTACGCGGTTTGATCACCTCTCTTTCAAGCATATTCCACATTTCACTAAAAGGCCGCTCTGCTACTGATTCCCCATTGATCGCTACCAAATCATACACTAGGTACCTCCTCACCTGGTACTCCCTTCCTGATCGATCCTGAAATGTATCTACAACCATCTCTCCATCAAGCAATGTGTTATGATGCACTTTATAATCACTTGTGTCGTGCCTACGAGGGAACCTCATTTGTACCCTTCTAAATCTGAAATCTCTGTTTACTAAATAACATCCACCTCTAGTCAAAAGCATCATGTACCGCGTTCCATCTGCCTTCCAAGTCGCGTAATAGTACCGCTGCCTCAAGAGTTGTAACGCTTTCCTACCTAACGATACAGGGTGCGAGCCAGGGAACTGCATAAAACTTTCCGGTTTCAGCATCTCATTGAATAATTTTTGGTAAGAAACCTCTTGATTATAAGGTATATCATCCCCTAAAATGTCATCATTACACAACTTCATCACATTCTCTTCCTGATTGTTTCCTTGAACTGCACGGTAAGGTAAAACATCATCGTCGTCGTCTTTAACTTCGTCAAACCTCTTCCATTCAGGAGTTGGTGGGCAAATAACACTGCCAGGCTTAACTTCATGATAAAAACTGTATAGAGCATCAATATAATCTGGTTTATAGATCCCAGGAGGACGAGCATCCGAAAACGTTTTCAAAGCTTGTGTAACACTCATCATTGGTCTAGACCGCATAAGGTAATGAACAATCATAAACCCTGTACGATTATGCCCATGAGTACAATGGACAAGAACATATTTCCCTGTAGACGAGCTATGTTCCTTGAACTGATCAATCTCGTTGACGAATGTGTTAACAGACACATTATCCGGCACAGCGTCACGACCGCTGCAACGAATCTTAACATACTCGACACCGTTCTGTATTAACTCGGTTTGAGGATGGTAGTAACGAGTTGTGTTGGTAAGATCAATCACTAGACCAAGCTTCTTCCTTCCATTAGTTAACAACTGCTTCAAAGTGTATGTTTTGTCCCGAGGAACACAGTTGTTGTAAGATTCACTGAGAGGGACTTTTGAAGGAATGATGAATCCTATTTCTTGACCATAACTTGGACAATCTAACCAACCTTGAGGGATGCTTACGTTCTGGTCACGGAAACTACTCTGTCTCAATCTTTTCCTTTGTTCTTCACAGTGTTCGAGATGTCTCTTAGAGGCAAAAGAAGATCTCCTTGAGGTTTCTTCTGAATACATCGTAGAGATCACTCTCTTTCTAACTGAAGTGCAAAAGAACAACACCAAATCTACTGTTTTGTCTGATTTTTCTAAGCAAGCAAAACCCTAAACGTGACTAGCCATCGGATTCTCAAGACGTTTCGAGAATTAAACTTAACACAACGAAGAAGAGTCAACGAGAAGATTCGTCTGGGAGACTGAAACTGGATCTGAGAGAGTTCAAAACCCTAAAACGAAAAGGAGAATATAAAATAATTCTATAGGCGACGAAGTCGTATTTATAATTAATGGTGACACATTAAAATAAGAGTAAATTTGGAAAAATACCTTCTTTTATTTTTCTCTTACAGTCTATTTTAACGTATATTAAATTACTAAAATAATACTACGTACTTAAACTTATAACTTATAAATAATTAACCAAAAACAGATTTTATAAATTCAAACCAATTTATTGATAGTAATTAAATATTAATTTCTTACAATTTTTTTATTAAACTAATAATTTTAAAGATTTTTTTTTCATCAATTTTAAAGGTTTATTATTCTAAATATTTTAAAGACATAATTGTGTTCAAAAAGACTTTACTAAGAATTAATAATTTTAAAGATTTATTATTCTAATAATTTATAAAGATGAGAAATACCCTAGGATAGCACTATTTTAGGTTTTCTTCCAACATTAGCATCCACGCTAGATTTTTCCAAATGTACCATTTCTTAATATTGAGTATATATTTAACTTAAATACCGAAATTCAATTATTTTAATCTTAAGAAAAATATAAAATATCAACAACTTTGATCTCTCGTCGGCCGCCATGTTCTCGTTCTCGTCGTCGAAGACCACCTCCACCGCCATTCCTTGTCGCCGGAGTTCCTAATTCTACCAACTCTGTTCCGTAATCGCTTCATCTCTCTCTCTCTCTCTCTCTCTCTCTCTCTCCCCCCCTATCTCTCTCTCTCTCTTCATCTCTAATTGATTGAAGACGGTGAGATCTATAGCAGGAGAACAAGTTTTGTTGTGGTTTGTGGTATTTATTTTTGAGATCAAATGGCTGAGATTTGTTGTGGTGTTGATTGGGAGACTGAACCAGCAACACATGTTGATTTAACCACTAGTGCTTTGTTAAGACGGAGGTTAGATCGACCCTCGTCAATCAAAATCGTTGCTCCACAACTTGTGAATTGCTGTAAACTGCAAAAGCGTGAGACAACAGTGTTATTGACTTTTGAGAATTTGAGAATTTTGCTGTTTATGAATATCGGATTTGTTAAAGTATCTGTAAGTGAAGCATATAGGTTTTTAGGAATTGCAGGCTTGGTAACAAAATACATATAGGATTTGAGGAATTGATGCTTGAAAGCAAAGTGCATATAGGTTTTTGCGATTTTGCAATCAAATTTCAGCGTTGTGTATATGGTTTTTGTTGTAGTATTCTTAGCTGATATTTAGGTGTTCTTAGCTGTTGTTTAGGTGTTCTTAGTTGCTGTTTAGGTTTTCCATTATTTGCTCTGTTCCTCTTAGTTGATGATCTCTTTTAGAATGTGATTGTTTTTAAGATTTGTGTTCATCTACCGTGTTGGTTATTGTTCACGTGATAACAATCATAGTTTCGTGTGGTAACCCGATAGAGACGCTAACTTGGTCAGAAGAAACTGGAGCTGCAACAGCACTTGAAGCAAGGGCTAGTGGCTTTCAATGGACGTATGCTCCATGTGTGGATGTAAGTCCCTTCAAGTTTTTAATTATGGAAAAAGGATTTGTGGATTATCGAATGAATTGTGTTAGTCTTAGGTTTTGGGAGATCCGAGGTGGGGACGATGCTATGAGAATTATGGTGAAGCTGCTACAATTGTTTGTGAGCTGAGCTTGCTTGTCTCAAGCCTACAAGATTTGGTGAAGTTTATATGTGTGTGATTTGTCATCACATGGTTCTTTCCTTAAGGTGAAAGTTCAATCATGAGTTGATGGTGCTGAGAACGTGGAGTTTGGGGCTAGATTTGGGAGGCTGGTTGTGTTCAAGGAGAAGAATGCAAACCAGACACACGTTTTCTTTATGAAATTCTTCCTAAATATAATGAAATCCTTCCTTAATATTATGAAACCTTCCTAAATTTAAATGAATGAGTTTCTGAACACTTTACTTATGTTTTGTCTTAATGTATCAGCTTGGTTCTAAATAATGATTGGAATAAGAAGCTTCATGTATAATCGTTCAACCATTATGTTTATGAAGACCTTCTTGAATGGTAAGGAGTCATTCCTAAATATTATTGAATCCCCCCTAAATTTGAATTAATGTTTTTGAAAACCATCATGAATCTCAAGGAGTCATTCCTGAATATTAATGAGTCTTTCCCAAATTTGAACAAATTTGTTTTTAAGTCTCCACATTTGTGTGTGTTTGCTTCAATATGTCAAACATTAGTAGTTTACTCCATTAGTGATGGATAAATGATTTCATTTTTGTGCACATTCTGATGTTAGGAAATACAAACTTGTTTATGAATGTCATCCAGATGTTTAAGTAATCCTTCCTGAATTTCATTGATACCTTCCCAAATTTCATACAATACTTCTTAAAGTTCATATAATATTTTCATGAAGTTCAATCACAGTAAAAGCACACTGCTATCAGAAACATGCGACACTGCTATGATGCGAAAACATCATACAACGAAAACGCATACGCCATAAGTCCAAAACTAGAGACAACCCCATAACTAGACGTTAGACCAACAATCCCGTCTACCTCTTCACGACTGCGTTACAAGATGTTGTCTCTAGATCTCAAGAACACAACTCTTATGAATTCACTCTTCACAGAAACGGTCTTCAGCCATTTCATTCATGGTCCTTATGGAGTCAAGATTTAATCATGCATATAAGCTTTGTAGTTCTATGATATGAAAACTCATTGTGCTTCAACCACCTGCAATTCAGAATCACCAAGGATAACTAGTTCAATACTTACGGCTGCTAAGAGAACACATGCATTAATAACTAGTTCAACGTCTCTCCACCAAGAATAAACAATAGGATTTCAAACAATTCTACCTAACTTAGTTATCAAGTTTAATCATGAAATTAATTTTCAATATGCTAAAATTATAGAAAAGGCTAATTTGTTTTGTCTCTGAGACCAACCATCAAACACCTTATGGGCACTAATAAACACCACCAAGTAGCAAAAAAGGAAGCTTAAACTTACAAGAGGAACGAAATTGGAGTTTTCTATAACTGTCCTAACACGAAGATTGAACCTCGATTCTGAAAACTCCGACAACGCTTCAACGCCGCAGCTTCAATCATCACATGATCAATGAAATTACCCAAACGATCAGTCACATTAGAGTCGCATATGTAATCCCAAATCTGCCTTTCCTCACCAAAGACTCTTTGATAATCTCCTTCGTCACTTTTCTCCCAATCTCAAGCGCCTTAACTATCATCTCCCTCTCACTCTTTCCATCGTCAACACCAATAAAACCAAGAAAATTACGAAGTGAAATAAGAGAGGAAGCAACACCAGCATAACAGATTGAGAGTAGATTGAACCAGGAAGCTGTGAAGTTCTTTTGGTTACAAGAGAGAGTTTGAGTAGCTTCGATCTGTCATCACCATCAACATCAAGCGAAGTGGAGGGACAAAGGTTTCTTAGGGTTCGTTAGGGTTGGTTTTGTTAAGCTTTAGTTCTCGGTTATGACGGATGTAAAGAGAAAGAGATCGAGCACTGTTTCTTGTAACTCGTCGGGGAAGTCTTGACGGCGGAGAGAGGAAGAGATGAAGGAAACCGTTGAGGTTTAGCTATTGTTGAAGTGGAAAAACATTAGAACGATGAAGTCATTAAAAGGAGATAAATAATTATATATAAATTTGTGGTGATTTTGGAATATTTAAGAGTAGGTGCTAATTTTGGACTAAAAACTTAAATGATGCTATTTATGAGAATCTCCCTTTAAAGATTTATAATTCTAAATAGATGACGACGTTTTAATATCTCTTCTAGCAGTTTTTTTATTAAACAAAACTCGAAATCTAAACTCGGATCCTCATCTATTATTATCTTGATCAAAATTATAAAAAACAAAACATTAATTTATAGAGAATTTTTGAGAAATACCCCTTTTGGTGTACCCCTTTTTAAAAATACCCCTCTTTTCTATTCATTTTCAAAAATACCCTTTTTCAAATATGAAAAATTATAAACTTTTATATGGTTGATAAGGTACATCAAGATCATCATTACTACTGGGAGACTAAATCCAAATATTTAGAAGGTTTTAAAAGGTTCTAAACGGCATTTATATGGTTTTTATAAGGTTTTTAAAAGGTTTACACAGTTTTTATAAGCTTTTTATATGATTTTTAAAAGGTATTTATACGGTACTTATGAAATATATATATAAATTTACACACATGTAAAGATAATTTGTGTCTATAAATATAAGTTTATACATATTTTTTTGATAAATTTCAATTTTTATTGTGACTTTTTGATAAAATTAGAAAGAGTGGTATTTTTAAAAAGTGGTATTGGAAAAAGGGTATTTTTGAAATCCCCCCTACTTAATATTGAAGATATGGTAATATTTCAGTTGTTACCAAAAAATTAGAAACCAATAAAATTTTGATTAGGGATCTTTCCATATTTTCATTAAAAATGGAACCATGTGTGCCACGGGAAAAATCATAGTATATATATATATATATATATTACATTTTTGAAATACATTTTTTTGCCACTTTTGTTTAAGGGGGTGTATTCAAAGTGAAATTTCAAGTGATTTGTAAAAAGTTTACAAATCATGTGTTATTCAATCATGCATTTTAAAAAGTCTCATGAAATTCAGTGTTATTGAACTAATCATTTTAGAACCCATCTTAAAATCAATGTTATTGAAAACTGTTTGTGGATTTGATTTTACATGATTTCAGAGGAGTTTAGGGAACTTCCTCAGTTAAAATTACAAGAATCTAAATCTCATAGTTTTAGGTGGGATTTGAAAAGATTTTACATAAATCATATGAAGTTCCCTAAAATCATCAAAATCTCAATAAAACTCAAATCTCTTAAAATGCTACTTTGAATACACCCCCTTAATGGGTTTTGGAAAACGATTACTCTCTACTAATCTTAATTAGCGTTTTATCATTAGATTAATGTGGTAATTAGCTCAAAACATGTCGGTTATTTTTTTGATTAAGAACCCAATTGGATTAATCAGATCCAGTGTTGCAATACTACCATCAACTGCCCTTCTCATAATGTTCATTTTTGATTACAAAAGAAGGTTAAATATGTCATTAATATAATCAATCGGTTTGTTAAGTGACTTTGATTTTCTCAAACGCAATAACCGGCTTATTAATAACTTCCTTTTCCATTCGAATATATTTAACACAATATTTGATCCCTCAATTCTCCTATGCATACAAAAATGTCAACCCATAATCAATGTAATATCATAACTAATTAACCATATATTACTACCCAAATTGAAACTTCATCGCTTTAATATAGGCGTATATTCGTCCCTCCACAATTTTGACAATCAAATATTCATATATTCCTGAGAAGAAAAAAGAACATTAACTGCCACCACGTATATATTTGGAATATCCCTCTGTTGAAGATCTCAAATTGCCATTTCAAAGATATTAAAAATATACTAAACTTCATCCCCACGCCCATTACGAATCTAGGTTTAAGTGGAGGTACTATATATAGCTAAATCATATACACCACATACTCACCTCACTCGAATATCCCTACAACAATAACCCTTTTCAAAAAGCTTTTTGTCATGGCTGCTACGTTTGCATATCTCGGGGACATACGTCCTTACAAGACGGCTTAGAGAGTTCAAATTAAAGTGCTACACTCTTGGCGCCAATACACAAACATGACTGGAGAGACATTCGAGTTGATCTTCGCTGACAACAAGGTTAGTGCAATTCAACTCATGTATGTATGAAAATGTTAATAACAGCCATGATCAACTTTTAATGTCTCATTTTCTTTTTTTTCTAGGGTGTGAAGATACATGCTACAATCAAGAAGGACTTGGTCAATCGTTAGGTGACTAATCTAACAATTGGTCAATGGAGGTTCGTCGAGAATTTCCAGCTCACTCATGCTACTGGTCAATTCCATCCAACCAACCATCTCTACAAGATGGCTTTCATAAACGGTACCGTCGTGACGATAAGTGAGCATGTTTCTGATTCAAACTTTTTGTCTTTGGCTATGTTTACAAAAATTCAGAATGGTGATATGAATCCTTCCATGTTGATTGGTAAGTATACAATACATAGCTCGGCTTTTGTATTTATTTCAACATTATATCTAAATCTAATGTTAATCGATTAATGTTCTACTTATGAATTTTTCAGATGTAATGGGTCAAATCGTCAGTATTGGCGAGATTGAGACCATTGAGACAAAAAAACAAGTCAACTACGAAGATTTATCTTGAATTAAGGGATGAGACGTAAGGAATCTCTTCTGTATCCATATACTTAACGTATTTAAACTACATACCTAACGTATTTAAACTATATGTTTTATTGCGAAATAGGGATGAGCGTCTGTCGTGTACCTTGTGGGGGACGTTTGCATCACAGGCTTATAGAGTTTGTGCTGAGCATGAAGGAGTCCTCCTCATTTGTGTCCTGAAATTTGCTAAAATCAAAACATACAACTGTTAATACTTTACTCTTTTATAAAGTCAGAATAAATTACCAATAGTACACAAATCATATATATTGCTTTATGTATCCTTTCAGGCATAAAAAATGTCTCTAACTCATTTGATGCATCTCAACTTCACATTAATCCTCCTTTCCCCCAAGTCTATGATTTTACTCATTCGTATGTTCTAATCAGCCTAAATATATTTGACTACCTATATACTCTATCATATATCGAACTACTTAATATTATTATGTATAGACTACCATAAGATGGTCTTGCCCTCATTTTTCGTGAGAATGTGAAGTTTGGTGCCATCGTTGCAGCTAGCTGGGAAAAATGATAGCTGTCTTGAGTACCAGAGGAAAACAATTGCTGATCTTCTTTGTTCTTATGAGGTAATGATGTTATATATATAGACATTGAATCAATCCACCGTATTGTTATATACTGTATTTGTTGTAAGAGAAGTAAAACTTAAAGGCCATTAAAAAATTTAGAGTTCCTTCTCGCAACTTGAAGGTGATATTTTCACTCTCTCCAAAATATGTCTTTTGGGGTAAATAAATCTTCTTATAATTAAAAGAGAAGTACAAATTGATTTTTTTACAAAATTATCATTTGATTATTACAATTGAATTTCAATTTTGAAAAAAGGAGAAACAATTATAAAATCGAGCAGGTTTAAATTGGGCATAAATTAATGGAATCAATTTTGTAACCTTGGATCCACGTCTTTCTCATAACCGACTTGGAATCGTCGGATCCTGTTATGTTGAGCATTTGGGCCTTTAATTATATCGTTTCATTCTAATATTGTTTTGTTTTGGACTTTCTAATCCAGTCTCTTATTAACGTAAAAGCAAAGCCCATCATTGTTCATTGTGCTTTGATTCTTGTAGCTGCTATTCGATATTCTAAATCAATAAAAGTACTATTCGACTATTTCTCTCGTTTTCCGTAGTCTCTAAACGAATCGATTACTTTTTCCCAAACAACTGGCGCTAGAGAGAGGGGGCTAAGAGTAACTACGTGAGATGACGGGAATCGAATCATAAACGACTAACATCGACGCAAATCGTGACTTTGCTACTCAGCTCGAAGCCTTGACCACTAGGTTAAACGAGACAACTCAAAAGCTTGCACAAATCGAAGCAGATAACACCAAGCTAAGGGAGGAAAACGCTTCATTGGCAATAGTGGGAAGAATTCTCAACGAAGCAAGCTCTAGATTCCGTGGAGTGCAAGTCATTTCGATGCAAGATATTAACGCGACACCTGAGTCTAATCTCCAAACACACACGATAGTGGGTGAACAGCTGGAAACTCCTCGTCACGAACGCGACGGAACAAACCTCAACGCGAGGAACACCCATGTAAATCTCACCGGCGAAGAAAACTCGAGCCAACAAACAGCTGGGGTTACTGCACGATTGGAAATGATGATTGCAAAACGTTTAGGGGTATTAGAAGCTATGATTAAACGACTACCAGGAGTGGCTCCACCAATAAGGAAAAGAAACTTGCATTCATATGCTGATACACCTTTTTCTGATGTAATTGCACTCACTGAGATGCCAAGAAAGTTCATGCTACCAACTATGAAGATGTATGATTGAACGTCCGATCCTGATAACCATATAGCACAATACAAGCAACGAATGTTTACAACAGCTATCCGAAAGGAGTGTAGAGAAGCTACTATGTGCAAGGGTTTTGGTTCAAGCCTTACGGGGGCTGCACTTCAATGGTTTATGGTTCAATAAATTCGCCTGCGTTGTTGACAGATATTTCTGTTGAGCAATTTGCCAGTAGCAGGAATCTAGAGAAAACAGCGGATGATCTCTATGAGGTACGACAAAGGAGAGATGAGTCGTTGCGTGCATATGTGGGACGCTTCAACAAGGAGAAGGTGTCAATACCCAGTTGCAACATGTCTACCGCCATCTCAGCATTCAAAAGAGGTTTAATTCATGATGGAGACTTGTACAAAGAACTTACCAAGTATCAGTGCAGAACCATGGAGGATGTGCTCTCACGAGCATGGGCACAAATAAAATGGGAAGAAGACACACCGTATCGACATCAACATCGACACTCATCGCTTTTTGATTCTCGTGTAGTAAGGAATGAAAGAACGACTCGAGATGATAAACCTTACCATAGACCTCGAAGTGAAAACACTAGCAACATAATCAATAACGAAGACACTTATCAAACTCTTAACAAAACTGAAAGTGTGGAGCGCAAGTCGCCAACATGACACAACATCAACGTCTTCCAATTCTGATGGCATGGTGTATCAGTTTTTTTTTTTTAAATTGAAAAAGTTTTGTAGTTTATTATTTATTACTAAGTTTTACTTCTTTTATAAACATGGAAGGAGTCTTTCGATAATATGATCAAAGATAGTGGAAACATAAATATAGTAACTGGTTACCCATCTTAAAAGGATGCTTCACGAACTTGGTAGCCATGGGCGCACGACAAAACAAGTGAGGAAATGCTTACCAATGAGAAAGCACACTCGAACAACTAAATGTATCAAAACGTTATGAGCGCTTACCAATTATGGAAGCATTATTTCTACAAGATAGTAGCTGCAAACCCATTGTGGAAGCAGACGCTAACAGAATTAGGTGACAAAGCATTTACCGCAATAAATTGTAAACGAAACGCTTGTCACCACAATTTTCTTGAATATCGTATTCACCTGATGATTGGGTGCAAAATGCAAAAGCTTGACAACGAAACACTCGTTAACAAGAAACTTATGCTGAGGCACATGACGCATAAATCTTCAAGAGGATTTTCTGGTTAAGGATCACACAAAAAAGGGCACGTCCCTGAAGCTAGCAACAAATTAGTAATGAGGGTATTGAGACACGACTGCGTAAAAAAAAAAAAAAACATGTCAAGATGTTGCACGAAGCAAGATATTATCGCAGGGCAAAACGCTTTCACGATGCAAGACTTTGTCACCGAGCGAAACATCGACGCAATGCATGATATCATAACGATGCGTTGTGCTAGACATTGTTACGATGCGAGGCGGCGTCATGACGCGAAACATCATCACGATGTGAGACATCATCAGGATGCGAGACGTCGACACGTTGCTACAATTTGATATATCGTCACGGTGTCAGACATCGTCAAGGTTCGAAGCATTGTCACGACGCAAGACATTGTCACAATACATGACACATTTCACGAGGCGGGATGTTTTTATGACTTAGAGATGTCTTGACAATGCGAGAAATTGTTACGATGCAAAACTCGTTCACGACACAAGACATTGCTACGATGCGTGATATCGTCACGACGTGAGACAGCGTCCGATGCGATGCAAGATATCTTCACGCCAGACGGGTTCACGTTTGACATTTTTACGAGAGATCTCTTCATGATTCAAGACGTTTTACAATATAATACGTTGCAGGATACAAGATGTTACACGTTATAAAGCGTTACATGATACACGACGTCGCACGATACAAGACGTTTGCCATAATGCAACACATCGTCACAGTGCGAAACGCCTTCACAATGTAAGACAACGTTACAATGTGAAACGCCTTCAAGATGTTAGACATCATTACAGTACAAGACACCTTCACGGCGCAAGGCATTGTTTCGATGCGAAATGTCTTCATAGACGCAAGGTATCGTGAAACTTCGTAACGACGCAAAACACTATTTTGGCAAGATGATCAAAAACCTAAGAATACTCAAAAAGGACGCATATCATGACATCTTCAACAAAAGGCAACAAAGGAATCAACATTGACTCAAAAGTTATGGGCTGAAAACCAAGTGCAAGAAAACGTAAGCGTACAAAGGTACGTTTTGATTTTACAAACATTTAGCTTTATAGTATATTATGGTTTATTAAAATGATGTAATTGCTTATACTACTCTCTAATTCTTACTAAGAAAATAGAGAGTGGGGGGCAAACTGTTGGGCATAATTTTAATCTTATAAATTATAGTAGATAAGTAATCTTATAAATTATAGTAGAGAAGCTCTATTGAAAATATGATGATATATATATATAAATGGATATTCTTTGGAAGATTCTGTCGAAACGGGCCAACGACAGGTTTTGGGCCGATACGGGCCAGTACGGGCCATAGCGAGATTTATAGACCGACTTTGTTCTGTTATGAAGCAACCTTATCTGACCAAGAGAATAGGAAAAACGTGATCATCTTGTGAAGAGGCAATTTTTTAAGAGAATTTCTCTATAAAAGGAGAGTTACATCACATAATACGAGACAAAATCAAAAGCAAGCTCAAGAGACTCTCTAAAACCTTCAAGGCACACGAATCAACTCTGAAACCTCAACAAGATTTCATAGATTGTTCATTGTGCTTTGATTCTTGTAGCTGCTATTCGATATTCTAAATCAATAAAAGTACTATTCAACTATTTCTCTCGTTTTCCGTAGTCTCTGAACGAACCGATTACTTTTGCCCAAACAGTTATCACTATACTTTATACTTTGCTTCATATGGTTATATGTCTTTGTTCTGTATAAAAGAACTAATACGTCGTTTCATTGTCTGTGTAGGTCAGAATTCCAAACTACACAAAACCAAGGAATTGGAATATGTTTCAAGTTTCGAAAAACAAAAGCTTTGTTTGAACAAGCTATTTCTCCAATTTCTAATGTCAATGTCCAATTTCTAATGTCTGCATTGACATTTATGGTTGTATACGTTTACGTAAACCTGCAACTGTATATGTAAAGCCCATCAACAGTTCTCCAAACATTCTCAGGTCTTGAAGAAACTACATTAATCTCTTACTTCATCTCTAACAGTTTTAATATAATGCATTGACATTGATGACTGATTCATTCCTTACTGAAAAATGATTCATTGACATGATTTACGTGAATGAGAGAACAACTTTAGAAATTTCATTCACCTGCAAAGAATAACATATTAATTGATTTAATACATTTAGTAGCAAGCTAAGCATATACAAATTGGTTAGCATAAATTAGTAATGTTACCTTGAGAAAAAGATTCTGACATTGTCTCTAAACTAACAAACATATTCATAATTTGGAAAGAACTTGCAAATTCGGAAAACATATCTTCATATATAAAAATTAAGCGGAACAGTGTCAATTTTGGCCACAACTAATAAAAACCGACTATTAAATTTAGAGTAATTTGAGTTTAGTGGTGAATCTCATTTTTAATCGGTAAAGAATGTATCAAGAAATACAACTAAAAATAACATAGTTCGTAATCTGAAAAGACCAATCTTAATTAGATGCATGGGTGATCTCTTAAACGTTGCATTGATGTTTAAACTACTGGATTTTTATTCCGAAACCTTTGATAATGGATTTTCGAAGTAGATCTCGCATTGATATCCTGAAATTTCCAAGAAAAGGAAAAAAACAAAACAAAACGATAAGCATCGATTTATCTAGATGAGTAAGAAGTTTAGTGAGATAGGTTTGGAAGAAGTTTTATAATCTGACTGTCACAAAATTTGCAAAATAAAATTCGCCCGACCGTCTGGCGAAGAAGATGAACTAAAGAGAAGTTTATGACACCTCAACTAGAAAAAAAACATTGGGGATAATATTTAAGAATAAACAATGTCTTAATTTAAGAATAAACAAAAAACATGATTATATTTTATTAAACCCGATTTCTTAAACCAAACGTGAAAACGTATGAACGCGGAACCGTAAGCACAACATTAGCCCACTCAATCTTTCCCCAAACTTCATCACTACCTTCACGTCTTTCAAGTGCAATCATAGCACACCAAATATCTTTGTCTTGAAGATGATGCACGAACTTGTCCCATAAGAGTAAAAGTTTCCCATCATAGTTAGCTATTTCAATCATACCACAACGAGGATTCTTGTTCAACATATCTAAACCTCTGACCACTCTCCATTCTTTAAGTTTTGAGTCATACCACTTACAACTTTGTTCATTACAATTATACCATACATTATCTATGAACAATATTGAAAGGATGATTTTTTTGTAACCTCCCATTTTGTAACCTCCCATTTACCTTGTTTTGGATCGTAAAGAGAGTCATTCTTCTCGTTGCTTCTAACATAAAGCTTTCCTTGGATCACCTCTATTTTTCTAATAGAAGAAAAGCGCAGCTCAGCGCCAGGGTCAGGTAAAGGTTCCCAAGTTTGAGTCTTTATGTCGAAAACCTCACCCCAATTCTCATCATCCCGGCAACCTCCCATTACATATATTTTCCCATTGACATGGCACGCACTGGCTTTCGTTCTAGCTACAGTCATGTTGAGGGTTTTACGCCAAAACATCTCCCCCTTATTACAAACCATCATGTTGGAGGACGGGTCATTGCCTTGGCTGATTCCGTACACTTCTGAACCAACCAAAACAACCAAGTACAATGTTACAAGAGAATAATATGAAGGTGGTGTTTGTACCAACCGAGTATCTCTTGTAGACCTCTCCTCCTTCTCGAGTTGGTTTGTTAGGGTTTGACCAGGTTTTATCCAGAGTGTGAACATGGTGGGACGAGGACTATCGGGAAGTTGTAAGCAGACGTGAAAGAAAGATTCGTAGGTTTTAAGGTGCCATCGCTCCACCTCAAGCTTATCGGATTTGAGGAGAGAGCGAAAGGTCTTGCTGACTAGGGAGAGTTTAGGGTAGTACGATCTTGATATGCGGGCTAAACAGTTCAAGACGATTTCATCTGGAAGCTCCAATAACGTCAACTTCTCTCCCATTTTGTAATGCAAATTCTTGAACAAAACCGTAATGATCTGAAACTGCGGTTGGATGCTCAAAACCCTAAAGTGATGACAAAAGTTCTCAACAAAAAGAGTCGAAGTCGTAATTGATATGTGGCCACACTTTTATGATCTGGATTTTTAAAGTTGTTGGGCTTATATTGGACTTTATTTTAAACTTTATCGTAGTTTATAAAATTATAAATTTTATTTGAATTCTGACCTGTTGTATTTATTTATTTTTTAAAAAAGCAATTCATGGCATATGTGGGAAAAAATTACATTTTTGTTATTATATGAATAATATGATGAGTTATTCTTTTTTTTTCATAAAAATATAATTATATCAAGATAAGGTAATCATGTCAATTAAGGCTAGTCCGGTCCGGCTATGGAAAACATCGGTTTTGGACTTAAATATATATGTTCAGGAAAAACTCGGACTTGGGCTTAACCCGGTCAGGTTTGACCGACTCGAAAAGTCTTTATACAAATTTATTTTGTATTTTTATTAATATTTTAGTTTGATTAAAATAATTGATTAATGATTAATTAAAATTAAAATTTGAAATTTAACCTTAGTTTTCATAATTACTTAATGGTCTTACTTAATACTTTAAATTTTTTTTTTTTTTTTAACACAAATCTGCAATATATTAAGAAATACTGTGCAAGTCATTGTTTACAGAAAGAAGAAATATGATTTATCTATGCTATTTTATATGATTTATATATTTCAAAATGCAACAAATTTATTTTGAAATCAGCTAATTGAATTAGAGAAAGTGAGAAACCTTGTGCTTTTGTCTTCTTGTTCTAGAAAGACACAATATTTTTAAAATGTTAATTATTTTTTCTTAGGAACCTCTAATGGAGTATCACCATTGGAAGAGTAAAAAACTAAAATCTTCTATTAAGGTTCTTGATGCAACATTTATGATAAAAATATTTTGAAGAACTCTTATCAAAGGTTTATCATTGGAGATGCCCTAAGTGCTAAGAGTCCTTCATTATTTAGGAATTAATATGTTTAACGAAACAAATATGCTCGGACTAATGAGATTAATAATATATATTTTACTATTGACAAATACGACTTTACAAATTGACCCAATGAAAAGTATAAACACTTAATCTTAATGGATCTCTTAATATTTTTTTTGTCTTATATATGTGGCTGAGTTTCATAATTTGATTACTTTTATCATAAAGGAGAAATTAATATTTGTTTAGATTATATATATGGTATTAAAGTACTGAACAACAGTCACTTTTATACGATTGTTAAAGAATAACGTTGTAGATGTGAGGAACAAACAATATAAACATTGTTGATTACGAAAATGTACAATTTATAATCCAACACAACACTGAAATATTACAGTTCTTAACAACAAATATATGAAACTATGGACCCGTAGTATACCACAGGATAAAATCTAGTGTATATATACATTTTTTAAATACATTTAATGCTAAAATCATTTTAACATAGAATTCCCGAAAATCCAATGTCTTAATTTAAAAATAAACAAAAAACATGATTATATTTTTATTAAACCCAATTTCTTAAACCAAACGTGAAAACGTATGAACTAGGAACCGTAAGCACAACATTAGCCCACTCAACGTTTCCCCAAACTTCATCACTATCTTCACGTCTCTCAAGTGCAATCACCGCACACCAAATATCTTTGTCTTGATCATTATGCACGAACTTGTCCCATAAGAGTAAAAGTTTCCCATCATAGTTAGCTGTTTCAATCATACCACAACGAAGATTCTTGTTCAACATATCCAAACCTCTGACCACTCTCCATTCTTTAAGTTTTGAGTCATACCACTTACAACTTTGTTCATTACAATTATACCATACATTATCTATCAAACAATATTGAAAGGATGATTTTTTCGTAACCTCCCATTTACCTTCTTTTGGATAGTAAACAGAGTCATTCTTCTCGTTGCTTCTAACATAAAGCTTTCCTTCGCTCAACTCTATTTTTCTAACCGAAGAAAAGCGGAGCTCAGCGCCAGGGTCAGGTAAAGGTTCCCAACTTTGAGTCTTTATGTCGAAAACCTCACCCCAGTTCTCGGATTCATCAGCCCCACAACCTCCCATTACATATATTTCCCATTGAGGTGGCACGCACTGGCTTTTGTTCTAGCTACAGTCATGTTGGGGACTTTAAACCAAAATAAATCCTCCTTATTACCGACCAACATGAAAACGTATAGAGAGACACACAGACAATTACGCTTGGAACGCGCCAAGCAAACGCTTTTCCTTTCGATCTTTATTAACAAAATTTATCTTTTCCTAGGATACAATTTTGTCTCGGCTCTTACTCAACCTATTCCTCCCAATAGGATTGAACCCGACTAAAGAACGAAAACTAAGCCTACTCTCTTCACTATCTAAACACCCTTGTATAGATCTAAGAGAGAATGAACAGATTCTCTGCGCACCTAATCACCTTCCTGATATCGCCGCAGAGAACTGGGAACACACCTTCTAAGCCTTATTTTCTTTGGCTTCGAAGTTTACAAATGTATCAATATTCTAGAGTGCTCAAATTGGCTCGTGGCCTCACCTAGACTATTTATACTAACTACCTAAAACCCTAACCCTAGGATCTTCGAGAATCTCACACATCGGAATATGCTTGCTTGTCAAGCTCATCCCTTCCTTATTTGATGTGAAGAATATTCACAATATCTTCACACGAATTTCGTCTCTATCTTTGCTGCCAAGCAAGAAATCTTCCTTAGCACATCACTCCATCCACTTAAGCTTTGCCACGTCATCTCACGACTCCATGTCAGCAACTTCAAGTGTCTGATGTGAACCCAGGCGTCTGATGTGGTCTCAGGCGTCTGAACAGATGCAGCTTCCTGATCTTCATAGCAAGCTGTTCTGGAACTGCATCTTCAATCTCCCCCTTTTTGACTTAGTTTGATAATCAAGCATCCTTTGTACTAAACCTGAAAGTCACAGAGAGACAAAACCAAAACACAGCAACAAGGAAAACATCTAGCAATATAACTAGCATAAATCCCAAAATAAGAAATCCTAAAATGCCATGTTTAAACATATTACAGACCCAAAAGCTAAAAGCTAACGAAACAAGGTTCTGTAATCAAAATACATTGTTGCTAACAACCAAAAACAAACAGCAACAACAGTAGCTGCTCCCCCACAAATCAATCAGTCATATGATCATCAGAATCAGAATCATCTCCTCCTGCTTGTTTGCACAACTAAGTCAAAAACAAGTAACTTATGGATCACATGAATGACAGATTGAAAGAAGAAACACTTACCTGCATCGATGATACGCTGCATGATCTGAATAGCACGACGCAACGCCTTGCGATCATCTGAAGAGCACACTGGAACCTCAGCAGTCTGTCCTTTCTCGCTTTGCCCTTCTTGGTAGACTTTGGCACTGGCTGAGATACATCACGATGCACAGGGTGCTGTGACTGGATCAGCTGATAGATCAAGCTGGGAAACGGCAGACACATCTTGGAAACAGGAACCAGACCCATGTTGATGATCAGCTTGAACACCATCCTCCCAAAATCAAACGGTTTCTGATGCATCACCTTGTAAACGAGTTTGGCTCTGTCCGGAGTGACATATCCATCATTGGTAGTAGGCAGCCAATTCGTACAACAAATCTTGAGAAGATCCTTGGTGTTGTTGTCTTCAACCTTGGACAGTTGAAATTGCTTAAACACCTTGGCCTTGCCACCGGATACAAACAGAGCTATGTCTGAGGTAATTACTTCAACCATATGTCGTTGTTCTGTGCGTTCATCCACATCCGGTAGTCCAAACAACGCATTAATCCTGTCAGGACTAAACTCATACACCCAATTTCGAACCAAAACTTCTGCTGAATCTGTCTCTGGCTCAACAGTTGGTAGATTCGCCCAAAATTCATACACAACTTGGGGATCAAAGGGCTTACTCTCAGAGACAGTTCTAAGCAAACCCGCAGCCTCTATCAGATTCCTAACCTCATCAATTTCACCAAAGGTGATGTTCACCTCAGCATGCAATTTTCGGGAATTGAAAGAGCCATACCTTTGAAAAGCACCAGCAGACCCGAAACGAGTTAGGTCAAACTCCAAGGCATTTTCGTCTTTCACAACCGGTCCTTTTCCTCGTGTAGCCTGACGCCGCTTCTTCTGCTCAGAAGGCATCGCGACTTGAACCGAATCAGACCCATCAGAAAGTTCTTCAATTTCCAAAACCTGATTTGGTTCATTTCGCTCAGCCGGTTGAGATCTCTGAGGGTTTACGTAAGAATCGCAATCGCCATCAACAGCCGTTGGCGATTTGGGAGATTCAGGCTTCTCTAGATCCTGAGCCTCTGAATCAGGAAGAGTGACTGAATACGGGACCGACTGGTTCATTTGTTCCATCGGCTCGACTTCGTGCGGACTGGGGACCTGCTCTTCATCCGTCGGAGACTGCATTTCTGTCGGAGTCGCAACAGGTTCTGGCGACTGGCTTGAAACAAGTTTCTGGATTCCGCTGAAGATGGACTTCATGTCGTCGATCGTGCTTGGCTTAGGGTTTCAAAGTCGTGAAGTTGAGAGAACAAGAGGAGCACAAATTCGAAAAACCTTTCAACTTCCACGTTTAACACTTTACCCTAATGTTTCCCTCCTAAATGCACTTAGTAACATCATGGGCTTTAAAACAAATGGGCTTCACCTGAAATAAATTTAATAGCCCACGAACCTGAAACACTTAACAAAACCATTAGTGCAGACTTATCAACAAAGCCTCAAATCCGATTTTTCAAGCCGTTTTTTTTATATTCTTGAGTTCAAGCCAGAACCTCAAATAACTTTCTTTTAGCAAGACTCAATCTACTCATGAACATGTTTTAGGGACCCAGAATGATAATTAACATGTGAGTACTCGGAAGTATTATCATAAAATCATTCAAAAACATGTACCTTGAGTCTCTCTCTCTTCTGTGTTCTGTGCCAATCAATTGTTCAGGACAGAGCTAGAAGCTACCACAACCTTCTGAATCTTCGACAGATCAGCTCTGAGTTCAGTGGCTAGTCTTTCACTCTGGCATACCTTCAACTCAAGCTTCCAAACCCAACATGAACAGGCAGCTGGAATACCCTTTGGAGAGTGGAGGACCAGAAGTGTGTTAAACCTTTTTTTTTTTCTTCTCCTTTTTTTTCCTTTTTTTTTTTTTTTTTTTTTTTTTTGTTTAATACACTACCTGTGGAGCTATGATTTAACAGTCAAGCAGACTCCTCCCTCAGAACGTTGATTTTTGACCAAGCCTCTGTTAAACTTTCTGATTTGTGGATCAGTGATATCACTTGACTTCTCAAACACTGATCCTTGTGCATGTCTTCAATAGCGTATTCAGAGCTCCATTAATAGATTACTGGAATTGAATTGTTGATGTATTACAATTCCAAGTATATCTCGTGACATGCACACTTCCACCTCTCCTCAGCTCTTTGACCTCCGTTATCACGACAACGTTTTACAGGAATGTCTACAAGAGTTGGCATGACAGGCAGCTATTTTCCACTCTCTTTAGTACGTGATGATGCCTAATATCAATATGCTTAGTACGTGAATGTTGAACAGGATTCTTAGCTATGTTGATTGCACTTTGGTTATCACAATGAATTAAAAGAGTATCAGAATCCATACCATAGTCAGCAGCCATTTGTTTCATCCACATGAGTTGAGTGCAGCAGCTTCCCAGTGCAATGTACTCGGCTTCTGCTGTTGACAGAGAAACACTGTTCTGTTTCTTGCTGTGCCACGAAATCAGGTTATTGCCCATGAAGAAACATCCACCACTTGTGCTTCTACGATCGTCCAATGAGCTAGCCCAATCAGCATCAGAGTAGCCTGTCAAGCTCCTGGTTATATCCTTGGTGTAGTATATCCCAAGATTTACAGTCCCCTTGATATACTTGATTATCTTCTTAACAGCCAACAAATGAGACTTCTTTGGTTTGGCTTGATACCGAGCACAGATTCCAACAGATAAACAGATGTCTGGTCTGCTGGTAGTTAAGTACAACAGACTCCCGATCATTCCTCTGTAAACTCGTTCATCAACATCCTCTCCTGCTTCATCCTTTGAGAGCTTGTCAGTCACACTCATTGGAACCTTCGCCTCTTTACTCTTAGCGAGACCAAAACGTTCAACTAGATTCTTGGCATAGGTGCTTTGTGAAACAAATATTCCATCAGCTGATTGTTTCACTTGCAGCCCCAAGAAATAGTTTAACTTCCCACACATGCTCATTTCAAACTCTTGAGTCATGTTCTTTACAAACTGATCAACTAGCGGCTGACATGTGGATCCAAAGACAATGTCATCAACATATATCTGAACAAACATCACACCATTGTTATCTTGAAACACAAACAGCGTTTTGTCTACATTCCCACGCATGTATCCTTGTTTGATCAGAAATTTTGTCAGACGCTCATATCAAGCTCTTGGAGCCTGTTTCAGTCCGTAGAGAGCCTTCTTTAGCTTGTACACATGATCAGGACGCTAAGGATTCTCAAATCCTTTAGGTTGCTCTACATACACTTCTTCTTGGAGAATTCCATTTAGAAAGGCACTCTTAACATCCATCTGATGCAATGTGAAATTCGGAGCACATGCCATGCCGAACAGAAACCTGATGGACTCAAGTCTTGCTACAGGAGCAAAGGTCTCATCAAAATCAATGCCTTCTATCTGAGAATATCCTTGAGCAACCAAACGCGCCTTATTGCGAACAATACATCCATGCGCATCACTCTTGTTTTTGAAGATCCACTTAGTACCAACAACATTGACATCAGCTGGCCGTTCTTTGAGCTCCCAGACATCACTTTGTTCAAAATGCTCTAGTTCATCTTGCATAGCAGCAATCCAGTATTCATCGACAAGTGCATCTCTATGATTCTTGGGCTCCAGGGTTGACACAAAGCAAGCAAACTGCACAATAGCCGCCATTTGTGGAACTTCAGCAGCAGCATTCTTTTGCTTCTGTCCAGCCAGTTGCTTGAAGTCGATCTTCTTACCTTTAGTAACTTTGCCCCCCTGAATCGTACCTATAATATCAGTAGAGGTGTGATTCTTATGCACCTGAGGAGTAGGCAGAGGCTCAGTAGTGTCTTCATCAGCGTTTGAGCCATCATCAACTTCCTGCTCTGAACTTGGTTCATACCCCACAACTCATTCATTGTAATCCTTAGGAGCATTAGTTACTGAGGACACATCTTCATATACACGAAAAGACGCATCGTCAAACACCATATTAAAAGTCTCTTGAACCATCCTGGACCGTTTGTTGTAGACTCGGTAGGCTGTGCTGTTTCCTGAGTACCCCAAAAACAGGCCTTCGTCGCTCCTGGAATCAAACTTGCCCAGTTGATCCTTGTCATTAAGGATATAGCACATACATCCGAAAACATGGAAGTAGCTGACTGATGGTGTTTTTCCTTTCCACAACTCATAAGAGGTCTTGTTGGTTCCTTTCCTCACATAGACCCGATTGATGATGTAGCATGCTGTGTTTATCGCTTCATCCCAGGAATGCTGAGCTACTTGATTACCATGCAGCATAGCTCTAGCCATTTCTTGCAGCGTTCTGTTCTTCCGCTCTACAACTCCATTCTGCTGAGGTGTGCGAGGAGCAGAATATTGATGAGTGATCCCTTGAGCAGCACAAAACTGATCAAACAACTCATTCTGGAATTCACCACCATGATCACTTCGTACTGTCTTGATTCCCCATTTTTCACTCTTGAGTTGCAGTGCAAGAAAATGGACCCATGTGTAGCGCGTAAAATCATCAACCATAACAAGAATGAAACGCTTACTTGTCAGACTTTGGACACGTATTGGTCCCATTAGGTCCATGTGAACCAATTCCAAAGCATGAACAGCACGAACATCAGGAACTGATTTGTGAGCAACCCTCACTTATTTGCCCTTGTTACACGGTTCACACACAAAGAAAGGATCAGCCTTTAGCTTTGGCATTCCTCGAACTACCTCCTGATGTGCAAGCCTCAGCATCGTACGAACATTCAGATGTCCTAACTTTTTATGCCACATCTCAGTTTGAAAGTCTACAGCTGCTTGAAAACAACGATTACCTGAACTCCACATGTAACAATTGTTACCAGACCGCTGTCCCTCGAGTTGAACACGTCCTAGACGATCCACAGCCTTGTAGTTGGCCTTGGTAAAAGTTACATCCAGACTCTCATCACACAGTTGGCTGATGCTAATCAGATTGGCCTTCAGTCCATCAACCAGAAACACACTATGTAAGCTTGGTTGAGATTCACCACCTGTGGTACCTTTTCCTCTGATTTTTCCTTTTGCACCATCTCCAAAAGTAACTCTGCCTGCTGAAACCTGTTCAAACTCTGACAGATTGTCTTGAGCTCCAGTCATGTGTCTTGAACATCCACTGTCAAAATACCACTTCTCCTGAGTTGACTCTTGTTCATCAGCAGTGTAAGCAACATTGCAGTACAGATCTTCCTTTCTGATGTAAACTCTGTTCATATTCTTTGGATCCCTGTGATACTGCTGATGCTGCATCATTGCAGACACACGATTCATAAATCCATAGCATTGTGCTTTGTAGTGATTCAGATTACCACAGTACCAACAACCTGTTCTTCTGCTACGATGAAGACGTAAGCTGACTGAACCTGTTCTCGAGGAGCCATTCTTGATTTTCGACCGTGAGCTGATTGTTCCTGATTAAATGAGGACACTACACGTCTCTGATTCTTCTGAGGAACAGACTTCCTTTGAGTAGCTTCTGCTGAATGCAGAGCTGCCTTAACAAACTTAGTTGTACCATTGAAGTTTCCACCTTGATACCCTAAACCCCAGTTGACATTAGCTGTTCGTCCCACAGTTAGGAGTTTGTCCAGATCTTTAGTCCCTTTGCTCAGCATCTTGATGTTTCTGAGTTGATCCTCCAACTGCCTCTCAAGACCCTGTGACTTAACTTTCTCAGCTTCAAGATCCTTGGATATCATAGAAACTTTCAATTGAAGTTCATTTCTTTCAGTGGTTAGATCAGAGATCTCCTTTGTCTTGTTCATCAGACTCCTGATCAAAAGAGCAACTTGTTCTTCAGTTGGAAGATTTGCTTCATCATCCTCTGATTCATCACCACCGACCTGATTAACATCCTCTTGAGCTGTCACACCAACACTCTCATCGCCTTCCTCAATGATACCCAAAAATGCCACAAAATTGTTTAGCACTTCTCCTTTTCCTTCATCTTCATCAGTATCACTCTCACTCCAAGTCACATACAATTTCTCTTTGGAGTCTCTTCATAGGCATTCAGCCTTGGTGTGACCATAGCCCTTACACTCATAACATTTCAGTGCATTTTTCTTCTTCATATTCGGACATTCAGCCTTGAAGTGTCCATAGCCTTCACACTCAATACACTGTTTCTCAGACTTATCACTCCTCTTGAATTCTTTCTGTTGCCCTGATATGTTGTTGACTGCAGACCCACGTTGATGACCTCGCTCCATCTTCCGGAAGTACTTTCTCACAAGCATACCAACTTTATCATCATCTGCAGATTCCTGAGTGTCAACAGCGTTTAGTGCGAAAGATTTCCCACTCGCCTGCTCTTTTTTCTTAACTTGCAGCTCATATGCCTGCATCATCCCAACAACTTGATCAAATTTCAACTCATCAGAATTCAACGAAACATCAATTGCAGACTTATGCGGCTGAAACTTTTCTGGCAGACTTCTGAGAAATTTTTTAACCAACTTCTTGTCTTTATAGCGTTTTCCCAACACTATAGCCTCTTGAGGGATGTTACTCAGCTTACTGCTAAATTCCTCAATGGTCTCACTATCTCCCATAATCAAGTTCTCGAAGTCAGATGCTAAGATGTCAAGTCTGGTTCTCTTCACATTGTTGGTTCCTTCGAAGGTGACCTGAAGGATATCCCATGCCTCTTTTGCAGATTCACATCCCTGAACTCTGGTGAACTGATTTACAGGCAGTGATTTGAAGATTAAGGACAGAGCTGTTGCGTTGTGTTTTGCTGCAAGTTTCTCCTTTACAGTCCAATCCTTCTTGGGTTTCGAAACAGCATCTTCAGCCTCATTTGTTTTCACAGGGGTTGTCCATCCATCTTCAACAGCTATCCAGGCATCAAGATCAGCACTCTGAATATCCTGTCTCAGCTGCACATTCCAGAACCCGTAATGTTCTGGATCCAACTTAAACGGCTTAGTTATAGCAACGTATTGCTGTGATTTCTCCATACCCTCTGTTGCAGGATCTCACCTGTTGAAAAGATAACAGATCTTTTATCAGGCGTCCGCTCTAATACCAAATGAAAACGTATAGAGAGACACACAGACAATTACGCTTGGAACGCGCCAAGCAAACGCTTTTCCTTTCGATCTTTATTAACAAAATTTATCTTTTCCTAGGATACAATTTTGTCTCGGCTCTTACTCAACCTATTCCTCCCAATAGGATTGAACCCGACTAAAGAACGAGAACTAAGCCTACTCTCTTCACTATCTAAACACCCTTGTATAGATCTAAGAGAGAATGAACAGATTCTCTGCGCACCTAATCACCTTCCTGATATCGCCGCAGAGAACTGGGAACACACCTTTTAAGCCTTATTTTCTTTGGCTTCGAAGTTTACAAACGTATCAATATTCTAGAGTGCTCAAACTGGCTCGTGGCCTCACCTAGTCTATTTATACTAACTACCCAAAACCCTAACCCTAGGATCTTCGAGAATCTCACACATCGAAATATGCTTGCTTGTCAAGCTCATCCTTTCCTTATTTGATGTGAAGAATATTCACAATATCTTCACACGAATTTCGTCTCTATCTTTGCTGCCAAGCAAGAAATCTTCCTTAGCACGTCACTCCATCCACTTAAGCTTTGCCACATCATCTCACGACTCCATGTTAGCAACTTCAAGTGTCTGATGTGATCCCAGGCGTCTGACACTACAGGAATTGAGGGTATTCTTAGCTTCAGGAAACCACTATCATAAGTTTGTATAGCGTTTTAGTAAACGCTATGTCTGCGCCCGTTATAGTAGATTAGACACTTTACATAGCGCAAAAAAGTTCTGCTATGGTATCTCTAGAATATATAGCGTTTATATGAACGCGATAGTTAACTTTATAATAGCTATTTGATTTTTCTATGTATAATTTTAATTATTCATATAATTTTACTATAGCAGTTAATATATAGTAATTTTGATGCGTTGTTTACCATAGGATACGTTTAATCTTATTAAGTGGCCATTGGATTTCACTATGCAGTGCATCAGCCATCACATGTAATTCAGATGTTGGTCTCCACAGATAAACCGCATCATTCAGAACAAGATCAATCTTCACAATGGCAGCATTTATACCAATAGGAATGTTGTTTATCATTTGTTTCGGATCAGTGGAACACAAAACAGCCTCAGCAATACATTCACCATCATCAGAATTCCAATCAAAAAGTTTGCATCTTTGAAGTGACTCAGCTGATATGGTATCCTAATAGTGATTCAACTATATTAGAAACTAAAACTTAGCTTCCAAGTTGTGATAAGAAAGTAAATAAACTCTAAAGATTACCTTGGAACCAGAAGTTATGTTTGGACTTGTTGAGATGTCTTCATCCAAAATCACTTTATCACCTTGCCATGCAATTTTGAGTCCCACAGCTTCCCCTAGTGTGGCAATGTTTTGTGTAGGCCTCCACAATTGTGAGCCTGTGTGTATTACAGATTTGACAATAACAGCTGCAGCATTAGGACCAAGTGGAATGCGACCAATCTTGTATAGTGGATCATGAGAGCAGAATTCTCCTTCACCGACAACTATATCTTCTTCTGCAAACCAATCTAGCAGTTGACACCTAACTCCTCCACTAGCATCACATACACCAGATTGAGCTCCCACATTATCAGATTTTTTCTAACAATAAGAAAGGGAACTATTATTTACATGTGTTTCTTCTAAGCGCATCATATATAGAAAGTAGTAGACTTACCTTTTTTCCAGTTAAGACATTGACTACATTTGTCAAGTCTTCAATTTGGCTACGCATTTCGGCTTGTGTTGCTTCAAGCTTCTGTACATGTGTGTCTCTAGCTTGGAGGAAAGCTAGTTTGGTAGCAGTAATCCCTCTGCCCAAACCTCTAACTCTCCCAGGTTTATCTCTTCCCAAGACTTGACTGACAGCATCTTCTCTTATGTTATCATTGGCTGTGGACTCCATTTGACTATCGATTGTTTTTATTTGTTCCTGATACACATATATATCAACAGATATAAGTATGCCAAATGCGTTGGAATTATAACTTTAAACTAAAATTTGATAGCTACTTACAATAGTCTCAGCAAATTCAGGCTTCACAGGTCTTCCATCCTTATGAGTGTGTCCTTCTATCCATACCTTACTTCTATCTATACCTTACTTCTATCATCACCAACTTCAGACTCAAAAAAAGCTGTCCTTATCAAGTCATAAGCCTCTTCCTCTGAATTTGGAACATATGCAGATGTTCTATCCCTCCTGTCCCCATGCTTAAACCAACATGGATTCCTCTTGTACTTTAAATCCATACCTCTAATTACAAGATGCTCAAATACAATATCTATCAGCTGATGGCAAATATTCCGACAATCGACGCATGGACAGAACATCTCTGTAGGATTACCCAAATTACTTGATGCTCCATATACAAAATTCTTTGCTCCCTTCTCATACTCAAGGCTATTCCTACGATAATAATTTAAGAAATATCATAGAAAGTTAAATATCATATAAATGAAACCATCTATGAAAATATCAGAGAGATGCATACCTTGGAAGCCAAGCCCATGCCTTGTCCATATTAGACCAATACGACCCAAGCTCCACCACCAATTTATACATACATTGTGATAATAACTTTACTGATCAGACACTCACATCACAAACAAAAGTAGAAAAAAGACAGAAGTAATATCTTACACAAGTAAAACAACAAGGTAGCAACGGACAAGAAGTTTGAAGATTAGGAATCTGCAAAAACAAAACGAGATAAATTATCAGAATCATTAGAACATAACTCCTCTATAATTGAACAATACAAAACCGTAAATACCTTGTAGTTCTTGTACTGAACAGCTACAGAGCCGCAACTACAGATCACTCTACACAACAAAAAAAGATACATGAGACATCTTGTAAGAACTAGAGATAAGAGCTAGGAAACCAAATTAGCATCTTTATCTAGTAAAGAATCTAGAAAATAGAGTATCTTGGAATGAATCTCAGACAAAAATCAATCAAAAACGCAATTTGATAGTCGAACACCCAAACTCACATAAGAAAGAAACACGATTCAAATCACACAAACAACAACCCAAAACCTAATTACTTCAAAAACAGATCTATAAAACCCAAACATGAAGAAAAAACCAAATCGTTGAGAATATCGATCACCCATATATATATTTTACCTTATCTATCAAAATCGACCAAACCAATTTGATTTCGATTGATGCCTGTGACGATTAAGAAACATGCGATCGAGATCTAGAGAGATTTCGACTGAGAGGGATTTAGATCTGAGAGATATTAGACAAAATTAGATCGATAGAGGAAGAGACAAACTATGTGGGTTTCATTTGGTGTTCATATTTGGTCTTTCAGACAAGAGACAAGAGAGACGGGAGAAGAAGAATGAAAGAAAGAAGATCGAAAAACCTAATTTCTTATTTTCTTCAACTTATGTTTCTTTTTTCTCTTATTATTTTTTTTAACTTAGTAAAAAATTTCGGAGCCAATTTTTCCCGGTTATACCTATAATAACGTTTTTATTTGCATCTATGCTATCATAGACCAAATAACTAAGCGCCACTCTGAAATACTTTTCGCGCTCAACCTACTATAGCGTTTGCCTTTCCACAAACGCTATCTAAACTTTCGCAGAACACTATTATAGCATATTTATTAAAAAGGCTATACTGTTATGCTATTAATACCCTCAATTCCTGTAGTGTGATGTGGTCTCAGGCGTCTGAACAGATGCAGCTTCCTGATCTTCACAGCAAGCTGTTCTGGAACTGCATCTTCACAACATACTAGAGGACGTGTCATTGCCTTGGCTGATTCCGTACACTTCTGAACCAACCGAAACCAACAAGTGCAATGGTACAAGACAATAATATGAAGAAGGTGTTTGTACCAACCGAGTATCTCCAGTAGACCTCTTCTTCTTCTTCTTCTTCAGAGTGTTTGACCAGGTTGGTTCGTTAGGGTTTGACCAGGTTTTATCCAGAGTGTGAACATGGAGGGACAAGGACTATCGGGAAGCTGTAAGCAGACGTGAAAGAAAGATTCGTAGGTTTTAAGGTGCCATCGCTCCACCTCAAGCTTATCGGATTTGAGGAGAGAGCGAAAGGTCTTGCTGACTAGGGAGAGTTTAGGGTAGTACGATCTTGTAATGCAAATTCTTGAACGAAACCCTAATGATCTGAAACTGCGGTCGGATGTTCAAAGCCCTAAAGTCAACAAAAAGAGTCGAAGTCGTAATTTATATGTGGCCACACTTTTATGATCAGGATTTTTAAGTTGTTGGGCTTATATTGGACTTTATTTTAAACTTAATTGTAGTATATAAAATTATAAACTTTATTTAAATTCTGACCTGTTACATAGTTAAAGTTTGTTGAATGCATTTTTGCATATATATATCACTCAAGTTCGAGTTTTTACCGGTACAATTGCTTTTTTATAAATTGAACAATTTTATTATTTTTTTAAAGCAATTCATTGGGAAAAATTTACATTTTTACTATTATATGAATGATACGATGAGTTATTCTTTTCATAAATATCCAGATGAAAGATAGTCATGTTAATTAGGGCTAAAGCCCACGGGTTAGTCCGGCCCAGCTCTGGAAAAATCGGTCTTGGACATAAATATATATGTTCAGGAAATATTCATCGGCTCAAATTTGCCCTTAGCTACTCTCTCAATTACGAGATCACTATAGTACTTAAAGATCGAATCCATAGAGACTCAACTATTACACAATAAATATTTGGTATTAAATTAAGGTAAGCAAACAATGTTTTAAATTAAAAACAACAAATTAAAATAAAGATTGGTTTTTCAAAAAATAGGAAGGGCAAAGCCTAGCTTAATTTAATACCTAAAAAGTACTTAAATATGTTTAAAACACGTCAAGGACCAATATTGTAATTTGGGAAAACTTTGGGCATTTTTTGTAAATCTTCAAAACTTGGGGAAACTCGAAATCTCTCGTCAGGTACACGGTGTCGATCGACACTCCTTCACAGTCTATAGATTTTATATATTTCAAAGGGGTTTTTCGAATATTTGAAAAACCCCTTTGGATTTTATATAGAGAACCGATTCAAAACATCCATGATTGGAGAAAACAGAGTCTTGGGAGAGAGGTTACGTGAGGTGACAGTATTGTTAAGAGCCAAGTTCAGAAGTTATATGCAAAGCGTCTGTGGAGAAACTCGCAAGTTAGTGACATCATTACACTGGAGTTTGGACACTGGTTGTTTTTGTCATATGCATTTACCTTCAATGTTCTGTTCTTTTTTTTCCAGCATGTGCTTTGTCTTTTGGAAGATATATAGGAAAGATAATGTGTGACTTGGCAAAGCTTGCTTGGAAACGCATTAAAGCTGGAGCACTTAGAGCCACCAAGATCAATGATGGAACTCAGGTCTACAACTACTAATACCAGACATAGTGAGCCGGTGAAGTAAGAAGTTGTAAAAATAAACAGTCGTCGACTGAGAGATTCGAACTCTTGCGGGAAGATCCCACTCACTTAGCAGGCGAGCACCTTAACCACTCGGCCAAAGCGACGTTTTGTTAAAAAGCATAATTAACTAGAAATAATAAAATAATGATTTACAAATTATAGAAGTTTAACTACAAATATTTTTACAAGTACTACTAATCTTTGAACTAATACGGTTTGGTTCCGAATTAGTATATTCCTGTTCAGAATAATGTGGGCAAGCGTCGAATAATGTATTAGATTAGTGTTGATCATGAAGATTCCAAATTCAAGAGTCATGTTTAAATAAGAACAAATTTGTAAACCTTGAGCAACATTAACCATGGGCTTTTAACCCATTCTTAGCCTAAGATTTGTTAAGATTAACCTCTTAAATAAGAGGTTAATCTTAACAAATCTTAGGCTAAGAATGGGTTAAGAGCCCATGGATAAGTTACATCAGCAGTCTTTAAGAGTCTATGTCCCTTTTACTCAATTAAACCGAGAACTTCTGCGGTCTTGTGTGACTAAAGAGACAAACTATGAAACATCTAACGTACTGATTCACTTCATGTATACATGCCTCTATACAAAAAATTTAATAACAACAACAACCAAGCTTTCAATAACATGATCACAAACTCATCATACAAACTTAAATAAAGCAAACATAATCATAAAACCGAAAAATAAAGACAAGCATACTAGTACATGTCGGTCCAAGATCTTGTTATTTTGAAGTTTGGTGGATTAATTTAAGTATAAAAACAACAATAAACTAAAAGAATAAAGAGCAAAAAAAAGTCAAAACGAAAACATGATTATATTTTGATTAAACCCCATTTAGTAGACTATTGATGAAAACGTATGAGCTCGGAACCGTAAGCACAACATTAGCCCACTCAATGTTTCCCAAAACTTCATCACTACCTTCACGTCTTTCAAGTTCAATCACCGCACACCAAATATCTTTGTCTTGATCATTATGAACGAACTGGTCCCATAAGAGTAAAAGTTTCCCATAATAGTTAGCTATTTCAATCATACCACAACGTTGATTCTTATTCAACATATCTAAACCTCTGACCACTCTCCATTCTTTAAGTTTTGAGTCATACCACTTACAGCTTTGTTCATTACAATTATACCATACATTATCTATCAAACAATATTGAAAGGATGATTTTTTCGTAACCTCCCATTTACCTTCTTTTGGATAGTAAACAGAGTCATTCTTCTCGTTGCTTCTAACATAAAGCTTTCCTTCGCTCAACTCTATTTTTCTAACCGAAGAAAAGTGGAGCTCAGCGCCAGGGTCAGGTAAAGGTTCCCAACTTTGAGTCTTTATATCAAAAACTTCACCCCAAATTTCATCATTCCCACAACCTCCCATTACATATATTTTCCCATTGAGGTTGCATGCACGGGGTTTTGTTCGAGCTACAGTCATGTTTAGGGCGTAACGCCAAACCAAACTCTCCTTATTGCGGAACAACATGATGTAAGACGGATCATTGCGTTGGCGGAGTCCGTACACTTCTGAACCAATCTGTAATAAGTACAGAGGTTCACCATAATAATATGAAGAAGGTGTTTGTACCAACCGAGTATATCTAGTAGACCTCTCCTTCTCCTTCTCCTTATTCTTCTTCTTCTTATTCGCCTCCTCCTCCTTCTTCTCGAGTTGGTTTGTTAGGATTTGACCAGGTTTTATCCAGAGTGTGAACATGGAGGGACGAGGACTATCGGGAAGCTGTAAGCAGACGTGAAAAAGAGTTTCAGAGGTTTTAAGAAACAATCGCTCTGTGGTTAGCTCCGAGGATTTGATGAGAGAGTGAAAGGTCTTGCACACTAGAGAGAGTTTAGGGTAGTACGATCTTAACATGCGGGCTAAACAGCTCATGATGATTACATATGGAAGCGACAAAAACGATGGATTTGCCACTTCAGAATTCATAGTAGAGGTTTGATAGTAGAAGACGGTTTGTAAAGTACGACCACAAATATATATATATATATATATATATATATATATATATATATATATATCCTTGAACGGAGCCACACAAACACCACGAAGAGCTAATGTACAAGGATGTAACAAAAGAAAGAAGCAGAAGAAACCAAAAACGAGAAGACTTGTCAAGGAGAAACCGAACGTTCAAAACCCTAAAGTGGCAAAGTCATATGTCACGACGCAAGTCGTCAACAAGAAGAAGTAATCGTTATTATATAGTGGCCACACTTTTATATGATCTGGATTTAAAGTTTGCTGGGCCTGTAGATTAGATTTGATCGTTAATTGTAATCATTTTAGTTATATGCCCCATTTGTCACATTATGTTCATGTTTGGTTTTTGCTAACCGAAACATATTTTTGTGTAGTGTTTTCTTTATGGTAATTGCGGTTTCAAACCCTAAACACTATTTTATCAACCCAAACTGAAAAATAATTTCGTCTAATTACAAAATGTAAATCCTAAACTAATTTATCAACCCAAACCGAAATATAATTTTCTTTAATTACATAATCTAAACTTTAACCACTAATTTATCAACCCAAACCGAAATATAGTTTTGTTTAATTACAAAATTTAAACCCTAATCATTATTTTATAAACCCAAACCGAAATATATTTCCTTAATAAAAATCCTACATAATTTGTTTTCTTAATTTGCTTTATTTTTATTTTTATTTAATCTTGATTTAATTTTTAAAATAAAAAATGATGTTGCATATTGTTGTATATTGATTGGTTAATTAAGAGAGAGTGAACAAGAGTGATTCACCCCTAGGGGGTGAACTCAAATATTTTTCCTTTTCAAAATGTTATTGAAAAATGACAAAAAAAAGAACATGAACTTTACCTAAAGTAATGAACAAAAAACATATACAAAATTCAATAGAAGTGCTAAACCATCATTATAGATTGATGGCCTTTAAGCAAATCTTAAGCTAAGATTTGTTAAAAAATGACTCTTATATGTGATTCCATCCGCATAGTGAAATAGACTTAGAATTCAACGAAAACTTATATATATGCTTTGACCTTTGTGTGACCACTCCACTCCCCTTGTGTTACAAAAGCACTTAACTTATATTAAAATTGAATTAGCTTAATCATTAATGTAACAGATAAGATGTATTTGACGACATGATTAATATCCTTTATACTATAAAGCACAAGTCACTTGACCAATTAAAATATGCCACGTAGATTTTTTTTAAATTTATAAAAAAAAACAGAAATCTTGCGAGAAAAGAAAAACATAAAATAATAACCAAACTTCCTAATAAAAATCCCTAAGATTTCTCCCCCACCATCACCACGATTTTCTTTTTTTGAATAATCAAAGAGGTTCTGGGCCGAAGCCCATACATCTCCTTCAGGCCCGAAACCAAAGCATGTTATATGGTTTCGTCCCAAGCGCTACTCGACTCGGCGACCTCTAAACTTTTGCCAGAGATCTTTACCAATTGAGCTATTAGCACTTGGTCACCACGATTTTCTACGGAAACTGTTTTATAATTCTTCTATAAATTTAACTTAACATGAACTCAAAATTCATTTTTTTTTGTCTCGCAAAATTTTACATTTCTATATTTTGAGTAGAGCGTAATTTATGTTTGCTGAAAATTCTAGAAATATATGCATGTCTCAATTGTATCCCTCTTCAACTTGAAAACGTCTTCAGCCTCCTCTAATAACCACGTGGACGTTGGCAACGAGTTCATAAACAACTTATCACCAAGGAAATTGCAGAAATCAGAAAATATAGCTTCCCGGTTAGTTAGAAAATCTTTTCTTTTCATTTTTTGGAATTAAAATTATACTAACAATTCGATCTTTCAAATTTCTCCATCATTCTCTATTTATAAGTGTTAAGAATGTCGAGTATGATTGATAAGAAATATACTTAATGGATAATTCGGAAATTTAATAAGATAAACTATAATTTATGGATTTTATTTTGAAGGTGTAGTGATGTTCGTGAATGGAGTGGAGAATAGGAGAAAATGGTTATTAGTACCGAACATATGATTTTCAGGGAAGGGCCTGACATTTTCGACAGTATATTGGAATTAGAAGGTGCCTACATGTTATCAATTATTATTATTACTATTATTTTCTTACAGAATATTAATTATTATTGTAATTGATTAGTTCATTCAGTTTTCCTCATAGTTTGCAATATTTGACTTACCAAAAGCTCTCAGGAGCAATCTTACAATTGAGGCGGTGGAGATTTTGTCCGCATCTTTATTGACTGCTTTTTTTCAAGTTGGTTTATAGATGTAGAAACATAATAACTCTCAAAATAAGATTTTATCTTATACTAAAAATGTATGATGATATCTATCTCTACCCAAAAAAAGATATATATATATATAGAATGTTATTTCCGTGCATAGCACGGGTGGTAATACTAGTAACTTTAATAAAGACAAAGGCATCAAACAACAAGCAGTTCCAGAGCTTTTAGTTAAACATCGATCAGGCAGTTTTCTCTCTACATAAAGTATTTTTTTTAGATTTGACAACTCATAATCTTTTAAAGTTGTTATTTATTAGAAGGGCCTCTCAGATCTTATGTATGCCTTCCCACTAATCGCATTCTAATTAAATTTATTATATTTTTATTACTGGAGTTATTTTAATTTTTAATTTATATTGTTCATGGTTTTGTACCTTAAATAGAGTCATTCTATCTATTTTAACATTTTTTAAGTACATCTTGGATTATAACCTTTTATTTTGTATTATTTGCATAATTAACCCCTTGTCATTTAAATAAATAACAAAACTTTAAGTTAAATTTTGTAATTAAATCATAATAAAATTAGAAAATTTGAAATCAATATTTATTACATTTAACGGAATCTATATTAACATTTTTGAATTACTTTTTGGGTTATAACCTTTTATTTTGTATTATTTGCATAGTTAACACTTTGCCATTTGAATAAATAACAAAACTTTAAGTTAAATTTTGTAATTAAATCATAATAAAATTGCAAAATTGGAAATCAATATTTATTACATTTAACAAAATTTCCTAAAATCTCTCCCTAATAAATCAAATATTTCTCCAATATCTTTATATGATCTTATTTGTTTTGAAAATTATATTATTACATAAAACATATGTATAGTAAAAATATAATTTTTTCGCATATGTTGCAATTTGAATTTTTGAAAACGGACGTATATTACTCAATCGATACAAAAAATGTATGTACTAAAGTATTATTGATAATTGTGTAGCACGGGTCATGTGATGGAACGAGTTATAAATTACATATATGTTTTTACGGGTTGTCTACTATAGTCAAGCTCACAAAATATTTTAATTTGAAATTAGACTATTTAAATGGAAGATGCTATGCCACCATCATTTCATTATTTTGAATATTAGACTTATTTAGTTAATTATATACAAACAAATTATCATGCCATATTTCACGGGTTAAATTATAGAAATAACAATCAAAATACAGTAGTACAATCTTATATACCAAAAAAAATTAAAAAATAATTCATTTTAAAATATCGTCTCTCGGTGTAACGTGGGTTAAATTCTATTATATTTTTAACTGTACAAACTTTTCCATGACGCACGTGACTTTGTATTGTTTAATTGAAAATTTTGGGTATTTAGTTATCCGGTTTTTCTAGGCATAAATAGACAACCAGAAAATTAAACTCGGTTTGCCTTGATTCGTTTAAAGTAGAATTTAGTTTAGTTCTAAAGTATATATATATATTTAATTATTAGTTCGATTCGAGTAACAATTTTCAAAGAATTGTGGTATTATTTGTTTTGAACTTGGTCATAATTTTTTTGGTTTGGTTTAGTAAATTAGTAAAATTAAAGTACCGGTTCTGAATTTTGTTTGGTTTAGATTGTAGTAATAATATCGGTTTGATTTAGTTAAATTGATGATGCTTCCTTCAAACTGTCATTAACAAGAACTAAACCGTGGACGTGAAAACGTGGAATTAAATCCAAAAAAGTATCCTTTTCAATTACGAAATAGAGAGATGTTTCGAGTTTCGACCGTTAACCAAGAAATCTCAAAAATCACAAAACACCGACCTTTGAGAAAATCTCTTTCTTTCTCTAATTGAGCCGTTGGAAACGCAACGGTCCTTTTTCTAATTCGTGAGAATCTATATATATAAAGTTAGCTTTTCTCTTTTCTCCTTAAGCCACATCATCATCCTAATCATCATCCACCTCATTTTATTATTTAATTTTTAAAATTAATTATATCATTTTATCATATAATTTTAAGATTTAAACCTATGTAAATAAGTTTTTCAAAAAGGAATATGAAAAGTCTTTTCTTATGCTATACATTATAAAACTAAAAAAAGATAATTGATTAAAAAGTTAAAAAATTTACTAATTATTGATTATACTAACAAATATAAATAATAGATTATAGTTTTTAAGTAAATTTTTAATATATATATATATATATCTCAATTAAAAATAATATGACACAAAATTTGATTATATTTACACAATGTAAACCTAAATTATAATGAGATTTAAGGGGAATATAACAAAAAGTAAGAAATTTTGAGTATATAAATCTATCTAATTTATGTCTCACAAAATTTTCCAACATAAAAGAGATACGTCGGAACGAAACATGAATTATCATTTAAAAAAAAACGTATAAAAAGGTTAAAAAAAAATTCTTTAAAGGTTTCCAATATGAATTTAACTATTATTTTCCAATACAGCACATATGTTAAACTAATAAACAAAATAAAAAATTAACTATATTTCATTAAAACTGAAAATTAAAATAAATAAACATTATTAAATGAATAAACTAAATATAAAGTAAATTATAATAATATGTTAAAATTAAAAATTGTTCTTAAAAACAAAAAATATATAAAACATAAAATCAGAAACAAATATATAATAATATAAAAATGATCACAACGAGATATAAATTACGTCAAATCCAAAAAAGAAAAACGTAAAACAAAAAAATTAATTATGACAATATATAAAGAGATAATGTAAACAATAAAAATACAACAATCCAACCGAAAACCCACAATTCATTTTCAAATTTTGGGCCAACATATTAAAAGGGACCACAATACTAACATCTAGATCTATATTAGGTAAAAACCCTAATAGATAATGTTTATGAGTTTCTCAATGATTCTCCACCGCACTTCCGTTTACACTCACACTTCGCCTTATACTATACACACTTAATTTCTCAACAACTAATGAAGCTAAAACTCAATATGTTTTCTATACAAACACAATCTAAGTTAAAAAAAAGTATGGTATATTGAAAAATAAGTAGGAAATAAAATACGAACCAATTACTCATAAACAACATAATAAACTCCCGCGCGTAGCGCGGACAACCGACTAGTTGATATATATAACAAATGCATAGTTGTGTGGCTCTCTCTCTCCAACGACGGAACTCAGAAACGCTTGATCGTGAAGGTATTCAAAACCCTAACATGTTCGTATCTCTGAAGTCTGAACCTGAACCTCCTTGTATTGTATTATCGGATTGATTTTGTTGTTTAAAAATATCATCTCGCTCTAGTTCTGAAGCACTTTAGGTGATTGATTTTTGTTAAGCTCCTTGTAAGAAATTTTGATGTATCTTATGTTTAGCTAGCAAATAACTTGATTCCTTTTGTTTTAGATATTACGACGTATATATATAGCTTTAGACTTCTATGTTGGACTAAGATTTTGATTGGATGATGATTTTGTAAAATTATATGGATGATGCAGATTGCAGATCAGTGGAATGGCTACCAAAGCATTTTTAAAATCTCTCAAAGGAGAGCCTCTATAATGTTCTCTCTTTATTTTTTTAGTTATGATGCAGTTTCTGATGCCTAGGCTTGTTAACAAAACCTCAAAGTTGTATTTAAATTACAGGATTTAAAAGCATTCTTTCGAATGTCAAGGGAAGCTAAGGTGCTCTGGTTTTTTTTTCTCAACTACACCCTTCCTTTTTCGATTTCCAATCTTCAAAACTTGTTTGCTTAATGTGTTATTTAGACATACAACATCAATTGTGCGACTTAAGGTGTATTAATGTTTGCTGGAAATTGCACTTCCTATATTTTCTGGAGATGTCATCCCTAAATCATATGCAGGAATGGTTTTCGTAACAGCTATTAGGTAATTTGAAAGCCTTAAGTTTTGGTCTCTCTTTCTTTGCCGAACGGTTTGCCCTCTAAACACCTTGTTGCTGTTTGAATTTGTGATCATATACATTGTTTCTATGACTGTAGATTCTTGTGTATCCTGAAGCAGAGGTTGAAGGTCACACAAAAGCTTAGGTCTTCTTCTCTATTCCTCTTGTTGCTCTGTTTTTTTATTACCCTTTTACCTATTTATCCCAATGGTTATATAATTGCCGCCACTTCTCTGTTTAAGGTTCTTCTCAAGTGTAGGCCTGAAGACAAAGCTGCCAAGAAGGAGTGTTTTCTCAAAAATGGCTCAGTGGAAAAGACCTTCTAAGTAGAAGAAGTCAATTGCTGTGAAGTATGGACTTACCTCATCAAGCATGTATCTTCCCTTCCTGAGTAATTCAATTGTCACTCTCTAGAAATTAGTAAGCTCGCTGCAAGAATCTTTTCTAAAAACCTATGTGTTTGTTTGATTGCACAATTGCTCATGATGTGGATCAGATTGAGTTAGTCGTCTGATTGTAAGTTCTTTAATAGCATTGTCAAAGGGACTCATGATTGGGAGTAACTATTATTACTTATTTACTTACTTTGTCTCAAGAAATAAACAGAATCTACCACAGTTAAGAACGAGGACAAACTGGAGTTCACCTTTAAGGGATAGATTGTGTTACTCGCTCCTCCTTGTATCGGATTGATTTTGTTGTTACTATCTCGCTATGGTTGATACAATCGTTTTTGTTTCAGTTTCAAGTTTTGTTTATCCCAACCTTTGAAGCCTACACAACTTGTGTCTGCCTACATATATGCAAACAAGTAGACTGCTGCACTACGAGAAGATAAGCAAAGTGTTGAAATTATCATTATATTCTATTGTCTTACTGTTATTTGAACTCTTATAGGTAAGTTGTGCCGATGAATTGTTTACTTTAATTATATAGTTCTGAAGCATATTAGATGACTAATTTTGGTTTAAGCTCATTATAGGAAGTTATGTTCTGCTATCAAATCACTCTGTTCTTTTTGTTATAGATACTTCGAAGCATAGATGATGATTTCTTAAAACTTTATGACTTTGTAAAGTCATGGATGATGATTGAGGTATTGTAGAAATTCTGTAAATTTTGGTCAGTTAAACGTTCTCGCTTTGTCATAGTTATGATACAGATTGTGATTCCTAGACCTGTTAAGGAAACTGCAATGTTGTATTGAAATGGCAGGATTTAAAGGGAAACTAAAGGGTTACTAAGTCATGGCTTCTACAAAACCAAAGGTTGTTTACTATATACAAAAGAATACTTATTTTCTATTAAAGTATTGATGAGCCTTTGATCTTCAGAAGCAGAGCATGACTATATGCTTTAAGCTTTTGTCTTATGCCTTAGAAGAAGCAGAGCATAACTAAACCGAACTAAGTCTATTTTCTCAACAACATCGTCCTTTAACCCCAAACGTCGAACTAATCATGATAATGTTCTTGAGAAAGGTTTTAGAACATTATAAGTATGAAACTTTACTTACCATGGAAAGTCCTCCTCCTTCATGCCCAGCTGCCAAGTACAAGTTCAAGTTTTGTGTGATCATTCCAAACACCGGTTTCAAGTATCTTTGAAGCATTAGAAGCAAGAGACTTACTGTAAGGGCGCAACCCCGACTCTCACTTTCCTTTTACGGATGAAATCTTCAAGGGAAATATCTCGTAACTTGGGAACTAAATAGCTAACCATAACAATTCATCCACACATATGAATGTGAAATGCATATGACCTGCAAACAAACATCAAACGCAGCCAACAAATTTCAAAGATTGGAAATCAAAAAAGAAGGGTGTGTACTTGAGAAACGAACCAGAGCTTTGCTTTTCTGAAGATACAGTATCCTCTTAGGTCTTACCTTCCCTTGGATTGCGAAATCCTGTAAATTGGATACAATTTTGACGTATTGTTAACAAGTCTTAGGAATCACAAACTACATCATAACTAGAGTAGAGAGAGAACACAATAACCAATCTCTAGGTAAAAAACCAAATGCTTATGTAAAGCTTCACAACACTTCAAACAATACTTTCAACGATGCCCAAACTAAATTATAAACGGTACCTTATTTTCAACTCCAAACAAGTTTAATATAAACACTTAGTAAGTCTTACAACTACAGCCAAGGCAGTCTATGAAAGGAGGCCTCGAGTGATCTTACAATGCCTTTAGAAGCCATTAATTCCCATCCCCAAAAACTAAGTTGCGCGATAAACAAAAATTGAATTTTACGTTTGAAGGAAGCATCATCAATTTAACTAAACCAAACCGATATTATTTACACTTTAAACCATTTTGTCTTTTTACTTTGGCGAAACACATTCAAGTGACAAGGTCTTAAATCATTTGCATCTCATGTTTTAACTTTGTTTACAGAAGAAGAAGCTCTTTAAATAGTATATAACATAGTGTTTGAGAAGTTTGATATGTATTGAGAAAAGAAACTAAGTACTGAGGCTATTTGAAATGCTGGAAATGAGCAAGAATGTCTTACTTTGTGCTCCCTTCTTCTCCAATTACTCTTAGATACTCTTTAAGAGCACACTGTATCCACTCATTTGGACACAGTTCCAAAGCTTCTTTAACATCCAGCTGTGGCATTTTGCACATACCCCTAGCAATCACCTTCACCTCCAAGGCAAACATATAACCTCAGCATCCAACACCTACGCAGCAATAAAGCTTTCTACTTTTGCTTCTAAATTCACAACAAAAGATGGATTTAGTTTCTGACACATGATTTAGCTGTTCTTGAATGGGTTTTGATTCTGGAATCACTCGCAAATATCATCATTACGCTGCTGTCAGTGTGTGAATGAGTTTAGCTTTAGGTGTTATATATGAATTTGTCATCTCTTTGCTCAAGAATCGTTACTACTTCTTAGGATCACACTTTGGCGACCCACCACCTCTATTGATACCATCCATGTCCATTAGATTCACACATTGAATCTCTCTGTATTGTCTTTTTTTTAAAAGTTAGTCTGAGCTGGGATTCTTATTCATCGACAATAACCCATTTAGGTAAGATCTTGTCTTGTAAATCACTTATTTTCATAGATTCATTCACGTTTCTATAGCGTTTACAAGTATGAACAGAGCTTTAACTCCTTGATAGATTCCAGAATCATATATGCAACAAAGCCAAACCTTCAACACAACTAAAACATTACAGGACCAAACTAAGCTTAGTTATGTCATAGGTTGTATTGACTAGTACATAGAGAGAGAGAGAGAGATCATAAATTGCTTAAGCGAAACAATTGGTATTAGAACAAATCACTGATATCGTAAACCAACCATGTGTCCATATAAGGATCACTGAAAATAATCCTGAAGACTAAATTAAATTGGAATACAGATCAATTTAGCAAACGAAGAAATTGCACCAAAACATAAAATTAATGGTCTTGGGACAGAGTGCGTTTCCCTTACAAAACCCACAAAAATTAAATTGGTTTGCTGTTAACTTAGTTTTTCCTGGATTGTGATCAATGTCTCATGTGACTCTTTGCTTTGTGGTTTGTTTGAGTTATTCAGGGAAACAGAGAGTTTAAGCACGAACCTGTTACAGATTTATTTTGTTGTTTAATATCTCTCGTTCTGGTTGGTGCGATCCTTTGTTTCAGTTTCAAGTTTTGTTGATCGCAACTTGTTTTGATTTGAAATTTCCGATGCTTGATCACAGCTTTCGATGATTATGGATGATAGATTCTGCAGAAGGATTATAAAAACTGTTGATCGATCCCTGTCTGTACTATTAGATAAGTTTCTATCTCTTTCACTCTCTGAATTTTACTTTAGTTGACAGTAGATATGCAGAACTTGGGAATGGCTCTCTAAAGCATTGTAACATCTCTTGAGGACTGCTTTTTATAACAATTTCGAAGCTGTATTGTAGGACTTACTAATACAGCTTGTAGGATTTAAAATAAGGCACTGGTTATATAGGTAACTGGACCTTGTTGAGATTACCTTTTGCATTATGCTGAAGGCTTTACATCTGGTGTTTGATTCTTTACCTACAGATTGAGGTATTGTAGAATGATGCAGATTGAAATTGCAAAGTTGTATTGAAATTGAAGGATTCAAAGGGAAGCTAAAGGGTTACTAGGTAATGAAAAATACTTATTTTCTATTAAAGTATTGAGCCTTTGATCTTTTTAAGCAGACCATGAGTATATGCTTTAAGCTTTTGTCTTATGCCTTAGAAGAAGTTGGCTTAATGTCTTTTCTGATTCTATTCTCAGTAAATTTATGATTGAATTTCCTGACAGTGATTAGAAGCATTGTATAATTTTCTTAGATTGTTTTCTTTAAGTATACAGTTCCGAAGAACTTTCAATGATTGATTTTGTTTAAAGCTCCTTATAAGAAGGTTTAGGTATGTTATGTCCAGCTATCAAATAGCTCATTCCCTTTGTCTTAGATACCACGAATCATAACTTTAGGCTTCCTTGCTTTTGAACATCTAACAACATGAATCTGTTGTGCACGATGCTTTATCATTGCCGTAAGTTTTCTTTGTTTATATATCAACGTACAGGTTAATGACAATACTGCCAAGATAATGCAGGTGAGACAATCAGGAGAAGCTAAAGTGAAACAGTTCACCATAAACTATGAAGAGATCGTGACGCAGGTTTCTTTCGTTTCCATTATTTTCAAACCTGAATAGCCCCATTTCCAAAGCTAAACCTTTTGTCGATACTAAAGCCTTGTTTTTGATTTATGCAGTTTCATGAATACATGGTGTCGTTTGATTCGAATCTACCAAAACCTCTAAAGGTCTAGGAAGTTCTGATTAGCTAGATTACAGGTCTGATTGAGTAAAATTAAGGTTGAGAGAGATTGTAAGAAGAATAGATTATGCCCTATAAAGTTTAAGAAGTTTACCACGCTTACTATTCCAAGGTTACAAGATGCAACATCATGGCTAGGCCTGGACGTTCGGGTTCGGATCGGGTATTTCGGATTTTCGGGTTTTCGGATTTAGAGATATAGAACCCGTTCGGGTATTTCTAGATTTCGGGTTCGGATCGGGTATTTCGGGTTCGGGTTCGGGTTACCCGGAATTCTCCAAATTCAATATTTGAGTATCCAAATATGTCCAAACTAATAAAAAATTTCAGAACCTATATAATTTTTGACTTAAATTTATTTAAATAGGAGTTTATAACTTTAAAACAATCCAAAATATACAAAAATTGGATAATTTGACATTATTTATTACAAGTACATATATATTATTAATAAATTATTATCATATATTTATATTATGAGTGTATTCGGATATCCGTTCGGGTTTCGGTTCGAGTCGGGTTCGGGTTTGGGTTTTCGGGTTTAGAGATATAGAACCCGTTCAGGTATTTCTAGATTTTGGGTTCGGGGTCGGATCGGGTTTTTCGGATCAGGTTCGGGTCGGATTTTCGGGTCCGGGTATTTTGCCCATGCCTAATCATGGCCATACATATGTTATAATCTAACACAAAGCTAAAAAAATACAGAAAAGAAAAAAAACAAAACTAACATTGAAACTCATACTGTCCATTTCAAACAAACACACAACAATAAATTGAAAAATTTACGGCTGAATCTTTGACATCAAACATAGAAAAGTGTGATCATTTGCATATTCTAGCTAAATTCATCAAATGATTCAATAGAGAATCATGTTTCCATAGACTCTAAGAGACCAAAGGATATGCAGTAGTAGAGGAATACCATTTCAATCATTATTTTGAAAAAGATCAAGCCAGCAAGCACAAATTGCAAAATCTAGCACACTAATCATCAATCTATGATGCAAAATTTGACAAAGTTATTTCACATGTTTGAATCAATCACCAAATCAATCACCATGGATTCAAAGCATAACACAAAACACGTCTAGTCATGATTCAAGGCAAATACTATCATAATTATGATAAATACAGTTAGTGTATAGTAAAGACTCAAGCCAAGAGGTGCAAATAACCATTAGCTGGTAATGCATCACTCCACAATGTCGTTTCACATGCTTTAAAGTTAAGTATAATCAATCACCATGGGTTATATAGCATAGCCCAAGACAAATACATTCGAGATTCAAAAATACTATTTACCATAATGTGATACATTCAAAATAGTTATCTACAAAAGACTCCAAAATGAAATCTGCTTCATAAAATGAAAGAATTTGATATACATACAAACACCAAAAAGAGATAATTAAGTATTTTAATAATCACACAATGTAATGTTTCCACAGCCAAAGTAAACTCTACCTTTTCTCAGTGTATGAATGCAGAATTGTAGGATGGAATTCACATGTCAAACACAATCACCAAAGGCTTAGACTAAAACAAAGACTTTCAAGATACAAGAAAAGTACAATCATAATCTGCAGAAGTCACAACTATTGTCAAAATAAATATCTTCAGAGACTCGAAGATGCATCCATTATATAAAAGAAGAGACATTCTAATAACATACAAGCATACACTGAGAAACAGAGAGAATTAAAAAAATTCAAACACACAATATAATATAATGTTCAATACGCAAACCAAGATCACCATATTTTATCAATGATATCTTAGCAATAAGTTTCTAGAATTTGATGGATAGATCAAGGATAGTAATGATTATATTAAGACAGCTAACATAATAAAACAATTTTAATTATATAAGGTGCGTACATCTGTAATAAAATCAATTTATCAAAGAGAAGTCAAAAGATAAGCATATACCTGATCCTTTGCATCAGTGAGAAAAATTAACCTGAGAAGTCGATATAAGAATATACCTTAATTGTGATTTTCATATACAAACAAGTTTGCAAAGCACAGAAAAAAGAAAAACAAAAAGGTTAGAATAGCATCTACCTGTCACTTGAATCTTCTCAAAGTCTTAATATCTGAACTTCTCCAGAAGCACATACCTGAGGAAAACAGAATTCATTATTAGTCTTACATACCAAGTGAATGCCCTATACTTACCTCTTTTTGTCAAGTATCTATGTCTTACAACTTTCCAAAGACGTTGGTCTATAGTCTTTTCATTGTCTTCTGTTAAGGCTTCTTTTCTCTGCTGGTCGTTTTTACCAATCCAACAAGTCATTCTTTTCTCTGCTGGTCGTTTTTACCAATCCAACAAGTCATTCTTTTCTCTGCTGGTCGTTTTTACCATCCAACATGTCACATCCATAGTCTTTCGACTCTTTGTCTTTTAAGTTCACTGCTTTCTCTTCAGGCCTCTTTTCTCTGCTGGTCGTTTTTTACCATCCAACATGTCACATCCATAGTCTTTCGACTCGTTGTCTTTTAAGTTCACTGCCTTCTCTTCAGGCCTCTTTTCTCTGCTGGTCGTTTTTACCAATCCAACAAGTCATTCTATTCTCTGCTGGTCGTTTTTACCATCCAACATGTCACATCCATAGTCTTTCGACTCTTTGTCTTTGTCTTATGTCTAATTAAGCCGTAGCTCTTTCAATTTTTCCAAGCCGAGGGTACCAAACTGTGAGAACTCTTAGGTTCTTTTCTATTACTAACTCGTAGGTTCATCCCCAGCCAACAAATCCAAATCCCTTTCCCAACTCGCAAAAATGCATGCAGTACCAAGCCAATAATCAAGGATCCCTTTTCTTTTCATTCCCAACCATAGTCTTAGGTTCTTTTATGTTACTTATCCGTAGGCTCATTCCCAGCGCCAAAAACTCGCAACAATGCATGCACTACCAAGCCAATAATCAAGGATCTCTTTCCCTTTCATTCCCAGCCATAGTCTTAGGTTCTTTTATGTTACTAACCCGTAGGTTCTTTCCCAGCTAAAAGCTCGCAACAATGCATGCACTACCAACCCAATAATCAAGGCTCTCTTATCTTTTCATTCCCATCCACAATGTTTAGACACTTTCTCTTAAGTCTTCTTCTCTCTGCTGGTCGGTTTAACCAATCCAACAAGTCACATCCATAGTCTTTTGACCCTTTGTCTTCTTTGTCTTATGTCTCATTAAGCCGTAGCTCTTTTATTTTTTACAAGCCGTGGGTACCAAACTGTGAGAACTCTTAGGTTCTTTTCTGTTATTAACCCATAGGTTCATCCCCAGCCAACAAATCGAAAACCCTTTCCCAACTCGCAACAATGCATGCACTACCAAGCCAACAATCAAGGATCCCTTTTCTTTTCATTCCCATCCATAAGTCTTTTGACCCTTTGTCTTCTTTGTCTTATGTCTCATTAAGCCGTAGCTCTTTTATTTTTTTCAAGCCGAGGGTACCAATCTGTGAGAACTCTTTGGTTCTATTATGTCTTTGTCTTAAGACTTATTAACCCGTAGGTTCATTCCCATCTAACAAACCGAAACCCTTTTTCCAACTCGCAACAATGCATGCACTACCAATCCCATAGTTCACAATTTTGCTCGGGACAATGTCCCCAAAATAGAATCTGACAGAACACTATTAGATTAATGTCTGCCCATGATCTGTTTTGGGTTTTGACAAAACAAAACAAAAACAAAAACAAAACCAAAAACGAAAACATCAAAAAAAACTAATATTATCAAACCCATGATCTGTTTTGGGTTTTGAAAAAAAAAAAAAAAAACAAAAACATCAAAAACTAAATCCTCAAAACACAAGAATTCGCAGAACAAGTAGCAATAAGCAGAAAAGGCTTTGAATTCTGTTTAAAGAGAGGATTTTTTTTTTTTTTTTGGTTATTGGATCAAGATAACGAAAACCAAAAACTGAAATCTTGATCCCAAAATCACAAAAATACAACAAAAGCCAATTGCTTAAATACAAAAAAAAACAATAAAAATCTGACCAGATCGTGGACTGAATCAGTTCTACACTTTTACTGGTTCGATTTCAATCTTAAAAAAAAAAAAAAAATTGAAAAAACACAAAATCGAAAACAAAAACAAAACAAATTCCTGGTTTAGATTCGAAACATAATCCCTAAAACAAAAGTTAAAGAAACAGAAAAAGAATTAGTAAATTTCGAAAACCCTAAACAAAACCACAAAGAGGATCAGAGGAAGAAACTTATGAGGAAGAAGAAACCGAACCAAATTATAGGAGACGAAGCCCCAGCCGATCCGAATCTAACCAATTTCACCAAAACCCTAGACAGATCAATACAAGAACGATTAAACAAAAATTCTCTTTGATCAAAAAAAAAGAAGAAAAATTCTCAATCCTAAAACAAATTTAGCGGTACATAGAGATTGAAATACATACCTAACCTTCAGATTAATTGAATCCTTCTTCTTCGTCTTCAGAAGAAAAAAAAAAAAAAAAAAAGGAAGAAGGAGAGAGAAATTTCGTGACCAAAGAAAAAACAGGGAGATAGTTTTTGAGAGAAAACAAAAAATGTCTATAAAATACATATACAAATATCGGAAATGGTTTAATGCAATCTCTAACGGGTACATTTATATTGAAAATGACCGTTGATCTTAAACATCGTACGGTCCTAAATGTTCCATGGTTCAATTAGTCGGTGATTTAAACAAACCGCAGAGCGTTTGTTTTCCTCAACGGTTAAAAATTATAAGCCCAGCCCAATAAGGCCCATTAGTTTAAAATTCAAATTTTAAAATACTCCCTTCCGTGTTTATTTTTTTTTGTTTTGTAACCCGAGAGATGGTAGCGTGAAGCGTGGACTATGCTTGAGGACGAGTGGCTTTCAACTTGAGGACAAGTTGGTTCTTCGAGAGGGAAGTATTGATACGACCTCAAGAAGATTAATAGGCCTTAGTGGGCTTGATTATTTAGTCTATCGTTTAAGCCCAAGATAGCTATCTTTCCCTTTGTATTTAGTCTCTCTCTCGTTCTCTATAAACATTATCGAATACGATCAACAAAACAAAACAATTTCTTAACTCTCTCTCTATCTTCTTCTCCGCCATTAAAGGCGCAATACTTCTATCCCTTCACATTTCTGTTACGTTTCTAGCTTGATAAGCTTCAGACATCCTTTGCAACATAGCTAAATGAAGCTATTGATTAGCACGTAGCTAAATGCATTTAAGACATCCTTTGCAACATGATGGTCATTGCTCTGAAGCCATTTAATTAGAGAAACGGATTTCAAGTCTTAGGAGTTTATTGATTTATCGCTCTTGCTCATACTTCATGGAATTCTGTCCAGGAAGAATGAATCCAAGGTAGGGGTAATGTATATTGGAAGTTTATGTTTAGTCTTACAAAAGTTTTGTGCTTTCATATATATTAGGGTAATCAGTTTACCATAAAAGTTTTTTTTGGGTGCCTTTTGCAAGCCTTCAAGAAAATTTCAAAGTCATCTTCGCAACTGCATTTAATTTGAAGAACATGAAAATATACGAGAATTCATCTCTAATACCTTTTTTCACAATTTTATTCCACTATCTCCCTAGTTAATCTCTCTACCCCTCTTTCATTAATGAGAATACGTTATTCCATTTCTACCCCTCCTTCTTTTCTTTTTATTTTATTTATTTTAATTAAGAAAACAAAAAAACCAAAAAAAAAATAGACCCGACCCCGACCCCGACTCACCCCGACCTCCTCCTCTCCGCCTCCTCCTCCCAAACCCGACGTCGTACTCAGTTTTTGGTGCCGGAGCTGTCGATTCCGGCGACGTCGGAGGCCCTGCGTTTCTTCTTCTCTTTTGAGCTGTACAAAACTCCAAAATGCAGGTACATTCTTCAACTATAAGCTTCATATTTGTTTAGATTTTTGAAATTTGATTGGATTTTGGTTGAGAAGATAAATCCTTAGCACATTGGATGTTTGACCATGGGTTCTGGGTTGATTGAGCTATTTAGTTGATTAGAATGACTTTTAGACCCAGATTCGTCTTGAATTGCAGAGTTTAGAACTTGGAATCGAAATTCGATTTTGAGTAGAACTAGTTAAACTAGGCACTGTGGTAAATATAGTATAACTAGTAAAACTGGTAGTACTGGTACAACTCGCATAAATGGTAAAACTGGTAAAACCAAGTAGTACTGGAAATGGTAAAACTGATAAAACTGATTCTGTTTATTGTATTTTTTTGGCAGTATACAATGAGCGAAAGTGTTAGCATATATTTTAAGTGTGAAGGTCGGATGTATAGTATTATGATCAAGACAAAAGCGAGTGATATAACGTTGTCGATGCTAAAAGGAAGGATAAACAAGAAGGTTGGATTTGTTGAGAGCCACGTTAAGTTGGAGTTGAGCTACTATCCGCTAGTGGCAGAATTGAATGAGAGGGAAAAGTGTACGATTTATGATGATGAGGATTTGGATGTGTATTTGACGTCCTTTGATACCGAGAAGCGCATATATGTGTTGATTGTGGATGTCACAAAGGTATCGGAACAGCCTGAGCAAGTGATTGAAAATGATGATGATGATGATGATGATGAGGCTGTTAGAGTGGACCAAAGTTCTGTTGGTATGAATTATCAAAACCAACAGACTAGAGATGATGAGGCTAACGCCATTGTTCCATACGAAGAGAAAGATAAAGGAAAGGGTGTAGAGGGCGATTCTGAAACTTTAGGACGTGAAGAAGGTGATGAATATGTTGAACAACCACCTATTGTAACACCTTCTCAGTTTATAGACCCATGGGAAGACGGTTTGACTTTGAGGAAATTTGACGAATTCCCAAACAAGAAGGCATTGCAAGAAGTGGTGGATAGAGCTTCGTTTGCTAACTGTTTTAGGTTTAAAATTGCGAAGTCGGATAAGGATCGTTATGTGTTGAAATGTTCTAAAGAAGGATGTAGTTGGGGTTTACGAGCTACAAGAGTTCCACATACTGAGATTTTCTCTATCCGCCGGCACAACAATATGCATAGTTGCTCTCAGGCGAGTAAAAGTTCAAGCAACAGTAATAGACGCGACACTCCGGAATTAGTTGCATCCCTTTTGCATAATAATTATCCAGGATAGATGGAAACTCCACGTCCCAAGATTATCATGGAACTTTTAAAGACCAAATTAGGTTTGAGTGTATCATACTCGACGGCATTGAGAGGGAAAGTTAAAGCCATTAGTGATTTGCGTGATACCGCGGAAGAAAGCTACAAAATGCTCCCTTCTTATTTGCACATGTTAGAGAAGGTTAATCAAGGTACGAGAACATATCTGCATTTGGATGAGAGTAAGAAATTCATGTACTTGTTCATAGCTTTGGGAGTTAGCATCGAAGGGTTTCAAGTTATGAGGAAGGTTATAAGTATAGATGCAACATTTCTAAAGAACGGATATGGTGGTGTTCTTGTTTTTGCCTCGGCTCAAGATCCTAACCGGCATCATTATCCGTTAGCGTTTGGTGTTCTTGACGGTGAGAATGATGCGAGTTGGAATTGGTTTATGGAGATGTTGAAAACCGTTATTGGAGACTCCTCTGAAATAGTCTTTATGACTGACAGAAATGCAAGTCTCATCAAAGCCATAGCTAATGTGTATCCACAAGCTCATCATGGGTTTTGTATATACCATTTGTCCCAAAATGTGAAAGGTCATGCTTCCAACTATAACAGAGATGTTGTTGCATGGAGATTCATGGAGGTAAGCAGGTTATACACAGTGGCTGAGTTCGAAGTGGAATACAATTCGTTCAAGATAAGGTATCCAAATGCTGCCAAGTATCTCGAAGATTCTACGAAGGTTGAAAAATGGGCAAGATGTGTATTTCCAGGAGAAAGGTACAACCTAGACACTAGCAACGGTGTGGAATCATTGAACAGCGTATTCAAAGACGTTAGGAGGTACTCCTTAATTCCCATGCTTGATGCGATTATTGGAAAATTCTCTGAATGGTTTAATGAACATCGGAAAGAGGCCGTGTCTGGTTCGGTTGCAAATAAATTGGTGCCTTTTGTGGAGAATTACTTGCACGATTTATGGGGGGTTGCTGAGAAACTAAAAGTGACTGAGCTAAACACTTTTGAGCTTCAATACAATGTCATTGACAACGACGGGAAGCCTTATTTGGTGAATTTGCTTTTGAGGAGTTGTGGTTGCAGGTTTTTTGATATTCAAAAGTACCCTTGTGTACATGCATTGGCCGCTTTCATAGAGTACCTAAAGACTAAAGATAGAAGTAGGGATATCCAAATGCATGAGTTGTGTTCTAGGTACTATTGGACGGAGCTGTGGGCGATGGCGTATTACCAGACAATTTTCCTAGTACCGGATAAGTCTCAGTGGAACGTCCCGGCTTGGGTGAAAGATGTTCAGATCATTCCGCCAAAACGCAAAACAAAGGGTGGAAGGAAGAGAACTAAAAGGTTTGCGTCTACTGGAGAAAAGCGACCACCAAAGAGAAAAAGAACACAAAATAAAAGGCGGCGGAGACAAGGACTACAATGGTTGTTATTCGGAGTTTCTAGTAATGTTTGATTCATGTTTCGTTTATTTTTGATTCATGTATGGAACCTTCGGTTTGTACCTCTACTCTCTAGGTTATGTGACAATGTATGTTTGCTTCTTATTTAACTTGATGTGTCGTAGCAGGGTGAAACAGGTATAACTGTCATTTTTAAGGCATAACTGGCATCTGTTTGGTAAAACTGGTAAAACTAGTAAAACCGACATACTAGTACAACTAGTATAACTGATAAAAGATGTTTAAGATGCATTAATTTATTTTAAATTGAACCTAACTATGTATGTACCAATAAACGACATACTTAATGTGTTAACGTTGGTAAAAAGTACAATTTTAAAACTGACATACTAGTACAACTAGTATAACTGATAAAAGATGTTTAAGATGCCTAAAATTATTTTAAATTGAACCTAACTATGTATGTACCAATTAACGACATACTTAATGTGTTAACGTTGGTAAAAGTATAATTTTAAAAAATATTTATATTTTGGGTCGTTATGAAAGAATCTAAACTATTGTTTCCTTATACTTTTAAGTTCACTTTGTAAATAATCACTAGGTCGAGATGAAAAAGTTATAGACATAGAATACTCTTAATTGTAGGTAGACTGACATTAATAAACTGTACAACTACTAAATATAGTTTTAAGACAATGTAATACTAATTAAACTGAAAACAAATTTAAAGTACAATTATTTGCAATCTTGGTACAACTACATCCTTGTGGGTACAACTAAGTGTGAACACATAGTGTGAACACAAATGCTGGACACGTGGCAACGTGTGTTTGGTCAAATTTTTTTTTCTCAAAACTTTTTCGAAAATTGGCCAAAACATTTTGAAAATTTTGGCCAAAAATTTGAATTTCCCGCCCAACGAAATTTCAAATTTTTAAATTTTTTGAAAATAAATTTTTTTTTTTTCATCTCTTCTCTCTCTCTCTCTCATTCATCTTTCTTTCTTATACTCTCGACATCTCTCTTCTCTCTCTCTCTCATCAATCTCTCCTCTCTCTCTCAAGCTCTCTTTCTCAATCTCGACATCTCAATCTCTCTCTCTCAAGCTCTTTTTCTCAATCTCTCTCTTCTCAACCTCTCTCTCTCAATCTCTCTTTCTCAATGGCGGAGCGATACTACCAAGGGAAGGATCCACACTATCGACACATGAAAGAGGCAAAGAGATATATGGATCGACTTGATGCCGTAGCCGATTCTGATTGGGACATTCCTCTTCAATGTCCGTGTGGTAAACATCGTTGAGGAGACATCTCCAACGGAAATTGAGAAGAAGAGATACTTTACTTGTGTTCACTATAAGGTAATACTGGTAATACTGATATAGCGGTAGTACTGGTATAGTGGTAGTACTGGTAAAACTGTTAAAACTTATATATACTTTTGTGTTGCTTTATAGGATGATGGGTTCCACTGGCGCAAATATTGGGTTGATGCGATTGAGGAGGATGCCAAAAGCTTGAGGAAGGACGTGGAAGAGCACACAACTAGATTGAGAGAATACGCAAATCATGACTTCCTTATCTCTCAAATGAAGTTGCTGTTGGAATGCAATGCAAAAGAGATTGCCTAACTCAAGGACGTAGTGTCAAGCCTTGTGGGTCGAATTGAGATCTTAGAAGAAATTAGCTTTAAGTAATTACTTTGTTGTGTCTTGTTGTTTCTTTTGAAATTAAGACTCATTGTTTAATGTGCTTTAGTTTAAGTCTATGTTGTGTGTGTTTTAATTCTATGTGAACTCTATGTAGTGTGTGTTGCAATTATATCTTATATTTTTTGCAGTCAAGTTTTACTCAGTTTTACTAGTATTCCTATGCCAAATCGCAGTCAAGTTTTACTCAGTGTTACTAGTATTACTATGCCAAATCGCAGTCAAGTTTTACTCAGTTTTACTAGTATTACTATGACAAAGTTATACTTAGTATTACCTAGTTATACGTAGTATTACCTAGTAATTCTAGTTTTACCAAATCCTTAGAAAATCTGAAATCGTACTAAGTAATTCTACTAATACCAAATCCTGAAAATAAGTTAAGTTTACACAACCAAAAACACAACCATAAAACAAATAACATAACCAAGTTCACAACCCTCTTCACAACCATCTCCACAACCACATTTAGTTTCTCTTGGACCCTGTCTTCGGTCTTGAACCGGGTTCTAGGGGGGCTGGTCATTTCTCACCTTTCTTCTTCTTCGTCTTCTGCTTCTTTTGCTCCCCCTCTGTTTCTTCATCTTCTTCCGTTCTCTGCTCTCTCTTCACGGAAGCTTCCAATTCATTGAACCGTTTCTCAAGTCCATCAAACTTCTCGAAAATGATTTCAAATTTCGAACTCATTTCTTCTTGGAGGGTGTTGACCTGAGCCTCCAGAGTATTGAAGGCTTCTCTCGGTTTAGGAAGGGCATCAGTAAGCTTTTCTGACCGGGCCGCCACATCTTGTTCGAACATCTCTTCGAAAAAACACACCCTTACCTTTCGAAATGAGCTTCATCCAACTCTCAACCACAATATCATGTGCATCATCATCTTCGTGACCTTCCTCGCTGATTTCTTCCAATAGCTGAGATTCTTCATTAGTAGATTCTATGACAGAGACAATATCCTGTTTAAACAAAAGAAAACACACACACATTAAAAACACCCAAGTACTAGTGAAAGTTTCAATGAATTGTACAACTAACCTTAGTTTGACCGAGAACGTCATTTAGCTTCTTGAGAGGAAACCCTTTCATCGCCCCTTTCTTAAACGTCCTCCTACACATCCGCGGACACTCTATGTCCGCGTCTGGCCTAAATTCAATGAATTCATTACCGAGTGTAGGAATTGCCTCAAAAGCCAATAACTACACAACATATATAATTCATGTTAGCACAAAAGAAGTTAACAATCACAATGAAATTCGATTAGACAAACCACTAACCTCCATCGAGATACAAAATCTCGGAACCGGCCAAATTGCTGCTTCGTTCTCCACCACCCCATCAAAATGGCGCATAGTGTGTGAGATGGACTTGACCATGTGCTCAAACGAGTACCTTCCCCAAGGAAAAATAGCACAAAAATCCAGATCGTTAACCGCTCGTAGACATAGGCTATCTATGGGCGCTGCATTCTTACCCGAGTTTTTGGTCTCCCCGACAAGGATACTCACTACAAAGTAGAGTACCATCATCTTCAACTTGTCATGAGTACGATACGGAACCATCGTCTGTAGCTTTTCCTTGACGTCTTCCAATCTTACCCTCCTAAGGTTCCTGAAGTGCTTCCTCTTGAACCTTTCACTTCCCGCGTTCATGTAACCCTCCGGATAGGCACGACAATCCAAACCCGACATTAAAGCATGCTCTCTCAATCCATACCGGATTGGGACACCGTTTACCACGAACCAAACTTCCTTCTTTTTCTCTACGCAAGCCGTACGAAGAAGGAGCATCCACATTCCCATAACCTTGTGGTTTGGGTCCTTTTTCAAGTGGAATATGTGCTTGAACTGCATATGGTCTTCAAACCACTCCTTCTCGCTCTTCGTCATAGGAATATCCAACCCTTCTTCTAGTACAGACAAAGTTTCATGGATATGACACCTTGTCGATAGCTTTATCTTCTTGTTGTACTGACTCGGTGGGAAGTACATTCTTAACGGCTGCATTGGTGTCTCGTCGTCGGAATCCTGCAAAAAAACAGTAATACTGTCTCAGTTCTACCAGTTTTACACACAGAGTTTTACCAGTTGTACCTAGTTTCACAAACACAGACAGTTCTACCATTTATACCCAAACAGTTGTACCCAGTTTTACCTAGTTTTACAACACAATCAGTTTTACTTATAGTTCTACCAGTTTTACCTAACCAGTTCTACCGAGTTACACCTAATTTCACAACACTACCAGTTTTACTCAATGTTCTATTAGTTTTACATGACAAGTTCTACCCAGTTACACCTACTTTTACAACACTACCCATCTTACTCACTTGTACCCAATTGTACTAGTTTTATCCAAGTTGTTCTACCTACTTTTAAAGAGATACCATACATCAATTGAATCAAACACCAAATCGTTTAAGAGCCTTACATCGTTTTCATTCGAGTTGGTTCCCGAGTTAGAGCTTTCCTCGTCATTATCTCCATCTTTCTCTTTACAACCTTCTTCTTCTTCTTCTTGTTCTTCATCTTCTTCTCCTTCTTCTCCTTCTCCATCACTATCCGATGAGGATCCTAGAGTTTCACCACTCTCCTCACCGTCTCCTTCTTCTCCTTCTCCAACACTCTCCGATTTTTCTAACTCCTTCTCGCCGCCGGTCTCCTCCTCCGCAACAACCGCCGGCGCCTCTGGTAAATCGGCCAATGCTCCTTCTTCCAAGTTTGCCAATGCTCCTTCTTCCTCGTTTACTTCTGGAGTTGTCGCATTCTCCCCGGCCGGTGGAGAGTTCTCATCCGCCGAGACAAATTCTTCACACACTTAGACCAAATCGCGATTTGAGAAGAGAAGAAGTTGAGAAGTTGAGAAGAAGAGAAGAAGAAACGGTTCGATTAGATTTTAGGTTTTTCAAAATTTCATTTTTTTTTTAAGTTTTTCGGGTTCTGTTTTGGGTTTGGGTATGGATCCGGATAGATCCGGGTTAAAGGGAGTAATTTTTAAGTTTTGTTCGGGGTACTGTTGTAATTCATTCAATTTTCGAATTAAAAAAATACAAAAACTAAATAAAGAATAGAAGGGGAGAATGAAGATTTCTTTCTCCCAAAAAAGGATACACGAGACGAATACTCAAAATAGACGGTTAAAATATGTCAATTCCGTGATCCGAACTTTCGAGAGTTATAACAGTTAATATATTTAACCATGAATACAACTATACAAGTAGTCGAATAAAGAGATTTCCAAAGCTAAACCCACACTAGGCTTCTTACTGATTCTCTATAAGACATGTAATTATGTAAATATTGAGCTTTGTTTTTGATGATTTTTGCAGTTTCATGAATACATGGTGTCGTTTGATGCGTTTCTACCAAGCCACTAAAGGTCAAAGGCAAGTCTGATTCAAACTAAATAATAAGGTAGAGACTAGAGAGATAGTAATGACCACATGTCTTCTTCAAATGGTTAAAAGACTTGGGTAGATACTATTCGATACTAATGTGATTGTATATTTTTTTTCACCTGTCTTATGTGATTGTATTAAACTTGCAAAAGGCTATAAATTTTACATTGACGTGGGAGAGATCGAACTCATGTCCTCGAAAGCAAAATAAAATAAATAGAAACTCACCACTAGACCATTACGTTTGCCATTGTAAAATTACAAATATTTAATATAAAAACGTAAAAATTTTGTGGAGAAGGTTAATGATGTTTTTAGTTTCTTTATACTGTTTAAGAACTTCATGGTTGAAATTTTGAAGTGTGAGATATTTGAAAATCCTGGAGCTGAAGCTATAGTAGATGTTGGGATGATGTTTAGTTAGGAGTCTACTGTTTGTAACTGTTGAAATGAAATATGAGTAGCATAAGTCTTGTAAAATATATATATATATATATATATATACATGGAGATTTTTTTGTTGGTTTAGTTATCTTTGACTTCAAGATTTTTGTGTAGCTTTCCTAAGATTTTTTTGTCTCTCCTAATCTTCTCTTATCTGACCTTTATTGTTGTGTCTTTTACTTATTTTGTTAATCATTTTTTTGGAAAGCCTGGTTGTTCAAGTGAGCTGACTGGAGTTGAGTTAACTGAGGCAGAGCTTATGCAAATTAAGGTATGTAGTTGATCCCTTTTGATGATAGCTTTTGTAACTAGTGATAATTTCTAGATTTTCCAGGCCCATAGGCGTGTTCCTCAGTCATTTCAAGACTTAGGCTACTCATACTTAGAAAGTCTCTTTCTTGGAATCATATAAGTCTTAAGAAATTAACAAAATAAATATTATAAAGAATTATATATTAAAGTTTTATTAATTAAGTTAAACAAATAACATAATTTCAGTTATATCAATTTGGTTTATTAATAGGATAAGGATTTGGAGCAAATGAGTTCAAAGAAAGTAGATCTCACCTACTTTCTACTTCCTTAAACGGCAAGTTTTCACTGTTCTTGCTCCCCCGCCGCATGCAAGAACTCTGAATTTTCACGCATCTCTCCTTTCCTCACCGTTGAGGGTTTACAAGTCAGTCTTGTTCGTTCGCTGCTCTGTTTAGTGCTCACCTGCGTCTGCCTTTGCCTCCCCTAGCCTCTGCAAACTCCAACATTAGTTACTTCCATTCCCTTCTTCTCACCATGGCTAACCGATACTCACGACAACAGAAAGGAAAATGGACAGCGGAACCAGAAAGAAACCACAAACGCTCCCTTGTTCTTATCCCTCTACTGGAACCTAGATGGTAAAGTTGTGGGAAGAGACTTGGGCCGAGATAGGTTTCTCTTTCGGTTTGAAACAGAACAGGAGCTGCTCACAGTCCTCAGAAAAGGACCTTACCATTACAAGCAGTGGATGGTTATACTCCAGAGATGGGAACCGACTGTCTCACCCACCTTCCCCTCTGTCATCACCTTTTGGGTGGAGATCTTTGGTATCCCTAGCCACCGTGAGACAGACCAAGCAGTAAGTACCATCGGCGAGGCTCTTGGTCATCTCTCAAGCCATACCACGGATCCACCTATAGTTAGAGTGGACATCAATGGGTTGGAACCTTTGGAAATGTCTATGGACATCCAGCTCCCTACCAGTGAAGTCACCCAGGTGGAATTTGTGTATGAAAGATTGGAAAAACACTGCTTCCTCTGTTTCTCGCTCTCTCATGAAAAGAAACATTGCCCGAAGCTCACTCCACTCGAGGCTCGCCTCAGCCGTCCTCTTGGAACGAGTCAGAAGAACACCCTCACTAGATTAGAGGAGGATAAACGTCGCCAAGACGACAGAAAACGTCTTCGCACGACTTCTGCTGACCCGACTCGTCGCCTTCATCAAGGTGACCAAGCTATTGCAAAAAAGGGTAGGGTTTCAGCTTCTGAACTCCGGGATCTCGCACAAACCCTACCCTCCCCTTCTCATTGAGCTTCTAGATCAAGACGAGATCCCCGCTCCCTCACCTCAGAACCACAGAGGATCTCAAGAAGCCATGAGTCTGTGCAGCTCAATCATCGCTCGGCTTCTATCCATAGGACAACTCTCTCCCCGCCTCCTGGGAACATTGTCACTCTCGTCAAGATAATACATCTCAGAGAACCCCCCACTCAACATCACAGCGGTCCAGAGTTTCCCCAACTCCTCCTCCCAGGCCTGCCAGAGAATCTCTGATCTCACCGGGACCCCAACACTCTGTCCGGAGTAATGGCTCTTCCCGGGAGAGAAGGCCGGCTTCTCAGCGACTTTTTATCCCCTGTGGCCCAGTCTTATCATGGCAACGTCGCTATAATGTGGATAATAACAATCTGCAGGAAGTAAATGTCCATTACCTAGAGGAATCTTCCCCTGCTCTCCCTTTAAATTTGACTTCCCCTGAAGCAGGACCATCCTCTTCAGTCTTTAACAGACTTGGTCTTCCAGGTAATCGAGAACTAACTGTCTCCCCTCTTCAACCCCATGAAGCACCACCGAATGGGAATGAAGGAAAAGGAAAACAGAGTAAGAAACCTACTAAAGGGTCAAAAGCAGGTTCCTCAAAACCAAGCCCGAAAAGACGAACTGTCAAAGCTATTCCAAAAGCAGCAGTACGCACCCGGGGGACTCGAAGCCCATTGCATGGAGTTAGCCTCCAGAAAATCAACTCTACCCGAGGCCAAGATGCTACAAAAAAGAAGTTGCGGGTTGAACCATCTGACTCGGATCAAATGGCTGAAATTCCCATCAAGTCGGCTGGTTCTTTAGACCTTCAGTTTGGGGAACAAGGTCTCCCCACTCAGAGGAATGTGGTGAATTTTCAATCCCCACGACGGCCTCTCCCTTAGCTATTGTCAGCTGGAACTGTCAGGGATTGAGAAGCCCCCTAACAATTCGTTGTCTAAAGGAAATTCACCGTACAATTTCCCCGGATATATGGTTTCTCATGGAGACAAAGAATGATGATGCTACTGTCTCCAACACCTTCCTTGAGTTAGACAACTTCAACATGTTTACTGTCCGTCCTCTGGGACTTAGTGGAGGCTTAGCACTAATTTGGAAGGATCATGTGACCATGTCTATTTTATCAAGCTCCCCAAATGTCATAGACACTGAGATCACATTTAAGAAGCAAACCTCAGCAATCTCTTTTGTCTATGGAGCTCCCCAGGCTGAAAACAGAGCTGCATTCTGGAACTCCATGTCACTCTTAGTAGAAGTCAAATCAACGCCGTGGATACTTACCGGAGACTTCAACGATATCTTAGATAATTCAGAGAAGGTTGGTGGTCCTCCCCGATGGGAAGGATCTTTCCTTCTCTTTCGCAGCTTTGTTTCTCAGCATGGCTTATGGGATCTCAAGCACTCCGGCAACCCTCTGTCCTGGAGAGGGACACGTTATAGCCACTTCATCCGTTCACGCCTCGACCGAACCTTGGCTAACTGCTCCTGGACTGAAATAATTCCTTCAGGACGATGCCGTTACCTCCGCTTTGAGGGATCCGATCACCGGCCTTTGGTGACCTATTTTGATAACTCTTCACGCAAACAGGAAGAGATGTTTAGGTTTGACAGAACGCTTACGGAAAAACCCGAGGTTACTGCTCTTATTCACCAAACTTGGACCAGCGAGATTAATTTCTCCACAATCTCAAAGCTAGACCAATGTAGAAGAAAGATTATAGAATGGATGAAGGAGAATCATAACGCTAGCCATGAGCTGATTAAGGCGAGCCAACAAAACCTCGAATCCGCCCTTTCTGCTGGAACTCCGGATCCCCTACTCATAGCTTCTCTTACACAGACACTAGAAAAAGCATATAAAGATGAAGAAAGCTATTGGCTACAACGAAGCCGTATCCATTGCCTTCAAGATGGAGACCGTAACACTGCTTTTTTCCATGCCGTCACCCGTGGGAGAAGATCAGTTAATGCTCTTACGGTGATCGAGGATGACTTGGGCAATGAATTTGTTGAAAAGGGCCAAATAGTGAATACAATATCAAATGTATTCCAAAACATTTTTTCAACTAATGGTAATGACAATTTCCAGTTAGTTGAGAGTACTCTTCATCACAGGATCTCCCCCCAGGATAATGAGTCACTGACCTCTATCCCATCCAACAAAGAGATCAAAGAAGAGGTCTTCTCTATCAATGCGAGTAAAGCACCAGGCCCCGATGGATTTTCCTCCAAATTCTACCATGCTTATTGGCATGTCATTGGAGAGGATGTTTCCCGGGAGATCCGGTCTTTCTTTGAAACAGGCGAGTTGAATCGAAGACATAATGAGACCCACGTTCGCCTTATTCCAAAAGGCTCCTTGCCTCGGAAAGTTGGTGACTATAGGCCCATTGCACTTTGCAGTGTTCATTATAAGATCATCGCGAAGAGCCTCACAAAGAGACTTCAACCTCTCTTGTCCACCCTCATCTCCCCGCACCAGTCCGCATTTGTTCCTCAAAGAGCCATTTCCGACAATGTGCTCATCACACATGAAGTCCTCCACTTCCTACGAACTTCCAAGGCTAGGAAATATTGCTCCATGGCAGTAAAAACGGACATGAGCAAGGCGTATGACCGCATTGAATGGGGCTTCTTAAAAGCGGTTCTCTCAAGATTGGGCTTTCACACCACTTGGATAACTTGGATAATGGAGTGTGTTACCTCTGTTTCATAAAAGTTCATCATCAATGGCTCGCCGAAAGGAGCCGTTCAACCAAATCGAAGCCTTCGTCAAGGGACCCTCTCTCGCCCTACCTCTTTATCTTGTGTACGGAAGTCTTGTCAGGTTTATGCCTTAAGTCCCTTGCTGATGGTTCACTCCCGGGAATAAAAGTCGCAAGAGCAAGCCCACCTATCAACCACCTACTCTTTGCGGACGACACCATGTTCTTCTGCAAATCAAGCTCCTCTTGCTTCTTAGCTCTCTCGAGAATCCTAGACCAATATGAGCAAGTTTCTAGCCAGTGCATCAACCTCACCAAATCCTCTATAACTTTCTCTTCTAAAATGTCGAAGGAAACAAAGATTCGAGTCAAACAAGCACTCAAGATCAATCAAGAAGGAGGTATTGGTAAGTATCTTGGGTTACCCAATCATTTCGGGAGAAAGAAGAGAGATATCTTCTCTAGCATAGTGGACAAGATACGACAGAGAGCTCATAGTTGGACGTCACGTTTCCTCTCGGGAGCTGGCAAGCAGGTCCTCCTCAAAGCAGTCCTCTCGGCTATGCCCTCGTATGCCATGTCATGCTTCAAGTTGCCAAATTCAGTTTGCAAACAAATCCAATCCGTTCTAACCCGCTTCTGGTGGGATGAGAAGCCTGGAAAACGCAAGATGAGTTTGATAGCTTGGGACAAGCTAACAGTGCCCAAATATGCTGGTGGGTTAGGCTTTAAAGACTTAGAAGACTTCAATGATGCCTTCTTGGCTAAGCTGGGATGGTGTCTCCTAAAGAACCCGGAGTCACTGCTGGCTAGAGTTCTTCTTGGCAAATACTGCCACTCCACCCCTTTCATGGACTGTTCATCACCGAGCTCAGCATCACACGGATGGAGAGGGATTCTGATAGTTCGTGACTTATTAAAAAACGGCCTTGGCTGGGCTATAGGAGACGGGAATGATGTAAACGTCTGGTCAGACCCATGGCTCTCTATGCACTCTCCCCAGGCTCCCATAGGTCCCCCAAATCAAACAAACATCTCCTTAAAGGTTAAAGACCTTCTCTGCCCTTTGACAAATGACTGGAGCACGGAAGCAATCCGTTCTCACCTACCTCAGTATGAGGATACTATTCTATCCATTAACACCAGCTGGTTTCACACCCCTGATTCTCGGATTTGGCTCCTTGATAACTCGGGCTGTTATACAACCAAATCTGGGTACAATTTGGCCAGGAATCTCTCCCCTGGCATAAACCAGCCGATGCAGCATGGTGTCCGCAATCGAAGACTTGTGGGCAGGGTTGGCTACTCCTTGACCCCAGAGATTCTGCCCCCCAAAGATTCTCCACGACTCGATACCACGTGACTTCGGCCCTCGTAGCAGAAGCGCTAGCGGTAAGAAGCGCCTTATGGTCCCTCAAATCCATCCCATGTATTGGTTCTACCGGACATCTCGTGATCTTCTCAGACTCTCAAACACTCATCTCAGTCATCAACAGCAAAGCAAGCTCTAAAGAGCTCAATGCTATCCTCCATGATATCACTTTTTTAAGTGAATCGTTTGACTCAACTTCTTTCAATTTTGTCCCTCGTTTGGATAACATTGTTGCTGATTCAATTGCAAAAATTGCTCTGCGCGCAGTGAACTCTATCTCCCTTTGTTGAGTGTAACTTTTCCTACCATTTAATTTAAATCTCAGTTTGATCAAAAAAAATAATAGGATAAGGATTTAAAATTTATAATTAAACGAGAATATATGTCGCTTTTTGTTTACAGAAGAGGATTAAGGTTTAAACTTTAATTTTACAATTAAAACAGGTTATTTTTTGGTTTGGGTATATAAATGATAAATAAGAATTATCTTTTATCTTTGTAAATAAAAATTATGGTTTAAGTTTAATAATTAAACGAGATTATCTGTTGAAACTTGGTTTTTAAAGTTACTAACTTACGTGATCATGATAAGTGTCAAGTAAAACATAAGATGTCGCAACATGTTATATCTAATTTTGTTAATATTAAGATAAAATAGAATTTTTAAACAACATTAAAAATAAAATAATTATATATTCAAACTTTTAATCAAAAAAATTAAACTATTAACCTAATTTTTGGTTTTGCCGGTTGGGATTTAGCAAAGAGATTAGGGTTTACGACTAAACAATATTATATGTTGTTTTTGCCTATAAAGATGGATTAAGACTTAGATTTTACAATTATTAGGGTTATATGTTGGTTTGGGTTTATAAATGTGTATTAAAGTTTATATTTTATAATTAAACGAGATTATTTATCGATTTAGGTTTATAAAAGAGGAGTGTGATTTAGGTTTTACAATGAAACAAGGTTATTTATCAGTTTGGGTTCATAAAGGAGAATTAGGATTTACATTTTACAAATAAAATAGATTATGAGTTTAACTAAACAAATATTTTTATTCATGATTTTATAATATGTTTTATTTGTTTAATTTTTAATTTATGTGTGAATGTATTATGCCGTTGAGCAATTTCATTGTCTAAAACATAAGGGTGAATAAAAAATTTTTGAAAATAATTTTTTTAGCTTAAACTAAATATAACAAAAGTTCAATATAATTCGTAATATAGTAATTTTAAAATATTTTCCAAAAAATATGTAGTTTTAATAATTCGTATTTGAAAGATTTTTAATTTTTTCCTTAACGATGCTATATTTATTTTAAATTCTTTATGTTTTATTCGCGTTGTTTATATAAACATTTTTGTAATAATAACAATTACAAAAACAAGAGACGGTTGAGTCGCGAGTCGGAAGTTATCGACTAATAATATATTATTTTTAAAGAAAAATAAAAAGTTACTAAGTTCAATTTACAACTCTTTGAAAGGTCACACTTTGTGACGTGAAATTATATTAAAAAAAATAAACCATTATCATTAATCTTATAGAATAATGAATAAATAATGATCACATCATTCTTGAATTTTACGATAAAATATATTGAAAGTGATATATATGTCGTTAAAAGGGAAGTGATATTTAATTTTTGTAACATATCTAAAAGATAAAGTCTATAATTAAGGAAGAAAAAGTTGTGATATGTTTTGAAAACAGAATATTCTTACAATTTTACATTATAACCAAACGAATATTTTAAATATATTTCCTTAACTAATTACTCAATATAGCGAAAATAAGGCAACACTGTTTGGATAATCTAATCAAATAATATACTAAATGAGTCGTATCTCCTACAATTATTAACATTCATAATATCTTCCCTTCAGTAATTACTTATTCAATCTAAATTTAGGGATAAACTGTTTAGAATTTAGATATAATAAGCGAATAATATACCAAATATTAAATCGTATCTCCTACAATTACGGCAAAATAATTATGAAAGAATAATCGAATATTTACTTCAATACGCATAACATTTGTAAAGTTGTTTATTTGAGAATATAAAATTTTAAAAAAGTTTCAAAATATTATAATTTTAAATGTTTTAAAAGTTTAAAATATTTTAATATTGAAACCTTTGACGTATTCAAATATATTAAAAATTATAAAATATTTAAAATATTAGAAACGGGTCAGAACATGATACACACCACTTAAGTTTTACAATTAAATACTTTGTAATACCAAACATAAATTATATGCAAAATTGTTCATTTTTACGGGTCTTAAAGAACACATCAAAATCAATTTTTAACAATGGTACATGCAAAGTCTTATTAACAAAATATATTATTCAAATATTGATTAAGTCGAAATTATAATACGGATAAGTTTTACTGATAAATTATATTACATATCAAACTATATAAGTCACATGTAATTCACGGGTCATTTTGTTAAACTCACAATTATATAGTAGAGCGAGTAATCAATAATATTTTTATGAATCCAATCCGATACAAACATGTATGATTCGCCATAATCAACTCTATTTATGTAACACAACTTCATGTACTAACCATACTCGCTATTTTTTTTAGATAATATTCAATACAAACTTATTAGAAAAATTAGTTACGATAGCAAAATCACAATATAAAATGATATATTTGTAAAGAAAACAAATCTTAAAATACATTTGTATCACGTAGTAAATTAAACATATTTACAATAGTTCAATAACTTTCCCCCGCGCTGTAGCCGCGCTGTAGCGCGGGTCTGATTCTAGTTATAATGGTAAAGCGAGTTATGAATAATGTTTTTAACCAAATGAATTATGTTACGGGTTGATTCTTCATAAAAATACATTGTAAATATGTAATTTTGACGTATATTCCTATTCTACTACAGAAATGGTTAATTGAATAATTTGTCGATAAATATTATTTCATACTGTTAAATTTTTACTGTTATTTAAATTGCATCAAAACTAAATGTATTATTATTTACTCGCTTTTTAGTTTATTATTTTATTTAAACTTATTACACAAAAATATAATTCACCGTAATCGACTGCATTGCAATAAAATTAAAATATAACATATTTTAATCAGTTAAAAATTATATATATATAATTATTTCCTCCGCGCGGTAGCGCGGGTCCGAACCTAGTTTGTTTTTTAAAACGTAGACCGGACTTTTTTTTTTGGTAGGAAAACGTAGAACCGACTTTGATACCGAATTTTTGAGTGGAAATAAATGTACATGTGGATGATACGAAAGCACATGGAACACATGATGACATTTATAATCATGCATAACCTAATTCAACATAAATAAAGTCATAGAACATGCATCGACAAGCAACTATACAATTGTGCTTCTTATTACCCTTATTCGCACTGTATCCAATTTTATGCATCACCAAGCAACATGTAGAACCCGACGTTAGCCTAACTCTTTAAAATAGAAACTTTCCATTAGAGAGGAAAAGAAAGGCTCTATGAATGAAACAACAGTTACAATGATCGATCCAAATTCCAAAGTTATAACAGCAGAAAAAGAAGAAGTATGCATGCATGTATTGAGTCTCCCAATAGTAATGATGATCTGGATGTACCTTATAAACTATATAAAAATTTACAATTTTTCATATTTGAAAAGAGATATTTTAAAAATGAATAGAAAATTGGTGTATTTTTAAAAAGGGGTACACCAAAAGGGGTATTTCTCAAAAATTCGCTTTCAACTATTAACCTAATTTTTGGTTTTGCGAGTTGTAGGTTTTACAATTATAAGGGTTATATGTTGAGTTTATAATGTGCATTATAGTTTAGATTTTATAATTAAACGAGATTATTTATTGGTTTGGGTTTATTAAAGAGGAGTGAGATTTAGGTTTTACAATTAAACAAAGTTATTTCTCAGTTTGGGTTCATAAAGGAGAATTAGGATTTACAGTTTACAAAAAAAATTAGATTTTGAGTTTAACTAAATACATAATTTTATTCACGATTTTTATTTTATAATATGTTATATTTGTTTAATTTTTAATTTATGTATGAATGTATTATGCCATTGAGCAATTTCATTGTCTAAAACATAAGGGTGAATAGAAGATTTTCAAAAATAATTCTTTTAGCTTAAATTAGAGATAACAAAGTTAAATATAAATCGTAATATAGTAATTTTAAAATATTTTTAAAGAAAATATGTAGTTTTTGATAATCGTATTTGAAAGATTTTTTAATGTTTCCTCAACAATGCTATAATTTATTTTAGAATCTTTATGTTTATTTGCGTTGTTTATATGAATTTATTTACAAATGACTATATTTGTATTTAACATCATATTTTAGATTGATGTTAATTTGAAAGAACTTTACCATCATATTAAATAATAATTAATTAATTTTCATAGTCTGAGAATGATTTTTTGAAAAATTGAAAGTTAAGAAATAACAATTTTTACAAAATGGTATAATCATGTTTTAGAGGATAATTGCTAAATTAAGATTTTTAAAAATATTTTAGCAATATTATGAGTAATGGTGAATAGCTCCCAAATAGCTCCCAAATGTTTTGGTGATTGTCAGTTTGACATTACTAGATTTTTATAATTAACGTTTAATAACGAATTTTAAGATATATATATATATATATATATATATATATACACGTTTATTTGATACTTCAAACCAAATAAAATCTCTTTCCAAATGAAATTAATTTCTCTTATTTTTAAAAACAAATTTAGAAATTATTTTTTATAAGTTATAATAAATTTTAATTTAATTTAATTTTAAATAAAGATAACCCGTCCATCGGACGGGTACTATACTATTATATATATAATTATCAGTTCAATTCGAGTAACAATTTTCAAAGAATTGCGGTATTATTCGTTTTGAACTTGGTCATAATTTTTTTAAACAATAAATATTTGACATGTATCACCTAACTCAGCATAATTTTAACATATACATATAGCATATAACTCATCATACCAACAATATCTCGGCCAGCGTTGTTTTTGAAAAAAAACTAAATAATTTATGTAGTTTATTTGAAAAATATTTAGTTCATGTAGAAATTGATAATGTATCAGAGTTTATGTAGAAAACTGCCTTTTCAAAATTGTTCAGGTTGTTGTCTATATAAAAGTTTTTGTGACTAAAAAATTCAAAATCTATCAAAAGTTGTTACTAAAAAAAGGGGCCTCTAAGTTCTTATATCATCTACGTAAATTGGTAAAAAAAATGTAACAATCCCCCAATTAACCAAATTCGTCATTGCAATCCCACTAATAAATTTTAATTGATTATATTCGATTAATCCAAAGTTAGTAGACTATTGATGAAAACGTATGAGCTCGGAACCGTAAGCACAACATTAGCCCACTCAACGTTTCCCCAAACTTCATCACTATCTTCACGTCTCTCAAGTGCAATCACCGCACACCAAATATCTTTGTCTTGATCATTATGCACGAACTTGTCCCATAAGAGTAAAAGTTTCCCATCATAGTTAGCTGTTTCAATCATACCACAACGATGATTCTTGTTCAACATATCTAAACCTCTGACCACTCTCCATTCTTTAAGTTTTGAGTCATACCACCAACAGCTCTCTTCATCACAATAGTATTGCTGATTTTTCTGTAACCTCCCATTTACCTTCTTTTGGATCGTAAACCGAGTCATTCTTCTCGTTGCTTCTAACATAAAGCTTCTCTTGGACCACCTCTATCTTTCTAATAGAAGAAAAGCGCAGCTCAGCACCAGGGTCAGGTAAAGATTCACAAGTTTGAGACTTTATGTCGAAAACCTCACCCCAATTCTCGGATTCATCATCCCCACAACCTCCCATTACATATATTTTCCCATTGAGGTTGCATGCACTGGGTTTTGTTCGAGCTACAGTCATGTTGACGGTTTTACGCCAAAAAAGCTCTTCCTTATTACCAACCAACAAGTCAGAGGACGGGTCATTGCGTTGCCTGATTCCGTAAATTTCCGAACCAACCTCTGTCACGTATGTTGGTTCACCAGGATAATATGAAGAAGGTGCTTGTACCAAACGAGTATCTCCAGTAGACCTCTCCTCCTTCTCGAGTTGATTTGTTAGGATTTGACCAGGTTATATCCACAGTGTGAACATGGAGGGATGAGGATTATAGGGAAGCTGTAAGTAGACATGAACAAGAGTTTCAAGGGTTTGAAGACGCAGTCGCTCTACGGTTAGAGCATCCGATTTGATGAGAGAGCAAAAGGTCTTGCAGACTAGGGAGAGTTTCGGGTAGTATGATCTTGATATGCGGGATAAACAGCTCATGACGATTTCATCTGGAAGCGACAAAAACGATGGATTTGCCACTTTGGAATTCCTAGAAGAGGACAATCTTCTTGTTTTGATAGTAAACATCATAGTAGAGGATGATTTGTGAAGTACAGCCACAATATATCACCAGTAGATAGATGAAAGATATAACAAAAGAAAGAAGCAGAAGACTTGTCAAGGAAACCAAAGCTATGATCGAATGTTCAAAACCCTAAAGTGGCGAAGTCTATAATATACCTTTCTCTAGTTTTTAAAAATGGGCCTATGTTAAGGTAAAAGCGTAATGGGCCAGGAAAAACATTGCTGTACTTTGGGTGGAACCGTACAGAACCGAAACAGAAAAAACAAAACATGTGATGATGTCTCAAAAGAATGTTGCAGTAACAGAAGGAAAAAAAAAGGCACTCTTCCTCACTTTGAAGTTGATGTCTTTATCATGCGTACTTTTCCGACCACAAAAAGACAAAGGCATCAAACAGCAAGTACTTGCAGGGATTCTTAGCGAAACAGCGTGAAGTTTGAAATTTCCATTTCACATAACAGTATCTAAAACTGTCTGCTCTCTACAGAAAGTTTCCGTGACTTGACAATTCAAATTGTTTCAAAAGTTTTTACTAATAGAATCTCTCGGACAAAGACAATTTTTTTTTGCTTTTTGGCTTTAGAGAGCTATGCTTTAGACAGATCAAGTAATTCATGTTTGAGGCAGTGTTAAAAGAACTTGAGACTTCTTGGTTTGAAGTTTAACACTATCAAAACCGAAAACTTCAGCGGTCTTGTGTGACTTACAAAGCAGGTTAAGTCAATGAATCAGATTGTGAAAGCTAAGGACTTACTCATACACAATTTATGAATCTTGATGCACAAATCCGACTATCTCTATATGCCTCTGTACAAAGAAGGTAAGCAAAAGTTTGCTAAACATCTAAACTTCACCAGCTACAAGATCAGAGAGCAGTGTACGCTAATAAGCTAATAAAGGACCAGACGAAAATCAAAAGGCAAAAGAACTGTGAACAATCGAACGAGGGATATATGTATTCGCGATTTCACATTATCCACCTGAAGAAGGAAACAAGGTTCTATGACAAAAGTAACAGATGTATACAGAGATCGCATTCGTCAAGACTAAACTGGTTCCAGCATTGTTGTAAGGAAAATATATATCACAGAAACCAATTATGAATCAACTCATTAATCATGCTATAAAGAAAAAAATGTCGATAAGGAATCAACAAACTCTTTTTAAGGTTTTTGTTAGCACCCAGAAACTCTTTTTTTGTTTGTTCTACTCGTTCTTCCAAGCATACAGAATCAACGAAAAACCAAAACTTTGAGACTTGGAGTTTGTTGTTGTCACCATGTCCTGTGAGAAAGACAAGCTCTTTTCGGTAGATTGACAAGTCCTGAACATGAACACGGCATTTCCCGCTGAAGGCAACCCAAAGAGCCAACTATGAACATCCCATAGAACCTCAACAGCCATTCTATTAACAACAATTGTATCATTCCCACGAAACTTCCACTTAAGCCGCTTCACCTGCAACAACGTCTTCCCATCAACACGAACAACAAGACAAGGATCAGTGACACTCGTGTCACACTCAATCACAAGATCATGAATCTTCCCATCAGCAGAAAGCTGAGCTTTCGTTGCAAACACTCTTTTACCAAAAACATGCTCTTTCTTAGCAATGAACACAGCACCTAAAGACGAAGGCGAAGCATTCGTCTTCTTAAAAGCTTCTTTTTTCATATCACCAAGAAGCAAAACCATTTCTTTGTCAACAACAACACCAACATAAAACCCTTCCAAAGCTTCAGGACCTGATCCAAATTTCGCAGCCGAAAGATCCCAAAAAACATCGATATTACACGAATACGCCTCTAAACTCTTCGACCCTTTACGTTTACTAAACAGAGAAGGCTTAATCTCGACTTTACAAAGACTCTGGTTACAAGAATCATCAACACCAACGGTTACACTTTGACCCATCAGATTCTTAGTCCATGTCACAGTGATCAAACAATTCCTTCCACGGATACGACACTGGTAGATACAAGTAACAAGATTCTGAGCATTTTTACCAGAGTTCGAAGACGACGAATCCGCAACTTGAACACCATTTTCACCAAAGCAAGAAGGGAAATCCTTCATCTCTCTTTGGGGAATTTCACCAAACACTTGGTGGGCGAATCTGAGAAAACGTGAAAGGTACGAACTTTGACTAAGACAATGACAGATTCAGGAAGAGAAGAAGAAACCCAGAAAGAAAAAGTGAAACTTTTTACCTGAATTATACTTTTAAAGAAGAAGAAACTGCATCGGAATCTGATGAATCTCCATTGATTTTAGTTTATGAGTGTTGTCTGATTTGGATCCGTGGTCTCAAAGAAGAATCAATCAAAGAGATGTGAGAGAGAAGAGAGAAGAGCAAATCGGAGAAAATGTGAGTTAAGTCTGATAAAATTCTGAAAACGAAGACAGAAAGAGACAAAAAGGAGACTCCTTTCACTCTCAGAATTATTACCAGAAAATAAAAAAACCTAACCACAATATATTGATTGAGTCGGCATAAATTGACATCCCACAATGTTGCCAAAAAAAAATTAAAAAGAGTTGAATGAATAATTTTGGTAAGCAATTTGGGTTCACAAATCTTTTTTGAAAAAACTTTAATTGTAATTTTTTTTTTGGCATTATAATTTTTATTTTTTGGAAATATTTAAAACTTTATAATCTTTCGTTTCTATATTAGATGATTTTTTTCGTAAATACATACATATTAAAAATTTGATAATTTTTAGATAAAAATATTATTTAATATCTAACAAAACACAATTTAATCAATAAAAAAATCTGCAGAATATAATTTGTTAAAATCAATAAAACTATAATTAATTATGCATAGATTTAAGAGAAAATCATCTGATTTAGAAAAAATAAGCCAAAAAGATCATGGTATATTCAATGTTTGAGAATCAGTATCAAAATAATGTTTAAAATTCTAAAAGTCAAAATTTTAAAATTTTAGCATGTCTAGAAAGAGAGATGCACGACTTTATTATATAAATAAAAATAAGAAAATGAATTGCTGACATAGTTAAAAAGTATGTATCTTAAAGAAGAAAAATCAAATTTCTTTTTAGCAAAATAACAAAAGAATATACTTTTCCGAAAAAACTTTACATATAAATTTAAACACATACAAACTTATTTTTTTCAAACAAGTTATTAAATTCATTAAGCTTAAAAAAAATTAAGAGGTTTTCTTGCTAAATTTTGTACATTTCTATATGTTCGGATATTTTTAATTATATTTGTACCAAATTTTATTTTATTTTATGAATATTCTTTTAATCTTTGGATCTACAAAACTTAATTTGATTTAAAAGAATCGAGTTGCGGCAGAAAAGGTTTTAGACATAATAAACCATCTTAGTAAAATACAATTTCGCGATATCACAAACTCTTACATTACTAAAAAAAATATGTTTTCACTTGAACTATTATCTCTTACCTCTATTTTTTTAATTGCTAATATCTTAATTGAGTTTCTAACTTAACATATGATTACTTTTTGCACAGTTTTTGTTAGTAAAATAAAATTTATTATGTATGATGTTGATCAGATCCCACAATAATTTTATTCTCTAAAAAACTCAATAAATAATCAATAACTTGAGAAATGAAATAGGTCCATCGAATATTCAAAAATGCAAGCACGACATTCATATATAAGAAGATAAAGTAAATGATTTCTTAAAGCTGAAATTAAACTATGATTTAATTACGAATATGGAATTGGTTCTCAAATTTTAGAGTTCTTCTTTTATGCTACATTGCAACGTACATAAATATAAATGATGTAAATAAAAAAAAAACACTATAAATAGTAATAACTAAAGAATCATGATGGTCCAAAATGTTATGCTTTTGTTCGACCAAAAATGTTTATGCACTTATATGCTTCAACTACAAGAATCCATCATAACACTGAAAAAATAAAGATTATTTTCAAGCAATAACTATATATTCTCTTATTTCATAGAGAATTATCCTTTATATTAAAAATCAGAAAATGCCAGCTTCACCATCATCATTACAGCCATTATTTCTCTCTCTAAATCTAGCTTCTTTTTCTCTCTCTAGTTTTTTCTTGATTTTAAATTCTAAAAAAAGTTTATGTTATTTGGTTGGATCCGGACTTGTGTGAAGAATATGTTATTTTTTTGGCTTACCAATTCTTCGATACGCTATTTTACCATAATATGTAATATTTATTATTTTTTACCACTTCAAAAATCAGAATATTTTTGATTCTTTTATTGAAACAAATGTAAAGTTTTTAAATCTTTAGTAATAGCATATCCATAAACATTAAAAACTAATTTCTAAATTCCAAATACACTAAAGTCTACCCATAAAAATTATACCTTATATATAAATAGTTAAACCAAACATAAAACAATAATTTAACGTTTTTCAAAAAATAAATTTTTATATTTATGCTATTTTTGAAAAATAAAATTTTGTGATATTTTTGTAACAAAAAATAAATTGTGGTATTTTTAGAAAAAACATCAAATGTGCTATTCTAGCTAAAATATTTAAATTCCACAAATATCATTAAAAATAACTATTCTTTTCGTAATTGTATTAAATAATAAAAATATCCAATATTAATCATGCATTCTCGTTTGCCTCATTCGCCATGTATCTCTCTGTCAATTAAATTTTGGAAAAGGAAAGTACAAAAATACATAATTTTAAGTAGATGAGAAAATATGTATTTAAAAATGTAGGAAAGTAATATAAAAACTAAGGATTATAATTTGGTTGTATACGTATGGAAGGAAATGGTATTCACGTGTACTTGTCAATGCGTTACAACCCAATATTGGGCCCATCGTTTTTGGACTTTCTGAGCCTTTTTACTTTTTGTCTTCTTTGAATACCGTAGTTTTCTCTTTTATTCCTTTTATACATAGAGGTTGGTGCACATGAACTAACAACAATCACATATTCACAATACATAAAATAAGATAAAATAAAAGTTTTTTCGTGATTAAAATGAAGAAATTACTAAAACTTATATCAATTCAGACTAGAGGCAATAGTTTATTAGTTAACTCTGTATATATACATTAGAGCAATATCACTTATTAGTGTTTATTAATAGTTTTAAACATTGTCGATTTAGTTTAAACAAAAATTAAAAGAAAACAAAATAACATTAACTGGTATATATTTTTCGTGGTTTTTTAGATTTAAAAAATATTTTTATGATTACACATTCCTAATTTACTAATGAACTTGAACTGAAAAGCACATGAATTTTGGTTAAAACTATATATCAGCTTTATTATTCCATGGTCGTAAAATATAAGTAAATACAAATGCATATGCAAAAACAAAACTGAGAAAAAAGAAACAGTGGAGACTTTACACATCGCTTCTTATTTTGTCTAATGAAATTAAAATATTTCAACTTTCGAAAATATAAGTTGACATATTAAATTAATACTCCTTCCGTTCTACAATATATGATCTTTTGAACAAATAAATAAAGATGAAGAAATAAATTAATTTTTTGTTATTTCTATATAAAATCATCATTTAATATCTATATAAATAAAATTGACCAATGAAAAAATAATCTGTAAAATATAAATTGTTAAAATCGATAAAAAAAAACTAATTAATTTTTCATAAATTTGTTAGAAAATTATCTTATTTTGAGAAAAAAATGGGCAAACTATTTTCAAACGGAGAGAGTAATATAGATGCTATCAAGTTAAAATATACTTACATGTGAAAATTAATTCTGAGAGATTATTTGATTATATTGCATACGTCATTTACTATGCGATTTTCTTATTTACTACAAAACACAACACGTTAATAGGATTTTTTTTAACCTTTTTAGTAATATAAATTATTATTTACAATAATGAAAAAATTTATTGATGCTATTATTGGAAAGTGGATACGCACGTGTATTAGAAAACAAAACATGAAGAAAAGATCTGGTGGTAGTCTACAAGTCGATAACTTAAAATGAATTTTCTGGAAGACCCAATGAAAGAGACTTAAATTCTTTCAAAAACAAAATATAGACATAAGTTACATATAGTATAGTGTTTAAAGTCTTTTTCTTTTGTCAATAGATCATAAGAATGGCTTATATAACATCCTCTGGTTTAGATTCTTAGGGAATGTACGTACTTCCGTCTAAAACTTTTTAGTTATTCAAAAAGAAAAGTTTGTTGATATGAACCAAATTAAAGATAAATTGTGTAAGTACTTAACATATTGCGGAACGATAAAAACTTTGCGTACATGCCAAATAATCCAATTTTACATTTGCATTTTTTTAGAATATGAGATAAAGAGAAAATAATGTTTTTTTTCCTATCGATGTAGATGTGGTTCAAGTATATAGAGAAAGTCACCAACTATAGTATTTAGAATCTTCAATTTAACAATATACCAAAAATTGTTTAAATTCGTAATGTTGATTATTTTAAAACCTTACAAAAGTCATGTTTACGTGAAGAAACTAAGACAACCCAATATTTTTTACATATACATGTCACGTCTTCTTTGCATGTATCATACATTCATACGCCAAGTAGTTTACTTATATCATAATGCTTTCAAACCGACCGACATTAACGTGAACTAAAGTTCCAAATTTGTATTACTTTTTTAATGCCAAATTTGTACTTTAATTTGTTCTTTATTGATTTATATATATATCACCAAATTCACCAATTCCACCTCCACCCACTTTGCGTGTAAAAAGCCTTTTCTTCGGGCTAAATGCTGAAAAATGCATTGTTTGTTTTGTTTAATGATTTTGATATGAAAGAGTCGTTATAGATTTAATTAAGACGTCAAAGCATCACACAAAACAAAACAAAACTCAGTTGTGATTGGCTAAACTATAAGTCTTCCACAAAACAAAACTCACTTTGCATTTTCATCCTTTCTCGGATGTCTTCAGTTGCTAATACCAGCTTTTAAGATGAACCTTGTTATACCATGCTCATTGCAACATCACATACTTGAAATGAGTGAACTAGACACAAAATATTTGCAAAACTTTGCATTTGTCTCTTACCGTGACCTAAGAGAATCACTTCAACAATCATTCAACTTAAGCTTGTACTTCAATCTTGCTAAACTTCTTAAAACTTGCAACTGATATCCAGATGTCTTCACTACCCTCAAGCATCCTTTAAACCAGAAAACTTTCCTTTTCACTCTCGTTGAACCTGATTATGCTTGAACCTTTCTGGCATCTTAACCTGTTCTTGAACCTTTGTCTTCTTCACACACTTGACCAGCTTAATTCATACCCAAACGGTTTCTGATTTCTTCTCATAACTCACACCTGATGCGTTGAGAAACTTGTTCACTCAGACCATGTAATGTACACTTCTGCTAACCGAGATACTCTTTAAATGCATATCTCCACCTAGAATCACAAACCATCTTTCATGAACGTGTATTACGTTTCAGTAACACTAGTGACTCCACTTGAAACTTAGACCCTTTAACATTACTTGTATCTCTCAATATTATTTTTTCCTATGCCTTGCTAACAACCTCTAAGGATTGTTATGATTCACAATCATAAATCTCTGTGTGCTCGACTGTATAGCTTTTGACACATTCCTATTGTCAAGCCTTCGACGATTACTGCCCACTATATATGTAGCTACCTCCAACAGTCTCTTTAAACTTTAGAAGACTTCTTCATCAAGAACCACTTGCTTCTAATGAAGCTCCCAATCTGATTTTGTGAAAACAGATTGTGTCATGTGACTTCCTCCACTCAAAAACTAGCCATAAAAATATAATTAAAAATCTTCTTCACTCAAACCATATACGAATTAAAGCATTAAACTCCCTAATCGAAATCTCAAAATCTTTGTAATAAATCTAACTATGAATTCTTCTACACAAATCTCACATTAAAAATATACCTCTTTCACTCAAATCCTAGACGAATCTAAGCATTTTAACCCCTAATCGGAATCTCTCAAAGCCGTAATAAATGCGTCACCATAAGTGTATCAAACCCATCTCAATCACATTTAGATTAGGGGTTTTGATAAAGGTTTAATTTCTTGATTATGTTCTTCCACCATTTCGATAAAATACATATACTAATTAACGTTTGTGATTTAATTCTCAAAAAAAAATAATTTTTTGTTACTTTCATACCCATGATCTCATAACAAAATTAAATTTCCAAATTAATTATTAATTTTTAAAGGAGGTGTCAATAATTTTTAATTTTATTTGCAAAAATTAAAGTCAGCAATTTTTATTATTTTATTTTATTTTTACTACTACTATTTATTTATAAAATAATTTTTTAAAAAAAATCTAAAAACGCAAAATTAAGTTAGTGTTATTGAAGAAGATAAATTTGTAAGCAAAACTGATTTGAAAATAACCTAAACAAATTGTAATAAATAGAGTTTATTTAATTTGTAAAAGAAAATTATATGAAAATTCTTAAATAATTTTCTTTATATTTTCATTTTCTTCTATTTTTTATGAATTGATTAGATATTCTATTTTTAATTTCATAAATAAATAATAGTAGTAAAACAAAATATCATTTAAAATTGGTTTTTGAGTTAAATTTTACTTTTTTATCAAGCAAAATTAAAACTTATTGCCACATCATTCATAGATTAATATTTAATCCAATGGTAAGGGTGAAATTAAGATTTTTCATTTTGTTTTGAGATGGTGGGTATGAATATAACAACAATTTATTTTTTGAGAATTAAATCGAATACGCTAATTAGTATATGTATTTTTTTTCAATGAAAATAATTCAGGTATTAAATGTCTAAAAAAATAAACCACATAATTTTCGGTTTTTTTCCCAATAACAAACAGAAAAAACTTAAACATGAAGACCAGATCTCCCCCCCCCCAAACCGCTGCGTCATCTACCTTTACTATATCTATCCAAACTCGCACAGCATTAGGACCCAAGCGAACACAGTGTACATTTTTCTCTGGATCAGTTGAATGCACCCGTCCTTCTGCTACAACCCGCTTCTTTCTCCTAATATCGATTAACTTACACTTATGATTTGCCTTGATATCTCCTTTTTCCGCTGTCAAGAAAAACCATATAAGTACAGAACTGAAACTTTATCAAAGTAAACTATAGAACGTATAAACTAAAGTTTACCGGAGATCTTCTAAGAGGGGATTGTGTAGCTGTATGAGTTTCCATAACTGTTGTTGGAGACTTCTCACGGGCTGAGGTTGGTTGCATATGCGACTTAGAACCTGTTGCTGTTGTTTTTTGACTTTCTGAAACTGGTTTTCCATGAGTTGTTTGACTAGATGCAGAATTCAGAATAGGAGATAAATGACCTGTTGCAGTTGGGTTGTTTTCGAATAGCACTTTCGTGACAGGCCATGCTACAAAGGACATTAAACAGTCCTCTATGTATGTAACATCAACTGTCGGCCTCCATATGAATGTATTGGGTTGATGTACAACATCAACAAACACTTTTACAGCCTTTGGTCCGAGTGGAAGTCCATTAACCAAAGCTTTCTGATCTTGCGTGTTCCAATGGCCTTCAGCAACAACTACATCATCATTTGACAGATCAAGTAGTTTACATTTGTTCAACAAATTGGTTCTTGAGCTCTGTTAAATAGATTAATAACATAATCTAAGTATTTTAAATGATCAAGAATCTGAGTATTGATGAACAAGTTAAGAAACTTACTAGTGGTGCCATGTCTTCTTCCAGGCCTCCCTGTTCTAGACTGGGTGAAGTGAAGAAGAGAGAGATTGGAAATCACCTTCAATTGGAAATCGACGGGCGGCAAGATTAATTCCGGCGGGCGGCGCCGGTGGCAGAGTCCGATGGAAGTGGCTCACGATCTAGGGTTTCAGCTAAGTCAAGGAGAGAGAGTCGCGACTTGAGAAAAGGATTGTTTGGTTTTATTTTTTCGCAAATTTTGGCTTAAGTGTTTGGCGGAATAAGTGATTTTATTTCCCGCTTATTGAAACTCACTTACAGCGTTTATCTAATGCTATCATATGATAACCAGATTACATACTATTAATCAATAGCAAATTTGTAAATTGTGCTATTACTCGCTGCTATGAATGTACAATTTTTTTGTAGTGTACCTTCAAATTATTTTGGTCATCATAGGAGCTTATCTTTTGCACTATCACATTGGTTATTCCATGAAAGCACTGAGGTCTTTTACTTGGTGTAAGATTGGTGAGTGTGCTAAGAAATACATTCTTATGAAGTACCTTGCACACCCATACAATTTTGTAAACATAGACAGCAAAATGTAACGTTACATCAAACTTGTTATCCGCTTTGAGGTTTGTTTTTTTGGGAGATCTACAACATATGAACGTCGTCCATTACTTTGTTACAAATATAATGAAGATATATACTAGTACTTAATTAGATTATGACTTTTTGTTCATTATTGGTCATACCAAAGCCATGCTAAGCATTGTAGAGCTCCATCAAAAGTCATGTAGACACTAGTACTATGTGGTCATACAAATAACACTTCTCATTCTATAACGCTATTTTTTTCAACTTCCATAGCATGAGTAGGGGTACTTTACTTCATGATGATCGAACTAGCTATGTTCAGCTTATTCAACATGCGCGCTAAGACTATCTACAATTGTTTATTTATTCAACATCTTTTTTTCATTCCACATTATCTTCTCTCACTTCCACTTAATCATTCAAAACCTATTTTAATTTTAACCTTTACAATGGTTTTGTTTAATAAAATTCAACACTTGAAAAGTAACACATATATTTATTTATATCTTAATTTATAATAATTATTTTAACCAATTAGTAAATGACACATGTCTAGTTTGTCCCCACTTTCTAACCTATTCAACCATTGAATTAATTCAACACTAATGAAACTACCTCAGCTTCTCTATTTTTTCAACCAACCATTGCATGCTATTAAACTGTTGATTTTTTTTTTTTAAACAGGCCATTGTAAGTAGTCTAATAAAAAAAATCTCTATAGCCATTTGAATTTTCGTGGCTATATTAAAATAATTTTTATAGCCACTTAAATTTTCGTGAATATTGTAATGACTTATTTTTCCAATACTACTATACCTTTTTAATAACATAATTAATGACTTATTTTTTGGAGAACACCCTTATGAAAATTTGAGAAATTCGTTAGCTATTAAACCTTGTGGATAAGGGGTCTTATTGATCATGTGTAACAAAGAGAGAGAGAGACCAATCTGGTTTGTATATAGTTCATACTTCATCCTTGTTTCTTGCTCTACTCAACTCCATTTTATATTTATTACATATATCATTATTAGCATGCTAATTGTCAGAATGTACAAAAAAACTTGTTGTTGACACAACACAACATGAAACTTGATATCATCATCTGATGCTTCCGGATCCAAAAGATTACTGCCAACAAAACTGACTTAAGTCTCAGTTAGGTCATGTCATGTGATCACACTACGCAAGATTTCATTCTCAAAGATCCATTATATATGTTACTATGTTAATTAATTAGCTTGTTTTCTAAGTTTGTTTAAATAGTACATGTTCAACATGCCCCGGCCCAATTTCTATAGATAATGTGATTTTGAACGACAACGTGTTAAACTTTAGTATAGTGCTATATTGTAAAACAGCATGCTATTTTATCATATAAACTTGCTATATAATGTTATTTACACAAATTTTACCATTTCTTATATGTTTCCTCGATAGAATAATATGTTACCTCACTTATATATCCATTTCTCAGATAATTTTTGTTTGTTTTAAAATTTGAAACTATAAATAGGTCGAAAAAATATATATCTTCTAAAAGATACAAAGAAATTATAAAAGAAAAATGGGAAAGAAATTTTGATGATCATACTTAATTATATAAGTCATATGATTGGTGATTTGATGATTATGTAATTTTTCTATAAATTAATTGAATAATTATCATTACCTGTAAAGTGTTTCTTTCTCTTTTTCTCCATCTTGATGCTTATCTTAATCATATTACCTTTGTCATCTACGAAAAAGTTTTGTATCAAAAAGAATGAAACGAATATAAAAAATTCATATAGATATCTTGTAGTAGGTGGACAGCATGCAATTGACCTGATTCCACCATCGCATTTCATTAAAAGGTGATGATCTTAGTTATATTAAAAATATGGATAAGATCAATGATGTTTATTTTAATTTCTTTAAGAAGATAATGGATATATATTTCGATTACACTCTACTACATGTTTTAGTACATGTATCATATATGAGTAAATAAGTTCTTATATAGGATTAGATTAGAATCCGCCTAACATATCAATTTTTGAAACTTTTAAACAAAGATAACTTAACATAAAATACATATATTAAAAATTTATTTTTTAGAAATTAAATAGAAATATTTAGTTAGGAAATAGTTATTTATAAACATAAGTCAGTTTTTGTGTTATGCATTTCTATTTAAATATTATATACATTCGAGTAAATTTCACTATTTTAATCGCTATAAGTTTTGCCAAATATTCATAATATTTTATTTCTACATCTTAATTTGATTTCTCAGTCTCATTTAAACTATGCTATATTGCAAATAATTTTCAGATGATAAATATTTATATACAAACTATCAGTAATTGGTATCAGAGCCCTTACGGTTCTAGAGATGGATGGTAACGAATGGTGTGTGAATTTCATGAATTGAAGATTGATGTTTAGAACGGTTTACGAATATAATTGGTGATTTATTTTCTTGTTGCGTGATACAAGTTGTGAAATGTTGTGTGATGCTTGGTGGTAGCATGCTAGAATTGATTATGATTAGTTTAGTCAATAGATCGAGCATGGAGATCTAGTATCATCCTCTTCGAGCTTTCAGTGAGATTCCACGGTAAGTTATTATGTGTTGTGTTTTCTCTAGTCATGTGTGTTCCTAGTTTCTGCTTATGGCAGTGTAGGAGACTAGAGGTTGCGAGTGTGGTGCTCGCTGTGGTTGTGGTGGTATTGGTCCGGAGTGCAAGTCTTCGGTGGTGAATTTGTTGGAAATGAATTTTTTTGAGAAGTTAAGTTGGAACCTATTGTGTAAACACGTTGAGTGACGGGATGGTTTGGAAGTTGACCTAAAAAATGGTCATGGTAGAGGTGATATTCCAGGTAGGAATATGGATGTGCAGGTAGGACATTGCGATGTCGTGGTCAAACATTGTGGGGGTAGATCTGGTCGTTAGATGCTTAGAGACGATATAGCTTGTTTGCTCTAAGGACGGTTGGTCTTTAACAACACAAGAGGAGATGGTGGTTCTCCTGGAGAGGATGGTGGTTCTCCTGGAGGGGATGGTGGTTCTCCTGAGGGGATGGTGGTTCCTCTAGTATTGGCATGGCTCGAAGGTGGTGACCTGAGATTGGATGAGTGGGAGCAAATAATCGTTTGGTTTGGTGTAATTAAGGAGAACCCTAAGTCTTTTCTTAAACTCGTGGCAGCCTCTAATCTTTTTAGTTTTGGGTTTTGTCGCTTGTTGAAACTAAAGAGGAAGAGGGAGAGAGTTCTAAGTGTAGTTCGAGAGGTTTGGAGAGAGACTTTGGGAGAGTTTGGATGATCAGGAAGGCTTGTTTCTGGTGGCTTCAAGAAGAGATCAACGAGAGTTCGTGCGTATGGTGTTTAGGAGGTTGTTGTGGCTCTGTGTTGAGTCCATAGATCCTTTTGTATCAAGGTGAGTTCGTGACCATGGCTGATCTGAGCATGTTTAACCCTTCTAATGTGAGTTTGATTGATTTGGGTGGCTGGATTTGTTTTGTGTAGCCATGTTTGTGTGTTTTGGTTGCTGTTATTGCATGTTTGAGTGTTAGGGCTCAAGGCTGGTGCTTTGGAGGAGATGAATTTGTCCTCTAGAGAGTTAAGAGGCGATTGCAGGGTTTCCGCGGAATAGGTGTCGACACCAGTCGGGTGTCGCTCGACACCAACCTGGAGTCTGTGTCGGTCGACACCAATTTCTAGACATTTTTCTGGACAGCGAGTAATTCGTGTCTTTTTATGCTTGCTTTGTTTGTTTTGGTTAATATGATGCATGTTAGATTGGTTTAATATGCTTGTGTGTATAGCCCAGTGGATGGGAGGATCACTTCACTAAGTATTTGTGATAATACTCACGCATCTCTTTGTGTTTGTGGTGCAGGTAATGAGACATGGAATCATGGCAATGAGGAGGAGGATGATCTAGGGTCTCGGTTGTTATGTTTCTGATTATGTTAAAATGTTGTTGGATCCTGGATTAGGAACATGCTAGGTCGCTAGTGTAAATTGTAGTAATTGAATTATTGGTTGATTAATATTATTATTAATTGGAGTTATGTTTGATATGTTTCCGTTGTGCATGTTTGTTAATGATAATTTATGTTGGTTTAATTCGGTTAGGTTAATTAGTAGGTGTGGAACTATTAATTAATGATTTTTTTTTAAAAAAACGGATTGAGTATTTTCACTTACGCTTGATTGTATTGCAAACTATTGAGAGCTTTTGGAGAGATTGATCAGAACTCCTTATTGAGAGAAAATTTTGAACTCCTTTGTTTCTCTTTTGATTTTCTTAATTTATATATTCAGTTCGTAATGTTTGCTTCTTACATGATGTCTGAGTAGTCTTCTTGTTAGGTTTACAGATTCACATTAGGGATTTCATGACTTGTTAGGTAGATTTTTTAGATTAGGATTCACCATCTTAATGTTCTTCACCATAGGTTGTTCTTAATGCTAGTTTTAGATTGATCACCTAAAATCTAGATATTAGGATAATTGGTTTGACATGAAAGTGTGATTAATTACCTGAAAGAACCTAATGTGAGCAAAATACTTATTCATAGGCTCAAACTGTGCGAACCGTAACAACGTAGGTCCATACAGAGTTTTCGAAAAATAGTTTGTAGTAATTTGCATCTTCTTCATAAGGTTCCAAATAAATTATACCTACAACTATCTGAAAGTCTACGAGGAATGTTCACGCTGAGGAAATCTTTATCTAGAGATTCAATATTTTTGAAAAAAAAGGATGGACCTCCTACCTTCCTCGATTACCTTATCAATGTCGGGTGCTGAGGCGTATAGTTGATGTACCTTCGAACTGATTTATCTAAGCTCGAGATGCATCTTAACAAGGCGGAGGCACATTCGAGATCGTCTTCTTTCTAGTCATTCGATGTTCCATCATGAGTGGGCGCTGGTCTTCCAGCAGGCCATCCATCAAGCTGGATGTTCTTACACTCATGTGGTTCGCATAGCCTTTTTGAATGTAGTCAAGTTCTAACTATTCAAGATTTCCATTTTGTGAATCTTATAATCACATTACTTCATGACACACAAGTAAAAAAATCCACTACAACAGCCTTGTCGACAGATCCCTAATACGGTCATCTTGGCCTAAGCACAACTTGCTGCCATATTCATAGCACCCACTAGACCTCTAGCAACACCGGTAACTATACCAGTCATACCCTCAGACCCCCACCTGACCCGCAAATTTCTGACCCACAAAACAATAGGACTCATAGCCACCCCGATGAAGTAAGTATCCAACTTAACTTCTCGGAAATCCACTTCCAGCACAACTACTTTCATGAATCACCACTAGCAGTATTTCCCCATAGCAGCGTAATCACTTACCAACAAATTTTCAATAGCTATATGTACCTCTCCAAACAAAAGCTAAAAACACAACACACAACAACTTATCGTGGAATCTCATTAAATGTTCGAAGAGGCGGATACTAGGACACCATGCTTATTCAAATTGACTAACTATTCATAATCAATTTATCTAGCACACATCATACAACGGGCATCATGCAACAGGAAAATAATTCACCAATTAAATTTCTAGAACCATCATTCATCCTGCCTAAAACCGTAAAGGCTTTAATACCAAAACATAAAAAAAATCAACTACACATCAAATAAACACAAAACTACACAATCTTAACGCTTAAATAAGTCATGGTCAAAAATTCACCTTAAAAAAAGAAGATCTCTGGACTTAAAACCACACACACAGCCACATCAACATCCTAAACACCACAACATGCTCTGATCTCCTTCTCATTCCTTTGAAAGCACTAGAAACACAACCTCTTGATCCTTAAGCCACACACAATTCTCCTCATCACCTTTTGGAACCACAAGAAGCCAACTCTCTCTTTATATTTTCCTCTAGAACGACCAAACACCACTAGGACAAGGAAGAGAGGATTTGTCGAGCTCTAAAAGACTTAGGGTTTCTCCAAATCAAACCAAGCTAAGCCGGACGGTTTTAGAAATTAAACCTCTTAACCACCAAAATTAGTGATGTTGACCGACACCCTTCTTGGTGTCAATCAACACCAGTAAATTTGGAGACACAAGCGTTACATATATAAGGATTCAATTTATATCTAAGTGCATTTTTTTAATTAGAAAATTAAACAAGATAAACATATAATAAATGGATTCTAACACCAAAATATTATTTAATATATTACAAACATTTAAATCAAAATCGTAATTATGTGTGTCTAAAATTATTTTATCATTTTGTATTTTATTTTTCAAAAAATTGTTCTAATTTTCCACAACAAAAACAAAATTTACTTCTTTCAGTTTTGCAAGAATTTGTTATAAGAAAAAAAGAGATAAGAAGCACACTATATTCTTATATTTATAAAAAATTATTCTATAAATAACATATATATAAGTATATTTATATAATTTCGTATACAAATTATTAAGCTATTGACCCATAGTTAAACTAATTTTTTCGGAGAGACATGGAAGACAGTATTACTACGGTTTTTGAGTTGTGTTTAAAATATAGGGATATATTATTCTATATTATACTATAAAACTAACCACAATAGTGAATTAATTATTTTACTTGTATTAATGACATTTTATAAACTAAACACAATCTGTTTTATATAACTAAAAAAACAAATTTAACCGTAAAAAAAGAAGTTATAAGTTTTTATTATTTATAATAAAAAGTAAATACAGTATGTGTGTATATGACACCGGTTCTTATCTAGTTTTAATCGAATTCTTGTTTATTGTAAGAAAAAAAAAACAGAAATCAAACATTTTTCTACTCGTTTTGGACCATAATTATGGTGAAAAAGGCTATAAGTAATTAAAATATATAAAATTAAAAAGAAAATGAGATAGTCTTTTTTTTTGGTCATGTAGATGATGAGATAGTCATGTTTTGGTTATTTACATATTTTATGAGATATGAAAAAGATATAAACATTGCATCTTGCACTCACCTTTATTTACACATTTCATGAGATAGTCATGTTTTATTGTATGTTCAACTAAACAAAATTATAACCAACCAAAAAATAAAGAAAAGGACAAAAGAATCTGGTTTCTTTTGTCTCCTGCTCATTTACACTTTTATTTGTTTAACTTATTATGTCAGAGGTACAAAGATAATTATGATGAAAAAGGCTATAAGTAATCAAAAAAACATATAAAATTAAAAAGGAGATAACTTTTTACTATTTAAATATATTGATATTTTCATTCTTCTGGGATATTTGGGTTTTCTTTATATTTTCCATCTTTGCTCTTTTTGATCTTTCTTTGGGTGTATGATGAACAATCTCAATCATCTTGATTCAGATAATTACTCTGAGTATGTTGAAGTTGATCCTACTGGAAGATATGGAAGAGTAGAATTCTTATTTCTTTCAACTCTCTTTGTTTGTTTATTTATCTCTTTTTTTGTTGTTGTTGAGTTTGTCTTGTGTGTGTCTTTGTTCTTCTTGTTGCAGTACAATGAAGTTCTGGGTAAAGGATCTTCAAAGACTGTGTAAGAATCCAATTTCTCTCTTGAGGTTTCTTATCAACTTCTCTGGAACTTTGGTGCTAGAGTTTCATATTTACCATCTTCTTATTTTTATTTTCATCTCAATAAAATTTGATTATTTTTCATTTCCTAATTTATGAAATTCATAGATTTTTCTTTGCATATTTGGATTCATAATTAAGTATTAAAAAGTTTTATCAAAGGAACCTTTCTCTTTAACTTTCCCATTTTGTAGATTACTTTACACAATTAGTAAATCTTGATCATTAATCAAGAACATGGTTTAGTGATTCTGAATTAGGCAAAACTATTGTTTGTGGTTCTTTAATTTGGATTTGCAGTTACAGAGGATTTGATGAGTATGAAGGTATAGAAGTAGCATGGAACCAAGTAAAGCTCTACGATTTCTTGCAGAGTCCTCAAGAACTAGAGAGGCTTTACTGTGAGATCCATCTCCTCAAAACCTTAAAACACAAAAGCATCATGAAGTTCTATGCTTCTTGGGTCGATACCGATAACCGAAACATTAATTTTGTCACTGAAATGTTCACTTCTGGCACCTTGAGACAGTAAGCTTCTCTTTCTATATTCACATGATTAGCAAATCATCATAATTAAGCATGTAACGTTCAATATGTTGATGTAGGTATAGGCTAAAACACAAGAGAGTGAACATAAGAGCAGTAAAGAATTGGTGTAGACAGATCTTAAGAGGATTGAATTATCTTCATACACATGACCCTCCAGTGATTCATAGAGATCTCAAGTGTGACAACATTTTTATTAATGGGAACCAAGGAGAAGTCAAGATTGGGGATCTTGGTCTTGCTGCTTGTTTACAACACTCTCACGCTGCTCATTGTGTTGGTATGTAATCTGTTCAACTCTTTTGGTTTGCCATGTCCATGACTGAACTATGTGGCTGAAAATTTTTCTGGCTATATTTTTAGGGACACCAGAGTTCATGGCTCCTGAAGTTTATAAAGAAGAATACAACCAATTAGTCGATATTTACTCGTTCGGGATGTGTGTTTTGGAAATGGTAACATTTGATTACCCGTATAGCGAATGTTCTCACCCGGCTCAGATTTACAAGAGAGTTATATCGGTCAGTACTTCATCCGATGATACCTAGATTATTAGCTTTTATATTGAGTTTTAAGATTGCTAACTTATCTATCTCAGGGCAAGAAACCAGCCGGATTAGACAAGGTGAAGGATCCAGAGGTTAAAGGCTTTATAGAGAAGTGTTTAGCCACAGTGTCTCTTAGGCTCTCTGCTCGTGAACTACTCGATGACCATTTTCTTTATATCGATGAAGGTGAATCAGATACTAGATCCGTAGAGATATATGAAGCTGGGACTCTTCTTAGACATTCTTATCATATAGCTGACCATTACTTCAATGACCAAACCAACATCAACTCTTTTGATCATCCTCACTACTCAAACGGTTACTACAGCCACGATAATGAGTCTGTGGAGTCACATGGAGTACAATTGCAAAATGATGATGATGAAGAAGATGAAGAAGAAGAGGATAAGAGCTTTGGTCATGTTGACATAAGCATTAAAGGGAAGAGAAGAGACAATGGTGATGGACTATTCTTGCAACTAAGAATCATCGTCAAGGAAGGTTTGTAACATTCTAGTCTAGTTTAACAAGAGTGATATGTCGGATCTTTAATTACATTATGTACATTGTTGCAGGGTGTGTCAGAAACATATACTTCCCGTTTGATATTGAGACCGACACAGCAATAAGCGTTGCAAGAGAGATGGTGGAAGAGCTGGAGATGGACGGCAGTGATGTAACAAAGATAGCCAATATGATCGATGGAGAGATTGCTTCTTTAGTTCCCAATTGGAGCGTCAGCTGCGAATCGAACCGTTCCTCGGTGGGATCAATCATGGACTTCAACGAGATGCCGTGTGGTCGAGACGGGTGCGAAAATAAGCATGGAAGGTTTGAGGAGATCACGTTTGAGATCAAAGTAAACCACTCTGACGAAGAAGTGGACTTTTCTTGATATGCAAGTAACACGATATACTAAATTTATGAGCTATCCGTTGAAACTGTGGAAGATTCGAAGATTACTAGACGAGAGTAACCATTGAGCTTTGAGGAAGGTTTAGTCCCAATATGTATTACACACTGATGCATTTAATACTTTTTCTTCATATAATCATATATTCATATGTATAGAAAACATTAGATTTACACTAAAGTTTTCAATTGAAATAAAATACATGCTTAATCGGGTTTACAAGCGGATCTTTTAAAATTAATGGATACGTTAGTCGGGTTTAATAAGTTAAGCACAGTCGTTTATCTAAAGATCAAATCTTAAGCGTTCATTTTACAAGATTTGATTAACAACATTCCATATTGTATCTTATCGAATTGTTAATCAATTACGATTTTACCTAAATTTAATCACGATGGCTATATTTTATGGAACAGAAATCTCTAAGTTTTAGCTTTAATTATATTATTAATAATAATATGGTAATCACTATATATGTTAATCAAATCGAGATCTTAATAATTCTATAACAAAATAAAATCATTAAGTCTATGCAAATTGTATAGCTTAAAAATTGGGATCCTAATAATTCTATAACAAAATATAGCATTTCATTCTATACAAATTAAAAAAATATTCTAGAGCATATTATTAGCTTATTCCTTAACTACTTTCTAAATTCTACTTGAAACAAAATTACAATCTTAATATTTTAAAAACTTGCTCACCAAGAAGACCAATAGATGCCGTTAGTCTTTATTTTTCCCACGGCGTTAAGAATAAGTTATTTTACGAAAATTTTTTTATTTCATTTTAATGCACTACTTACACAATCAAAAATGAGAAAAAAAAGCTTCACCTTAAGGAAAAATGAAAATTTTGGGAAAAATCAAAATTCATCAAGCTAACATACTTTTAGAAATTGAAAAACAAAAACATAACATTTTTTTTTCAGAATCAAATATCGTTTATAAATAATTTCATTATTTAATCTTTTTTTATTTGTATGCTAAAAGACCTCAAAAAGTTTCTTTTTTTTTTGGTAATGAAAAGATATATTAATCTTAACTTAAAACAGATTTATAAAAGATGAACTTTTTTGTTTTTTTTTTTAACTCTCGTAGATACACTTATAAATTAACATTTTTTAAAAAAAACTATATATATTTTTAAATATTATAACCTCTTTGACAAATAGCGCAATGCACTTACCATCAGATACACATTTAAACATAGTTTATGAACTTATGACCTGATTAATAGATATATCATACATACAAACAAATGTTATAATCTATTTAATGTTAATAATATATATGAACACATGATCAGATTTATTTATTATATCAAGGTACCACTTTATAAGGGTATATATTGAGACATGGGTACATTTTTTTTAATTAGAAAAAGATCATAAAACCACACAAGGCACAAAGTATATTTTTGACAAGAAGAAGAAAATGGCTTTGACGATGGAGATAGGTGTTGATAAAAAGAGAGTTTATGCCATAGTCGTCGGATTGGTTTTAGGCGTTGGTGTGGGTATTGGACTGTGGTTCCTCCTCAAACACAGATAGCTTCCTTAAATTAAAGCTACAATTATTTGGAAATGTTTTTAAGTATCATTATACTGATTTTGGTGATAAATGACTGATTTTGGTGTTTTTTTATTATCTACTTCACTTTTCGTATATAAGTTTTTAAATTTCTCTTAGATTACAATTTTAATTGTTCCTTTATTATTATAAGTTTGACAGAAATTCTTTGACAAACCTTACAATCTATTTAATATTGTCGTTAATATTAAGATATATACTTAAACATATGTTGTGATTTAATTAGATCAAGACACTAGATTTTAATCCACGGTATACCGCGGGAAAATATTTTAAAATATATTTTTTATTAATTTTATTTGGTATATAAGATTGTACTACTGTATTTTGATTGTTATTTCTGACTTAACTAGTGGAATATTGCATGATAATTCTTTTTTATATAATTGTAATTTGATCAACTTATTTAAATATCTCTAATATTCAAAATAATGAAATAATGTTGACAAAACATCTTTCGCTTAAATATTTTAGTTTTAGATTAAATTATTTTCTGAGTTTTAATATAGTAGACAACACGTAAAAACATTTAGAATCATAATTATGCAAATTATAATCCCCTTAATGAATATTGTAAGAAAGATGTTAGACATTGGTTTTTTGGGCAATCTCATGTAAAAATTGATTTTTGAGCAAAATGTACTCCAAAAATGTATATATAGATATATGAATAAAATCACAAAGTCACATTAGTCACATTTGTAAGAAAATATCGAACCTATTTTATTTTTGCTTATCAAATATTGAATATACGTGAAACTGAAACTATAAATGTTACATTTTTCATAGTATTTATAAGAAATATAGTATGAAAAATTACAACTACTAATAATATCAAAATTCACATAATAAAATTTATTTGGACATACAACAACCAAATCATATTCCTAAAACTTGGTAATGTCCCACGCATGCGCGGATTGTTGTATATTAAGTTAATCAGTTTAAATTTATTCAATAATTATAAAAAATAGAATAAATAAATTTTAATATCAATGATATTTTTACACTTTATTTATTTAAATCATGCAATAGAAGCATACATCCATATCTGTTGAATTTATTCGTTGATTTATTGTTCAATTTTATAGTAATTTTCTCCAGAAATTTTGAGCATAATGTTGAGCATCAAGTATAAAATTCAAAGTAAAAATTTATAATGTCATTTATATTATTAGATTTTGAATCACAAACTAAATATAATATCATATGAAATGAAATCAAAAATTTTAAAATAATTCCCAAAGAATATTTTTTCTTTTTAAATCTCTTTTTTATACTCCTCTTAATTTATATATTTCTAAGTTTAATTATAATTGTTCCATCCTTGTAGTACAAGATAGTTTTTTTTTTCCGTCAAGATAGTACAAGATAGTTAGAAAACTGAATATTACATTGATTTTGATATAGAAAGCCAAGTATAAAATATGAAGTTAATAAAGATAGTAATGATTTTTATATATTATTATATGTTAAATCCCAAACTAAATATAATGTTTGTGTTTAAAAAAATATATATATTACATTATTTGGAGGTAACAGTTGATTTCATAATTATATAACAAAAATGTTCTTTTGCTAAAAAAAATACATACTTTTAAAAATAAAATAAAATTGGAAAAAGTAAAATATAGTTAAACCAAATATATAATCAATCTCTTACAATGATATCTTAATTCAAACTTCAACTCATGCAAGAAGCCTATAACATTAAAGAAAAAACAAAGAAAATATTTAGTATATGAGATATGGTGGAAGATGATGTGATAATGATTTTCCTTAGAGAATGATTTATAACTTGATGAAATCGATTTACCTACGCCAGATGATGCTGTGGAGAGGCGTGCATACAATTGCAACCACGTGAGGACAAAGGTAATTGGTAAATTTAAAGAAGTAACATGTTCTATACATTTCTATTTACATAACATATCATCTTCTCCTCCAACTTATTTACATAACCTAATCATTTTCTCAAACTTATTTATATAAGTTAATCATCTTCCTTAACTTATTTACATAACCTATTCACATATGTACAAAAAATACTCCAATTCTCAGAGCACTCTAAGCTTAAACCAAAGGATTGGGGATGTCTCTTTAATCAACAATTTGAGTTCCCACTTTCCCATGGAGACGATATTTCAGTTTGCACACTTGGTGTTAATTATAATTTTGTTTATCCTTGTAATATAATAGATAGTAAACTGAATATTAAATTGTTTTTAAATAGAAAATCAGGTATAAAATTCAAAGTATAGAATTATAATGTTATTTATATTATTAAATTTTGAACCACAAACTAAATATAAATGATCATTATCTTTAAAAGGATGTCTTACAAATTGGATTGATAATTATATAACAAATTTTTCTATCGTTAAAATTGGTTTATGTCCACACCTCACACAAAACAATTCACAAACTTAAAAGACTTTGAAAGCACTGAAGAATACATTGGTTATAGATTATAACATTGGATAAAGTCTAGAGTAAAACTATTATTTTTTATCTATTTTTTAATATTTAGGCGTAAAAATAAAAAAATATGACGTGGTATTATTTTTGGTAAGTCGGTTTACTATAAAAAAATAAAAATTAATAGAGATTAGTAGTTTACTACAATACTGGTGTCCATAATTAAATAAATTATTTAATTTTTTTTTTTGTGCACCAGAATTTTTTTTTTAACATGAACAATCAATATATTAATTAAAAAAAAAGTAATGAATAAATTTTAGAAAGTTATATTTGTAAAATAACTACTCCTACGCAAATGGGGGCTTATTATCTGTATTGTCTTTGTTTATAAAAACCCGAAACAAAACGAACTGAATATCTCGACATAGATCTTCTAAGGCCCAATTAAATTTGGCCCATTACTCTGAAGAGGAACAAAAAAAAAAATAACAAACCCTAATAATCTGAAAGTGAGAGCTATATATAAATAATCTAGGGTTTTGGCTGCTCTCTTCTTCTAAAGCCGCTGCAAAAAGAGACTGATCTCGGAGTTAAAAATCGCAGCAGCTATGGCGGAGAAAGCTGTAACTATCAGGACTAGAAACTTCATGACTAACAGGCTTCTCGCCAGGAAGCAATTCGTGAGTTCCCTTCTCATTTCTCTCTCTGTCTCTTATGTTTCATTTGATGCTTCACAGTGTTAGCTATAGATTTAGGTAGAAATGTTAGTATATATGAACATTTGGGAGTATTAATTGAGAGATTTTGTGTATTAGGTGATTGATGTTCTTCATCCTGGAAGAGCCAATGTATCAAAGGTATGATCTTTACTTGTGTATTTTGTTTTCTTGGTGGGTTTAAGAAGTGTTGTAATGTTATGATTGAATTGGGGGATTTGTATATTTTGAATAGGCTGAGTTGAAGGAGAAGTTGGCAAGGATGTATGAGGTTAAGGACCCAAATGCTATCTTCTGTTTCAAATTCAGAACTCACTTTGGAGGTGGTAAATCTTCTGGATATGGTTTAATCTATGATACTGTTGAGAACGCTAAGAAGTTTGAGCCTAAGTACAGACTGATCAGGGTAAGTTCTCTTTCTTGCTTCTTTGAGTCTTGTTTTTGGTAATGTAGCTTTGCTATGAAACTATTGAGTTGGTGTGAGAAGAGATGTGATCATTTCAGAATTAGAAATTACCAAGTACAGAGTGATCAGGGTAAATGCTCTTTCTTGCTGCTTTGGGTCTAGTTTTTGGTAGTGTAGCATTCTCTCATGGTGCTTTGTTTTAACCTGCTTTGCTATGAAACTATTGAGTTGGTTTGAGAAGAGATGTAATCATTTCAGAGTTAGACATTACCAAGTTAGGAGTCTAATGTTGATTTGTGTGTGATTGACAGAACGGGCTTGACACTAAGATTGAAAAGTCAAGGAAACAGATCAAGGAGAGGAAGAACAGGTCGAAGAAGATCCGTGGTGTTAAGAAGGTGAGAGACTAAAACCTGACTAGAGATTTTTGTATTTGAAGTTGTTTGTTTGATGCAATGTTTTCTTAACAATGTTGTTTAATGGTATGTGTAGACCAAGGCTGGTGACCCTAAGAAGAAGTAAGATGGTTAAAGAGGAGAGCAGAGGAGCAGCAATATTGGTTTTGTTTCTGCATCATTCCTTTCTTTATGGCCATTGTTTGCTGTGTTAGACATCTTCTAATTACATCTCGATTTTGCGCTTCTTATTGTCAACACTTGCTGCTGGATCATGTTTTAAAGCGTTAGAGAACAAGTGTGGTTAAGATTTTTGTTTCCAATACATTTATTTTTTAAGCTTCCATCTTCATTGGTTCCTCTTAAAAAATGCAAACCCCATCACAATGTGGAGTTATGTTCATTTTGACTTGTCATAGTTTAGTTGAGTTTTCGATCAGAACGCTAAATTTTACATGTGGAATCAGTTAACATTAGAGTACCATAAAGAGAAGATGTAAGTAGATGGTGAGCATGGGAATGATTTAATCGGTTTAGAAGTAGGTTGAAAGTAAGAAAACACCCTTTATGTGTAGACTCATTCATTAATCATTACTCTTGCAAGGCTGGATTTAAAACCCAAAATCTGAAAACAGAACCAAATTTAAAAACCTGAACGAACAATAAATTATACTCCTCAAATTATTTGAACAAAACCGAAACTAAACCATACTCTCGCCGTTTCACAAAGAGTGTCATTATAGAAATTTTTTGTTTTGTTTCATATAGAGTGTCACTCTACGGTTCCAATGTAACATTTGCACTAAATTTTTTAATTTACCCCTAAACCCAATGTTGGGATAAGCTTGAAGAAGAAGACTTAGGAGACAAGTTATTTATTCCTATTTGAGTTATGACTTAGGAATTGGATTGTGTTTAGGAGTTATCTAGATACAATTCCTATTAGAATAAGGTGTTATCTCTTCTCTATATATATGAGTTATCAATGTTGTGGTAACCTTAAGAGATTAGAGAGAGATTAAGAGTTTTAGAAGCTTAAGTTTTGAGTTATTTTCTTAAGCAAATAAAGAGAGTTATTCTTTAAATTCTTAGAATTCATAATCTTTCTCAGTCTAGATTTGGTATCAGAGCTTGACGATTTTGGTTTTACACACACACGAATACTACCGATAATCACAACATGAGTGAGATCGTTCCAACAAGCAACAAGAAGGAGGCTGTCCCCTCTTTTGTTCAATGTCCGATGCTAAATAGTACCAACTATACTGCTTGGGCAATGAAGATGAGGTTGCTGTTGCGTGTCCATAAGGTCTGGGATACGATTGATCCTGGATCCACTGATATTGATAAAAACGACCTAGCTAGTGCCCTTATTTTTCAATCGGTCTCGGAGTCTCTTATGCTGCAACTTGGGAACTTAGATACCGCTAAGGCTGTATGGGATGCAATCAAAACACGCAATCTTGGAGCAGAAAGAGTAAAAGAAGCACGACTCCAAACTCTTATGGTCGAGTTTGATCGATTGACGATGAAGGAGACAGACACCATTGATGACTTTGTTGGCAAGCTTTCTGAAATTTCTTCCAAAGCAACAACTCTTGGCGAAAGCATTGAAGAAACCAAGATTGTTAAGAAATTTCTTAAAAGCTTACCAATGCAGAAGTACATACAGATTTCGGCCACCCTTGAACAAGTTTTGGACCTCAAAACAACATCTTTTGAGGATATAATTGGGAGAATCAAAACTTATGAGGAACGAATAAGTGCTGCAGAGGTATCACAAGAGAGTCAAGGCAAGCTTATGTATGCTAACTCAGATCATTCATCATCCGGTCATGATCAAGAAGAAGGTCAAGGCAGAGGTCGTGGCGGTTATCGAGGCAGAGGACGAGGTCGAGGAAGGACAAACTATCAACGTGATACATCCAAAGTAACGTGTTACCGATGTGACAAGTTAGGACACTATGCGTCTAATTGTCCGGATCGCTTGCTCAAGTTAATCAAAACTCAAGAAGACCAAGAGAAAGCAGAAGATGATACACAAGAAGCGGAATCACTTATGATGCACGAAGTGGTATTTCTCAATGAGAAAAATGTGATTCCAAAAGACTTTGAGACATCCTCGGACAAGGTATGGTACTTAGACAATGGTGCGAGTAACCATATGTCGGGGAATCATGCTTGGTTCAACATGATAGACACAACAATCACGGGTAAAGTACGCTTTGGAGATGATTCTCGTGTTGACATCAAAGGGAAAGGGTCAATTTTGCTTGTAACCAAAGGAGGAAAACGCAAAATTCTAGAGGATGTCTACTATATACCCGATCTCAAGAGTAACATCATTAGCTTGGGGCAAGCTACGGAATCCGGGTGTGATGTTAGGATGAGAGAAGACTACTTGACTGTACACGATCGAGAAGGAAACTTATTGGTTCGAGCCATTCGATCAAGGAATCGGCTATACAAGGTGGATTTGGAGGTGGAACGTATAAAATCAAAATGTCTTCAACTTGTTTCTTCTCCCAAGACAGCTCCTTGGCATGCTAGATTAGGACATATTAGTTCTCAAACCATACACTCTATGGTGACCAAAGAACTGGTAGTCGGAATATCTCGCACGACAAAAGCTACGGAACCATGTTCATCATGTTTACTTGGAAAACAAGCAAGACATGTATTCCCCAAATCCACTTCCTATCGTGCATCAAGAGTCTTGGAGCTTGTTCATGGAGACTTGTGTGGACCAATTACACCTTCCACAGCTGCGCATAAGAGGTACATTTTTGTCTTAATCGATGATCACTCACGTTACATGTGGTCCATTCTTTTGCAAGAGAAAAGTGAAGCATTCGAGAAATTTAAGATCTTCAAAGCACGAGTGGAGCAAGAAACAGAAACTTCAATCACCACTTTTCGCACAGACCGAGGAGGAGAATTTGTGTCTTTGGAGTTTCAAAGTTTTTGTGAAGAAAATGGTATCACTCGACATCTCACTGCTCCATATACTCCTCAACAAAATGGAGTGGTAGAAAGAAGGAATAGAACACTTCTAGAGATGACAAGAAGCATTTTAAAACACATGAACATGCCCAATTACTCGTGGGGAGAAGCTGTGAGGCATGCAACATACATCATCAATCGAGTAGGAACAAGATCTTTAGTGAATCAAACACCGTATGAGGCATATAAGAGCAAGAAGCCTAACTTGGAACATCTACGAGTATTTGGATGCATCTGCTATGCTAAGATCGAATCGCCACACCTAAAGAAACTGGATGACAGGTCAAAAATGGTTGTGAATCTCGGCACGGAACCGGGATCTAAGGCATATCGGCTTTTGGATCCGACACATCGAAAGATTATAGTAAGCAGGGATGTTGTGTTTGATGAAACAAAGAGGTGGAAGTGGAATAATTCAGAAGATCTCTCTACTGCTTCAGGAACGTTTATTCTTAATTTTGGAGATTTTGGAAATCATGGTATTGATAGAGAAGACGTAACAGAAGCAACACAAGGAAACAGAGACAACGAACCTGATGATACTCGTGGTGATGAAATGGAACACGAAAGTCTGAATGGGTCTGAGAGTGAAGAACAGGACTATGAGGAGGAGCAAGTACAGCCACAAGTAGCACCACCAGAGTAAAGAAAATCACAAAGAGAAGTGAAAATTCCCGGATATCTTAGTGATTATGTGCTTTTAGCCGAAATAGAAGGAGAACAGCTCTTATTAAGTATAAATGAAGAACCATGGGATTTTAACGAAGCTAATCAACTAAAAGTATGGAGAGATGCTTGCGAAGAGGAGATTTTGTCGATCACAAAGAATAAAACATGGAGCTTAGTAGATCTTCCCATTGGAGCTAAATCGATTGGTTTGAAGTGGGTTTTTAAGATAAAACGAAATTCTGACAACAGCATCAATAAGTACAAGGCAAGGCTCGTGGCAAAGGGATATGTGCAGAGACATGGCATAGATTTTGATGAGGTCTTTGCTCCAGTTGCTCGTATTGAAACTATTCGGTTTATTATCGCATTAGCAGCGTCTAATGGTTGGGAAGTACATCACCTAGATGTAAAGACTGCTTTTCTTCATGGAGAGCTAAAGGAGGATGTCTATGTCAAGCAACCAGAGGGCTTTGTGATTAAAGACAATGAGGAGAAGGTCTACAAACTACATAAGGCTTTATATGGACTAAAGCAAGCACCTCGGGCATGGAACACTTAGTTGAATAAAATTCTTAGTGAATTGAGATTTGAAAAGTGTTCCAAGGAGCCTTCTCTATACAGGAAAAGAGAGCTAAATCATCTTCTAATTGTTGCTGTTTATGTTGATGATTTGCTTGTTACAGGTTCTAACTTGAATTTGATACTTGACTTCAAAGAGAGAATGGCGGGAAAATTTGAAATGAGTGACTTAGGAAGACTCACCTACTACCTCGGCATTGAAGTTCTTCAAGGAGAAAATGAGATTATCTTAAAGCAAGAGAGATATGCAATGAAGATAGTGGAAGAAGCTGGAATGAGTGAAAGCAATTCAGTTCTCGTACCAATGGAACCAAGCTTGTTGCTCTCTAAAGGACGAGATCCTAAACGCATTGATGAACAAAACTTTAGAAGGAAGATCGGTTGTTTGAGATATCTACTTCACACTCGACCTGACCTCTCTTATCCAGTGGGAATTCTAAGTCGATATTTACAAGAGCCAAGAGAACAACATGGAGCTGCACTAAAACAGATTCTGAGGTATTTACGAGGAACACTTAACTATGGTCTTTGTTTTAGGCGAGAAGATCAAACTGGATTGGTAGGATATAGTGATAGCAGCCATAGTGTGGATGTGGATGATGGAAGAAGTACAGCTGGTCATGTATTCCACTTCAACGAGTGTCCGATTACATGGTGTTCTCATAAACAACAAGTCGTGGCACTTTCTTCTTGTGAAGCAGAATTCATGGCCGCCACAGAAGCTGCTAAACAAGCCATTTGGTTACAAGATCTCTTTGCTGAAATTGTTGATAAAGAGTGTGAGAAGGTGACAATTCAGGTTGACAACAAATCCGCCATTGCACTTACTAAAAATCTGGTGTTCCATGGGCGTAGCAAGCATATTCATCGGATATATCATTTTATAAGGGAATGTGTTGAGAATGGTCAGGTTGAGGTGGTGCACGTTCCTGGAGTTGAGCAAAGGGCTGATATTTTAACTAAGGCACTTGACAAGAACAAGTTTAAAGAAATGAGAGATCGCATTGGAGTTCAAATGTTAGAGAGAAAGAATTTCAAGCTTAAAGGGGAGATTGTTGGGATAAGCTTAAAGAAGAAGACTTAGGAGACAAGTTATTTATTCCTAGTTGAGTTATGACTTAGGAATTGGATTGTGTTTAGGAGTTATCTAGATACAATTCCTATTAGAATAAGGTGTTATCTCTTCTCTATATATATGAGTTATCAAAGTTGTGGTAACCTTAAGAGATTAGAGATGTTAAGAGTTTTAGAAGCTTAAGTTTTGAGTTATTTTCTTAAGCAAATAAAGAGAGTTATTCTTTAAATTCTTAAAATTCATAATCTTTCTCAAGTCTAGACCCAAAAGTCATTTTCATTGAATTTAAATTATTATGGGTAAACATGTATAACTATACATTTTCTTAATATGTGTGAATTGTGTCAAAATGATATTCTTTGTGGAAAAATGGGAGTATAGTATATATATATATATATATATATCAAATAAGATTCCAAATATTAGTATATAATTATATATACTTATCAGCTAGATATAAAAAAAAATAGTTATATTTTGTTAAATTTTACAATTTTTGCAAAATTTAACTAGACATCATTGTTTTAGTTTTACTGTAAAACGACCTAAGATCATTCTTAATCCGACACTTATCCAAACCAAAAAAAAACTGAAAATTCATAAAACATAGACGCATGATAATATTTTTATATCAAATTATTTGAACCGAATCCAATGAAATATTCTAATGACTATGTCTACTCATTTTCTAATGAAGAAAAGTTCTTTTGGGGTTTTTTTTTTTTTTTGAACAACACTTATATTGCATAATCAAACATCAAGAGTTTACAGCCTGAGCCAAACAAGACTTCGCTAAGGAGTCAGCCAAAGTATTAGCTGCCCTAGGGATAAACTTACAGATAAAAGAGATAAAGGTGGAAATGAGGATGAAAATATCAGAGAGAACTCCATGAGCTTCCACTAACAGAGATCTAGAGGATATAGCCTTGGCTAGGATTTGACAATCAGTCTTAAGGATCAACGATAGAAACCCAAAATCCAGAGCTTGAAGTAATGCTGAGCGCATAGCAATGCATTCAGCTAAAAGTGGTGAAGACACAAATTCGCAACTTGACGAGTGTCTTGATAAAGTTCCCAAAGAAGGGGAGGAGAAAATCCAGCCAAGTCCAGCCTTTTTTGATTGATTGTCCCACGCTGCATCTGTGTGAACCGTGGATCTTCCTGATTCTTCTTCTGCTGTTTGTGATAACAGTGGCCGAGGGATGCTTCTAGGAGTAGCTTCCAACAATTGGGCATATTGCCATTCCTTCGCATCTTGTATGGCTTATAGGAGCGTGTCTTCCTCTGTGTACACTCTGTTGTTGAACATCTTCTGATTCCAACAAATCCAGGGGTACAAGGGTCCCTTACCTAAACCTGTTGGTGGTAGAGTCGTCTTCCTCCTTAACCAAAGGAATCCCTGCTGCACATCGAGGAAGTTTGGGATTGAATCAGTACCTGAAAGTGGCGCCAGAGCCCAAATCTTCTTTGCAAAGGGGCAATTAAATAACATATGACATATCGATTCCGGATCTCTGCATCTAATGCAGGAAGGATCAAGTGGCATGCTTCTGGATGCTAGCTGCAAGCCAGTAGGCAACGCCCCCGCAAGGGCTTTCCACAAGAAGTTTCTTAATTTTGGAGAGACCTTAACATTCCACACTTCTTCAAGCCAGTTACATTCTCCCACTTGTGTGTCTCTTGGCTGAGGTTGAGAGTCATTCCTGGCGACATGATAGCCAGTCTTTGTGGAGTAGCTTCCATCAGTCGTGGGGAGCCAGAATCTTCTGTCCGAGGCTCCTAAACGGCTGGGTTTTAACTCCATAATAATCTCTTTGTGTGCTGGGAAGATCCTAGAGACCTTCTCTTGATCCCATTCCACTGTGCCTTGCTGGAACAGGTCACACACTGTGAGGTTCTCCTCATTTGCAGGCATAGGTCCCATAGGTTGAGTTCTCTCGGTACATGATAGCCAAGGGTCAAACCAAGCTTTTATGGATTTTCCATTCCCTATTGCCCAACCCAACTGTTTCTTCAAGAGGTCACGTCCAATTAGGATACTTCTCCAACCATGAGATGCTGCCGAGTGACACTTCACCTCAAGAAATTCATCGTCTTGACAATATTTTCCTTGTAGAACTCTGGCCAATAATCCAGCAGGTTAACTTAATACTCTCCAACTCTGTTTGGCCAACAGAGCTTCATTGAAAGTTGTGACATCTTTGAAACCTAATCCCCCATCCTTTTTTGACTTGGTTAACTTATCCCAGGCAACCCAGCACATTTTCCTCTTTTGATCATTTGCATCCCACCAGAATCTAGTAAGTGCAGATTGGATTTGTTTGCTGAGGAATACTGGCAGTTGGAAACACGACATTGCGTAGTTAGGGATAGTAGATAAGACACTCTTCAAAAGGACCATCTTGCCAGCTCCTGAGAGGAAGCGGTTAGACCAACTCAATGCTCTCTGTCTTATTCTGTCCACTATTGAGGCAAAGATATCTTTCTTCTTCCGTCCAAATAGCTCTGGGAGACCCAAGTATTTTCCTACTCCACCCTCCTTCTCTATTTGCAGCCAATGTTTTATCTTTAATTTGAGTTCTGTTGGAGTTTTCCTAGAGAAGAAGATTGAATTTTTTTGCTTGTTGATTAGTTGACCTGAGGTGAGTTCATACTTGTTGAAGATTGACAGAAATTCTAGGCAGTCCTTTTCTTTTGCTCTGCAGAAGAACATTGTGTCATCTGCAAACAGAAGATGATTAATCCGAGGGCTTCTTCTTGCAACTTTAATTCCCAGCATTTTGCCTTCCACTTGAGATTTTAAGCATAGGCCTGAGAGAACTTCACTACACAAGATAAAGAGGTAAGGCGAGAGAGGATCTCCTTGTCTAATGCCTCTAGACGGTATAACTGAGCCCAAAGGAGTCCCATTAATCAGGAAGGAGTATGAAACAGATGTCACGCATTCCATAATCCAACCTATCCACTTCTCACTAAACCCGAGCCTTGTCTCACTAAACCCATTCCAAGCGGTCACACGCTTTTGTCATGTCCGTCTTGATTACCATTGAGCAGTGTATTTGAGCTTCTGAGGTCTTGAGGAAGTGTAGCATCTCGTGTGTTATCAGCACATTGTCTGAAATTGCCCGTCCTGGTACGAACACTGACTGGTTTTCAGAGATTAAACCTGGGAGAATTGATTTCAGTCTGCTGGTTAATATCTTAGCAATTATTTTGTAGTAAACACTACATAATGCTATGGGGCGATATTCAGAAGTCTCCTTGAACTTTGGGGATGAGGCACACATGGGTTTCATTAAAGGTTCTAGGCATCAGCCCTGAGCAGAAGAAGCTTTGGATCTCAGCTGAGATTTCCTTCTTTAGAATCTCCCAGTTCGATTGAAAGAAGCTAGCAGAAAATCCATCTGGTCCAGGCGCTTTATCCGGGTTTATGTCAAACAAGCCATCCTTGATCTCTTGGTCTGTTGGTATTCTTTCCAGTTGGGCATTAGTCTCTCTTGAGATCTTTGGTCTCAGGGCTTCTCCAACTAGCTTGTGGATTGGAGGGGAAAGAGGAGAATAGCTTGTGGTAATATTGAGATATAACAGATGCGATCTGCTCAACTTCAAAAACAGCAACACCCTCTTCATCCTCTAGTACTGAGAGATTATTCACGCTTCGTCTTCCTTTAGTAGCTGCGTGAAAGTAACCTGAGTTTCTGTCCCCCAGTTGTAGCCACAGTTGTCTGCTTCGTTGTTTCCAGTAAGCTTCCTCCGCCAAATACGCAGCAGCTAAATCTTCATTAATTTTCTTCAACAGCTCAGTGTTTGGAAAAGGGCTTACCATTGCCTTCTCTAGCTCCTCCTTCTTCTTGTCAATCAGGATCATGCTATTTCTTTGCTTCTCACGATTCCAATCAATAATCGCCCTTCTCACATTTGAGAGTCTTCTATGAATATCCATTCTCTCATCTTCTGTCCAGATCTCTGCAACTAAGCGTTTGACTTCTTCATTGTCTCTTAGCCTTCTATCATATCGAAAGACTCCTTGTTTCCTCTTGCCACCGTGTTCAAACATAGTCATAAGAGGCCTATGGTCCGATCCTTCAAACTTCAAATATTCACTTTTTCCTCTTGGGAACGCTTCAATCCATGCACTATTGCCAAGGGCTCTATCAAGTCTGCACTTCACCACAAACGATTGTCTTACTCCTCTCCAAGACAAAGGATTACCTGAGAATTTGATATCATACAGATCACATTCTGAGAGAAAAGAACGGAAGTCTACGAAAGAACCTGTTCTTTTGGGTTTAAAATTATAATAATTGTTGTATCATAAAAAATTATGAGATCTCTTGCCGAGAGAGTGGGATAAAATGTGTTAAAACTGATCATTGCTTACCTACATTGGATTTTTATTTCGATTATCTTAACTTTCTAAACTGAAACTTTTGGCATGTGTTAAATAAGTAAGAACTGTGAACCCATAAAGAAGTTTGATTTGACAGAAGATGATACAACCCTTTCATAATTTTGTGGTTTTAGACTCGGAAGAACACAAAACTTGCACTGAATGATCTACTTTATTCATAGCTTTCCATTGCCTTTTTATAGCAATTACATGTACTGAAGCAAACGAAAAACTAGAGCACACGATCTCAACTAACCCAATTACGTAACTAAGAAAGCACAAACTGAATAGACCAATTCAAACTGGTCAGAACAAGTCTCTTATTTCTAGACTCTTAAACGACAAAGACTTCAAATAACCCACCAAATTTGATAAGTTAAACAATGTAATTGTTTAATTGTTTTTGGAGTAAAAGATTCAATTATCGAGAAAACAAGAACATTCATACTCTCTCTTTTTCTTTTTGTTGTTTAATGACCAGGTTAAATTTTGAAGCAAGTGTATTCATACTCTCTTTTTATTTTATTTTATTGTATTTAACATGTCTACAATATGTAAATAGAATACAAACCACAATGATTTTGTAGATCAGTTATTTAGTGTAACTTAATAATTTTTTTTGTAGATCAGTTATTTAGTGTAACTCAATCCTTTTTTTTTTTGGTAAGATATATTCCTCAATTAAATTAAATACATAGAAAATTGAGTTTTTATAGAATAAGCTTAGCCAGCGCATTAACTTCTTTATTGTTCTCTCAATATCTTGAACACAAGAAAAGATAATCAAGATATCATGTAGAATATTTTTTTTTTCTATTGAGTCTCCGATTTGATGGCTTTGATCAATTGTTATGAGTCCGAAGCTAAAAATAATTTGGACGTGGATCATCTCTAGGCCTTCACCAGTAAAATCAATCGTATAGAACTCAATCCTTAATCTTATAATTTAAGACATGAATCATCTACCACATTGGAAATAATAATTTAACACCTAAGTGAATCATCTACACCTAATTATTAAGCCGTATTACTTAATTATTATTGATAAATAATAATTTTTAGTATAATATATTTAAGAAAAATAATAAAATTTTTAAACATGATTAATAATAAAAAAAAACATAAATAACTACTAAATATAAATACTAAATAATTATTTAAATGTTAAACAAATAAATTTTATAGTGAAAAACAAAAAATTAATAATATTGGAAAAATAAATTTAGAGAATGATTTTTGTTTGATAATTGATGTGAATATATACAGGATTTGATAATATATATTTAGTTTACTGATTTTCCATTTTTAGATACTTTCATTTTTTAAATCAATCGTAACCACCCAAAATCACAAACACTTGCGGGAAGAAGCTTTTGAAATCTAACGATTTCGAACGATCCAAAACGGCGTGGAGCATTTTTTATGATTAGTACCAAACGCTAACAACCACAAACGCCCGCTACCAACCGTTAGACGGGTGAGAGCGGGAGAACCAATCAACACCTAAGTGAATCATCTACCACATTGGAAAAGATCCATTTAGATAACACTTGCATTTGATCCCTTATTCGTGCTTTCTTTTTATGTCCCAATATATTTTTTACTATCTTTCGAAACAAACGATCGACGCAAGAGAGAAGATTCGGGTAAGAGTGGTAGCCGTATACGCAAACATTGATCAGTACACGCAAATGTAAACACAAACAAGTTCTTGTAAATTTCCACGAAACATTGTCTCCAAAAATATTTTATCACAAAATTAGCATTTTTTCATTTTTTTCTTTTTACCAAAACGTGTAACAAATTTATATATTATATGATTACTTTTGATGCGTTTTCCATGTAAAAGATGGTCAACAAAAATGTGCCAATCTTCGATTCGATTTGTTTTATTCGTTATTCATTGAACCAAGTCACACACCGGTAACGTTACTAACGTGCGTCTCTCTCGGTTCAATAATTATGTTTGCGTAGACAATTTTTTAATATATATTATGTTCTTTATAATGGCATGTAATTATGATACTCACACATTACATGTATTTGTTTTTTTCCTTTTCTATCAATTTGGCATTTCATGGTTGTTATTTTAGAATTTTTGTAAATGTATCACTATTAACAAAAACTCTTTTTCAATATATACATATTCTATAGCACAAAATCTCCTTGGGTATAAAATCTGATATTCGAAAATCGATCCAAAAATTTTGAACCGAAACGAATAATCTTAAAACTCGAATGGATAATAAATTCTCTTATCCGAATTCAAAAAATTTCAACCAAACCGAATTAATAGTTATAAAACTCGAACGGATTATAAATTTTCTTATCCGAATTATCAGAATCCGTTTATATCCGCTATGAATACCCAAACATACTTCTGTCTTGTGGTCAAACAAAACAGTTTAAGCAAATCACATATATGGTTTCTTAGGAAATTTCTTCTATATATGCCCTAACCCCAAAATAAAACTACATAAATAATCTGAAAAAAAGATCATCAAACTAATAATAAATTAATAATTGCATTTTTTTAATGTGACTAGAATAACCAATTAGTATTACCCAACAGAAACAAAATGAAAGATGAGACTCTCTATTATCTTTATTCCCGTTCACCCTAATATGCCATTTTTATGGAAGATAAGTCTTATCTACCAAATGCTAAAGTTCTCCAGATCTCATTTGAGTCATTTGACTTATCCGATTATATTATTGTGCTATTTCTTCAAGCTTTCTTATATATATATATATATATATATATTTGGTTCCTTTTTCATAAAATAAATCTACAATTTATACATATATGCTAAAATGAATTACAGCTTTGTACTGTATTAGTTTTTTTTAGTAGAAAGAGGGAGACTATGTCTCCCAAATTGTATTAGAAAAAAACTATAAACGTACATTACGTGGTCGTGTTGACCCACTTACATCCTCAACCATAATCGACATCATATTCGCCGGTACAACATGAAACATATGAAACCCTAGAAAAAGAGAAAACGCATAGTTAGCTAGACCATGTAAGACGGTTAGCTTTCTTATACACATGATTAGTTCGGACAATCTAATCCTTGGATAAGAAACCATAGCACAAACATATTAGGAATATCGGATGAAACTCACGAATCCCTGTTGTTAAAAAACCCACAACCACGTTCGAATCCACTTCTAACTCCACACGTGTAGCCCGACGTACCCACGCCATGTAGAAACCATAATAGACCCCCATAACTCTACCATATGTGCTGAACAAATCCCAATATTCATTGCAAAACCCCCGCACCAACTTCCCATACTATCTCGCAACTTCCTATACAGTTTTGTACTGTATTAGTTCGAGTAGAGAGAATAGTCTATAATGTTTTAACTAGTGAACAGTTACTAAGAGCGAATTTCGAAAACTATTGTACACGCAACTTGATACGAAAACAAGAATTAATTAAAACGGAAAATTGTAGTTTAAAGATTATTAGGTAATTTGATTTAAATTACAATATAGAGTAATTTACAGGGTGATTGGTTTAAAATGTTGCTCAAAACGCAAAAAAACTTTAAAAAAAAAACAAAGTAATAAATTATTTATTCTTAGGAAAAATAATAATCATAATAAAATAAAATAAAACAAATGGACAGTGAGAAAAAATATGAAAACTTATAAGGCAGCTAAATAATTAAAAATCCAAAATTTAAAATAAAATAAAAAAATCTCCACTGTCTCCACCAATCACCTTCTAATAAAAGTGGTATAAAGTGACATTTTCTTACTAATTACGGTATACAATCTTAAATTTAAAATCAAATAACTATATTTAGTTTAAATAAATTATAACTTAGTTTGGAATAATATACTATAAATGTTACGAATTAAATTATTTTATTTTAATTTATCATATATCCATTTTTGCAGTATTAAAACCCGAATTTTCTTTGTTTCTTTCCTTTCTCGTTAATTCACCTTTTTCCACAATTTATATATCTCTCTCTTTCTTCACACCTCAGCTTCTGGTGTTCGTCTCTATCTCTCTATCTCCCCCAAATCTCAATCTTGGACTCCTTTGATTCCTCTTCTTTATATAAACACACACTTCTCCTCTTCTTCAATCTTGAACCATCACACACCACACACACATACACTTCTTCAATTTCTTCAGACTCATCATCATCATCATCATCATCATCATCATCAACCTTCAAGTTCTCAGTTATGGAAGAAGCTAAGGGTAATCAAAATCAATTTACGATCCTCTTCGCATTACTCAGTCTAGATCGAGATCGGACTATTTTTATTCTTTGATTTTGCTTAGTTCTGCTCCAGATTCGTTGTTTGAGAATTTTTGATTATTTCACATCTTCGCGATTTTGATTATAAATCTCGAATCAGATACTTTCTCAAGGTTGATTCAATTTTCAATTTCCCAGATCGGGAATCTTGAAATTTTCCTTGGATGTTTTGGAATTTTCTCTTCATTTGATTTCACATGCAGATGAGAAAATTTTACAAGTATGTATATGTCAAATCACAGATTACATGTGATTATATATCATCATCATCATCATCATCATCATCATCACACTGTACATATGCTTCACCGTAGAATTGATTTACTTATTTTTTTTTTTTTGTGGTCAAAATTGATTTGTGTTCGATTTTGACTTTTCATAGATTAGCAACAATGAGTTTCTAAGTTTTGTGTTATCTTAGCTTGAAGATTCCTTTGTTAGTGTGGTGTTTGCTTGATTCACAAGTAATGGTTTATGCTAACTTGGTTTGTGTGTAACCATGAAGAAGCTGTGTCGATTTGTTTTTGTGTTCTGAAGAGGATCTAATTGCCTTCTCTTGTTTGAAATGTGTAGTGGAAGCGAAAGACGGAACCATCTCTGTGGCTTCTGCATTTTCCGGTCACCAACAAGGTAATGGACCTTTAACAGTTTTGATGCATTACCTCTAGTGAGGAGTTATGATCAACAACATGTGATTCTTATAATGGCAGATGCATATATAATCGTCTTTCAAATGAAGATCATGTTTCTTTTAGGAACCTTTTGGCTTTGTGTAGTTTTTGCTTCCGGCTTAGTTAGTTGAAAATTTGGTGTGCTTGCTTGGAGAAGTTGTGTTGTTGATGTTTATGCTTTGTCTTTGATCAGCTGTGCACGATAGCGACCACAAATTCCTAACGCAAGCTGTTGAAGAAGCTTACAAGGGAGTTGATTGTGGTGATGGCGGTCCATTTGGTGCGGTGATTGTGCATAAGAACGAGGTTGTAGCTAGCTGCCACAATATGGTTTTGAAATACACAGACCCTACTGCACATGCTGAAGTCACAGCCATTAGAGAGGTAGAAAAAGAGTATTTATATGATTTGATCGATCAAATTTGTCAGTCACTTTGCTCTGGGAAGTCTTGAAACTGAATAAAACTGTTTATGGAATAAATGATTTGAAACCGTTGTGAAAATGCAGGCATGCAAGAAACTTAACAAAATCGAACTATCAGAATGCGAGATCTACGCATCTTGTGAGCCATGTCCCATGTGTTTCGGAGCCATCCATCTATCGAGACTCAAGGTAAAAACGTAGAAACTCGTCATTTGTATTCTCCTTCATTATCATGATGAGTACTCACTTCTCTACTTGTAAACAGAGGTTGGTTTACGGAGCTAAAGCCGAAGCAGCTATAGCCATCGGGTTCGATGACTTCATAGCTGATGCGCTAAGAGGAACCGGGGTTTACCAAAAATCCAGCCTGGAGATCATAAAAGCAGACGGGAATGGCGCTGTTATTGCAGAACAAGTCTTCCAGAACACTAAGGAGAAGTTCCGTTTATACTAAAATCTCTTCTCCTTCATCACATTCTTCTTCCTCTTCTCCTCCTTCATGATGGTAACTAGAAGAAGTAGAAGAAGAAGAGTTGCACTTGCCTTTAACTAAATAAATCTCTGTTTCAAAATTGTTCATTTTATAAACAGAAGAAAAAAAAAAAAAACTCAATTTCGGTTCTTGTTGACATGCTTTGTATTTACTTTCTCCATTTGAATTAAACTGGTAAATACTTGTTTCTCTGTCAATATCTTCATTTTTAATTTCTGTCAAGAAACCAAGTTTTAGTTTTACACTAATAAATCGAATCTTTTCTTCGCTATACTTTCGTGGAACTAAAAAAAATGGCTCTATTTGGAACTGTAGTGGTTCTGGCTATTAGTGTATTTGGAATTGTATGGTAAAAGTTACTCATTTTGATAAGAAGAATCGTTTATTGTTGGTTGGTTCTTGGCGGTATATGCATCTTCGGTCAGTCTTTGTCAAAGGATTTTCATAAATGAAGAAATCTTGTCAGTTTGTTGCAATTAATTAATTTCAGGTTAAATTGTTTTTTCTTAATTTTTATTTTAAAATCTTGTTTAAAGTTGCGACTCCTAATTTTATTAACAGTAATAAATTTTGTATTTTTATGAATTGATTAAATATTTTATTCTAAAATATAAATTAATAAAAAATTAGAAAGAACATTATTTAACTTTGATTCAAACCGTCTTTCTACTGTTATTTTTATCATTTTCTACAATCATTTTTCCGTAACAGCTATAAAATAGGGAATGCTCTTAAATACCACTAAAATATGTATTTTTCCTAAAATATTATTATAAAGTTTATTTTCAAAAATACCATTAAAATACAATTTTTTCAAAAATACCACAAACTTAATTTTTTAACAATCAAAATTAATTGGCGAAAAAAGAAAAAAAAACAATCAAAATTAATTTCTAAATCCTAAATACTAAACATTACCCCCAAAAACAATACCCTAAATATAAACTATCAACCCAAAAAATTCCACATCTTCAAAATTCAATTTTTTGTATGAATGATTTTTTGAAAAAATAAACGACATCATTTCTCACTAACAAATATGATTCCAAACAATTCCATATCGTTTTAGCATTGAACGACGTTGTTTTTCACTAACAAATATAATTAACGATGGGTAGCTGCTCTGTCAACGAATTGAGGATATGGTGTTCATTTCGGCTTTATCAACGAAAGATAATGTTTTGAAAACTAAGTTAACGAAAATTTCATGTTTTCAATGACTATATAGAAAGTTCGTGATTTAAATGGCTAAAATTTGAAAGTTCGTGATTTAAATAACAAAAAAAGTTGTGGTATTTTTGAAACAAAAACTTATATTGTTATATCTAAAAATGTTTTTCTTAAAAAAAAATATTTTAACCCAATGGTCATCATCATCATTCATCAGACCCTCGTCACTTTTCGACAAAACTCATATCCAATTATCCATCATATGCACACAAATCACGTTTAAGAAAACGCGTTTTCTGTTTCATAGCGGTTGCGGTTATAGACCATTGACTTTTTCGAAAGAATCACAGATCACGCTTCAACAAAACCGCACCAACCACACCCAAAGCACGGGTTAACGATAGGAACAAACAACAACAAACACTGGACCACTTGCCCTGCAACTGCAACAAACACCCCCTTAGTCATTAATAATAATTACACACCTCACCAAAATCCCCAAACTACCCCTCCTCATTTCCAATATTCTCATTACCCTACCACCCCAACACAAACGTATCAATATTCCCTCCTCTCTCTGGATCTGATTCGATCGATTTACAAATTTCTCTCTCGCTTACGATGGCGTCGGATCAACGCGATACTGTATTCTCCGTTGAATCACCGGATCTAGACGACGGTGGTGGTGGTGGTGGTGGTGGTGGTGGTGGTGGCGAAACTGAATCAGACGAAGATGTTGTTATACCTGAACAAAACGACGTCGAAGAAGACGATCCAGAATACGAAGATCTGAATTCTCCATCTATGGTTTCAGCAATTTCAACAGCTCCGACCGTTATTAAATCATCTTCCTCTACAGGTACCGTAACCGTCGCTCTTCCCGCCGGATCCGCCGTACCTGTAGCTTCAATTCCGTCGGATTCTGATCAGAAATGGCATCGTATGACTGAGATCGTTCATCAGAGACCACCGATCGATGATTCTAGACGGCTTTTTCAGAGGTTATGGACTGACGAAGACGAGATCGAGCTTCTCCGTGGGTTTCTTGATTACATAACGAACCACCGTGGGAACAGCTCTCATCCGCCTGATACGGCGCCGTTTTATGAGCAGATCAAATCGAAGCTTCAGTTGGAGTTTAATAAGAATCAGCTTGTGGAGAAGCTGAGGAGGTTGAAGAAGAAGTATAGGAATGTGATGAGTAAGATTAGTTCTGGTAAAGAGGTATTCTTCAAAAGCCCTCATGATCAAGCTACTTTTGATATCTCTAGGAAGATTTGGAATCAAACTGGGAAGATCATTGGGTTTGAAGATAACAATGTTATGGATTTTGAGGAAACTAATCATGTAAATAACCACAACACTAATAATGGTGGTAGCTCGAGTTTCAATATCTCTATTGCTAATGCGAATGTGGATGTTGATTTGGAAAACGGGTTGGAGAAGAAAGTGACGATGAGTAGGAAACGGTCACGGTCGAGGATTGGGAAGATCGATGAAGATAAACCGATCCTCGCTCCGTGCGACGGGGGATTGCCGAATGCTGTTAATCTTAACGAGAATGTGGCTGCGGTTGGCGATTTTATCGACGGGAGGAACCTAGGGGGATTGATAGAAGAGACGGTGAAGAATTGTGTATCGCCTATGATTAAAGAGATGATGAACGGTACAACAGGGATGATGATGGCTGCAATGGGTGGGTTTCCGGGAGGTGGTAGTGCTCATTCTCTAGGTGTGTTGAGTCCGATGCTAATCCCGTCGATGAATCAAGGGTTTGGAGGTAAAGGAGCAGGTGACGAACGGTGGAGGAGACAACAGATTCTTGAGTTGGAAGTGTATTCGCGGAGATTAGAATTGGTTCAAGAGCAGATTAGAGCCACTGTGAATGAGTTAAAGACATTGCCTAATGGAGGATGATGAACAAAAGAAGGGAGTTTGTTATAAGATCTATAAGTTATGAGTAAGATGAAGAAGGAAGAAGGAAGAACATGAATGTTGTCTTGTGGTATGGTGATGAGGTATAGTATTAGCAAATTATAAAACTAATAATCTGAGTACTGAAAATTTCTGATGGTGATGAAATCTTTCTAGGTTTTTCTTTTTTAGTATTTTTCTTGATTGATCTTTTTTAATCTTGTTGATTAGGGGTGAATGAATGCTTCTAGGTGGGTTTGTGCATAACCTTTGTATTAGTCTATTAGATTATAGTTTTTGGTAGAGTTCAATAAAAAAAAAAAACAAGAGAACTCTCGAGAGGTATTATTTATATAAAAGGACAAGCAAATAATGTTTATGTGTGATGCATATAATATGATCATTATTATATTAACATGTATTTTTTTGGAGTTTGAACTCTTTGGTGTGATTAGTGATGTCTTCTCCTAATTACATGTTGCATGTTATATCTATTTGGTAATCAATTTGTTAATTATGTACATTAAAAGACTGTGTAATGTGTTTGTGAAGATAGAAGTACATTCACACGATTTGGGCAATCAGAACAACGACTACGTTTGCAATTAGCTGTGCATATACCTTGAAGAATGAGAAGATTGGTTTAAGCTTTTAAAGACAAAATCTTAAATGTTATCTTCACATTGAAGACAAAAATGTATAAAAACGCAAAAACATATGTACCAAACCAGAAGCATGGATCGGAACATAAGCTGTCCATTTTAAGCATAGCCGTAGATTTTAGTCTCCATACAAACTTTTTTACCTTACGATGCTGTATTCAATTTATGCCTACGAGACAAACTTGTCATTCCTTTTATACTCCTCAATTCTATTACAATCGTAGATAGGCATGGGCGTTCGAACTTTTTTATCAGATCGGATTGAGATGTTTAGAAATTGATGTTTTTTGGATCAGACCGGTTCAGTTTTTTTTGTTTCGAATCCAGATCGATTTACAAGTTTTATTGAAAATTCGAATTGTAATCGAAAAATAGATAAGTTCAGTTTCGGGTCAGGATTTGAAACTAATACTTGAATTATCCGAATTACCCGATCAAATCCGAAATATCTGAATTACCCGGTTCAAATGATCTGAATTAAATAACTAACCAAATCCAAATTGAGCATAAAAATAATAATATGAACGTATCGATTCAGTTTAGCCGATATCCAAATGGATTTCGATGTAGCGAATTTCCTATCAAATTTTGGTTTACCCGGTTCGAACTGAAATTCAAATCACATCCTATATAAATCATATCGGGTTCTACCGTTTTACTAAGTAAGCAAAACCGGTTTGGATCGGATTTTCGGATTCGGTTTATATGTCCACTCGTAACCGTAGCCTTATACACTTAAATGTTATTTTCATATAACGCAAAGGGCACGAACTGTCTTCATACTTCACAATTTACATCGTGTGTTCATCACCACATGTTAAGTATCTTCAACCGACCTTCATTCTTCATACACTACTTTTGGAGAGAGATCATATCTTCAATGACAATCATTATCAACCATGGTGGTCCATAATTCATCCTAGGATTGTAAAAGCTAGATTTTAGTTAGTTCTTCCATGTGAACGCCTTACTTTAAAAAAAGGAATATCCAATTTTTATAGGTTAGGTTTGATCCTCTTTGTAAGAAATACCAAAACCTCTAAACTAGATATTGGGATTATAAGAAAACAAATTTATAAAAAAATGATTTTGTGTTCTTGTTTATTTGCCACACTGTGTTTTACAAGTTTCTGAAACGGAAACATTAATTTCGAAATATTTAAAATAAGTGAAAATAAATAATCTCCTTAAAGAGTTAAACGAATATGTAAACCCTTACCACTAATATATACATTTCTAGCCATAATACAGACTGCAAACACAAACATAAATCCAAATTTTAAGTTAAGAAAAAATAATAACATCGCCACAATCACATCCACTGTGGTTGACTGGTTGCCATTGCCATCACAAAAATGCCACCACTACCATCATCATTATTGGCAACCACAACTATTATTGTCATCACCACCACCACCACCATTGTTGTCAACATTATCATCGTCACTATCTCCATCTTCGTTCCTACCCATGCCCATGGTTACGGTTAACACGGTTATGGTTAAATAACCACTGGTTAACGGTTACAATTTTTTTGAACCCTTAACCATCTATATATACGGTTAAGACGATTACAGTTATATACAGTTACAATTAATTACAGTTATGGTTAAATACGGATATGGTTATTTCATGATTATTATAATATTAATATTAGAGACAAAATCTTATGAAATACTATTTATTTTACAAGTAAAAAATATATGTGAATTCAAATATTTATTGTGAATTAGTTAAATCTGGGTATTGGATCGAAACTGAGAAACTCAACATCAAATACACACGGTAATAAGAATAAAAATAGTTTAGTATGAAATGTTTTGATTACTTAGGAGTTGAACTTGTTGTGTTGCTTTAATAAAGTGAAAATTTTATCCGAACATTTGATGTGTCTTTTCATTGTATACAGTTATAATATAAGTTATTTTAATGATTTAAATGTACGGTTAGCCGTACAATTAACCAGCAGTTTATTATGGTTATGGTTAATTAATGGTTTCAGTTAGTATTTTTTTAACCATAACTAATTTACTTGTACGGTTAACGGTTACGTTTTTAACCGTTTTATACGATTGCGGTCCGGTTACGGTTTATAAACGGTTCAGTTACAGTTAGAAATACGGTTAAGATTAGCTTTTGGTCATGCCTAAATAATCTCGCAAAGTCAAATATAATACGCAATATATATATAACATGTTGTCATCACCGTTACATTTGTAAAATGTTAATAAAATGTATATTAACTCGAAGCTCCGGCAATGAGGAGACCAAATCTACAATTTAAACTTCTCTTTTTGACCAAACTACAATTTAAATTTTAAAAATCTAACTTATACATGTAAACATAGAAACATTTAAAAAATATTTATAAAGGTTATATGTTATATTGCGTATTATTTTCGACTTTGATGAATATGCATTTTTTTTTTTGCGGTAAAAAGGCAAGAATTACGAAAAATGGCGAATTGGATGGTTTTTTTCACAAAACCTTAAAAAACTGTCGACTACCAAAACACCAAAGGTGACGGGGTAGCTTACTACGACGATTATGGAGGCTTGTGATCGACGCAGTGAATAGCTTTATTGTATCTTAGAGATATCACTAGGAAATGCATAACCACAATATGCAATGTTGTCATGTTTACATATATTACAACAATTATTGGTTTACTTCACTGTATACTTTTTGTTTTCTTTCTTTCTCCCAAAACGTATAATTATATAGATAATACAAACTCAATTCTATCAACCACTCAATACTAATCTACATTACATTATATATATGTGTATGTCTTTGTGTATACATATAGCCTTGTGTGGTTTTAGATTTAGCGGTCTTTTGTCTCTTCTTCTTTGAATTTTTGTCTAAAGTCTCAAAGGGTACGATTTTGGTTCTTTCTTGTTTATCAATAAAAGCTAATAATGTAGTTCTACACTGTTCGTTCTACGCTCTATGGTCATTGTAGATCTTATAATAACTCAATTTTTTTGATATTTTAGTACCCCAAATATTATCTCTGCAGGAGATTTAAAGACAAACCAATATGGTAGATCGGTGTTCGATCAAGAACGATATCACTCAAGTAAATATCTCCAACTTCTTCATCTCTATGTAATTTTGCTTCTTTTTTTTGGATAAAAATTAAAAGCATGTTCAAAATTTTGTTGAGGCTTTTTAGTATATTTTTGTGCATTTTGTGAAGTTGATAGGTAACACACCAATGGTGTATCTGAATAAAATTGTGGACGGTTGCATGGCTCGTATCGCTGCCAAGCTCGAGATGATGGAGCCTTGCTCTAGCATCAAAGACAGAATCGCGTATAGTATGATCAAAGACGCTGAAGAGAAAGGATTGATTACTCCCGGAAAGGTTAATAGAAAACATTTTACAAAATCATTGACCGGTACTAGTCACCTAGGCCATTAAAACTCACATTTGGAAATTTAAAATGTTTTCGCTTTTATTAGAGTACACTGATTGAGGCAACGGGAGGTAACACCGGGATTGGTTTAGCTAGCATCGGGGCATCAAGAGGGTATAAAGTGATACTTCTGATGCCTTCAACAATGAGCTTAGAAAGGAGAATCATCTTGAGAGCATTAGGGGCAGAAGTTCATCTCACAGACATGAACACGGGAATTAAAGGACAGTTGGAGAAAGCTGAAGATATACTAAGCAAAACTCCTGGTGGTTACATACCACACCAGTTTATAAATCCTGAAAACCCCGAGGTTATATATCTATAATATCATGCATCCAAGGCAATTGTATATTATTTGGAATGTATCTATCTTCTTTTTTTCTTATGGTTGAATCCAATCTTGTTGTTTCTTGCAGATTCATTATAGAACCACTGGTCCGGAGATTTGGAATGATTCAGCGGGGAAAGTAGATATCTTGGTCGCGGGTGTTGGAACTGGTGGAACGGTTAGTGGAACAGGGAAGTTCCTCAAGGAGAAGAATAGAAACATTAAGGTTCAAAAACTTCACTAACCCTTAAAAATGACCGTTAAACTTTGGATTTTTTCGAATTTAATTGATCAAGTTGAGTCTTGATCAATAGGTTTTTGTGGTAGAACCAGCAGAAAGTGCAGTACTCAGCGGAGGAAGACCAGGTGAGGAAAGAAACATATTTCTTGTGTTTGAGACTTGAGTATCTCTAAATATAATCATGGTTGATGATTTTGTATTTTTAGGTCCACATTTGATCCAAGGAATTGGCTCTGGTGAAATTCCAACCAATTTGGACTTAACCGTCGTTGATGAAATCATTCAAGTAAGTAGCGGACTGATAATATCGACCACTGTTTAAGATAGCGTTAGGCGGTAAGCGTGTGGTGACGCAACGCCTAGAATGTACGCTTAAATCGATTAATGTTTAAACAAAAATATTAAATACATATAAAATTAACAGATTAATGTTTATAACTATTTATATGGAGAAAAACTTAATAATCTAAATTTCTATAGTTGAAAATAGAAAAATACATTGAAACGAAGTTTATGCAATTTTAGGCGGTTGTCTATGTACCATCTGAATGTTTAACGCCTAGATGACCGCCTAAACCGCTTTTTAGAACATTGTATCGACTTTTCCATCATAAAACCATATTCTGAGATATCACATTGATTGGTTAAGGTGACGGGTGAAGAGGCCATTGAAACAGCCAAGCTTCTTGCTATCAAAGAAGGATTGTTGGTACAGTTGGTTTTAATGTTCTTTTCTTGGTACAAATCAGAAACTAAAATATCAAAATTTTTGATAAAAATGTGATGAAATTCTTATAGGTTGGAATATCTTCTGGAGCCTCAGCAGCGGCTGCCTTAAAGGTTGCAAAGAGGTCAGAAAACAAAGGGAAACTCATTGTGGTAAGCTTTGTCTTGACTCTTTTACTGACCATAAACTTTTACTTAGCCGAAACCAAACAAATCGTCTCGTTTGTAGGTGATTTTTCCTAGTGGAGGAGAACGTTATTTATCGACTGAATTGTTCGATTCAGTCAGATATAAAGCAGAGAACTTGCCAGTTCAATGAGTAGTATCGTAGGACTCCGAGATGTTGGTACCAAGATCACACTTTGATTATTGTAAAGAGTTACATATCTTCCATGATGATCAATTATGAGTTGTTCATTAAGTATTTTTCGATACAATCCACCCGGTCTAAATTTAGTAGAGAAGATCCTGATCATATTGTTGCGATTTGAGCCAATGATCCAATCAATAGACCTTACTAATCACGAGTTGATCTTAGATACTTTAGTCATATTAGCAAGATTTGGCCTTAAACAATTCACTGTCAATACTCAATAATGTGTTCTTGGAGAACATACAAAAGAGAGACAATGTAGACAGAAAAAGTCTTATTGTTATTGTTAATTGCTCTGTTTTAATGCAGAGCTTCTAATTTATACAATTAGCTCACTAACAGTCCTTATATTAGTCTTTATTACACACGTACCAAGACCCTCTGTACGAACAAGAGTATCTTCTATGTTTTATTTTTTTTATTAGCTCTTCTATGTTGTGGTCCGGGAAAAATATATGGATCTGAAATCCATATCCGAACCTGATTTAAAAAACCCTAATTGAATCCATACCCGATAATAGAAATTACCTGAATAGGTCTAGGACTTATTAGTTTTGGATACCCGAATTCGATCGGTATTATCCGAAATCCAAAAAAACACAAACAAATTTGATGGTCTATAAGTTTTTGTGTAAATGTGTATAACTCTTAGGATTTATCATCAAGATTACTAAATTATCTCGGTTATTCTTTTAAAAATTTGATTACATCATTATTTTTTTATTACTTAATTTTCTTAAGACATGAATTTTAAGTTGCTTTGAACCTTTAATGGTTTTTGAATATTTTCTTTGTTTTGCTTGGTTTATAACATTAAGTTCGGGTTTCTTAACGATCGGATTGATTTTGGATTGTTTTTTGTTTAGATTCGGATAAAAAAAATCAAAATCAAACCTATTTTCAAAGTGTATTTCCATTATTACCCGAACCGAACTAAACTCAATGGATGTTTATCTGAACACGAAGCCGAAATACCAAAAATCCGAAATACTCGACCTAAACTCGATAGGATACCCGTACGCTTAGGCGTAGGATTTTGTTCTTTCCTGAAATATTTTCTTTGCAGCCTTTTTCTTTTTGGCAGTTTATAAATATTTTTCTGTATAACAAAAAGTACGTTCACGTGATTTGGGTTTGGGCTACCAGAGCAAGAATTACGTTTGCAATTGTGTAACTATTTGTACCAACAAAAATTTTATGTAATGACAAAAAACATAATGTTAAGAAGCTTGAATTGTTTACAATTTTGTTATATTATCCGACCGTTTCAATCATAATCATATCCAGATAACATAGAAGGATTAGTCTTTTAATCACAGAAAATGACTATTATCCTCTCAAAGCTTTTAAAATATTAGTGTTAATTAATCCAAAAAGAAAATAGTTTACTAAACTATTAGATTTGTTTTCACATTAGACAGACACACACTTGTAATTAATTTGTAATTATTATTTCACACACTAAAGACAAATTCAAATTCAAATTTATCAAGTGGTAAAATATCTTACGCAAAGCCTATAAATATAAACTTCAAGTAAATTCATATTTTGGTTAATTGGTTTCATTGGCTAGATTTTGTTTGTCCATATCTATAAAGTTATAATAATATAATCTATGTTTTGTTATAGAAATTGTAATTGTATATTGGAAATGAACGTTTCCTCCACTCAAGTTTCAATAATGCAAAAGATGACATAAACTCGTTTTCATCTTACAGTGTGCACCACATGCGAAGTAGGGTACTCTATATATACAATTACAACGACTCTACAACACTAATCTTGAGGATTTAGTCTTGTCTTTTTTTTTCCTCATCTTCTTCACTAATTATATAATTAGGTTAATCTTCAAGAAGGTACGACTTTTTCTTTAATTTTTTCTTAATTTTGTTGATATTTGTTTAGAGAAATCTTGTTTATAAACTACCATTTCTTGATTTTTGTATCAAATTTTACAAATCTTGTTTTGACTGTTTAAAGAGGTTCCAAATGAATAGTTTTAGTTATGAACTTATTAACCCAAAGTGACCATTAAAGGTTTTAAATCTTGAGGAGTTTCAGGAAACAAAACCAACATGGGAGATCGATGCATGATCAAGAACGATGTTACTGAAGTAAAACATCATCTCTTGTTCCTTTGGTACGAATTTGCTTTTCTTGAAACAAAGAAAAAGTCTAAAGTTGTTTAGTACTATGTTTTGTGTAGTTGATAGGTAACACACCAATGGTGTATCTTAACAAAGTTGTTGATGGTTGTGTGGCTCGTATCGCTGCAAAGCTTGAGATGATGGAGCCTTGCTCTAGCGTCAAAGACAGAATCGCGTATAGTATGATTAAAGATGCAGAAGAGAAAGGACTAATTACTCCAGGAAAGGTTAATCATATAGTTTCTTAATCTTTTCAGTATGAATTTTTCACTTATGAAATTTGAAAATGTTTTTTTTTTCGGTTTCAAGAGTACATTGATCGAGCCAACGGCTGGTAACACCGGGATTGGTTTAGCTTGTATTGGAGCCGCAAGAGGCTATAAAGTGATCCTTGTGATGCCTTCTACTATGAGCTTAGAAAGAAGAATTATTCTAAGAGCATTAGGTGCTGAGCTTCATCTCTCAGACTATCGTATTGGCCTTAAAGGAATGTTGGAGAAAACCGAAGCGATATTAAGCAAAACTCCTGGTGGTTACATTCCACAACAGTTTGAAAATCCTGCAAACCCAGAGGTCTATTAAATATCATGCATCTCTTTATGAATCCTCGATCTTTTGGTTACGATTGAATGCAAGTTTGTATCTTGCAGATTCATTACCGAACCACGGGGCCGGAAATATGGAGAGATTCAGCTGGGAAAGTAGATATATTGGTAGCTGGTGTTGGGACTGGTGGAACAGCTAGTGGTGTAGGAAGGTACCTCAAGGAGAAGAATAAAGACATTAAGGTACAAAAACTTCACTAATTCTTGAAAACAGCCGTAAAAACCTGAGTGTTCTTTCATAATTTGGTTACAATCTTGATCATTAGGTTTGTGTGGTGGAACCTTTCGAAAGTCCAGTACTGAGCGGAGGCCAACCAGGTCAGAACATCAATATTTGATAGATCATATGCCATCCAACTTACATATATAGTGATAGCATTAAGCCATTATAACATAATGTAGCAAAACATATTCTAACGCCAAGTCTCTAACACATAACGCATAACCTTAAGCTTTTTATGCTTGTACAAGAATTAATATAGTTCTCCAAGTCATCTGAAAGCATCATTCTTGCGTCCGAGTTCTTGCATCTTCTAATCGTAATATCGGTTATCGGGATTTTTCATGTTGTAGGTCCACATTTGATCCAAGGAATTGGCTCTGGTATCATCCCATTCAATTTGGACTTAACCATTGTTGATGAAATTATTAAAGTAAGTAGTCTGAGATGATCTATACTTCTTGATCATAATGAAACAATGATCTAATATTTTTCGCAACCTATTGATTTAGGTGACAGGTGAGGAAGCCATTGAAACAGCCAAACTTCTTGCCCTCAAAGAAGGATTACTGGTACAAATCCGCCAACATGTTCTTTTTTTCGCGGTACAAACCCGAAAATAGTACTGGAGTATCTAAAAAATGTGATCATTTTATTTGGTAGGTGGGAATATCCTCTGGAGCTGCGGCAGCTGCTGCGTTAAAGGTTGCAAAGCGGCCAGAAAATGCTGGGAAACTCATTGTGGTAAAGCTCTGTCTCTGACTCTGAAATGGCCATAAGCTTTGATTTAAACCGAAATTAAATCGGGATTATTGAATTTTCGCGGTTATTGTCTGGTTTGCAGGTGGTTTTTCCAAGTGGGGGAGAACGTTATCTATCGACTAAACTGTTCGATTCGGTTAGATATGAAGCAGAGAATTTGCCTACTGAATGAATTGGACTGGGACATGTGATTCAGTTTGGTTTGGTTAGAGATGTTTCATGTCAATAGTATAGTTTGATTACTTACTGGTCATTGTAAAATCAATAAAAGTTATATATTCTAATGATAAATAATTATATAATTGGATTGTTTTTCATTAACTACTTCCATCGACGATCCCTAATGTAAAGCATGATCTTTAATTTAAGTGGCTCGTTTGATTTTATAGAAGAAATATAGCTTAACCTTGAGTCTACAAAAACAGAACTTTTTTTTTGGGTCATCTGTTATTACTTATTAGTAATACAACAACTTGATAGAGTACAAGAGAGAGTATAAGAGAAGCAATTAACATACGAGCTCCAGTTCCATTGCAGGGAAAACAAAGTGAGCAAAGTAACACACTGAAAACATGGACATGACACACATCTCAGCAAAACCACAAAGAAACCAAACCAAGAGTTTCCAATGCTCTTTTACATTATGATCATTGGACCAAAGTTAAATCATAGATCCTTTAGAAAGGAAATACTCTCAATGTGTTGAGGTGCGATATATGGACAACACATTCACCACCAGCATTGTATATAAATCCATAAGAGCACATAAACTCTTCATCGTCTCCTATTCCTAGGAGCCTAACTCTTCTCATTTTCTTTGTTTCAACACTAAAGTAGAAAATGTAGTGACAACATCATTGGGGCAATAATGATCTCACCAGCCTTGTTGATGCCAAAAATAGTTATTATGCAATTCCTAACATAATCCCACGGAGAATAGGGAAAAACGAAACATTGCATTGTTTTGTCTTGTAGGTTGATGCTTTATTTTGTTGCTTCTATGTAGTCTCCGAAGGATGAAACATTATTAGATAATAAGTAATATTATAAGTTGCAAAACCATAACTTGAACTCTCCAAGCTGTTTTGTAAGGTAAGCGTATGAAACAGCCATGAAAAATGATTTTTTTTTTTTGTTTTTTTGCTATTATTTTAAAGATTTCTAGCCATGTTAATTCTGAATCTAGTATTTATAATGTAAGGACTAGGGATAGGGTTTATAGGGTAAGCGGCTACGGTTGCTTGAGGATAAAGTTATGAAGATTGTGAAAAACCTGTATATTACTTTGTTTGATTTACGATAAATAAAAATAACATTTATTACAGATTAATAAAAGGCTAAGTATCCGAGAATTGCAATCAGGTTCTAATTTAAGCATATAAACCGATCCGAATTTTAATATTACACAATTATCTTTAATGACATTTGATAAGTAGCTAACAACAAATGGTAGTTTTTGGAAATCGATTAAAACAATAGGTGGTCACAAAAATGTACTGCAAAAATAATAAGATAGATTTTCATTTTAATTAATTATCTAGGGAAAAAATTCAACCCAAAAATTTGAGTGAGTAAGTTTATAACAAAAATTATGTTTTATTATGTCATTTTGGAAAAAATATCCTTTTTCCATTTTAAAATTACGTTTTAATTTGTAAATTACTAAAATAATTTCACAGAAAGTTATTCATAACTAAAAATAGAGAATTTTGAGATATACCCCTTTCCAAAAATAACTGTTTCTCTATCAATTTTCAAAATTAAACATGTTTAAATAAGAAAAATTATAAAGTTTTATATGGTTTTAGGTAGTTCTAGATAATAAAGACTACTGAGAGATTTAATCCAAATAATTTATAACGTTTTAGAAGGTTTTATATCGTTTCTAAAATATTTACGAAGTTTTTAAAAGGTTCTGAAAACTAAAATGGTTTACAAGGTTTTTTAAATAGTTTTTATAAGTTATTTATGAAAAATGTATATAAATTTTATACACATATAAAGGTAATTTGTATGTATATTTATAAGATGACACACATATTTGGATAAATTTCAATATTTTTAGTGATATTTTTGATAAATTTTGAAAATTGAGTATTTTTAAAAAGTGGTATTTGAAAAGGAGTATTTTTGAAATTCTCCCATAAAAATATAAATTTATTGGTGATAACTTAATTTTCAGAATTTGTTTTTTTGATAGGTAGAATTAATAATGATCAAATTAACTACAATTTTTTTATTATCGTTATTATTTTACAAAAAAACATAAAGAAACTTATGATTCTGTTATATATTAAAAAAAACAAAATAATATATTTTTTAAATACTTAAATTTTATAGTCTATATTGTACATCAAATACTTGTACAGCTTACATATATTGAATAGTTTGATAAGATATGATAATATATAAACACAATATGTATATTCATTTTAATTTAACTAGGAATTAACCCGCGTACACTGACAGGACAATATCAAATTATATATACTGATGTTAAACTTTTTAATTTAAAATTAAAGTTATATCATTTAAAATGTTAGTGTTTTCTATTTAATTAGTAATTAAAAAAATATAATTTAGTAGCTTAGTATTGTAAATATTCATTAGAAGTTTTAAAGAAGATTAACATTTGTTTTTATAGATAACAAGTTTCAAATTTCTTACAGTTTTTCTTTAGTATTAAAGGTATGTGATCAAACTTTGGGTGTTTTTAATTTAGATTCCCTCAGTATGTGGGTGTCCGATTCTACACTCATATATTTTTTTATTCGTGGGTATAAAATCTCAAGAAAAATTCCAATGCATAAAATACGTATGAAAATAATGTAGAAATGTATGAAATATATAGTGAAAGTTGTGTATAATATTGACGTTGCTCAAAGATTTTATCGAATAAAGAGAAGAAATAATAATTGATATAATTATTATTAGAAAATGTTTGTATCTAAAATTGTGATGAAAAATGTCAAACTATCTTTTTTTTTTTAAGCCTTCACCTTTCTTTTATAGTCTCTTCCTTTTTTATTGGGTGTCTTCATTTGATCGTTTAATCTTTTGACTATTTTCATTAATGCATATGCATTTACTTTATAACGTTTTGAAATTAATATGACATAGTCTCATTTTTGGCCTTCCTCCCGTCATCGTTCAATATGATCTTTTCGAACTCTTGCGATGCTCCTCGAGCTAGATCACTTCGATGCCGAACTGTTCGCCGGTCTCCCCGACTCTTGAAGAACTCCTCAAGATATAATTATATATATATTTTATATTATTCTACCATGCATTTATAGTTTACTTTCATTTTAAAACTCATTACCACAATTAAGAACTTATAGTATGATTAGTTTTAAATTTATTGTATTAAAGTTTTGAATCATATTATTATTACTAATACGATTTCTTAGTATTCAATTTTTTATTACTATGAAAACCAAATCTATGTTAAAATTATGTAAAACTCTTTCTTTGTCTCCAAGGGTGTGATTTTCAGTATTTTTGAGAAATACCCTTTTTGGTGTACCCTTTTTAAAAATACTCCTCTTTTCTATCCATTTTCAAAAATACCCCTTTTCAAATATGAAAAATTATAAACTTTTATATGGTTAATAAGGTACATCAAGATCATTTTTACTACTGCGTGACTAAATCCAAATATTTATAAGGTTTTAAAAGGTTCTAAACAGCATTTATAAGGTTTTAGAAGGTTTTTATAAGGTTTTTAAAAGGTTTACAAAGTTTTTATAAGGTTTTTAAATGATTTTTAAAAGGTAAAAGGCAAATTTCAAGCCGAACAATTTCAAAAGTGTATTTTTATACATCAACTTTGATCATGTGTGAATTTCAACCTAAACTAAAATTTTTATTTGAATAAACAACATGAACTATCAAATTTGTGCCAAATATTAAAAAGGTAAAACGAAAAATCTCTTTTGCATTATTTAAGTTATACACCAAATATTGAAATTAATTGAAATTTTTCTTTTTGCATGTTCATATTAGTTTAAATTAGATACAAAATTTTAAATTAAAAACATAAAATAAGTTTTGACACATGGCAGGTGGCTCAGCAAAAAGTTTACAAGTGGCATATGACTCAACAAAATTTGCATACATGGCAGCTAACTGACCGTAGTTGACCAAAATAATTCCGGTCAATGTTGATTTTAGCACAAATTTGATAGTTCATATTGTTTACTCGAAAAAATATTTCGTTCATGTTGAAATTTCCACGTTACCAAAGTTGAGCTATAAAAGTACACTTTATGATCTATGTGTGGAATATTCGGGTATTTGACACGTTATCATCGTAGTTAACCAAAATAATTCCTGTCAATGTTGATTTTTGCACAAATTTGATAGTTCATGTTGTTTATTTGAAAACAATATTTAGTTGATGTTGAAATTCACGCGTTATCAAAGTTTAGGTATAAAAATACACTTTAAAAATTGTTGAGGTTGAATTTGTCCTTTACCCCTCGATTTGTCTCTGTCAACTCTGTTTCACTAGAAGATTTCAAAATAATCCAACAAATACTGAACCTCTTGCGACTGGGCCTTTACCAAGCCCAATTAAAAGAGTAACGACGATGCAACACAACTATTCCGCCGCCGGAACGTCAAACACGGCGACTCTCACCTTTAGGAATTATTGGCCGACGATATTACCTACAGCAGCTCCGGCGGTGGTACTCCCAAAACCAGAGGAATAATTGTGACGTAGTCAAAGGCAAAAAAACTCAGTCCGTGAAGCTGAAGAATTATGTGAGTTCGAAGAAAACGACATAACAAGGTACATCGAAATCAGCCTATCCTCTTGCTAATGATGTAAACTGTGAGAGGTTTTCTCCTCAACATCAAGCTTATTTGGCTTCAATTAATTTGGGAGTGGAACCGAAGTCTTTCAAACAAGCTATGGAGGATGAACTATGGATTAACCCTAAACCCTAAACCCTAATAACGAAGTCGATCATGGACAGTTGGGGATTTGCCACCACAGAAAAAGGCGATTGAGTGTAAGTGGGTGTATAAGCTGAAGTACAAGTCTGATGGAAGATTAGAGAGACACAAAGCTAGGTTGGTTGCTCTTGGCAACAAACAGGTTAAAGGTGTTGATTATGATGAAACATTTGCTACAGTAGCTAAGATGAACACTGTGAGACTGTTCTTATCTGAAGGAATACGGTTTTGAACAAAACTTATCTGATTATTCGTTGTTCACAATCGACATTGACGACGCGCAAATTCAAGGTTTGATATATGTAGACGACTTGGTTATTAGTGGTAGCACGGGCAAAGTAATGGAAGACTTCAAAGCCTATCTTTCTATATGTTTTCACATGAAAGGTTTAGGTTTGTTAAAATTTTTGGGAATTGAGGTTGAACGAAGTTCTAAGGGTAGGTATCTTTGTCAACGCAAGTATGCGCTTGATATGATCTCAGATATGGGCCTTGTTGGTGCCAAACCAGTGGCTTTCCCTCTCGAATCGAATCACAAACTGAAATTGTCGGAATCTGCGTACTTATAGAATCCAGAGAAATATAGACGTTTGATAGGCAATTGATTTTTTTGGCTGTGACACGACCGAATTTAGCATATTGTGTTCATTTTCTTCTACAGTTAATGCAAAAACTAAGAGAGGATAATTGGGATGCGGCTTTACAGGTTGTTTAATATCTTAAGAATAATCCTGGACAAGGTATTATGCTCCGAGCTGGTACACCAGTTAATTTTACTGCTTGGTGTAATAGTGATTATGCAAGTTGTCCTTTAACGCGGTGTTCAGTCATAGGGTACTTCATACAACTCGGAGGATCTCCCATCTCCTGGAAAACAAAGAAGTAAAAAAAAGTGAGTCGTTCCTCAGCTAAAGCAGAATACAAAGCCATGGCGTTTTTGACACAAGAACTCATTTCGCTTAAACGCATATTGGCTGCACTAGGCATTACACATGAAGCGTCAATGCTTGTTTATTGCGATAGTCAGAGTGCGATTCATATAGCCAAGAATCATGTTTTTCACGAACGCACCAAACACGTAGAAGTGGATTGTCACTTTGTTAGGAATGAAGTTGTCACGAAGAATATTCAGCTATTTCATGTCATGTGTGAGTCACAACTGACTGATATCTTTACAAAACCGTTGGGTACTCAAGATTATGCATAATTTTGAAAAGACTGGTAAATGGTAATCGTCTTTGTGAAATAGGTACCCGAAATCCGAAATTATAACTGGGTTTCGGATTCTCAGTGGGCTTTTACCTATCATTAACATCCCTACTTGTTGCTATTATTGAGATTTCTACAACTACATAGAGAAATGTTTGAATATATATTGTGTATAAAAAATGGTGTTTGTATCGGTTGATTGAGTGCAAGGATCAATAACGCAAGAATTATATTGAATTGTGTGAATACCCGTTTTTTAAGATTCAAAGTACTATTCCTAGTAGAGTTGGACTAGTCTAATTGATGAAAGTACAATTAAATCTCCCTTAAGTTTTTAATAAGTATTACTTCTAGTAGAGTTCGACTAAAACCCAATAAAATACATTTTTTTCTTTTGTTTTTTGAGGATTTTATCAATGAATTAATTTTGAAGTTACAAAATAAAAACTTAACATCAACAATGAACATATCATCATGCAATAAATTCATAAACTTATCTTATTTTTTTCTAACGAAAGCACGATGAAATAGCTAGATATTGCCAAAGAGTCTATCTATTCTTCGGATAAGAGGTGTTCATCGATCTCTTTGGTCATCTCAGCCAAGAAAGGTAAGAAATTGTCAGGGTGAGGCACATTCTCATCGTTCCTCTCATACTCAAGGTGCCATTTCACCACACTTCCAACTCCTCCTTCCTTCGCGGTCGCCTGAATCGTAATCAAGAAACTCTTATACACAGCCAAAACATCTCCTTCTATGACCCTAAACTTAATCAGTTTCTTCTCTGGTTCCACTAATTCGATTCTCTCTTTCGCCACCTTCGCTTTCCCCGCTACACACAAAACATTCACCAATCAAATCTTCATTACAATATTTACATCATTACAAGAACTACAAAAGTTCATTACCATAAACGTAGTTCCAATTGACAATACTGCCAACGATGCCCCATTCTCCTTCGAGCAGATCACATGCTTGCACTTTGGTAGAAGTGGCTTTAGCTACATGGTCTGGTCTTCCTGCGTACACTTGGTAAAGTTTCACCGCAGGAGATTTGATTTCAACTTCTACCTTAACCTCACCTAACAGAGAAGTCTTTGGCATCTCCTTTGTAGTCGTCTCCCCGGCCTTGACCATATTATTCACCGGCTGCTTTGTTCTCTTTCACTATTACTATAGTCTCCACGAAAGTGTTTTGATAAACTCGAATGTGTATTCCTGATAGAGTTAGTGGTCTTCTTATATAGAGGAAGTAAATCTTTTATTTCTCATTTAAATTAATTTTATTATATAAAATTATGTTATACTATGTATATATATACAAACATATATTTTACTATTTAAAGTTGATTCTAAAATCTAAATGAAGTTTTTTTTTAAAACTATATACCAAAATCTAATAAAATATTAAAACATTAAATATTAGTATATTGCGTGTTACACTACAAAGTCTACAATAAGCCTAATCAAACTTTATTTAAAGTGAAATTAGTATGTATAGGTTTTGCTATCTGCATTTCTCTATTCTATCTAATTTCATTACTTCTTTTTTATTAATTTGAGTTAGATCTTGTGTTTAATATCATTACTATAATTTTTAGATTTTATTTCATTATTACAATAGGGATTTCTTTGTTCACAGTGTCCAATTATTGAATTTAAACCTAACCGAAATTAAATTCATTTTTATCAGATGATCCTTAATCAAACCAAACAGAAAAAGAAACAGAAAAAAGTAAACCCCAAATTAATTGTAGACATTATAAGCACAGATTATATATATGACTTTAAATTGTATACATAACATTTGTTAATTTTTGATATTTGGTTTGATTCTGTATAAACTGAAATTGGTTGTTGGTTTTAGCTTTAATTTGAGAATTGCAAATAAATGAATGAAACTAATGGTTCTGATTGGGCCAAAAGTGTGTGATTTTCCCCAAGTCACACCAAATTTTCATATATAACTGTTATATATACGTGAGACCGAAAATGTTAACATGGAACCACATCTTCTACACAAGGACTTCTCGGCAACCAATACACCTCGTAATGGAACCAGCTTACGACACTAATATCTGGCTCAGCAGTAGAGCCACATCCTATGCTTTTATTAAGTTATGCACTTCAAACTACAGTTCGTACAGTAGTTTGGGCAGTAATCGGGCTTTACAATTTGTAACCCAAACCAATCCAAACCCGTTATTACCCAAACTAAAACCAAACCAAGAGTCAAAAATTACTTCAATGGATTCTACGTTCCTAAACCCGAATCCGATTGGCTAATACCCATATCCGATTGGATAATATCTGAATCCGAAGGGGTTACCCATATGCCCAGGTCTAATTAGTTGTTATAAATTTCTCGTGGACGGTTTCAAGAGGCTTAATATCTATACTGTATATCTTTGTGCTAAAATAATTTTCTAGAATCGATTTTCCAAAAAAACCAATGTCTTAAACATAATTAATCTCAAATCATTAAGATTAATTTCGTAAATATGTATTTTGGGTCGGTTCAAAATTAAAATGTACAACCCAAAATCATAATCGGATCCTCATTTGTTATTATCTTAATTGAAATTAAAAACAATATTACTATATATTGAAGATATGGTAATATTTCAGTTAGGCCTGGAAATTCGATTAACCAATCGGTTTCTGTTAGTTTGAATATAATAATATAATAACCATTCAGATATTTTAGAAATATCGGTTTGGTTTAGTTTGGATATTAAATAATGTATAGACTAAATAGATTTTGATGGGATATAAACTTCAAAATACATGATCTAATTTTTATTTGGACGTTTGGTCTTTTCTGGTTGAAAAAATAATACTTATTTTAATAAAAATGTGTAATTTAATATCTGAAAAATTAAATATTGTCATTTTTATACTTGCGATCACTTAACAAAAAAAATATTTCAATTTTACCTTTATTCATTTCTATTATTTATTAATGCAAAAATGACACAAAATCAATTTTATTTTATTTAATAAAAATATTGGTTAGTAATATTTCATTGTATCATTACAATCGTAGTAAATTTCAGTTGTATCATTAATTCTGATATCGTGGGGTTAATCGTAGTAAATTTACAATTTAGAAATTTAACACCATTCTTAGATGGGTCCTTGTGAAAGATAGAGGACTTTCTTCGAGATGTCACTCTCGGATTGGCCTCAAAAGCATTAGTAGGTATCTTTCACCCCTTCATGCCGAATTAAATTTTCTTCTTTGGGCTATGGAGTATATGTTAGAGATTGGTCAGAATACTGCTTGCTTTTCCACCGACTGGTCGGATATCCATGCTATTTTGGAGGCGCCGTCCGATTGGCCTACGTTTGCAGATGAGTAATCTTTCTTTAGAGATATAAAGTTTTCATTCCCGAATTTTAGTATCCGGCGCATCTCGCTAAAGGAGAACGGACGCTCATATTACCTTACAAAAAAAGCAAGAAACCGTAGAGATAAATTCTTCCTCATAAGTACATCGTGGCTCTCCATAGAGGAGAGTTTGTTTCCGATAAATTTGTTATTTAGTTTTTGTGATGAAAAAAAAAAAAAAAAAAAAAAAAAATTTAACACCCTTTCACCAAAACGACGTCGGATAAAGGAAACAAAAATCAGAACACATCCGAGACCACAGAACTATACGGGAGACATCCTCCTCCAAGTTCAATCAGCTAGAAGCGAAGACAGAGAGAAGCAGAAGGAGAAGACGAAATCGCCATTGAAATGGCTCTCAAAGCTTCGCCAGTCGCCGGATTATTCCCTCCTCTCCGTCCTACTGCTTCATCTTCTCCTTCGACTTCTAATCGTCCTTGTTCCCTCAGAGTTTTACCCCTCAGACCATCCTTCTTCGGTAACTCAAGTGCGTCTCCTTCTTCGTCTTCTCTAATTCGCTTATTAGGGTTTTCGCTTTCTCTTCCTTCGATTACGCTTTGCTCGTTGTTTCAATTGCTCGGAAGAAAAAATTGTGCAGCTACTATGAAAATTGGGTATTGATTGTGCATTTTTGGTGTTTGGTTTTGTGTTTCTTGATTTAGTAACAAGAAGAGATAAAAATAGAGTTTTCTCGTGCTTACGAATACTCTTTAGGGACTCAATTTTGAAAAGGTCTCAGTATCTAATAAACTTCAGTATGCTTTGAGTGCTTCACATGTTTAAGATTTATGTTGTTGGACTAAAATTTCTTGTTGGTTAAACTCAAAAGGGTTACTGTTTATATGTACAAGGTGGATCGCTGAAAGTGAACGAGCTGAGGTTAGCTTGTGCGAATAGACTCAAGTGCAATGGTCATGGTGGTGCTACGATGAATCTTTTTGAACGGTTTTCTAGAGTGGTCAAGGTACTTATAACCTTTGCTGATTGTATATTTGACAGTCGAGTCAAGTTTGTTTCTTTTCTGTGTATTTTAATGCATTTGGAGTTCATTAATCAGGTTTTTTTTTTTTGTTTCTTTTCGTTGAAATAAGCGAAGTCATATGCAAATGCACTCATAAGCTCCTTTGAAGACCCGGAGAAGATCCTGGAGCAAACTGTCATTGAAATGAATAGTGATTTGACAAAGATGCGACAAGCCACTGCACAGGTACACTTCTTACTCTTGAACAAACTTTATACATGTCTTCGTGTGATGTTTTTCTTCTTCAGCTTCTGAGAGCTCATAATTTTGGAGATTAGCTAACTTGTGTTTTATCAACATTTCTTAAGGTTTTAGCATCACAAAAGCAGTTGCAGAACAAATATAAAGCTGCACAGCAATCTTCTGATGATTGGTATGTTTGTTTTAGCATGGAGCCTTGTTTTTTTTATACTCAAAATTCCTGATTTGGCTGATTATTCTTACATGTTACATGCTTAAATAGGTACAAAAGGGCACAACTTGCTCTTGCAAAAGGAGATGAGGATCTCGCACGTGAAGCCCTTAAACGTCGAAAGTCTTTTGCAGTAGGTTATATCAATCCATTCTTTTGTTTTCCAGTTTTCAGTTTCTTAAGTGTGCTAGGACCTAACAAATGAAAGAGATTCCTAGGACCTAACAGTTTGATGCTTTTGTGCCCTTTGAGGCTAAACTATTGATTTTCTGAAAAGTTTAGTACTGAGGTGGTGAAAGTAAAAAGTAAAAATTTAGACATCTATGTATACAGTAATTCTATGTTCCTTAAGTAATTTCAAATAGTCTCAAATACTGACCATGTGTAAATCATATTAGATGCAACAGAACTTGGCAGTGTTCATAATTACTAGTATTCTGTTGAACTATGTTGCTTGTTGAGTTTGTTAAGGTGGTTTTAGTGTCGGAACAAATATGAATTTGGACAATAATAACACTTGTCTCAGTGTCTGATCAAATAAGAATTTGGAAATATGTAGCACTGCGGAAATGATCCAAAACGATCCTTCTGTGTTTTCTATTTATCAGAATGTTGGCTATCATCTTTTATGTGCGTTTGTTTGAGCAATGGACTGTATGGCTTTTATATTTTTTTCAGTGTTTCTGATTGTAGCCGTGAAGGCAACACAGAACATTATCTCTATCTTTTGACTGCTGATACATTTTCAACAACTATTGACAACTCTTGAAACATGCATTCTCTAATTTATGAAAGTTGCATTACAAAAAGATCTATAGTATTAGAAAATTTGATTTTGAAGTTATTTATCTGTTTACTTTTTGTTCTTAACAGGACAACGCTAGTGCTCTGAAAACTCAACTAGATCAACAAAAAGGTGTTGTCGACAATCTTGTTTCGAATACAAGGGTTAGTTAGCACCATTTCTTTCGATATATTTATACTAACTGTAAACTGTAAATTGTATGATTCTTTAGAGATATAACTAAATGAATTTATCGTCAATGCATTTCTCAACAAAACGAAGAATCATGTATACATGATTTTCTTCAGACCACCATTACATTAGAATGACTCAGATGATAGGGACAATAGTTGGTTTATGTTGCCTCTGTCTAAAGTCCATATGATAAGTATTTTTCTTCACCTTTTTAGAGTGACTAGGGAACTAATGTATCTGTGTGGGCATTATGTAGAAGATGATTCAGATTCTTATATTTACCTTTAGAATGCCCCCTTTTCTGTAGCTAAAATTGCTTAGGCGAAGTTTAGTTCTTAGAATGCTGATTTCTGTATTGTTGTCCCTTTTCGTATTGCAGCTCTTGGAGAGCAAGATACAAGAGGCAAAAGCGAAGAAAGATACGCTCCTTGCACGCGCTCGAACTGCCAAGTATGTATTGCTTCCTTATCATCCTTCATGAGAAGCTTGACAATAGACAATGCATCTTTTATATATTTTCCTAACTCTTTTGGTTTATATAATCCTGCTAGGACTGCAACAAAAGTGCAAGAGATGATAGGGACAGTAAATACAAGCGGTGCTCTTTCAGCTTTCGAAAAAATGGAGGAGAAAGGTACGATCTTGGAACCCTCTAAATTGAGCAAAATTTAAAGAACTGGTCTATGCATCACTGACAGCAATTAGCCCATTATTCTTTTCTGATTTTGAAATTTTGCCTATAGTTGGGAGGAGAATAATAATGTACCCATTCAGTTTTTGAAAGTCTAGAAAGTTCAGTTCTTCCAAAGACGTGTTACTTTTTCTCTGTGAGATAGATTAGATTACTTGATGATACCTAGGCGATGTTTAGTGCTTCAGATTCTTAGAAATGTGGGTCTGGAATTAAACTTTTAGTTACCTCATGCAAAACAGTGGAGCGCTAATATAATGTGGGCACTGCAATGTCAAAGAAAAGGATAAACTTAGTCGAATCATATCTTGATTATGTGACATCGGATAAGTTTTGTCTTTGCTATTTCTAGCAATTTGGTTAAGTTCTTCAGTTGGAATTTTTCATTGTAAAATACTCCACATCTTCTTTTTGATATATGCCTATTCTGGTAGAGCCTAAAATTTGGAAAGTGCTTGACAGTGATGGCTATGGAGTCTGAAGCAGATGCACTTACTCAGATTGGAACTGACGAACTCGAGGGGAAGGTTGGTTGTCTATCTCTTCTCTTAGTATTTCTTTGAGGAGGAGAATCTTTCTCTTTTACTGGTTTCAGAGGTAAAATCTTGAATGGACTAAATTAAGTTTACTGCTTCATCTAATAGTTTTTAGGACAGGATAGCCCAATCTCTTTAACTTTATGTTTGATTTGATTTATCTGAGCTGAAAGCTTTTTGTGGTAGCAGACAAACTTCTATATATACAACTATCTTGACATTAACTCATTCTTCTTTGTGACTTGCAGTTTCAGATGCTTGAGACTTCATCTGTGGATGATGATCTCGCAGACTTGAAGAAAGAGTTGTCCGGAAGCTCAAAGGTTAGTAATACGTTGGTATCTTATTTGTTCCTTGAAGCTATCCGAATCCAAATTACTGTATGGAAAGACAGATGGATTCGGGAAGTTTGGATGGTTCCAGTGAACAACTATTTTACTGAAATATGAAAAGAGGGATTTGGTTCCTCGTCGAGTAAACTGAAAACATAAAAACAACAACTCTTGACTCCCCTAATCACTTCCATGTTTACCCTACTCTTTTGTTTCATATTTGACTATATCCTACTTTGTTACTAACGTCCTACTTCACCGTAAGTTAAGAGTTTGTAATACATACATCTCATAGTTCTCCTCTGTTTATTTGATATGATGCAGAAAGGAGAGCTTCCTCCAGGGAGAAGCACTGTCTCAGCTAGCACAAGATACCCTTTCAAGGACTCGGAGATCGAGAATGAGTTAAACGAACTACGCAGGAAAGCTAACGATTTTTAGGCATCGGCTGTTCCCGGGTTGTTACTGGGTGACATTTTGTCTGTAAACTATCTTGTCTTGTAAAAGACACCAAAAGCATGTGTCGGTAAATATCCAGCTATCTTATCCCCATTTATAGTTTGGTTAAGTTGGTATTTTCATCAAAACCCCATGTGTTTAGTTCGCTATTTGTTTCTTCTACACCACAGAAGAGCATTTGATCCATCCTTTTTCTAAACGTGTTTCTCTATTGCTAAAAGAGCAAACAAAATGGTAACTAAGGAAACCTACACACAATTATGCCTTGGGACTTTTATCTAAGATGACAATTCACAGTGAAATAACACTCATGTCTGGTAAATACTATAAAGGCAGGGAGAAGCAAATTAAGATGGGAGAAACCATCCTTGGGCTTTAAGTCGGAGAGACTTGGGAAGTGTTTTAGCTTCTTTGTGTTAACATTAAACACACAGATGCAGGGGCAGATGTCCTGGCATAAAGGTCTCAGTTTACAGTTACGAAGATGGTCATGACGGGTGAAGTAGATGGTTTTTGGTTCAATACCTAAATCCGAAAAGAGGGCCTCATCCCCTAGGAATCTACCTCAATAGACAGGTTCGGTTTGTATATAAGCTCATCCGGATCTGGATTAGGATCAGTCCTCTATATAAGGAACATCCTAGGTATCTCAGAGGTTGTCGTATAAACAATGCTATCGACCAACAAAATCTCACCTGAAGTTGAAACAGCAATGTTATGACTAAAGATTGCTTCATCAGCATATGCGTTGGTTTCATCATCATCATCACTCGGAGGATAAGGTGGATAAAAAGGTAGCAATGTATCCGACACAACAACATCATCCATGAAACCTTCTTGTCTAGACAAATCAAGGACTCGAATGTATCGACGAATTGTGTAGACGTAAAAAATGTCACCCTTTATAAAGAGTCATATCAGATATGCCTTGTAACCCTCTGGGAACATAAGCCCATGTTGGAATGGTACGGTAATGATTTTCCCCCTTCTTGCAAAAGCCTATAAATCGGGAACTTGAATCGAAAAATATACAACAGTGAAGTTTTTTCTTTCTCGTCCGCTTAATTCTTTCCTTTTTTATCCTAACAACAAATTGACATTTTAACCAAATTTATAAATAGGTGAAAGAAATTACTATGTGTTTGTATGATGGATAACTAATTATGAAAAACTCCATGAAAGAAGTACACCAATACAATCAGTGGATTCCTCTATCCATAGAAGAAAAGATGGAGCTGTAGAAATTGCAATCAAAGCACAAGAAGAAAAGTCAAGACCGGCGGCTTTTTGCAAAGAGATAAACATGATCACTTCTGCATGCGAAAAACAATTCATGGAAATAGCTTCACGTCTGCATGCCGTTCCAATCTCATCTTTTGATTCACTTGGAAACCCTATCTACGCATTCATGGATGACTCTCGCCACAAATTCTTTGATATTTGTGACTGTCAAAAATGTCTAGAAGACGATTCTGAAGAAGAAGAAGAAGTTCCAAGGAGAAGAAGAGGAAAGAAGTCTTCACAACAAATCCTCAAAGAATGATACGAGTCAGGAGATCCTCAAGTCGGACTTCTTGGAGAACCAAGTAGTGGAAAATTCGATTACTATGTTTTGTATTCGAATAGCTCCACTCCAGCAACCCCGGACAGGGAAGAATTACCACTGAGCTGCACGTTTGGCCCTCCATCCCAGTCACCATTTCCATCAAAAGAGTTTGAAGAAAACAGTATCAAACACTCGTGGAAGATCAAGAATCCAAACATAAAGAACCCATATAGAATAGTCAAGCTAGTCAGTGCGGCCGAAGCAACTTTGAATTGGCAATCAGAAAATACAACAACCCAAAACAATCTCTTGAGCCAAATCGACAAAGAGGTAACCATTTTGGAACTCTCTATAAAGGAGATAACAAAAAAGATATCCCCCCTCCATCAAGAACTCCTCCAGTTGGCTACTATTATCTCCATAAACTCTCCCCTTATGGCCCAAAAAGAATCTGAGCTAAAAACCCTTAAAACCCAACTAAACACCTTACAAAATTAACCACAAACACAAGCCCAAATATCTTATGATCTTTTTTACACCGTATCCTATATATACACCATGTTACGCAGTCCAATCACAACCCCTTTCTTTTTCTCAAGACCCAAGTGTATTTGGATCATCATCTTTCTTACCAACCAATTTCAGTAAACAAATGGTAAACCAAGAATTTTGTATTATGGGTTTTCATATGGGGACTGAAGTTGCGATATGGGGCCTGAGGTTTCGAACTTTAAAAATGGGTGGAAACTGGAATTTAACTTTCATTTTAGGTGGACTGAGATTGAGATTGAAAATGTGTGTGGTTGTGATGTTATATAAAAGTTAATAGGGGGACATATCATTTTCCCTATATAAATTGATACATAACTCAAAGTTAAACATAAACTTATACATAATTAAAAAAAAAAATACCATACAAATGCAAAGCTTAGACAATTACAAATGCAAAGTTCATATGATTTTATTTTCGTAAGTTTATTCCAGTTGTTATAAATCATAGTGGATTGTCATAACAAGCCCAGTAAGGCCCGGCCCATGTCAAGCCCGGTCCGGCCCAATGTTAAGTAGGTTTAACCTTTTCCTAGTTGTATTAGGGTTTACTCTTGACCTCTTGTATGAACCTCTATATATATGGCTCTAAGCTAACGAATAAAGCATCCCAATTCTCTCTATATTCTCTCTAGTCTATAACACGTTATCAGTACGATTCTCTAAACCCTAAAAGCTAAAGCTAAAATCGCCCCTAAACCTTAAACCTAAAAGACTTCGGCGGTACTGTTCATCTCACTGTTCATCTCACTGTTCATCGTCAACACTGTTTATCACCGACACTGTTCATCGTCAGTACTGTTCATCGCGGTTCGTTGCAGAAGCTTGAGCTACCGAGGTCTTTAGCTCCCGGCCCAAATCCATTCAGAATTCAATAGGTGTTTAAGAGGTAAACACCATGAATCCTAAAACCATTGTTTCATGTTTATAATCTTAAAACCATGAAAACTCGAACATGAGATTGTTGTTTGGATTACTTTTCACATGAAATTATGAAACCCTAACACATGTGATTGTTGTTTGAAATATTTTTCATATGAATTTATAAAACCCTAGAAATATGAGATTGTTGTTTAAAGTACTTTTTACATGCAAATAGGAAACCTTTAAACATGTGATTGTTGTTTGGACTGCTTTTCATGCGAGATTTTGAAACCGTAAAATATGAGATTGTTCTTTGAACTACTTTCAATGTAACCCTAAAATCGATTATAAACTTGTTTCTCATATGAATTGTTGCTTGCTTATAGTAATATGAATTTATGAAATCTTAATATATGATTAACATGAAAATCGAATATGAATCCATGATCACCTTAATATTTCTCTAAAATAAAATCGATCAATGCATGAGCACCTAGAACTGCATGAAAAGCAGTCCAAACAACAATCACATGTTTTAGGGTTTCATATTTGCATGTGAAAAGCAGTTCAAAGAACAATCTCATATTTTACGATTTCATAATATCGCATGAAAAGCAGTCCAAACAACAATCACATGTTTTAGGGTTTCATAATTTCATGTGAAAAGTACTTCAAACAACAATCACATGTTCTAGGGTTTCATAATTTCATGTGAAAAGTAATCCAAACAACAATCTCATGTTCAAGTTTTCATGGTTTTAAGATTATAAACATAAACAATGGTTTTAGGGTTCATGTTGTTTACCTCTTGAACACCTATTGAATTCTGAATGGATTTGGACCGGGAGCTAAAGACCTCGGTAACTCAAGCTTCTGCCACGAACCGCGATGAACAGTGTTAACAATGAACAATATCGCGATGAACAGTACTGAGATGAACAATACCGCCGAGATCTTTTAGGTTTAAGGTTTAGGGCCGATTTTAGCTTTAGTTTTTAGGGTTTAGAGAATCGTGCTGATAACGTGTTATAGACTTGAGAGAATAGAGAGGGAACTGGGATGCTTTATTCATTAGCTTAGAGCCATATATATAGAGGTTCATACAAGAGGTTAAGAGTAAACCCTAATACAACTAGGGAAAGGTTAAACCTCCTTAAAATTGGGTCGGACCGGGCTTGACATGGGCCGGGCCTTACTGGGCTTGTTATGACAATCCACTATGATTTATAACATAAAGTCTTAAGATCATGAAATTATATGCTTGAATTCGCATGATGGGTGTTTGATCTTATAGAAATCGCATGCTAGGATGCTTGTTTAAAATCGCATGAATGCTTGATATATATGAATGTCGTTTGACATGTATGAGATTATAAAACCATGAGATATGGGATCATGAGAACAAGAGATGAGAATCATAAGACAGTGCATAGACCTTGTCCGGGATGATTGTTCGGAGAAAAGGGGACGCGGCTCGGCGAGTTTATACTCGTCTGAACTGATGCGCGGACTACCTCTCTACCGTGCGATTGGAACGGGAAATGGTAATAAGAGGTTTATAATGAAACCTAAACATAAGCATTTTTCCTTCTTTTCAGATGTCGAAACTGAATAACTTGGATTTTACCGCCCTTAATCTCTCGGGAGATAATTATTTGCAATGGGCGTTGGATGCTAAGATCATCCTAAAATCAAAGGGGCTCGGTGAATGTATTGTTGATGTCAATGACGAGTCCGATATGAATAAGTATAAGGCAATATTAATTATTCGCCATCACCTTGCGGAGAGTCTCAAGGATCAGTTCTTGACTATTGAGAATCCCATGGACCTTTGGAACGAATTAAAAAATCGTTATGATCACCAACGTACGGTGTTATTACCAAAGGCCATGTATGATTCGAGGAATCTCAGGATCCAGGATTTTATATCCGTGGATGAATATAACTCGGCCATGTTTAAGATAGTCTCTAACTTGAAACTGTGTGGAGAAGAGATAAGAGAGAAGGATATGCTTGAGAAAACCTTCTCCACCTTCCACACAAGTAACGTATTGTTACAACAACAATATCGTGAAAAGGGCTTTGAGACATATGAAAGTCTGATCTCATGTTTATTGCTCGTCGAGCAAAATAATGAATTGCTAATGAGAAATAGCGAGTTGAGACCTCCGGGTACAGCCCCACTCCCTGAAACCAATGCTGTTGCATCGGATAAGAAAGAAGCCAAAGAGGCTAACCACGTCCAAAGATATAATAATACATCCGGCCGTGGACGTGGTGAATGGCAAGGACGTGACCGTAGTCACTCCTCCGGTCGTGGAAAAAGTCGAGGCCGCGGGTATCACGACGGAAAAGTCTGTAGCCGTGGTATGTCTTTCAAACCGCAAAACCCGACCGGAAAATCAGTTTGCCATAGATGTGGGATGGGGAACCATTGGGCTAAGAATTGTCGGACTCCCAAACATTTTATTGACCTCTATCAAGAGAGTGTCAAAGAGAAGAATCTGGAAGCTCAATTGGTGCATTATGATAATGAGGATGATTTCGATCATGCCAAGGATGATCTCATGGAGACTTCCGATTGCCTTGAATAAAACCAAGTGTTTCGACATCAAGCTTTGTTAAGCTTTATAATTCTCTATAATAATTTGATGTATTCTCAATAAATACTATGGATCTATCTCTATTATTTTGGTTTTAATAAAATATGAGAATATTTTTATAAAAGTGTTTAAGATATAATTCGTGGTGGATAGTGGGGTAATGGGGCAAGCCACACGATCTTACACTTAAAAACACCAATATAAGTACCATAGCGGGTATGGCTAATTTAATTGAAAGCTACGGCCAGGCCCATATATTATTGCCCATGGGTACGCTTTTAGAGATTTCTAATGCGTTATATTCACCCAGCTCAAAGAGGAGCCTATTATCTCTCAAAGATATTAGAATGAATGGTTTTCATATTAAAACCAAGGGCGAAGGAAACAGAGAGTTCCTTATGATTTATGAAATTGCACAGGGCCATAAGAAAGTCCTAGAGACTATACCCGCTATATCAACAGGCATTTACTGTGCTAAGGTCAATATGATATAATCTAATGCCACGATAATCAAAGGGTTTACCGAGAGATTCACTTTATGGCACGACCGGCTTGGCCATCCCGGGTCGAGTATGATGCGAAAAATAATAATGGGCACACATTGAAAACAATAAGAGTTATCCCAAAGAATCTCACTATGTGTAGCATGTTCACAAGGAAAACTCATTATAAGGCCATCACTAGTCAAAGTGATTAAATACTATATGTCTAGATAATGCTGGTGAATTCACGTCCCAAGCTTTTAGTGCTTAGTGTATGTCCATGGGGGGTAAGAGTAAAAAATTTTGTGGCACATGGACATACATAAAACGGTCTGGCTGAATCATTTATAAAATGCATACAGCTAATTGCCAGACCATTGCTAATGAGATCAAAATTCCCGATCTCAGCTTGGGGACATGTTGTCTTACATGCCGCTGAATTATTCGCATCAGGCCATCTAGTGAACATACATATTCCCCAAAACAATTAGGGGGTGTTATTAGATTCTAACTTATAAAGAATTTAGATAACTCTACTAAAATCATAGATTGTATGATTTTAAAGGATTGTGTGAGAGTTATATATAATCTTGTTGATTAGTTTTTTTAAAGTCTTGTAAATTTTCTCAAACAATCTCTGTATTTATAAGATACTTTTCATGACTTTAATTTGTAAAGAAGAGTGTTTAAAGTCATAAACCAATAACATAAAATTTTAATTCATTAACAATCAAAGATTATTTTGTTTTAATTGATTAACACAGAACTTTTAATGATTTAGTAAAACTCTGAATCCAATAACCTCATATTTATGAAGATTTTGAATGAATTTTTACAAATCAATAACTAATAACACCAAACTTTAAAAGAGTTTAGTAAAATCTTGATTGAATAGCAACAGATTCTACCTAACACCCCCTTATTAACGGGTCATAGGCCAAACATATCCCATCTTAAGATATTCGGATGTGCCGTATATATATCAGTTGCTCCACCACAAAGAACTAAGATGGGTCCTCAGAGGAGGATGGGGATATATGTTGAATATGAATCTCCCATAATAAATAAGTAGCTTGAGCCGACCACGGTTGATTTATTCAAGGCCAAGTACACGGATTGTCATTTTGACGGATCCAATTACCCACTATGAGTGGGGGGGGGAGATAATAATAATAAGCTGGTAAAGGAAATTATATGGAATCAATCATGCTTATAATGGCAAGATCCTCGGACTATGAAATATGAATTAGACGTCCAAAGATAATGCAAAAGCTATCTAATTGCCAGATTCCTTTGACCCAAATAAGAGTGACTAAGTCACATATACCAGCTATAAATGCACCTATAAGAATTGATGTTCAGGAAGGACACAATCAAGTTGCTACAGAGTCTAGAGCCCGTATGAAACGAGGCAGACCAATAAGTTTCAAAGATAAAAACCCTCGGAAATAAAGAAAGGTGCTAAGAATGAATCCGAGGTTGAGAAACCGTGGTTACCCGAGACATAACCGAACCTCAGTTACCTAAAAATGAGGCTTGGGAAGCCAAGGTTTGACGTACTGATGATGTTCATGATAATAATGAGATTGTGATCATTGATGTTATGTCCGAGATAAAATGGAACTGAAAAGATGTCGGCGTCGACGATATATTTGCATACAAGGTAGCACTTGAAATGAAATTAATAAGCAAGGATATATAACCCACGTCCATAATGAGTGCATTCAATGATCAGATTGGATTAAATATGTGGAGTTGAATTCATAAAAGAAGAGGAATGTATAAGGACACCTTTCGATATAAAGACAGTTGGACATAAATGGGTCTTTGTGAGGAAAAAAATAAATATGGTGAAACCGTGAGATATAAAGCACGGTATATTGCACAAGGATCCTCACAGAGACCATGAATATATTATGAGGAGATATGCTCCCCTGTGGTGGATGCTAAGTTTGGCTATATAAAAGAAAAGACTTGATTTGCGGCTAATGGATGTAATGCCTGCATATATATAAGTCCACTGGATAATATATGAGATTACCAGAGAGTATTGAGCTCAAAGATAAGAAAGGTTCTCGAGAACATCACTGCATAAGGATGGACAAATCCTTTCATGGACTTAGAATAAATGGGCATATGTAAGATTAGAAAAGATCCCATTAGTCCATGTATATTCATAAAGAGGTTTGCAAACAAAGGATTTGTAATCATAAGCAGTGTATATAAACCTCTGGGTAATCAACCAAACAGTTGAATCTAAAAGGAAAGGCCTAGGCAATAATTAAGTCTTGTTTGGAATTACAACTTGAGTACATGAATAATGGAATCCTTGTGCATCAAATGGCATATACTGAAAGAGTACTTAAGGAAATTAATAAGGATTAGGCCCGCCCATTGACCAGGCCCAATGGTGGTGAGAAGCCTTAGATTGGATAGTGATCCATTCAGTCCATAAATGTCATACCTCAGTGTCATAAGAGCTTTAATGTATCTGGCAAGCCACACTAGGCCAGATATATGTTTTGCCGTGAATCTATTATCTAGATTTAGCTCATGTCCAACCCAAAGGCACTGGAACGGGATTAAACATATTCTTTGTTATCTACAAGGTACGAAAAATTTGGGTTTATTTTATACTAACCATCCCAAGGAGGGATTAGTTGGTTTTGCTGATGCAGGTTATCTCTCGGATCCGCACAATGGTCGATCACAAACTCGCTATGTTTTCACACACGGTGGAACGGCAATATCTTGGCGATTTCAAAAACAAACGATCGCAGCAACATCGTCCAACCATTATGAAATCTTGGCGATGCATGAGGCCAGCCGTGAATGTGTTTGGTTGAGGTCCATGACTCAACATATTATGATCGATTGTGGGATGACCGAAGGGAAGGTAGCACCAACAATAATGTATGAGGACAATGTTGCCTGCATAGCTCAGCTCAAAGATGGATACATAAAAGGAGATAGGACGAAGCACATATTGCCGAAGTTCTTCTTCACTCATGAATTACAGAAAGCCGAAGAGGTTCAAGTCGAACAAGTTCAATCATGTGACAACTCGGCGGATCTATTCACCAAGTCGCTTCCAACCACTACGTTAAAGAAGCTTATAAAGCAAATTGGAATGCGCTGGTTAAAAGATCTTCAGTGAACTTCAAATGAGGGGGAGTAATACGTATTGTACTCTTTTTCCTTCACCACGGTTTTATCCCAATGGATTTTCCTGGTAAGGTTTTAATGAGGCAACATCCCCAAGCGTATTACTAGCTCACGACGGTTATGAGATCCAAGGGGGAGTGTTATAAATCATAGTGGATTGTCATAACAAGCCCAGTAAGGCCCGACCCATGTCAAGTCCCATCCGGCCCAATGTTAAGGAGGTTTAACCTTTTCCTAGTTGTATTAGGGTTTACTCTTGACCTCTTGTATGAACCTCTATATATATGGCTCTAAGCTAATGAATAAAGCATCCCAGTTCCCTCTCTATTCTCTCTAGTCTATAACACCAGTTAACTTTTGACTGAATTATGACTCGAAACTTTTCACGAAAATAATCATAATTCTAGTTTTTTCTTTTTCAAAATAAATAGAAAGATAAATAAATGAGAAGGTAAATTTTATTTTATGTACAGTTACTCCCCCAAAACTTTGTTTAAATAAAGAACATCCCCTAACAAAGAGAAACGACACGACCTTTTTGCAAATCAGACAAAACCCAACAATTCCTTAACCAAAGTTTGATTGTACATCTCATCTATATTTGGATTCGGCTGATGACTATAGCTTTAGAGAGGAATTTGACTTTGTACCTGATTGGCTCTACTGGTACAATTCTTCCATGGCTTCATGTATAGCCTAGTTACAAAACCTATCTTATCGAAACTCAAAGCCCTGTAGTTCCTATAGTATAGTCTGTTTTAATAGCATAAATTGTTCTTTCTATTGATTTAGGACTGAACAAAATGTAGTTTTCAAGGGGTTGATTAAGCGTTATGAAGGCTTATACCAGTCAATATGGAGATATTTATGAACAGAGTAAATGAATATTATTCCACTGATCAACTAGTAAAGCTGAATCTGTATGATGCAGAGTTGCAGACGTGCCCTTGTAAGGGACACACAAGACGAAAATGGTGAGGGACGGTGGCATCAAACAGTCCCCTGCTTGTGTATACATATGGTGAGACCAGAAACATAAATCAACCAAGATCACCAATGGACATGACACATGAGAATGTGATTTAGATCAGCGAGGAAGATCAACTATAACTTTTTTGTAGGAAGACATTATTTTGTATTGTAAATAGACACATCTTCAGTGTATTGTAAATGATACCAAAAGTGACCAACCCAAATGAAATTTCCTTCCACTATATATGTATGGCTCCTTTTTTAACGACAAGTGAATATGGTGTTCACACAATGATGACAACACTAAGTCAAACCTACATAACAGGCTATTATGTGTCGAGCATAATTCTAAGCCATTGCCTAAACCTGCATATCCAACGGCGAGTTTCTTCAAAAGAATCTCGGATTGACTGCAACATTGCAGATAATACAGGAACACTGTACAGCTCTTGGTCCTGTTCCTAAATTAAGTAGCATCAAATATATTATGCTAAGATGTCGTAAGTAGGGCCAGCGTAATTTAGGACACATTTCGATATAACAATAAGATAATATTTTTGAAAAAAGAATATTTATAAATATATGGTCCTAGCAATATTATAAATTAAGAACTATATGAAATTATTAATATATATTACATCTAAATAATTTATTGAAATATATCTATTGTGTTGTTATTTATTCTTTAATTTACATTATTTTTGTTAAATGTCAATTACAATAGATTTCATGTATCAAAATTTATAATGTTTTATTCAATACATGATGATTGTTGTTTTTCTTGTAATTGATTCTAACAAAATATTGATTATAATGATTGAATTATATTTTTGATGTATAGATATATTCAAAATTCCCAAATTAGGAAAATATCTATATTAATTAATAATTATTAATTTATCTATAAATTAATAGATATTTACAGTCCCGACATTATTAATTTATAGAGGTTTTAATGTAGGTGAGTAATAATCTTGATTTTTTGAACCATAGAACTGTTGATTTGGCATGAAATGAATGTGAGTATCTTGTGTTATCAATTGGTAATGAATGATTAGTTTATTTTAAATGTTGATTTGTTTGAAATATGAAGGACATATACATGTTCTACTGTGATGAGTGATGAACTCATTAGTGCATTGTTGTTCATTAAAGGGGTTAACAAGAGGTACATCGAGTGCTGCGCACAAGATCTCCTTGATTTTGTGGATCCAGAGAAAGCAAAAAACCTGAAAGTGAGAGGACTGCGTTATGTCCTTGAAGAATGACTCGAAAGAGAAGTTAACAAAACACGTAGACATGCTGGTCAAATACCGGCACAAACTTCAACAGAATTGGCACACATAGATGGTGTGGAGAATCTAACGTTTGATGAAGGACTTGATAAGTTGGTACCGAGCCAATTGGAGCATCTTTACACATATTTATGCAAGTAACAAAATTTGTAACAAATTTATGCTAGCATCTTTACACATATTTATACCAAACCCCTTCAATTTTATACATGGTGTTTGACAAAATAACTCAATGAAAGATAAATATGATGAAATTACGCACGTGCCCAAGGAGTTTGCATGTGGTTGGGATTTTTAAAGAAGAGTGGATTTTAATTGGAGTATTTTCAGCCCGAAAGCACCAATGAAATAGTCATTTCGTCCAAATTCAAGGGAGCATTTGTTTAAATGTTTTTCTCTTACTTACATGCAAACTAGAGTTTGAATTTCTATTTTCAAGTTGTGCAGCAAGTTTAGCAATTATTATGAATGTTTTTGATGTATTTCCTCTACAAATGAGGCTCATTTTGATGAATAAAAATAAGTTGAGAGTTATGTAAAATTTATAAAAGTTTTTTCTTTCAAGATGAGATGTCTTAATATTTTTGGAATTTCAGTTCATTGTGTGCGATTCCTTTAAACTAAACTTGTGAGTTATACCAAGGGCCTTTCTATAGCCTTTGTGGTGCTATCGCGATCTACCCATCTGTTCATCTCCATTTCTGTTGAATATGTTGAGAGTGTCCTTTGGCCAGCAACAGTTTCACTATCTATTTAGTTCACTCCATCAACCATTCATTAGAATCTTTAGAGAGTACCCTTCGGCCAGCTATAGATTCACCATCTTCTACCATACTTCTAGATCCATTCATTTGGTTCCTACATCCAACATTTCTATAAATCCAATATGCAAATGCTCATTTGCTAAATTTTAGACCACAAAATATCTAAATCTCTACGATCCCCAATAAAAGACAAAGACATTTATTTATGAAGTCAAATAGTTAAGTTTTAGACTCAAATGGGAAAGTGTGGATGAGAAACACATATTGAAATATATAATTAAACCTATATATTTATTTAAACTATTATTTTCTCTATCTTACTAATATTACTTGTAATTTTTTAAAATAGGTTTTCCCTATTATACTATTTAAATTACTAATAAATACAAAAAATGATATATACATATTTTTTTTAACTTTTAATGGACTTCCAAAATGAGAGATAACCATAATCCCCTAAATGTCTTGTCATTATGTCTCTAGAAGGTATAATATATGCATGGATAATCTATTAAGTTAAATGATTATCATTTTATACTCAATCACATGCCTACATGTAAGGGTGGAACTTATAAGATATCCTGAAATTTTAGTAAAACTGAAATTTAATGAGTCTAACCAAGATATAAAAAAACTTATAATCATTAAATCACCTTTTATTTTTATTTTATTTTATATAAACAATCTTCATGCTAACAAATCACACATAAAAAATATAACAAATGAAACGTCAAGGAAACGTTCAACAAGACGAAAAAAAGATTGATGAAGAGAATAAACGAACCAGTGACTCTTTTTGATGTCAAAGCATATGCGAGTCCGTACAACTCGACCCTAGAAGCTTGACCATCAAGAGAAGGTGTTAATGAATTAGTATCGAAGTTTATGGACCAAGAAAATGGTTGATCAAGAGGCTTTTCTACGATAAAGTAAACATAGTTTATGGAGGAATGGTTAATCAACTTTATCGTATTCATACACATAACTTTGTCGCATGCAATCATATGATAGTTTATGGAGGAATAGGCTGTTTTCTTCAGGATTGAGATCTTTACTAAGAATGGTGAGTCTTCTTCATATTTACCTCATATTGTTGCAGATGGAGCTAACCCAGACATATTTTATGATAATATAGTTCAAAAACAAAATCAGCAAAAGGCGGTTGAGTTATTATTATTTGAGACAGTAATTTTAACTTTCTTTTTAATAGTAATAAAATCAACAACCAAAACATATAGCACCAAGGCAAGAAACAAAATAAAGGCAAGAAACATTGTATTTCCAAATCTTCTGATTTTGTTTAGAAACTGACAATCTATAGAGTACTACTATCTATATTATATAAATAAACAACCAAAACTGTTTAAAATTACATAACACATTGGGAACCAAGCACGGTTAATTCTTCTTTCCTTTGTTTTTTCTAGATGGAACTACAGTCCAGCCATCATCGGCTGCTGGTTCATCAACCGGCATGGCTTCTTGTTTACGGTTTGAGCTGTCCTCAGATGCATCCACCATCATGTCTGTGGTTTGATCATTACACATGTCTGTATCCTCATCATCGTCGCTTTCCTCATCGACCTCATCATTACCATTTGCAACCTACAATAACAGAATTGGTATAAGAAACTCAATTCGTACTCTTAGAAACTAACGACATAATCTCAGCTACATATGTATGAGGAACCAAGCCAAACCAATGTAGTAAAATCAAAATAACCTAGCAAAACAAACCAAAACAGACATGGATTTATACTGGATTCTACACAATCTAAATTTTATCCATGTTTTGCCATTTGCAACCTACAATAACAGAATTGGTATAAGAAACTCAATTCGAACTCTCGGAAACTATGACATAATCTCAGCTACATATCTAGGAGGAACCAACCAAACCAATGTAGTAAAATCAAAACAAACCAAACAGACAGGGATTTGTACTGGATTCTACACAATCTAAATCTTATCCATGTTTTAACATAAGCATTTACTAATTTGTGACACAGCCACAGACTCAGGAATGTAAAAAGCAAAGCAAGACAGCATTAAAAAGGAACCAACCTTGACAACACTTGAACTAGCTTTAGATTTAGTAGCTCTTAGTTTCTCAACAATTTTGAAGTCACCTTCACAGCATTCATAGTACAAATCCAGTAATGACTCTGTTACCTTCAATTACAAAAGCAAAGTAAACACTATCAGCAACAGCCTAAAGAACAACACAAAAGAACTCAGCTAATACCTCTTCAAGGCTTCCATCTTCAGCAACAGTGTTAAGCTGATTAAGACTATTCTCTAGAATATCAAATAACCGATCATAGTCCGTTGGATCTACAACAATTGCAGAACAAAGTAATCAACACAATGAATTAGAACACAACAAGATTGAAAAATCAAAGGAATAAAACCTTTAGATAAGGTGAAATGATCGAAAACTTGGGAGATGGTTTGCTCAGCTATCACTAGAGAACCTTTGCCGCCCCAACCCATTTCGACGGCGGCTGTTAATGCAGTCCACCGCGAAAGTATCAAACCAATTCCTTCGTGTAGCATTGCTACCTCCTCCTCTCTCATCACTTCCACTGGTACATTAGCGTTCTGATTCATTCTCGTTCCTTTTTCAGATTCAACCACAAAAGAAAATAACTGATTCAATTGAAAACCCTAAATCGCAATCCGTGGTGAGATGTGTGAAAGTGTATCAATGGATATGAGCCTGAAACAACCAAAGAGCTTGAATCCAAAATCGAATTCTAAAAATCCAAATTGCAACAACGAAAGAGCTTAAATCCAAAATCGAAATATAGAAGAAGACTAACTAACCACAATCTGTAAAAAACCACTTCGAGATAGACAAAATAAAACTCAATTCGTGGCCATCATTGGCGGACAAAGAAGAATCATACTGTTCATATTCATCATCAAGGATGGAGAGAAGAGAAAACCTGAGGTGTCGAAACTCCGGCGAGACGATGAGCAGAGTAAGGTGGTTCCGGCGAGTAAACGAAGTTTTTCTCTTCCCGATTTTGTGAATGAGAGAGAAAGAATAAAGTGAAACATTGAAACCCTAACCGAGTAATCTAGTAAGCTAAACCGGAGAGTATTAACTGGTTTGATTAAAAGAGGCCAAATTGAACGAACCGGATTATGCATGTGTTTGATTTTTATTGGCTAAATTAAGAGGGGGAAAAAATCAGAGAAAGTTGAGGAGAACCTTTCTTCTAAGATAGTCACAGGATTGAATGGCTGATGCAAAACTATTATAAATTCTCAACATTTACAAATATAAATGTCGCCTAGAATAAAGGGTAAAGAGAAAAAAAGATTTAGATTTTTGACAATAAAAGATGAGCCAAGAACAACTAGATAAACATATAGATTGCGCTGATGGAAAACTAGAGGCTGAAAAGATTCCGGCAAGTATTGATGCAGCGGAGGAGAAAAAGAAATGTGTAGTCGCCGAGGCCTCCGGCGAAAAGGTCCATTTTTCAAATCATACTAACCATGTAGATATATTATCTAATGGAGTAGTTAGAACGTTAAAATTTGTAGGTGGAGGGAGAAGTAAGCCGGAAAAAGTTGGGAGCTAATTCTCCATCATCGGAAGGAACCATAACGATTGGAGAGGCTTTAGAGGCAGCGGTTCTCACAGCAGGGAATAAGCCTGTGGAATGGAGTGACGCAGCTGCCATACAAGCGGCCGAGGTAAGAGCAACAGGGCGGACCAACATCATGCCTGGCGGTGTTGCAGCTTCGGCTCAATCAGCAGCCACTCTCAACGCTCGGGTCACCTCTGAGGATGATAAGACAACGCTCGCTGATGTTCTCACTGTGAGTAATAAGATAACACAAATGTGCAAAACTATGATACAATGTACATACTGATTTACGGATTGTAATGATTATTGTAATGATTATAATGATTATTTCTTCGTCTTTTGGGTTCAATGGTTTTGAAAGGGAGCGAGTAGCAAACTACCGTCCGACAAAGCAGCAACCAGAAAAGACGCAGAGGGAGTGACAGGCGCAGAGATGAGGAACGATCCTCATCTTACTACTTATCCAACTGGCGTGGCCGCCTCTGTCGCTGCTGCCGCTCGAATTAATCAGGCCAAGTGATACCATTCTTCTTTCTTGGTATTGAGAAGCCAAGTTTATATTAAGAAACTTTATGTGTATATATATGTTGATGTATATAAGATTTTGATTCTTTTTTGTTATACCTATTTAAGTTAGGTATAAGCTACATCTTAACCCAAATTTTATTTCAACGAATACCCAACAAGTTAACAAACATGAACAGGGTATAGAAAGATGGATCAAATACATGAAAGCAGGTTAGACTGGTCCAGACCTAGTTAACAATCAAACCATGGTTCTCGGAGACTGGCGTATTGTAACATCAGCGGGAAAGAATGAAGAACAGTTCAATCTTAAAACAGCACACAGAGTAAAACTGGTACAAGCTAAAACAAAGAATACAACCTATGAGGTAGAGAACCAAAATTTTCTCAATAATCTAGTGTCAGAAGAGAAAGTTTAGAGCTCCAATCTTCCGAAATACATTCCAATCTATTGCCATCAGCTAGATAGACTAACCTTTTCTAAGCCTAGCTCCGTAGCAATTGCTCGTAGTAAAACTTGCACCAGCTCTCTCACCCGCGTTTCCCTGGTGAAGACAAAACTCCCAAAATCAAAATTTGATAGGATCTTTTAGGTTTTATAGTTACAGATTTTCCCCCCTTATCTAATTTCATCGGTTGATTATCTGAGTTTTGAGTGACAAAGCAGAGATTTTGTCACCCTTTTTTGTTACGATCGACAAATTGCAACTGAAGAAGTAATATTACCTTGACAACACAAGCTCGCACAGTGAGGGGAAAAGGACAAGTAGGTGCGCACGGGTGTCGCGGTTATCTTTGCGTAAGATGGTTTTCATATAGGGTTGCAACGGAAGAACAGATGCAACCTCGGGATGAATGCTGAGGTGGTCAAGTTCTTGGAGGGTAAAGACAATCTCTTCAAGTCTAGCTGTTGGGATTGGACGGTTGCCTGCCAAAAGATAACCACAGATTAAGGACTGGCAAGCAAAGAAGATGTTAGGGTTTAAAGAAAATGGAGACCCTTACCTAGATTATTTTCGTCGATTAAAAATCTACTCAAAATGAATTCACATCTGGCCATTAGCGTGATGATAGAGATCTTGCTCACTTCCGCTCTTGTGGAGTGCCATTCTTCAGTGTCAGAGCTGAAACTAAAATATCGGTATGTTAAACATTGGGAGTCGGAATGGGTACCAAATCACTATTCATGGACTCAAATTACACAACTAATCTCAAGGAGGGATTCTTAAGAGGAGCATGTGCTATCACATTATCACGTATGAGATAATAGAGTCATTGCAGAAGAACCAATAAAAAAAATAAAAGGGGCTATGGTCGTGGATATGCTCAAGGTAATATTACCTGCTCAAGGAAAACAATTTTTGTAAGCATGTCAAGGAAAATCTGCTACAGTGGGCAGGCATCAGCTCTACAGTTTCAACAGGCAATGAGCATGTACGTGATGCACAGCGATCTAGGGTTGAAACAAGCCGCTCGAGGACCTGTATATGCAAAAAGTGGACACATCATATTAAAAACTCAGACATCATGATATCAGAGAACGATTTACATGAAATTTAAGCTACTCACTTCTCGAGGAGCATCAACAGTCGACTTAAGAATGATATCGCCAAGACCGTTTAACAAGGCCATCTCAAGGGTCTCATTGGCCTTGAGTGCTGCAGCAGGGAGAGAATTTGAAGAAAGTGCACGTCCACAATAGCCAACAAGGAATATATCGTAAACATCTCCAATTTCTTTCCAAATGCGTATTCGAGCTGTTTTACTAATTTTTAGTTCTGTGTCACCACCCACAGAACATAATTTCACATCTTCAACAAGTAAACGGTTGAAACCCTCGGCTGCTACCTTCCAGAGTGAACCATCTGGATTGTCTCGTCTTGTCATCATGCACCTGAAAATCAAAATGATCTAAGTTTTTTGTAACACATTCTCCAGACACAACAGAAGGAAATACATTTCTTTAGACACAACAGAAGGAAATAGACATGATTACTCAACCAATCTACAGAAAATCAATTTATTTTTTTGCAAATCTAGGCAGGAACGTGGAACTTGAGAGAGGGGAGGGGTTTGGGTTGACCATTAAAAATAACTTGTGATTCCCCTTCGAAACTCATGTGATGAGACTTTTGAGTTGAAAAGAGAAGATCCAGCACATCTGCACAATGCCTATCAGAAACGATAACAGTATACAAAAAGAGTTGATTTTACCTTCTTAGGTTCTGGATGACTTCCGGAAACAGGATATACTTTTCAACTGCAGGAGCCTGAAGGAGAAGCTCTACCAAGGCAGGGATCAGCTTTTCTGCGAACATATTAGTCGTAATCCTTGTTGTTGGAACTGTTTCAGACTTAGCATCAGCGTTATGTTCCAATACTTCACTGCCTGGGTGAAATGATACAAGAATTATTAGATAAAGACTTGTTGAAAGTAATTTAACATCAAGAATTATTAGATAAAGACTTGCACAGTGACCTATGTTGTTCTGCTCAATCTCACCTTCCTCATTTGGCAGAACAGAATCAACCCGTGGAAGATAATGCAAAAACTCTCTCAGCAGGATCAGCCACATTGACGAAAGGTGCTCAGGAGGACCCAAAGAGGGTAAGATTTCCAAAACATGACGTAGTACAGGGGGTACATGTCCCTTCAATAATAAATGAAATAATGAGATGCAGGCAGCCTAGGTTTGAATCTGAGTACTTGAGAGGCGGAAGAAGGAGGTAAAGGATGAAAAATGAGAGCAGACTCACATATTCAGTTTCAAAATTTTCACTATTTATGATGGCCTGTTTAATAGCTAAGTCTACAATTCCCAACAATTGCATGTACATTTTATCATCAAACATCTTCAGTGATTGGGCGTATAATTCACCTGTCGAAACATTGGCCGAGAAAGAAAAAGGAAAGAGTAAGATCCGAATGTTACAAAAATTCTGCCATGCAAAAAAGAACACCTTTGTTTTTTTTTTCCTCAGAACACCTTTGTTTAAGCCATTTCTATTTACTGAAATTTTTCATCTTAGTCAACAGAAAAGATTACCAAGATGCAGAGATTTCATTGAAAGGACTGAATTACCTAACCCATGCAGGATCTCTTGTTTCACCTTGGTTGCTGTGTCCCCGGTGTAACTCGAGGACTTCTGGAAAACAAGCTCATACACGTCCAGTACCGAATTAAGATATCGGAGTTGCAAGTTTCCCTAATTCGTAAACGAAAAAAGTTTAAAGAGTGAAAACATAGATATTATAGCGTCTACTGTAGCTCATAGATTGTTCAATTAGCTGCGCTGATACCTTGACACAGTGGGACACAACAGCTGTCTGCAGACAGTTTATCGCTGCAAGTGATACTTCTTTGCTACCATTGAAAATGCTATTCTTAACAAAAGCAAGCAAAGACTCCCATCCTACAGAAGTAGAAAGTTCCACAATATGTCAGCATCTCCTAAACAATACGCACTGGAGTCAAGGCAAATCACAATTCTCTCACCTGACCAGAAATTAGGTAAGCTTTCAAGAAGAGGAAAATAAGACCGGAAGAGGCGGGCTATTCCTCCAAGGACAAGGACAAATGTTTCATCCCACTGCTTCTGGGCTGTATTGCGACTGCAGATCAGAAAATGGATTGTAAGAGATGAGTTAGTAAGGCATCCAGGACTATCAGTAAGGCATCCAGGACTATCAGTGAGAGATGGACAATGTAGAAGACATCCACAAGAAGAGAATTCCTTTTGTCACCTATGATGTATAAGCATGTGCACTGCTTTCCCTCCTCGAGTACCAATTTCTTTCCCTTGCCATTCGTCCTTAGATGATGTTGCAGCCTAAAAAGAAGATTCACCTGTCAGAACAGTCTTCTAAAATGAATCTATTGAATCACCTTCCTCACCTTGTGAGAGGCACCATCCAACATCGGGAAGATATAGTTCCATAGACAATCCTCCCACATGCGTTTTGAAAGTTTGATCCCATGACTTCCCAATATTTGAAAAAATGTCCTGACAGCTGAATTCCTGACCTAAAAAAATTATTAGCAATGAAAAGTAAACTTGGTGCACCAACTTTCCAAGTAAATAAAGCATTCACATTAAATGGTGGTCTATGAAAAAGACCTCTGGTCGCTCGTCATCCACGAGTTTCTGAATTAACGAAAAGACTAAAAACAGAAGTTTCTCATGATTGACAACTTGTCTTCGAGCTTCATAATCTGACTTGTTAGAATTGCTAATCATATTGTCTTCCCCGTCCTCACCATTTGTTTGCTGAGGAGTGGAATCTGCATTATTGAATCCTGCAGGAACAGCTCAGCTTACTAAATACTTTATATAGAGCTTCTCTACAGTTGATAAGTGCAGACAAGGATGTGACACTTATTTACCCAATCCTTTGTCCGCTAGAGACCCATGGTGGAGTCCCTTTGCTACAAAATCAGTCAAAGTCCACAACAGACCAATGGCTGTCAAACTTATGTTCAAATCAGTCTTCTGTGCACTATAAGCTCCAGTAACGTCTATGCACCTGAAATATCAACATCATTGACCAACATCTCAAAAAAACTAGTAATACGATGGCATCTCTGACAACCAAGTATCAACGGATAAAATATGAAGCACAGTAATTAAAACTGAGATAGGATCATACACATTGAGACAGTCTTCCGGAAGAGTAGGAAGTCCATCACTCATAATAACCCGGAGACTCTGAAAGAACAAACAAGGCATTCAGTAAGCAATAGACTAAGGTCATACGCTACAACTTTTATTGAATCCATAGTCAGTCACACTTACTAACCTGGAATCCAAGGGTCGCAACATCCTTCTCTGATGCATCTGCAACAGACCTTAAGAAAATATGCAAGGAATAGGATCAGCAAATAGAATGTAAAATCTTACATACGGGGAAGAAATCAGAAAGTGAGGAGAAAACATACCTCAACATGTCAAGAATGCTTGGCCAGCTATAGTACAACTTTTCTCCACATCTCTGAAGAGATATAATTATACAGGGGAAAATTGTTAGATATTAAAGGTAAATGAAGCACGATCTCTGAATGTTCATATCATATTTATATATACCTCAAGTATATGAAGGAGAATTTTTAATGACCCAACTCGAACATCTGCCTTTTGAGCAGAAAAATAAAGAACCCTGAGGGAAGATAGTACAGCACACTCAACTGACTTCAGCTGAGTTTCCTTTGATTCTACCTAGGAAGAATAACAAAAACAAAAAAAATGGATAACATAGATCAAGGCAAGGTCCTTTTTGCATGAGATGGAAAACGCTCGAATTTAAGCAATAACAGTGAAGATAGATCTCACATCCAGAATTGCATCTCTTGATCTGGTTGGATCTTCTCCGAACTGCTCTGAACCTAGGACAGCACATATGGACTGATCCAGGGCATCAAGCGCCACATTTCTCAAGTTCTGATTAGAATGCTCAGCGAGCTGCAATATGCAGTTGAAGTGTCAGTAAAGCCCAGAACAATGTCAGATACCCTGCATATAAACAAAAATTTGAATGCCGCGTCACCTCAAGAAAGTGGCCAACCACTTGGTCCCATAGCGGTTCCACCCCTGTCATACGAAAATAAATAAGACTGACCAATATACATAATAATCCAGAGACTTGACAAATAGACAAGGCAACAGCATGGAAAAGAAAGACTATACTCTGAAGTTGTATTTATATCATCAATAAAGAACATACTGTGAAGATTATTTACGAGAATAGATATCATTCTGTCCACCGAAAAATTGATGCTCCCAATTTGTTTACTTGAAGCTGATGAAACACTGCCCGAAGTTTCTGTCATGGATTGATGGGACAACATATGGAGTGCAGAAAGAAGTGATTTAACAGAAGACACTTGCATCAGCGCCGAGCTCTCAAACAGCTTATAAGATGAAAGCAATGAGTCAAGACCCAGAAAGTGCAGAATCTAGCTAACCCCAAACAAACTACAGAGCACATTAACAAGGATCTGATCTAGGGCCTAATATGTTCTCTAGCCATTGACATCTCAACAAGAAGAAATTAAAAAGAGCAATCGGAGGGCATAGTTAATAGAAGAAACTTGATTTGGCTTACCTGAGAATTTAAAGAAGAGAGAATGCTAAAATCAGCGTACTGCCTAGAAGGCTCTCTGGTAAGCTTTGGGACTGCAGTTGCTACCTCCTAAAAGTAAAAGATATGTTATACTTCCCTAAAAGCTTCATAATAAAAGTATTCACATATTAGAGAGAAAGATAAAGTGCTAAACTAAATACAAAAGATCAAGCTATATCATACAGCCGAAAAGACAGAATCCTGCACGGGGTTTTGCCAAATCTACCTGGGTGGTTGCATGAGGAGAATGAATAGCTCGATCTAGGGCTGCGAGAGTTTCAAGAACCTGCATTTTTTTACGATGACTTGTTATCATGAGATAGATTACGTGAACATGCTTGAAGAAAAGCACTCACCAACACCCATGATGGGCCCAATACGTTATGCAACCTATGCGCGATGTTGAAGAGTGTTCTCAATGCCTGAACAATAATCAAAATTAGTATGTAAGCCGAGCATATATAACGAAATAGATATAAATGGATAAGCTGCAAAGAAGATATTTTTTCCAAGATGTGCCTGTTCGAAAGAATGAGACACTGAATAAATAATATTGAACTAAATACCTGAACATTTTTGGGTGTCAGGACAATGACATCTTTCTGATCAACCAGTGCTTCAGAACGTTTAGCCACAGGAGACTGACCGACGCTGCTGAAATCACAAATTAAATACCAAAAAGTTTACAGGCTTGTATTGATTGACTAACTTTGACTTGATATATAGCAAAATATCAAGGTACCTTTTCCTTTCAGCATCAGTTGGCAAAACGATCGTAAATTTACAAAGCGATGCAAGAAAAGAGTTCAAGGGCTCCACAGCATGAAGAACGCCACATGCCTGAGGATATATATTTAAGTATACCGATCAATTCTTCTGGATAGGCAGACAACAAAAGCTTAACTGGCGATGTAAAAAGTATAAAGGCGGGAAATTTTATCCCGCAGATCACAAATTAGCAGCCACAGTACATATGAATACTTTGATCTGGTTTACATTTACCTGGGTAAATGCTTGATATCCTTTCAGTATCTCCAATACGATTGCCTCTCCTTGTGACCTTCATGAACATTTAGGTTAAACAAAGTCCTCAATGTGCGCCTCATCACAATCAATGAATAGTCTGACAAAAGGACTATATACCTTGATAGTATAAGGGAAAATGCGTCAAGTATAGTTAACCAGATTGTATCTACCATTGAGATACAGAGATGTGAGGTTTTCCCAATATAATCAGATGAAGGAAGATGCTCGTATCTGGGAGATTCAAGCTGGAGGTTTGAAAAAAGGAAGGTATGAAAAATAGGAGACAACCAAGCAAATAGTAGCAAGAATATGGCATAGCAGAGGAGAACCCTGCATCAATTACCTCCCCAACGTCTACTGCTTCATCTGTTAATGTGGCGACTGTAAAAACAACTCCAAGTAAGCCTTCAATTGCCAAAGTTATTGCATGAGCTTCACTCGCAACGAGAACAGCTGCACTGGAAGCATCATTATCAAGAATCCATTCAATTCCTACATCATTGAGAAAAATATTGAATGACATCTTTCATTAGAATGAAGTAAAAATTCATTGAATTCTGAGGTCTTTAGAGGCAGTAAAAATCAACATAGCATCAAGATAATTGATTACCTTTAGCTTTGCTACTAAACATCCCGGCAACAGCCGCTAGACTTTCCTCACTCGTCTCCTGAAACTACTTTCAAAAAACCAATTCGAGAATTAAATTATGTTCCAAATATTTACTACCGTTATTAGATGTCAATTCTTAAGCTATATAAGCCACTTTATAGTTCCTAAAGTTCTCCCAAAACAATCTTTCCTGGTAAGCAAAATAAGTAAAAATAAATGTAAATCTAAAACCGTCTAGTAAACAAATAAATAACAGTGACTGCAGAAACCAATATGGGAAACTTTCCCTACAAACCCACCTGTATGCTAGAAACAACTCGAGCAAGCGACTTAACCATGCTCTCCACAACATGTGTGTTTTTGGGGTTCCTTGAAAGGCAGATTTGTCATTCAATCGCATAAGTAACATAATCCGAAAAAACACAGGACGAACAGAGACCTACTATAGTAAAGTCATGAGATACTGCATTATGATCTTTATCAAAGCTACACAGTTAAAGTGAGTAGAATCACAAGAAAACTCTCAAGATTTAGAAAATTATTCAATGCACAGTATGAAGAAAAAACAAGACAGGAAGATTAGTCTCCTTAATTTGCAACATTGAGTGCATCACAAGGATAAAGAAGTCACTAGCCTTACATATCAAAGTTCTGGAAAAGAATCCGTAATGTTCTTGCCTCAACACAAAATCCCTATTTCATGGACATGCACAAGAGATCTTAGAAATATGAATAGAAAATAAATTAAGTACAAACTCTTGTACTGTCAAACATACATGTGAAAGCAGTAATAATGGAATGTAATTATTACCCTCAAAATCTCAAGAACAAGAATGCGATGCCACAGTGGCAAATCCAAGAACGTAGCTTTCACAAGCATACTTAGGAACACCTGAGTAGACAGAACGGAATGGACGCACATCAGTAAAGAAAACTTGCAAATATCATAGTCAACAGAACATGTTTTACGCGCTTGTTTCTTAGTAGTCAATAAAAAAGTTAACAGGAAACATGTAAGCTTGTGCATATTGTACCTCGCATTCTGTGATGAGAGAAGAGCTATACAGTCGAATTATATGAGCAACTGATCGCAGCACTAACCGGCGAAAATAAGGTTCAACCATTTCTCCCTCGAGCTGAGCAGTAACAAACTTAAATTTTATGAGTAAATATATTAAGATATGCTTTAATACTAATCCAATTTTTTTTTCTAGATCATGTGTACAAATACGAAGATACAAAAGGCAGTGAGGTATGATTTTACCTCCGAACTGGTCCGAAGTGATGTCATTAGAAGGGAACAGATTTGGTGACGCAAAACCTGATGAAAAAATAGGTAAGCTTTTACAGTTTGGCGATCATGCTAATGTAAGGATGGAAAACAACTGCCCACTTGGAAAGTGCATAGCATTACCTGTTCGTAGGGAAGTAGTGTCTTAAAAACGGATATATAGTTTGACAAAACAAACCTGAAAAGTAAATACAGAACTTGTGCATTTGAAACGTAATTTATAATTCTCTGAACATGTGCAAATACATTTTAAAAAAGCGTTGCCAACTCACTCAATTAGCTCTAGGGAAAAGGTCCTTGGAAGAGAAGCAACATGCAACCAAGCTGCCTGTAATGCACGAATATACCAATTAACTCGGAGAAATCCCTTTAACGACACTTAGCTGGAGAAGAGATACTTAATCAAAATAAACACATACAGATCCACCTGCAGCTGAGGCTGTCAGGTCCTCAAGCAACCGAAGACCAAGTTTTCCAGTTTCACTCAGGGTGTCTCTCATTGTCAATCGGTCACAGATAACATCCTTCTCCAAGGGCCTGCTTTCATATTTCTGTTAGTATATCAAATAACTGTAACATCAAATCCAAAGGTTCTAGTTAAATAAAGTAAGATTTCTATATGTAGATCCTATGTCTTTATTTTATCAGGTAAAACACAAACCAACCAGCATAGAGAAATTACATTGCCTACTGTGGATTAAAATATGCAAAATTCCAAAAAAGCAAAAAATATATATCTGCACAGTAAAGAAAGTGCAAGAAAAAGATAAAAGAGTAAGTCAGACAGACTTATAAGGACTGACTCACTCTGAATTATTGATATTCTGACTCAAATCTCCAGCAACAGAGCCAGTTCTTGCTGTTTGACTGCTGGAACCGTATTTAGGCATAGGAAGGGACTCAGCCGAAACCACTTGATCAAAAATCAAGGCAACTGCTTGCCTGAAGGTAGCTGCAGCCGTGCTGGAGACCAGAAAAAAGAAACCATGGATGTTGATTATGAGGAAGTTAAAAACAAAAAAACCAAAAAAATCAAAGCCATACAGGAAACCAAACTATGATTATTTTGAAATATAAAAGCAACTTACTTGTAAACACTAGGAGATCGGTTGTTGTCAAGAAGCCTGAGACAGATACTTAGTCCTAGGACCATATTTTCCTGGAATAAGAAAAGAAGCTAAAGCTCACTACTAAGCATAGCCATAAAGTACCAGATCTGTGGAGAACTAATAATTTTTCACTAGGAGAAGACAATTTGGTTTACTGGTCTTTCTTAGTGGGTCACTCCAAAACACAATTTCCTGACATCTGCATTCTATTATTATATATATAAAACTATTTAACTTCTGTTAACGTCAATGAACAAGATTAGGACTAATGTTTGGTTGACTATATATAATTTAGTCTACCAGAATTTTTTGTATTAAATTTTCATTCTTACTAGACCAAGCTTGTTGTGTTCACCTCGGTTTCTGGATGTAGTCGAGACTGAAATATTATTAGAATAGTTTGTAGAGTCTTTAGTTGGATATTTTCTTCTGCCATTTCTGAATGCTGCAAGTACAGAAAGACCGAATTAGGTAGCGCTTTGCAATAAAATTAGCAAGAAATGTAAATCAGTTTTGCCTTTACAAACAAACTAAAAAACAAGTAGAAAAAAGAATGTCTCTAGCAGAAATTAATGTATCAGAAAGACTTAAGGCTGTCACAAGGTATCTATGAAGATCCTATATATGTTAAATTTTCAACATGTCGTGGAAGATGTATGATGAAGAACTGCCTTAATCCTCATGTAAATTCAAATGCTATGTTTTGCATTACAGAATAATAACACAAACTCTCTAGTTGATATAGGGAAGTTAAAGAAATTCTCACTTACATCTTTCAAGGTATAAAGTATCTCCTTTAGAGATGATGGTTCAACTGCATCATGAGATATAAGCTTCTGCAAGCACGAAAGTCCTATAACACTAAGTTTTGTATTCTTGACTCCACACGCCATTAGAAAGATCCGAAGAATATCTTCATTACTTGAAAGATCACTGGCACTCGATGACGACCGAAGCTGAAAAAGCAAGAATGAAATATAACCCATTGCGTAAACTGAGTCTCACTGCTTCCAATGTAAGGCACTTACAGTAAAATTCCAACAAACATTCCAAAGAATATATAAGCAACCAATTGCTTATATTCAGTGATTTAACCCAAGTGACATGAAAACAGAGATAGCTCTCAAGTGATAAACTCATTAAGCTCAACAATTCATAATTTGGCAGTGAATCACTCTTCACTCCTAAAGTCTCAATTGAAAAGCGTAATGGTAACACCAATTCAGACTTGTGCCATTAAAATCTCCATGGTTACAGTGAAATCAAGCTCGGACAGTACAATTTTACATTACTAACCTTCAATATTGCGTGCTCCGCTCCATCTTTCACGGCGGGATACCTCCGCCGCGCCTCAGCGGAGAGAGCTCGAAGATCCGCCTCCAAAGCCGCCACCAAAGCCATTTTTTCGTCACTTGGAACCTCTGCGAGATTTTTAGAAGAGAGCAACTTCGATGTTACCAGGAAGATCACTGAATCGAGGAGTTGGGCATTTGAGATCGGACACAAAAAGCTCCGATCGTGACGAACTGAGAAGAAAGCAAGAAAATGGAAATCCAAAGTAAAAAGATCTTTGAGAGCTGTGATCTTAGCACGCGCATCTCACGTGTCTCAAATCTGAAATTAATCTTGGTATACGATTTTTTGGTTTAATTCGGTTATGAGTATTTTTTGCGAATTTCAGTATTTATATCTGTTCGGTTTAAAACCTTTTGAATGATTTTCACTATGTATAAAGAAATTGGAAGCAAATATTTATTACATCAAAAAAATTTTCTAAAATCTCTCTCTAATCAATCAAATATCTCTTTAATATATATATATACAATCTTATTTGTTTTTAATTTATATTATTACATAAACATATGTATAATAAAAATACAAATATTCCACATATTTTGTAATTTAAAATTTTAAAAATAGACGAGTATTACTCAAAAATGGATGTACATCGTCTATTTAAGGTAGAAAATTTTAGATAATTGTTCAAACTATTATAAATAGGACTAGTACGCTCCCAACTACAAATGAGCAGAAACTTTGATTTCTCAACCATCCAAATTAAAACTTTTATTCGGTTTAATCCGGTTTTTTATTTAAGAAAAATTAAAACTTTTAAAACGCAATGCAACTATGAATCTATTTTCCGCTGAGTAAATAGTAACATAATGAGTTTTAATACAATACAGGGTAAAAATTTGCGCAAGTGGCTACTTGGGTATGTATCATGTTTCAGTGAGGGCAATGCAGGACTCGTGTTGACGATCGAGTGCCTTCGGAGAAGTCAAGAAGAACCACTCGATAGGTTCGGGTGTCTGTCGAGGATCAGAGTTAGAAGAATGGATTAGGTCATCGTTGCACAATCATCTAATGAGCCCAAGGCAGAGACGACGTCGTCACATAGAAAGAACTTGCCCATAATTTTGTAAATATCCATTATATGGTTTAGGTATTTAAGATTAGAAACTAATTAATTAGTCAAACATTTATAAAAACAAAATCATATTATTTTGCTATGTTATCTAAGAATTTTAAGAAAATAGGAAATCGCGTAATGACATTGTGAAGTTTTTACAAGAGTCAAAGCAGAATTACTATCTTACTAAAATAAATATGTATCTTAAGAGAGAGTCAATATTTGCCCATCTATATATAAATTAGACTTTTCTTCTCTATTCCCTTCAAAGAATAGGTTTTTGAGCTATGAGTTTAGAGAGTGATGTAAAGAAACCAAAGGAGAATTGAAAATTGTGTGGTTTGTTTGGAGCCACTGGTGAACAATGATGATGAACGAACTCTAGTAAGCTTCGATGTAACCACCGGTTTCATTTGGGTAAACATTTTTTTAATTTCTAGTGGTGACACTGAAACTTAACAAGAGTATGTTCATCATCATTGTTCACCAGTGGCTCCAAATAAACCACAGAGTTGTCAACTTCAACTCGTTCAACGACTTTTTTTGTTTCTTTAACATCACTCTGTGAACTCATAGCTCAACCAATCTTCGAAGGGAACAGAGAAGAAGAGCCTAATTTATATAGATGTGCAAATATTGATTGTCTCTTAAGATAAATATTTATTTTAGTAAGATAGTTAAGACTTTTGCTTTGACTCTCATATAAACTTCACAATCTCCTTACGTCATTTCTTATTTTCTTAAAGTTCTTACATAATATACCAAAATATAAGACTTTCTGTTTTATAAATGTTTAACTAATTAATTAGTTTCCAATCTTAAATACTTAACACATATAATGGATATTTAAAAATTACTGGCAAATTATTTGTATGCAACGACGTCATCTCTGCCTTGGGCTCATCAGATGACTGTGCAGGGATAGTTTAATTCCTTCTTCTAACTCTGATACTTGACAGACACCCGAACCAGTCGAACGATTCTGCATGAATACTGCAAAGGCACTCATAAACCCGAGTCGTGCACTCCCTTCACTGAAGCACGATACATGCCCCAGTCATAATGGCCCCGCAGAAAACAAATAGTTATCATGGAGGGGAAAATAAGAAAAAAAATGTTAGATTGACTTTAATTTATATTAAACGGAAAGAAAATGAGGTAATATAGATTTCCCTAAATTGATCCCATATCAAAAATAGACCCCACTTTAAAGGAAAAATAATATTTTAAAAATATGCAGAAGTTGAATATTGACTGCTTAAGTTCTAATTAGAAAAAAAAACTAATCCAAACTTATGACTAAAAGCCAAGGGCAGCGCAGCGCCTCTGATACTGAACTAAATGCTGCAAAAGCACCAACTCTGGCATCATTTCCCGAAGATAGTCATTTCAGTCTATTGGGCAGCGTTTTATAGAAGTGACGGAAGCCAACTGACTGACTTGCAGCTGCCAGTGTCCGCCTGACTTTCTTCTCTTTTACTATAGATGGGAGTCTATGACCTCATTAGTTGTGATATTGATCTTACGGGGGGAACAAAATCAAAGAATATATAGACTTGTAAAGAACCTCTATTTAGTTGTCTATCTAGGGGGCGATCGATCTACATCTTTCTCCAAAACCCTTGGTCTATGTCTCGATCTCTCCAGTGTCTAATCAACATGTTGCTAGCTTCAACTCGGTTGAATAAGAATCATTGATTCTGTCTCCTGTCCATTTCTTATTCATTCAGGGCGCTCGGCCAGTGCTCCTTTCTCAAACCAAATGGACTCTGAGAACTCCAGAGTTAAGCGTGCTTATGTTGGAGTAGTCAAAGAATGGGTGACCTTCCGTGAAGTGGTTGTTGGAACTGTGTGAGTGAGGTCAAAACACTAGGAAATATCATGTGGTGATTTGTGGGATCGATAAGCAAGTCTTTAAACTTCCAGTACGTAGCAAACCGGCTGTCGGATATTGATGGGCTCATGGGCCTAGTGAGAGGATGTGAGACACATTAAGAGAGATGGGCCCATTGGCTGGTGGTACATGGGGCTCACTGGAGAGATAGCAGTCGGGGTGTTACAAGTGGTAATCAGATTCGAACTAAGATAAGTGTGGAGTGAAGTGGGCTCACACTGTTAAGCCTCTCTGAATAAGCAAACCGGTCGTCGTATTGATGAGCTCATGGGTATAGTAAGAAGACGTGAGACCCATTAAGAGAGGTGGGCCCATGGACCGGTTCTGAACATGGGGCCCACTGGAGAGATGACGGTCGGGAAGTTACAAAACGAAGAGCTAAATCTAGTTTTGATAAGCATATGTTAGTCAAAGGTTTCATGCTTCTACTAGGAAGTATAGACTCTAGAGTTGTAGCCATTTTAACAATTGAATCTTCGCATATGGTTGTAACTAAATCGCAGAATTGGAAACAAATATTTATTACATCAAATTTTTCTAAAATCTCTCTCTAATCAATCAAATTTCTCTCCAATATATTTATACAATCTTATTTGTTTTTAATTTATATTATTACATAAAACATATTTATAATAAGAAATGCAATTTTCCACATATTTTGCAATTTAAAATTTTAAAAACCGACATGTATTACTCAAAAATGATGTACAACGTCTACTTAAGGTAGAAAAATTTAGATAATTGTTCAAACTATTATAAATAGGACTAGTATGCTCCCAACTACAAATTAGCTGAAACTTTGATTTCTCAGACATCCAAATTAAAACTTTTATTTGCTTTAATCCGGTTCTTTACTTAAGAAACTTAAAACTTTTAAAAAGCAATGTAACTATGAATCTATTTTCCGCTGAGCAAATGGTAACATAATGAGTTTTAATACAATATCGGGTAAAAATTTGCGCAAGTGACCACTAGGGTATGTATCATGCTTCAGTGAAGGAACTGTAGGACTCGTGTCGACGATTGAGTGCTTTCGAAGGAGTCAAGCAGAACCATTCGATAGGTTCGGGAGTCTGTCAAGGATCAGAGTTAGAAGAATGGATTAGGTCATCGCTGCAGAATCATCTAATGAGCCCAAGGAAGAGACGACATCGTTACATAGAGAGAACTTGCCCATAATTTTGTAAATATCCATTTTATGTGTTAGGTATTTAAGATTAGAAACTAATTAATTAGTCAAACATTTATTAAAACAATATCATATTATTTTGCTATATTATCTAAAAATTTTAAGAAAATAGGAAATAACGTAATGAAATTATGAACTTTTACAAGAGTCAAAGTAGAATTACTATCTTAGTAAATAAATATTTATCTTAAGAGAAAGTCAATATTTGCCCATCTATATATAAATTAGACTCTTCTTCTCTATTCCCTTCAAAAAATAGGTTTTAAGCTATGAGTTTGGAGAGTGATGTAAAGAAATCAAAGGAATGTTGAAAATTGTGTGGTTTGTTTGGAGCCACTGGTGAACAATGATGATGAACAAACTCTAGTAAGCTTCCATGTAACCACCGGTTTCATTTGGGTAAACATTTTTTTAATTTCTGGTAGTGACATCGAAACTTAAGAAGAGTGTGTTCATCATCATTGTTTACCAGTGGCTCCAAACAAACCACACAATTGTCAATTTCATCTCGTTCCACGACTTTTTGGTTTCTTTAACATTACTCTTTGAACTCATAGCTCAACTAATCTTCGAAGGGAACAGAGAAGAAGAGCCTAATTTATATAGATGTGCAAATATTGATTGTATCTTAAGATAAGTATTTATTTTAGTAAGATAGTTAAGACATTTGCTTTGACTCTCATATAAACTTCACAATCTCCTTACGTTATTTCCTATTTTCTTAAAGTTCTTACATAATGTATTCCAAAATATGACTTTTGGTTTTATAAATTTTTAACTAATTAATTATTTTCAATCTTAAATACTTAACAAATATAATGGGTATTTAAAACTTAAGGGCAAATTATTTGTATGCAACAACGTCATCTCTGCCTTGGGCTCATCAGATGACTGTGAAGGGATAGTTTAATTCCTTCTTCTAACTCTGATACTTGACAGACATCCAAACCAGTCGAATGGTTCTGCATGAATCCTCCAAAGGCATTCGTCAACCCGAGTCATGTACTCCCTTCACTGAAGCGCGATACATGTCCCAGTCATAATGGCCCCGCAGAAAAAAAAATTGTTATCATAGAGGGGGAAAAAAAATGTTAGATTAACTTTAATTTATATTAAATGGAAAGAAAATGAGGTAATATATATATATATATATCCCTAAATTGATCTCATATCAAAATAGAACCAACTTTAAAGGGAAATAATATTTTAAAAATATGCAAAAGTTGAATATTGACTACTTGAGAACTAACTAGAAAAAAAAAATCCAAACTTATGACTAAAAGCCAAGGCAGCGCAGCACCTCTAATATTGAACTAGATGCCGCAAAAGCACCAACTCTGGCATCATATCCCAAAGATAGTCATTTCAGTATGATGGGCACCGTTTTATAGAAGTGACGGAAGCCAAATGACTGACTTGCAACTGCTAGTGTCTGCCTGACTTTCTTCTCTTTTACTATAGATTGGAGTCTATGACCTCACTAGTTGTGATATTGATCTTACGGGGGGAACAAAATCGATTATCATATAGACTTGTAATGACCCTCTATGTAGTTGTCTATCTAGGGGGCGATCGATCTACATCTTTCTCCATAGCCCTTGGGCTGTGTCTCGTTCTCTCCGGTGTCTAATCAACATGTTGCTAACTTCAACTTGGTGGAATAAGAATCATTGATTCTCTTGCATGTCTATTTCTTATTCATTCAGGGCGCTCGGCCGGTGCTCCTTTCTCAAACCAAAACGACTCTGAGAACTCTAGCGTTAAGCGTGCTTATGCTGGAGTAGTCAAAGGATTGGTGACCTTCCGAGAAGTGGTTGGTGGAACTGTATGAGTGAGGTCAAAACACTAAAAAGATCATGTGGTGATTTGTAGGATCAGTAAACAAGTCTTTAAGCTTCCAGTACATAGCAAACAGGCCATCGGATATTGATGGGCTCATAGGCCTAGTGAGCGGACGTGAAACCCATTAAAATAGATGGACCCATGGGCTGGTGGTACATGGGGCCCACTGGAGAGATGACGGTCGGGGAGTTTCAAGTGGTATCAGAGCCAAACTCAGATAAGTGTGGAGTCAAGTGGGCTCACACTGTTAAGGGGGTGATGATCTTTGTGCGCAACGAGGACGTTGCGGTCTGTTAGTGGGGGGAGAGAATTGTGAGACCCTTGTTTACAGAGAGGCTTAAATGAATTGATTTGGCCACATATGTCACCAAAGTGCACTTATCTTTTCGGTCAAGGATCCTGAGAGAAATCTAGAGTTCAGCGTGCTTATGCTGGAGTAGTCAAAAGATGGGTGACTTTCCGGAAGTAGTTGTCGGAATTGTGTGAGTGAGGCCAAAGCACAAGGCAAATATCATTTGGTGATTTGTAAGGTCAATAAACAAGTCTTTAAGCCTCCCGGACATAGCAAACGGGCCGTCGGATATTGATGAGCTCATGGGCCTAATGATAGGACGTGAGATCCATTAAGAGAGGTGGGTCCATGGACCAGTGGTGAACATGGGGCCCACTGGAAAGATAGCGGTCAGGGCGTTACAATAAGAAAAGCTAAAACTAGTTTTGATAAGCATATGTTAGTCAAAGGTTTCACGTTTCTACTTGGAAGTATAGACTCTAGAGTTTTAGCCATTTTAACAATTGAATCTTCGCATATGGTTGTAACTAAGGCTGACTAGAAAATAGATAGGAAATTTCTAGTGCCGCACGGTCTTATAAAATACTAGTTGCTGACCCGCGCTGTGCTCGGGAGTTTTATTTTATGTTTTTTCGTTGTTTTTTCTTGTTTGCAATATTTGTTTTGTTAGTTTTTGACTATTTTCATTTTTTGTTATTTTATTTTTCAAATTGATTGTTTTTTTATCAATTTTATATTAGTTTGCATTTGAAATGTTTATTGTTATTTGGCATTCGGCAGAGGTCTAGGGAAAGTTTCTGCGGCATTCTCTCTTTGTACTAAGTATGGAATTAGAGAGATAAAATTTTTGGTGTATGGGTTTGATATATTATGTGAGAGATATTCTTGGATCTAGCTTTTTTTTGGTTTCATCCTACGCTCGAATCTGTTTATTCTTGCCAATAGTCTTGTAATCGGCGTCGTTGTTGCAAATGTGTCGCTCTTGTAAACGATGATTCTAGTAGATGTATTCCCTGTTCCGTTTAATCATCCAGTTCCAAACTCGTGTATCTAACGTTTTTCTGAACTTCTTTAACTGGTTTGATTGTTGTGTAACTGTTGGACCTCAAGCCCATGTTCTTTTAGGTTTAATATTTTGATTGTTGCGTAACTGTTGGACCTCAAACCCATGCTCTTTTGTGTTTAGTAAAAAAAGAGAAATGATGATGTGGTGGATGATGTGGCGTTGACGTGGCGGAAGGAGAAGAGAGAAAAGGTAATTGATTACTCAAGTATTTAACCCGAAAACTTAATTGAAGTAAAGTATATGCGGAATCGATCACAATGAGCAAGGTTACACTAAAGATTTGTTGTTTGGTTTTCAGTTTTGTAAATAAAAATGCAAGTAAAAGAGATTAAACTTATGGATAAAAACATTGGGCAACATGGTAATTTCAGAGAATCAATGAATAACGAATAAAAGCAATAAGGAATTCAAACATGAAGAATCGTTCTTGAACATGAACAGAAGTTTAGACTAATTCTCTCTCAAGACATTAATCACTAAATTCAACTATTCAATTACTAAACTCTTATTTGTAATTTCCTAGCCAAATTTGCATTATAAAACATGTTCATTTGGTTCACAAGGAATTCTTACATCAACTCTCGCAGGTTCGAAATACAATGCTCAATTTACATTCATTCAAGTATTTTATCGAACATCTCTGAAACAAATAAAAGCCTAACTTCTAAAACAGGGTGATTAATCCTATTCTAGCATTGAGAACATGTAAATTGAAGAACCCAAAGATTAAGAATTTCCAAAGACATCTAATTTATCAAATCATTGAATTTTCCTACTTAGAACCCTAAAACCCAATTAAGAGACTACTCAGACATAGCAACTGAAACAAAGCAAATAGACATCGAAGAAAACATGATTAAATTCCAGAAACAATAAGAAATGGTTTAGAAATCTTCTCCAAGTGTCAAAAGGATGGATTCTTCTCCCAATATTGTTTAGAAAGAAAATAACAATGTTTAGAACTGAAAAATATGAAGGATGGCTGCTAAAAAGTCGAGCCTAGGGTATAAAAACAATAGGAGACGAGTTGGGTCAGTTCTGGAATGTTTCAGATCGTATATATGCCAAAATACGCGTCAGAGGTAAGGGATCGATCCTTCCGGGTGTGGACCGATCGGTCTGGCACTCTCAGGTTTCAATTTTGCATCAGCTTCAACAACTCGTCAGAATGACCTATCTTCACGAAATCGGGTGTAACTCTTGAAAGCACCGTCAGGTTTCAATTTTGCATCAGCTTACATCTATCTCCAGCTTGTGTCAAAATTTCAGAACGATCTAACGGTGGAAATTCGTCCATCTGATCACAAACATCTGACACTTTTACATGAATCTGCATCTCCAAATATGTGTTTGCATCCCAAAACGGCTCATTTTATTCCAAAGTAACCTAAAACGTGTAAAGACTCTATAATGGACTAAAAGACTCTAAAAACACACTTTGACTTAATAAAAGTTATAAAATGAAAGAGAAAAGAAAGATTTTAAAGCGATAAAAACACAATATATTAGTAACTTTATATATATATATATATAGAAGCGTGTAAAGTGAAGACTTGGATAGCAAATGAGAGTTTGGAGTTGAATGATAACATCAAGTATAAAGAGAGGAAACAAGAACTAGAGGAGATTATGTTGAAATTTGTTATGTTTAACTTAGTGATGTGCTAGAAGAGAGGTTGATGTGGCCTATGTGTGTTATCGTTGAATATTGTGTACTTTGAAAAATTCGAAACCTTAACAATGGTGCAGTGGAACTGGTTTTGCTCTAAAGTGATGATGGATTATGAAGCTATGAAGAGTCAATTCGAGTTTCGCAACTGCGAATTTAAGAAATTATGTACAGTAAAACCTCTATAAATTAAAAATCTCTACAAATTAATAAATTTCTTTAATACAAATTAAACACATTTTGATAAATAATAAGATAATAATTTTTTTGAAAATCCTTTGTAAATATATGGTCCCATCAATATTATAAATTAATATTTATTTTTCAAAATATATGTATATATAGACACAATAGTTTTTTTTTGAATTTATTTCTAATATTTTACTATATAAAAAATTGTTAGCATTCTCTTTCAAGACATAATAATTATTATTTTCTTTGCAAATGATTATATAAAATACTAATTATCATGCTTAAATTTTATTTTTAAATATTTTTTGGAAAACACTTTCTAAATTAGGAAAATATCTCTATAAATTAAGAAAAAAATTAATAGATTTTCATGGTCCCAACATTATAAATTTTTAATTTATAGAGGTTTTACTTTAAATCAGAATTCAAATTAAACACCATACATAAATTCAGTGAATCGGCGTCGCAAATTGAGAGTGTCGCTGGTTGTATAGTTATGCTTGTATATTCAATACATGATACATGCCATAGTGGCCATTTATTCAATGGCATGTAAATTTCTAACTATAATATTTTTTTTAATGAATTTGTATAAATATCTTTTTAAAATAATAAGAGTCGACTTAAGGTTTATGCATGGTCTATAAAATCAAATATATAATATAAATAATAATATTCATTGGTGTAGTTAAAGTATTATCATTATTTTTAATATTTAAGTACATATACGTATTTTGTAACCAAGAATACGTTTTTCTTAATTTGTTTTCTTTCATATTCCGTTAATCAACAATCAAGATTTTATTAGAATATTTCATGATTAACTTTATTTACTTATTATTAATATTAGACAATTTTTCTGGTAAAACCATATTAAATATTTATGGATCTTGGATTTTTCAGTTGGATGATCCAAATGTATGTTTCATCAATACCAAATTACTCTTATTGATTTCTAAATTCTTTTTCTAAAACCAGTTGAGGAACAATATGGAATTAAAGTCATAATTTTGCAATGTTTTAATTTGTATTTCTCTTTTAATATTATAAAGATATTATATTTGTACGATAAATAAATAAATAAATAAATAAATATTATTGATTATAATTGTTGATAATTTGAAATTCTTCACCATTACCCTATTGAATTCTTGTATTAAACAAATATGTAAATAAACTTAATTCATATATTTTAATTAAGCAAGATGCCTAGTGGACCAATAGGCAGAAAAAGAAAATATATTATACTTTAATATAGCTAACTCTTTTGCCATAAAAATCGTTTAGTATCGAATGTTATAAAGTTTGAATATTTGATAATGAAACCATATAACCTATTTTTATTACTATAAATTTTATAATATTATGTATCATTCAATTGATATACATTTTATTAGATATATATTTCTTATTCAAACTATTATATTTTAAAATAATATGTGTCTTTTTAAATATTGATAAAGATATCTTATTAGAAAAACTATAATTGTTTTCAGCCGTACGTCTTCTTACAAGTTAAGATGTCAAAAGATCAGAGAAAACTCTAACAATGTTACACATTCTCTTAAAAACCACATTACGTTGTATAACATCAGAAGGCACATTCTCACGTCCATTAAGGTTAGCTTCACACACACTTATACTAACAAAGGCTTTCGCAGCTGCTAGAGATGTTGATCTATAGTCCTTAGTTGTAGCTGTATCGATCGAATTAACGGCTGATTCATAATCCGTAACGCAATACCGATATGGCATCCTTAGCGTTGGATCAGGCGTGGATCTTGATGAGTGTTGCATCGCGGCTAAGTTATTATTGCCAACTGTTTGTGTCTTTTGGATGATCGAACTGAGAAGACCGTTCACGTCGAGGGTGAACGTTCTTGGGTCAGAGGAAAGCCAAGAGATGCAGAAGTCCCTGTAGATTGGTGGTGTTGAGCAGAGTTGGAGAAGTAATATGTTTGTGACTTTGTCACTTGGAGACAAAGATGAAGACAAAGGAGTGATTGATAAAAGAACGAGAAGAGGAAGAAGAAGTAAAAGTATGTTTCTTTCGACGCAAGGAATAGCCATTTTCTTGAATGATAGATAATTATGTGTATACTTAGATGTTGATTAGTGTATTATTGCTTGCTTGCTAATTAATATACATAGTTTTTGGATGGCTGATGTGGTAACTGTAACACATATTTGGTAATCTTTATCATAAAGGTTAAGGTTGAAAAAATGTGAGCCAAATTTGGTTATTCAAAAGTCAATTGTTTGACTCAAGTAACTTTTGGGAAGTTACAGATTAATCTTTCCTTAGAATATCCACCCTTATTTGGATGCAAATTCTTAATATATTGATTTCATATAATTCAAAAATGGTATTCAATCCCACCATTTTCAATTTGATAATGTACCAGTCAAAATCATATAAGATCAATTCCATCTTCCAAACAAACAAACAAAAAAATCTTATATCACATGTATCGTCGACCTCATCAAAATTTCATAGTTTTTTGTCATTATGGCATTATATGTATGGTTTCGCATAAATTCATAAGTTTAAGTAGTAAATTTTAAAAAGTATTTTAGTTGACGTATGAATTACTACAGTGGTATATTTACGTAGGCACAACCACAGTTACGGTTAATGCGGTTATGGTTAATTAACCATCGGTTAACGGTTATAAATTTTTTTAACCATAACTTTAACCATTATATATACAGTTAAGACGGTTACGGTTATGTACGGTTACGGCTAAATACAGTTACGGTTATTTGATGATTATTATAATATTAATATTGAAGATAAAATCTTAAGAAATACTATTTATTTTACAAGTAAAAAATATGTGATTTCAAATTATAGTCAATTAGTTAAATATGGGTATTTGATCGAAACTGAGAAACTCAACATCAAATATACACAGAAATAAGAACAAAAATAGTTTAGTATCAAATATTTTGATTACTTAAGAGTTCAGCTTGTTGTATTGCTTTTAATAAGGTAAAAATTTTATCCAAACATTTGATGTGTCTTTTCATTGTATAATATAATTTATTTTAAGGATTTAAATATGCAGTTAATCAAGCGTTTAACAATACGGTTAAGGTTAGCTTTTAGTCATGTCTATACTTATGTATGTATCAAAACATATGAATTTAGTTTAAGTATGAAAAAATATTTTTCCGATGTAGAGAGATTAGATAAATTCGAATTACAGTAAAATTTGGTTCAAGATTGAAATTACTCACATCAAGTAGAATAAACAGTTTCTTAAAATAATTATCATGTAAAGAAAATACAGAATTACAAACACACTACAACATAACTCTTTGGAACAAACAAAGAAATAAGTACACACCAATATGTTATAAAACACATGGGTCTCTCGATCACCTACTGTGTATATACTTTCACTTCTTTGTGAAATCATCTTATAGTCCTAACTCCAAAGACTCTTTTAAACTCCACAACACAAGATACCATCATAGTACTATTCACCAAACTATCTCCAAAACTCTATTGATCCAATCCTCTAAGGATGGAGCAATGACATGCCATGGAACCAAAACTTTTTAAGTACCTACATAAACTACAACACCAATCACCCTTTAATCCGCCTAAACCCGAACCAAATCTCATAATGATTAAACAACAAACTATCATGCGTTTGTTTCCCGAGCGACTCAAGTCCCAAGCTAGCTAACCTCTCAGTACATTTACCTCCACCTAAACGCGTACAAAACTTTATATTATGCGACACAAAGATCCTCCCTGTATAAGGCTTCAACTTATCTACTACCCTCTCAAGTCCAATCCAAACGAGTTCATCAGGCATATGGAGAAAACCCGCGCTAGCGTATACCAAATCATACTTTACATCAGAACCAAACTTGCTGAATTCCATGTCTTCCCCTCTAACTATAAGTGGCCTTTTATGTAATAGACCTTGAGAAGGAAGCTCATACCTTAAAGCAGCCATTAAAGAAAGCTCATCTTTCTCAAGACAATGAAAACTCTCAGGATTGAGATATCGAATAAAATGCAAACCAACACGAAGCGTACCACAACCTATTTCAAGAACTTTAGCATTACGTTTAAGCTGAGATGCTTCTGCTAAAAACTCAAACACGTCTCGCCCACCAGCCCATGGCTCACCGTAGTTACTATGATGCTCTTCAACAAGTAACTCACTAGGACATGGTAACGCAGTATGGTTGTTCATTTCATCATCATCTTCGTAATGCGATATACCTTTATACCTATAAAATCCCAAAACAGAGTCCAATTCAGAGAATGAACACAAAACAGAGTCCAATTCAGAGAATGAACACAAAACAATCCTAAAGTTTGTATCTTTAAATCCAATCTTAGCATATACAACACAAAACAGAGTCCAATTCAGAGAATGAACACAAAACAGAGTCCAATTCAGAGAATGCACAAAAAACCTATAAAATCCCAAAAACAGAGTCCAATTCAGAGAATGAACACAAAACAATCCTAAAGTTTGTATCTTTAAATCTAATCTTAGCATATACAACACAAAACAGAGTCCAATTCAGAGAATGAACACAAAACAGAGTCCAGAATGAACACAAAACAGAGTCCAAATCAGAGAATGAACACAAACCTATAAAATCCCAAAAACAGAGTCCAATTCAGAGAATGAACACAAAACAATCCTAAAGTTTGTATCTTTAAATCCAAATTTAACATACACAAAGACATAACGAAGCAAACAACAAATAAAAATCTCAAAGCTTTGATTTTTACAGAGATTATTGAATCAAAGAAGCATTTACTGAATCAGATCTTGTAATTGTTGATCTCTTGTACGAGGATTGATTCCTTTACGAAGTACATTGTCCTGCATATGTAAACCGTTCGATCTAATAAGATCTTTAACCCAATCTATATCTTCCCGCGACGTTTTAACCTTCTCAGATAACGTTATACCACCGTCGTTCACGGCGGCGACAATAACGGCGTCGTTTTGGGAGGTTATAGATGAAGAAGGACAAGAGCAGGAAGATAGAGAATACGAGAGGATGAAGAAGATAATTGCAGAGAATGATGCAGTTAGAACCAGAACTGGAACTGTAACAACAATTCCTTTCTGCATCGTCGAGGATGATGATGAAGAAGACGACGAGAGAATCGCCATTAATGGACAAATCTAATGAAGCTTGTCGGAATTTTTAATAACCATGGGATATAAACCGGTTTAAACCGAGTTTTATTAGGTTGATTCGTCTTAATTTCTAGACCGGTTACATAAAACCACGCGGTTTTATCTACTTAAGGCATGAAGACGACAGGAGATAAAGTTGTCAAAGACATGAGATCAAAAGACTTAAATGTTTTGTTGGTTGTGTCCTTATTACAAAACCATATTAAGACATGCACGTTATTGACTAAACAATTTTGGATTTTTTAACCTCCTCCGAACATATTGGGTCTCAATCCTAGAATCACTCTCAATATAATTTTCAATAGTATTTCACAACAATGTATTTTTGTTATTAAGTAAGATTAAGAGTACAAAAGTGGAAGCCCCTTTCACCCGGTGCTTGACCAAGGGTTTAATACTGCTTCTAACTAAAAATTATGTGGTTTGAGTCTCATATAATGAGATTTATTAATAATTATGTAGATTAAAGAGACAAATTTACATGAAATCTCCAGTGATGCGCAATTAAAAATGTTCGCCGTGATTCTACTTATTGAAGGAGAAGAAGGTGTTTAAGATCAGCATAGAATGTTGCCAATAGTAAATCTAATAGGATCCGAAGGAATTATCAATGGTAGAATTATCTTTTTAACTGTTCTCATAATTTGCAGTAAGTAATAAATCTAATGACGATAAAAAAAAAAGAACAATAAAGTAAGATTTTTTCATGCCTCTAATAAAGTAATTAGGGATCCCAAAGTAATTAAGTATTTTTTGATTCATACCCAATTAGATTATGATCTATGTGATATATGTACAAATTAATTAATAAATATTATTTTAAGAAGATTTAATAATTTTTCTTATAATTTTTATGCAAATATTTTGTTGAATTTGAATTTTAACTATTATTTTATGTTTGGATTATTTATAGCCTTTTAGTTGTTTCGTGTGAGGTTTGGTCGGATTGCCTGGTGGCTTTAGAGGCATTAAAGGCTCCGAAATATCTATCTTATTTGGATAAGATTACTCAAGTAATATGGGTGTTGTTGTTAACAAGGATATGTTTCTTACATATACTTAAGGGATAATTAACCTGGTGACTAATACACAATAAATTTAAGTTTAGAATATAAACCCATGATTTTACTTATTAAATTAAATAATTAATCAATACAATCTTAAAATTCAAAAAGGCTCATATTTCATGTTTAAACAGCTTTGCAAAAGAGAGATGATACATCATTTTGTCTATTTTCTTGTTGTACTATTTTTATGTGTTATTTAATGAAGACATAGTTTTATATGTTTGTCCCAAAAACATATTTTTATCTAATTATGTCTTATTTATTGATTTAATTTCTTATTATCTCAATCAAATAAAAATACATATTCCATCTCACATAGTTTGGAATTTAAAAAACACTCACACATTTATTAAAATAAAAGTGTTTATAATTTAGACACAGTCGCTACAAGAAAACAATATGTTTTCCAAAGCGTTTTTAGTACCGATGGAGCGTGAAAGGAAACTTGGTCATTGGAAATTTGAAGGAATAATTCTTTTGAATTTCCTTCAAAACTATGGTTGTAAGAATATTGTAGGTAACTGAAATGAATTACGTAAGTAACCTTGTCATAATAATTTGGTAGGAAATTTGTAGGCTAATATGCCGACATAAGAAAAAAATTTAGATATGATCCGATCCTCAATAATCAAGTGGGTAAACAAATGGGAGTGGAGTGGTTGGAATAGGAAATTTTTTGGTAGGAATTTTGAAGGAAACACATTTTTTCCCCTCTATATAAAGTCAGTGTTAGATGTTGTTGGAAATCACACACAAACAATCCAATCTCTCATATAAATACTTTTTTAAAAAAAACTTCATTTTTCTTTTACTTTTCTTTTTACAATTTAAAAAAAAAACAATTTAATTTTTCGAGAATAAAATATTTTTCCATGAATAGTTTTCACACATGGTTGTACACACAAAAATATTTTATTCCAGCGAAATACTTACGAGGGAGTATGCAGCCAGAGTTATTGAATTCATGATCGTTGCTATAAATCAAGACAACCGTTGAAAAGTGGTAAGATGTTTTGTCCTAGTCATGTTGTAATGATAATAAATTTATTGACAAAGATAAATTTAATATTATTACAACATGGACAAGGACAAAAGATCTTACCACCACTCCTACTTGTTTACCCACTTGATTATCTAAAAATGGAATCATATCTAAATTTGCTTTTCTCATGTCAGCATATTAACCTACAAATTTCCTACAAAATTCTTATTACAAGGTTCTTTGCATAATTCAATTTAATTACCTATGATATTTCCTTCTACAATAATTTTGAAGGAAATTGGAGGAATTATTCCTTCAAATTTCATGTTCTGTCAGTTTTTAGGGGTTTTCCTAAGACAATAGTCTCATAGGCTTTTTAAGGAAACTTTTCCTACAAAATTTCTTCGAATCTGTTTCACATTCCTCTCAAATTCCAACAATATTTTCTAAGGATTTTTGTAGGAAAATTTTCTTACGATTTTTTGTGCATTCTATATAGTTGATACTTTGTACTAGCTAGATTTGATTAGTCAATGTACCTTAGTATCAGTATTGAACTATTAGTACCATTGATTAGTGTATTGGTAGAAAAACAAAAACTTTGTATAGTTATTAACGACTTATATTTCTTAAGTTCAAACTAGTTGAATAAATAGTGCAATAAAAGAATTACTATTACCCATTAATGTATCCAATAGTATATATAAAGAGTTGTTACAAACATACAGTGAAGTAAAATTCACAATAAACTTCAGAAGATGACAAAATAAAACCCTGAAACCCTTTCACACATCTCTCTGAACCATCCAAAGAAGATAGAATCTGGAATATTAATTATGATCCAGTTTCTGTGAACCCCATAAAAAAACATTCAACGTCAAACTATCACCAACCCAAAGAAAATTTTCAAAGAAACAGTCACAAACAAAACACATAGGCATGCTCTCAGATGTTAAAAAATGTAACTTGAGGGCTGTATCCTTTTAAAACCAGAACTGCAAACTCCACAAGTTCAAATGGAGGACACTGCCTCATCCTACTCAGGCTCAAACCAGAAGTCTAATCAATGGAGGAAAAAAAGAAACTCAGCACTTTCACAAGAGATGTCAAAGAAAGATGAAAGACCTGTTTCTTGACTGATCACTGTTAGATCATGTCAAGCTTGACATTCTTCTTCTGTGATGACAGAGTTTAGCTCTCACATTTGGATCTGATGAAGTAACCATCTTGCTCCTTGACCTTGGCGAAGAAGTATCATTCATATTCTTTTTAAGTAAAGAACTATCTTCAATATACCTTTTAGGCGTTTCTGGTGTTCCACTGTTAGCTACAGCTTGAAGCGGTTTCGTGTATGATCTTCTAAGGTGAACTCTGCTGCGTGAGTCAGAGAGGTTAAGTGATTGAGAAGTGGAGAACTGAGTAAGATTTTTAGCCACTGATCGTATGCTCTGTGTTTTTGCACTGATTTCTTTCTCTGACATTGTTTGCCTTTGGCGACTAGCAACAGTTGAAGTCATGAAACGTGGGACAAATCCTGAACTCTTGCTTATTTTGACAAGTTTATCAGATGATTTTGGGGTCGCATCGGTCTCTTTCATATGATCTAATGGTGAAATGACTTTCTTTTCGACGTCTTCTAAGTGCTTGTCATTGGTGGTCCAAAAGATTTTCTTGTTTTCATTTAGCAGACACTCTACTTCCTGTAACCGCGCGTTGATCTTCTTACAATTTTCTTGAGTTTCTTGCATTTCCTCTTCCAGTTCTGATATTTTCTTTTCTCTTAGCTTTTGTAGTTCCTAAGCAAGTGATGATGAAAACATTTAGCTATGAGTGATCTAGATATTAATGCAAATACTGCAGTACAGGCGCTTACTTCTGTTAATCCTCTGTTAGACTCTACAGATCTCGCGCGTTTCGTAAAGCTCAAAGAGCAAATTGTTTCACCAACATCTACATCACGTGGACTTATGTGCACAAGCATCAGAACCTTTGATTTAGTACCTAAAAGAATTAAGATAACATATCAATTAAACTCAGAAAAGCAATCAAACTTAGATAACTTCAGTATATGTTAATCTCAAAAGACTTTTAAGATATTATGATAAGCAACCATATATATGCCTTTACCTAGAGAATCTTTAAGAATTTGAGTTAGCTTGCTGTTTCTGCAAGCAAGAAAAAAAAAAAAGAAAAAGCTAAACTCAGTAGCATGACCAAAGCAAGATCTATCTCACTTCTGCCAGATAGATGTCTCTGGTTCCATGGCATATGTGTGTTAAAGGAATTAAAAGCTAATGTCTTGCCTGTAAGGCACATGTCCTTTCTTTCTCCTTAACGCTGCAATCACATCTCCAAGAGAGGAGAGTGAGAGGTTTATGGCCCTTCCTTCATCCATAGTTTGTCCTATAGCTCCGGTTTTCAAGAGCCTCTCGCTTCCTCCGAGATCTATCATCCAAAGCTTGCTAACTTCAGTTTTTGACCCCACCGCATCCCCACGACGAAAGATTGTGATCCTTGTTAAACTAGAGATAAACTAACTGAATAAGGGTAGCTACCAAACAGGGGAAAAAAATTGATTTGAGGACAGATACAGTAGGAACCATCAAGAACTTACCAATGAGATCTGCTCGAAGTTTCGTTTACATTTGTACAAGAAGTTGATCTGACTCGTCTCCCTTTGTTGTACCACCACCTAGCTTTTGTAAAATCTGATACTTCCACTTCAGTCAAACCCTCAATTTCAACTGAGCCCTTTGAGTCTACTTGAATATTGAGATTGCTGCAGTAAAGTTCAGGCAGACAAGAGACAGTACTTAAAAGAATGTTCCGGTTTTATTATCCTTTTGGATACGAAAGCTGGTTACTTACCATTTAGCTGAGGCTTCATATGACTTCAAAGACTGTCTTGCAGACAACAGATCTTTCAGGTTACCCATGTAAATTTCCAACATACTCATAGTGAATGTCACAGAATGGGTATGATCCATTGAAGCTTCATTGAAAAGCTCTTTTATAGCTCTAGGAGCAAGCCCTGGTTGCTCGTTCGTGCCATCCTAAGCAACAAGGTAGAAACAAAGCTCTTCATTAGCTTAGAAACAAAAGCAAGAAAATCAAGAAAGACTAACCATGGTGAAAGATTGAGAATCTGAGAATCAAGAAAGACTAACCATGGTGAAAGTCTTGCCTGTCCCAGTTTGACCATACGCCAAGACACATACATTGTGACCATCGAGGGCTGATCTAAGAATCGATTTCACTTCTCCGAAAACGTCTTCTACAGAGTTTTTTTTTCAACCAGGAGAAGGCCTCATTTACTCACAACTGGAAGGAAACAGAAAGCTAAGAAACCAAAAAAAAGGCCTCATTTACTAAAGCCTAACAGCAGACTAACCTTGAGTTGCTGATGAATTGAAAACCTTATCAAACTCAAATTCCTTTCGAGTTCCAGCAGATCTAACAACAACATTATCTGGTCCAAACGAAACAGGTTCCCTAATTGGTCTCCTTTCAGTCAACAGAAATGGCCTAACTCTACAAAACACACGTATACTTCCTGCAAATTGAAACCAATCCTTGAGAAAACAATCAAAACTAAACCAAACTAAAAGAGTCTCAAAACTAAAAGAGTTACACAACCTTTAGTGTCTATGATCTTATTCAGAACTTCTCTTCTCTTTTCATCCAATGACTTAAGCTTTGACTTCAATTCCAAAACTTCCTCTGTAAATTACCAACACAAATCAAACTAAACTTGAGCTATATCAAACATATCATGCTTAAGTCAAGAGACAATACCTTCAAGGTTTGATATTGACTTATCAAGCTCATTCCTTTCATGCTCAGGAACAACATTAACATCAGTGTAGACCAAAGGAACAACATGTTGTGGCGATTCAATAGATTCAAGAACTGACATTGAGCTAACTGGAGATTGAGGGATCAAGATCTCTCCTTTCTCAGCTGAAATTAACTTTTTTTTTTCTTTTCCTTAAGCTGACTTGAAACGAGATCCAAAGAAAAAACAAAAGAGGGAAGTGGGAGTGGAATGGAGACAACGACAACAACTCAACGTATCCAATGTAAGAATGGTAGTTAGGAACAATGATAAAAGAACAATAAACTTTACATTATTTATAAACTATACTACAGAACTCTGAACAAGAAGACAACTTGAGTTGTCATAAAACTCAGGACAGATAAAATTGATTAATGTAAGTTCAAAGCAGAGAGAGAGAGAGAGAAGAAAAGGAAACGTTTTTATTTGTCAGAAACAAGAAAACTCCTCGGAATAAGAAATATTTTAAAGAAAAAGAAATGGGTTAAATTGAAGATCTTCAACGTTTAAAGACAGAGAAGGATTCTAATAAAAATCAAAACTTTAAAGAGTCTTATGGGTTCTAAAGCACCATAGCTTCTCAGAGACATAAGATCAAACAAGTGACAATAACAAGAACAACACAAAGGGGCAAAAAGCTATTAAAACCTCCACCAAAGTTTTGATTTTTGACAAAAGGGTATGGATATTAGAAGGCTTTTGACAAATGATTGAGAACACTTGTTGTTGTTGATGATGGTTCTTGATTTCAGAAATGAAACATAATAAGTCTTTCTCTGACTCTGTTTCATCTTGAAGCAAAATAGTTGGATTAGTAAGACTTTTTGAGCATCGCAGGACCAAAAGTTAAAATGATTGAGGAAGAGAATCAGGTTCATGGTAGGTCCGTTCAAAGGACCAAAGTTAGTGCATTTTATTCCTCAGCCATTATCTTCTTCCTTACTCCTTTTATTAGTGCTTGACCGGTTTTGTCATAACCGGTTTTAGTCAACATAACCAGAAAACCAAACATTGCTTATTGTGCATACCGGTTTTAGATAACCGAGTAAAGATGAGAAATGCTTCCTTCCAAGAGGATGTTAATAGACTTTATTGAGTTTGTATATGATAATAGGATGACTTAGCTGTGGAAGTTGTAATATGCTTCTTGATTGTTTTTCCTTGTTTTGCATTTAGACCACTAGTAACCTTACGTAAAAGCTTAACTTTGCCTAAGATGGTGTCTTATTTTGACAGATGCAACTAAATATAATGGGAGATAGAGGTCGAAAGGTCAACTCTAAATGATAGAAATCGAAAAAAATATTATACTAGAAGATTATTGATAAATGTTAATAATGAGTTTAGGAAGTTTAACATTATCCCTACTATTAATCGCAAAGTTATTTAAATATGTTGCCAAACATAAAAAAATCAACTTTTATGAAAACTATAATTTTATTTGATCTCAAACGTGTTTCCAAACAACTTCAAAATAGTTAAACGCGCGGATCTAAATGACCAGGTTCTTTGAGCTGATTTATAACTGGTCTAATCTTATTTCAAAATTATACCATCAAAGCATTTTATGTATATAACCAAAATAAGCTTTCTCCATTTCGAGTTGGCAGCTCAATTCATAGTCATCAAATCATTTTATGTATTGACATTTCTATGAAGGGATTTCTTTAATTTGTTTTGAATCTCGGTGTGACTTATTTGAAAGTATTCTACTAATACTTATGTTTGTTTCTGAAATTTATTTTTAGCAGACGACTTTCGATGGTGATATAGTCAAATGCATAGACAAAAACAAACAGCCAGCATTCAAGCATTTCCTTCTCAAATATCACAAACTACAAATAATATTTTTAGTTTTTAGTTTTGTTGTTTTATTTATCTATTTTATGTTTTAAAGTTTATACCATTATTAGCCATTTTATCTCTTAAATCTCAATATCAACCAATCTTTTTTTTTGTTTTTTGATAATCAAAATAATATAGGAAACACCGTATGTGATGGTTAGAGTGATCAAAACTCAAAAAGGAGCAAAACAAACATGGGAAGCTCATCTAAGAACCACAAGGTGTCCAAAAGGAGTCGTCCTAATACTACTACCTAACAGTCACACAAATTATCATATTCATATGGTAAACACTATTTTAAAAAGGGAAAGTTTGTTGTATAGTACATTTTCAAAACATAATATGTAATATCATACATTTACTATTTATAATTAGCAAAATCCACATTTTTACTATGTTGTTTTATTTCTTTGACTTGTTAACCCTCACCAAAACATCTTATTTACAAAAATGCCATTAATATATAATTAAATTATATTTTTTCTTTCCTCTCAGATTTTTTTAGTTAGTATTTATTTTTTTCTTTTTTCTCTTTTTATTACATTCTCCCTTCAATCTAAAAACTAAAATATTAGCCAATGAATTAAAAAAAAAATCAGATATACTAAAATCTATGTTTTTTGTCTATTATATGATATGCATTTTGTTTGAAGATTTTATTTGATAATAATAGATAACTTTTATAAATTTTAGATCTGTACAATTTACTAAGTGTACATATGTAATCCGTACAACTTAAAACGTGTACATATGTACATCTGTACAACTTAATAAGTGTACAAATATTAGTGTACATGTCGTAAACGATTGTACACATATTTGAACAATATGATATATGTACAGATCAAACTGTACACTTATTATATGTACAGAAAAATGTATGTATAACAACTGTATACGACGATATGTGTACATATATAATTGTATATATATTGACTATTATATTGCATTGTACACGTATTTGTACAATATGATATATGTACAAATACAATTGTACAGATCAAACTGTACACTTATTATATGTACAGAAAAATGTATGTATAACAACTGTATACAAGAATATATGTACATATATAATTGTATATATATTGACTATTATATAAAATTTAAAATCATTTAACAAAATGCATATCAAATTGTAGAGAAAAAAACATAGATTTTTTTGTTTGTGAAAAATATCAAAAAAATTATATATTGGTGAACATTTTAGTTATTATATTGGTGAACATACCAACAAACACACTACCCCATTTTTGTCTTTTCACCCAACAACCTCTTACCCAACAAATACTTCTGTTACACACACCCCTTATTACACACCCACATATTTTGCCTATTATAAATAATAAATATATGATATAGCATATTATGTTTTGAAAATGTACTATATTGCCAATTATTCCTAAGTTTATCATGTGGGTAATAGTTAGTTGTTATTTTTGATAATAAATAAAATGTATTCAAATTTATTGTTTTGTTATATATGCAATATTTTGATAAAATGTATTAAAATATATTGTTGTCAATAAATATAATGTATTCAAATTTATTGTACAATACAAGACTTTTGTGATTTAAAAAGAATATATAAAATGCTAGATATTAAGTTTAATTGCATTGTGAGTTGTGAGTTGTGGCAACTGAAATAGTATTTAAATTTCATAATATATATATACTAGTAAAATTAAAGAAGAACATTGAATAGTAAGTAGTAAATGAAACTTTACCAACATAAATGATTATCTAGGTCTTCCTGATCTCGCATCGGTAGCTTCCCAGAATATTTTCACAGGTTCCACCGTTAGTACAAACACTGGGACTTCCATATGCAAGCTCCTTGCACTCGTCAATATCTGGATGATCATTAATGAGATGATGATCTTAATATAAGATATATTAATATAAGGGAAAATTTGCAGTGTAGTACGTTTTGAAAACATAATATGCTATTTAGTACAAACACTATTTAAAATTTGAGAAATAGGTGTTTGTGAGATAGAGAATGGTAGAGATAGGAAGGGATGTAGGGTAAGGAAGAGTTTGGAAAAAGACAAAAATGAACTTGCATCAATCGTTGAGAATGAGTGTGTGACAAAAATGGACTTGCATCAATCGTTGAGAATGAGTGTCTGGAAATGTCGGAAGAGAGTTATTTTTTAAATAATTCTTTTCTTTTTATTACACCCTCTCATTCTAATAATTAAAATATTCGTCAATACTATTATTTTCTGATATTTTTCACATACAAAAAAAAAATCTATATTTTTTTCTCTATAATTTGATATGCATTTTGTTAAATAATTTTAAACTTTGAATAATATTCTATATATACACAATTGTATTTGTACATATATGTTTGTGTACAGCTGTTGAACATATATTTTTCTGTACATCTCTATATTAGTAAAAGAGAAGTACAAAATAGAATACGGGTCGGGTCAAAATTAAAAAATTAACCCGATTTTAATAATTGGATACTTCAAAATTGGATACTAAAATGGGTTTGGATACATACATCAGATACTTTCCATATCTAATTTTAAGATTATATTATTTCCATAACTAATTTTATGATTTCCTAATATTTAGTATAATATATTAAAAACTCATTCTTTTTTGACATTTATTTGATATTATTTTAAATTTATGATATTATACTATATAATAAAAATATTTAATAATTTTTTTTTGCATATGTTGCAATTTGAATTTTTAAAAACGGACATATAATACTCAACTACATTTGGTTAAATATTCTGGACAATGATTTAAAATCAGTATGACCAATATTAAAACAATTGTTACATAAGCATATTTAAAAGTTTTAAAAGTTTCGAAATATTATAATTAAAAGGTTCAAATATAAAAATATTATTTTGAGACATAATTATTATTGATAAAATATATTATATATCAAACTATGTAAATTTTAGATAGTTCACGGGTAGTTTGTTAAAATCACAATTATAATGGTAAAGCGAGTTATGAATAACGTTTCTTACAAAATGAATTATGTTACGGGTTGATACTTCATAAAAAATATTGTAAGTATGTAATTTTTACGTATATTTCTACTTTTACTACAAAAATGGTCAACTGAATAATTTGTTTTTTTCGTGCCGTTAACTATTCACTGTTTTTTTAATTGTATCAAAACTCAATGTATTATTATTTATTTGCTTTTTCGTTTATTATTTTATTTAAACTTATTATACAAATATATAATTCACTGTAATCGACTACATTGCAATAAAATTAAAATGTAACATATCATCATTCGTTAAAAGTTATATATAGTTAATTATTTCCTCCGCGCTGTAGCGCGGGTCCGAACCTAATATAGTTATATAGTTATATGTACAATCTGATTTATGTATGTACAATTGTATTTGTATATATATCCTATTATAGAATTATGAATACAGTTGTTTACTATCTGTACACTTAGTAGGTTGTACGGACTACACACTTAGTAGGTTTTACAGATTACTACACACTTAGTAGGTTGTACAGATTACTTATGTATATTACATTTGTACACTTTGTAAGTTGTACAGATGTAATATGTACACTTAGTAAGTTGTACAAATCTAAAAATTATAAAAATCATTTGTTATTATCAAATAAAATCATCAAACAAAATACATATCATACATTATTCTGTACGGTTGTACGTCTCTGTACAAATATTTTAACTGTACAATAGTTTATATTTGTATAATTATATATGTACATATATTTTTCTGTACATATATACATATGTTATTCGTATAACTCATATGATATACAGTAAATATGAGTGTAGAAATTAAAATTGTGTATATGTATGTGTATCCGTACACTATAATAAACGTACATATCATATTATGGAACTATTGCATGCAAATAATTAAATCTAATAGTATTATATTATTAATGGCATGGTTGTAATTATAACATTCAATTAAGGATTTGAGAGTCATTCAAATAGTGTCTAATAGTAATCATTGTCTATTTCTCTAATTATAAATAGTATTTGTACTATGCTAATTACTTTCTCAAAATGTACTAAAACTCCAATTATTCCTTTTAAAAACTTGATTGTTCCAACTTAGAAAATCAGTTATCATGTAGAGTTATTAATAAAAAGAGAAATTGATACCAATATCCTTTTTATGATACCCTCTTTTTTTTGTCATTTTCATTTTTGCCCTCTCTTAAGTTTTAATGGTCATTTTACCCCCCAAAATTCCCCCCCCAAAATTTCCCAAAGGAAAGAATATTCCTTCCAAAAATTTCCCCCCCAAAAATTTCCCGCCGAAAACTTTCCCCCCAAAATTTTTTTCGCAAAAAAAAGAAATTTACAAAATTTTCCCGCCAAATTTTTTTAAAGGGTTTACAAGATTTTTTAACGGGTTTACAAGGGTTTTTAAAGGGATTTACAAGAGTTTTTAAATAGTTTTTAAAAGATTTGCAATGGTTTTAAAGGGGTTTAGAAGCTTACAAAGGTTTTTGAATGGTTTTTAAATGATTTACAATTGTTTTTAAATGTTTTTATAAGTTTACAAATGTTTTAAAAGGATTTACAAGGATTTTTTTTAAAGATTTAAAAAAATTTTAAAGGTTTTTAAAGGTTTTTTTAAGGTTTTTTAAAGGATTTTTAAAGGTTTTTTTTAAAGATTTACAATTTTTTTTTAAAGGATTTACAAGTGTTTTAAAAAGGATTTACAAGGATTTTAAAAGATATTTACAAAGATTTAAAAATAGTTTTAAGGATTTACAAGGGGTTTTAAAGGGTTTAGAAGTTTACAAAGGATTTTAAAGGGTTTACAAAAGTTTTTAAAGGTATTACAAGTTCTTTAAAATTGTTTTTAAGGATTTACAAGGGTTTTTAAAGGGTTTTAGAAGTTTACAAAAGTTTTTATTAAATGATTTATCACAGTTATAAGGGGTTTAAAGGGATTTACAAGTGTTTATAAATGTTATAAAATGATTTACAATGGTTTTAAAAGGTTTACTCAAGTTTTGAAAGGTTTTGGATGACTTTTAAAAGATTTACAAGGGTTTTTAAAGGATTTTTTAAGGGATTTAAAAATATTTACAAGGTTTTTTAAGGAATTGCGGAAAAATTTTGTCGGAAATTTTTTGGCGGAAAATTTTTTGTCGGAAATTTTTGGCGGGAAATTTTTCGGAAGGAATATTCTTTTTGTTGGAAAGAATATTCCTTTCTTCATCATGAGTTATAATAAAGGAGGGTAATTTAGTCATTTTGTATATTGAAGAGGGTATTTTTGAAAATGGACACCTAGAGAGGGTATTTGTAGAAAAGAGTATCATAAAAAGGTTAGTTGTGCAAATCCCCCTAATAAGAATGTATTAGGCATGTATGTAAAATCTTTATTTTTTTTTCTTTAATGCAAATGATAGTAACAATAAACTATGCACTCTTTTTGGAAATCGTAAATATATAAATGTTTTTTAGTTAAATTTTTTTGGCTTAAATCTTATTTCAAAATTAAGTCATCATATCATTTTATGTATATAACCAAAATAAGCTTTCACCATTTAGAGCTGCCATCTCAATACAGAAAATTTAACAAAATTAAAAGTGGGGAAAACAGAATTTGAACTAATTAAACAAAAAATGACGATACCAAATGTAAATGTTTTGAGAAATACGCATTTTGGTATACCCCTTTTTATCGATCCATTTTCAAAAATAACCTTGTTTAAATATGAAAAATTATAAAAATTTTATATGATTTATTAGGTACTTTTAGATAATAAATACTACTGGGAGATTCGATCCAAATAATTTATAACGTTTTATAAGGTTTCAAATCATTTTTACAAGACTTACAAGGTTTTTAAATGGTTTTTATAAAGCATTTATATGGTATTTATGAAAAAAAATAAAAATTTATAAACATATAAATTTAATTTGTGTGTATATTGATAAGTTTACTTACATATTTGGATAAATTTCAACATTTTTAATGTTTTTTGATAAAGTTGAAAAAATGGTATTTGAAATGGGTATTTTTGAAATTTTCCCAATAAAATAAGGCAAATTATTAGGTGTTAGATTTCTTTAAAAATTCTCGGTGGATTAATATATATTTTTAATAAATAGTTTAAGTGGACCACGAAAGAGATGGTAATTGTAATAGGAAAATTATTGTGTAAAGTAAATTCCTTATGAAAGATCTCTTAGAATTGATATTGTTTTATTAAGCAATAATAAACTCTCTTTTTTATGTACAAAAAAAATTAAATGGGATGGTAAAGAGGGAGAAAGTTTTGATCATATGAAATTGCAAATAATAGAAAATCATAGTCATAAAAAGTCATCAAAATCATAGTTTTATTTTTCTTTTAATATAATTTATGAAAATTACTTATAACCATATACACAAGAAAAATAAAAGAAATTTAAAAGAGGAAAACATTGATTTAGCATCCTTAATTAACTGTTAAAAAGACCAAGTATTTGGGTAGTCATGCATATCTAATTAGCAAAAAAAAACTTACTAATGGAACTCGTTCTCAAATTCTTCGCATATATATTCATAGTTTATGTAGTTCAACTTAAATAATCTGCAAGAACAATGAAATCTTTTGAGGTAAAATGAAAAAAATAATGCATATATATATATATATAATACTGTATATTCCAACTCTTAAAGTAATTTTATGCTGATTAATAATATATGATCTCAAATGTAATTGCCACAGTTAAATGACAACATCATATACAATTGTGTGAATTTCTTATTATATAAAGTATGGCTTTTAAAATTAGTCATTAAAGTGATTGTGACACGTGTCAGTTGAATAGATAAGTTTTTGACATGTGTTAATTCTAAATTTATCAAAATATTATTAAAAAAAAACAAAAAAGTTCTATACCTATTACAAAAGGGAAATCTATATTTTTCACCAAAAAACAATTATATGTTCATACTAAAAATATTAAACATAACTGTCCAAAATGCATAATTAAAAATATGAATTAGTAGTATAATGTACCATCCGTCTTTCGATTGGAAACAATACGCATATAAAAAGTGGACTCTTCTTTTTCCATCTGAAAACGGTCCCTTGCCATTGTAAAAGCTTGTACATGAGGGTAGTATTTGTCAAGCAAGCTGATTATGCGTTTTATGAGATCTTGTCAGAGTTTCTTCTTCACATTGTGATAATCCTGTCCATTATTTGAGTCCCTTGCATTTTAAAATATTAATTAGGTTTAAGAATATTAGGGGCGAATTAAATTAGGATTGAATTAAATTAGGATTGTGTAAACATAAACATATTAGGATTGAATTAAATTACCGCGTAACATTCAATCTGTTCTCCACTTCATTTTGTGTGTCGACTATGTAAAGCTGTTGGAATTTAGGTTTAGCACCAGGTTTAGGCTTCAAAGCTCCCATCAGGTGATTATTTTCACCCTGTAAAGCAAACATAGAAGGACGTCGACCTTTCTTCATGAAATGGTCAACCTTTTCACCTAACGATGTGAAAGAGAACAACATGTTGTGAGGTCTGCTGTTTTCTTGAAAATGACGTGACTCTGGGTCATCATTTGTAAAGAGTTCCCATATCTCTTCTGGTGACTCTTTAAGAGGTGGTAATACGATCTGACCTTGCATACAACATGCAGTAAAAATAGGATTCTTTGTTCCGTACCTCCTGTTAATCCTCTCACCATACCAAAACATTGCACCACAATGAGAACAACTATAAATTGGATCACTATCATCTTGATACCCTGCAAATATAAATAATGGTCAAAGTTAAATACTTTTTGCAAGCATTATCGAAAAATTTACACGTTTTGAAATAATTAAGTTTAAATACCTGCCCACAAATCACTTATGTTCTTGATAGATGGACTTTTTTCTTGTAAATATCGTAGGATTTACTCCTAAATTAGAAGAATAATTGCGACGTTGGTTTGAATCATGCAAATATGCCATTTGTGAAGTAGATAATGTGTTCTTTTCCTCATCACCAGAGTTTTCTTCATCAGAAGATAAATTGTTTTCTTCTTCACTACTACAATAAAACACTTGATCATCATATTCTTCTGATTTATCTGCAAAAAAAAACAATCAGATGTCAAGGGTCATAAAATTTGAATTAATCAAAATAAAATGTCCTTTGTATTGGTATAATAATATATTACCGCTATCTGAGTCCTAAAGAGAATTTTCATTTATGTCAAGAACATCTTAATTAGACATTTTAGGAACATTGGCAATGCTCCTCCTCTTGCAAATTGTTTTTGATGACACTATGTTGACTTTCTCTGTGTTTAAGATTTAAAAATAAAGATGTCAGATTAAATTAACAGAAGTGAATATGAGGACAATAATCTATACTATAATAGTAAATAAAATCAGCCGAAAAAGTGTGAAATACCTGTAGAAACATCAACCGTTAATGTATTTGCGCTAGGTGGACAAAATGGAGCCTCCTCATCGATACGTATAGTATTATCTATAATATTAGTAATATCTGATGATACTTGGTAGGATGTAAGAGAGTAGAAATTTTCATGAAGTTGATATACAAAGAAATTTGAACAAAATATAATGTACATAATAAAAAAGAATCAAGGCTAGTTTAAAATGTACCGCCGGTGATGTGGATTTGTCTTGCTAATTTTTTTATATGTGTTAGTCTTGTAAAGGAACGGGATAAAGATTTAACATGACCAGATAATCTGTGATCAACTGTTGTAACATATTCTGTAAATGATTACAAAAACACATTAAGAGTTATATATAATTACAATATTGAAACAGTAAGGACGTCAGTTAATGTATTTATACGGAATATGAGATGCTTAAAATGAGAAATTATTCACCATTAGTTAAAATAGGAACGTTTTCCTTCTCCTTGATATAGTGGTGGTCAATAGGTATGGAGGAAGTTGGTGTTCGATAAACAATACCTATTTGACAGAGAAATACGTATAGTAGTTTCAGTAATAAAATACCTTTGTAGTTAACACTTGTATTAGAAGGAGCAGAAACAACAGAATGAAGAGAACTTGTAATATCATTCAGAACTCTTCTGAATACTGACTTAACGGTGACAACGGAATTGGGTGAGCTTGAACATAATGGCCTTGGCGACTGTAATGTTTCTCCACATCCTTTTCTTCGAATAGTTGTGTTTTCATTATCCTTTCTTTAAAGGTGGTTATTAAGGAAGGTAGGACTTGGTGTCTTATAACCAATAACTATTGACATCAAAATAAGGGTTATTATGTTACGACCATTTATGAACATAATTCAATCGTTATACGTTGGTAAATACACTTGTTACCTGTTTTAAAATGAGAAGAGCTAACCAAAGATTGACGATTAGTAATATCATTTAAAACTCTGCGAGAATCAGGTTTCACTTTGCCTCCGAAAGTGGTTATGTTTGAGCACAGAGGGCTAGGAATTATATTCTCATTACCAGAAACATTTGTAGACAACTTCCTGTTTTTGGGTTGTTTAGAAAGTTATTTGAAAGATTTTCATCGGCAAATTCTTTTCTCTTCTTCATAGGGAGAACTTGGAGGGTTTAAGAAAATATTGTCGAGTGGGGTAATGCAACACTTATTTAAACGGCTGCTACCTTCAAATTTGGAATATAATAATAACGACAAAGATTTGATTGAAGATTATTTCCAGACCTTGACCAATTAAATATTTTGAAACAAAAATTACGGAAGCTAACAAATTTGAAAAACAATGATGCGGGAAAAACGAATTTGTAAAGACATGATTATGTTGCTTTGTTAAGGCCCAACAAACATACGTTCCCTAATTAATCTATGGTTTGGTATTAAATTAAACGGTTAGGATTAAAAGCTTGCCCTTACAACGAATGACCAATATTAGAAGTTAATATTTTCGACAGAATTATTAGACGGTTACGATTAAAAGCTACAGAATATAAACGAACGGCTCAGATTAGAACATAAAATTTTCTGGTTTGTTTAGCGGGTATAAAAGATCCGCGCGTTTATCCGTATTTTGAGTTGTTTAGCAACAATTTTATGATTTCTTATACTATAGTATTTAAACGAAAATTTAATGATTTTGTTTGGCTACATGGTTAAATCGCTTTTACTTTAATAGTATAGATATAGTTTAGTTTTATTAGAAAAATTAAAACCAATAGATTGAGTGGGTTCTAACCTAGTATATGAAAAAGAAGTTTAATATATATATATATATAAATGGGAGTGTTCAACGCGAAAACTGAACTTTTACGGTTTCTGATTTTCGAGTAATTCTATTCATTCCTTGTTTGTTATTGAAAACCAGTTTTTTTTTTATATAGAAAATGAATTAACATGTGTTTCTCAAACAAATTATCTTCGTTAATTTAGATTAACATTTTGATTTTTTTTTTAATTTATGTAGTATATACTATATTACTCGAGTATTTTACCCGATAACTTAACCGAAGTAAAGTATATGCGGGATCGATCACAAGGAGCAATGGTACACTAAAGACTTGCGAGACTCATTCTTAGTTAAAGAAGAAAAGACTTGTTGTTTGATTTTTCAGTTTGTAAATAAAAATGCGAATAAAGAGATTAAACTTATGAATTAAAGACATTGGGTTGCATGGTATTTTCAGAGAATCAATGAATAACAAATTAAAGCAATAAGGAATTCAAACTTGAAGAACCGTTCTTAAACATGAACAGAAATTTAGATTAATTCTCTCTCAAGACATTAATCACTAAATTCAACTATTCAATTACTAAACTCTCATTTGTAATTTCCTAGCCAAATTCGCATTATCAAACATGTTCATTTGGTTCACAAAGCATTCTAACATCAACTCTCGCAGGTTAGAAATACAATGCTCAATTTACATTCATTCAGGCATTTTATCGAACATCTCTGAAACACATAAAAGCCTAAGTTCTAAAACAGGGTGATCAATCCTATTCTAGCATTGAGAACATGTAAATTGAAGAACCTAAAGATTAAGAATTCCCTAAGACATCTAATCTATCAAATCATTGAATTCTCCTACTTGAAACCCTAAAACCCAATTAAGAGACTACTCAGACATAGCAATTGAAACAAAGCAAATAGATATGAAAGAAAACATGATGAAATTGCAAATATAATAAGAAAGGGTTTAGAAATCTTCTCCAAGTGTCAAGAGGATGGATTCTTCTCCCAAAATTGTTTAGAAAGCAAAGAACAATGTTTAGAACTCAAAAATATGAAGGATGGCTGCTAAAAAGTCGAGCCTAGGGTATAAAAACAATAGGAGACGATTTGGGTCGGTTATGAAGTGTTTCGGATCAAATATGGGCCAAAAAATGCGTCAGAGGTAAGGGACCGATCGATCCAAATGTTAGACCGATCGGTCTAATGCTCCCAGGTTTTACTTCTGCACTAGCTTCAACAACTCGTCAGAATGACCTGTCTTCACGAAATCGGGTGTAACTCGTGAATGCACCGTTAGATTGCCTTGACATTACTTGAAAATGAACGCTATCATCTGTCTCCATTTTTTGTCAAAATATGAGAAAGATCTAACGGTGGAAAGTTGTTCATATGATCCCAAACATCTGACACTTCTACATGAATCTACATCTCCAAATGTGTGTTTGCATCCCAAAACAGCTCGTTTTATTCCAAAGCAACCTAAAACTTGTCAAGACTCAACAATGGACTAAAAGACTCTAAAAACACACTTTGACTCAATAAAAGTTATAAAATGAAAGAGAAAAGAAAGACTTAAAACCGATAAAAACACAATATATCAACTCCCCCCGACTTAGATTCTTGCTTGTCCTCAAGCAAAACAAAAATCTTAACCAAGAGAAGAGGTTTGAAAACGCGAGAACTCACATATTCTTTTGGGATCATGCTCTTAATCAATTGCCTGCAAACCACTATCACAAAGTTTATATCAAACCGTACAATAATGTACTTCACCATGACATCATGAGATCCCTAAATCACAAAGAACTTCAGAATCAATTCACCTAACCTTTTAACATTCATTAACAGTTGCATGCACTCTCACAAAGGGGATATCGAACACGTTATGGTCTAGGTGTAAAGGCAGTTTTAGGTGGCTCAAGTGTTTAAGGTTCAGCAATAATATGAACGGATGCAAATCATTGCAAAATCACAGTGAGACACAGACCAATTAAGAGGTACATAACTTCCCTCTAACTCGGATTACCCTAACCACATCGAATCCCAAGCAAAATTGGATCACCTTAACCAATTCAAACCCCAAGCAAAATCAAGTATAGTAGATGCTTTGACAATAAATCCAAAAACAATGACTTTTTCGGTTCCATTCTTTCTCCTTTCCCGTTCTTTTTTTTCTCTTTTTTTTTTTTTTTTTGCGGGGGAGTGAAACCGGTTCTTGTCTCACAAACTGCATCAACAAAACTCAATCATGATAGCTCAGCACATGCTTATAAAAATATAACAATATAACCACAAGAACTCAATATCAATCATCCCAAGCAATTACAACTACAATTCTAATTAAAGGAAAGCTATGTCGGTCTGTATACTTCGTAGTTTTTGCACATGAATGCACATGATGACAATGACATAAGAATGCATGTGGTCTGAAGCATGGATATGGCTAAAGGTGTGGTACTAGACTAAAGATGAGTCTAGCCATTCAGAGTTTACAAAGAGTGGTAAAATAACGTGGACTAAACTCTGAATATATGATCCATTACATGATTACCAACCCCCTAAGTGAGATATAATAACTCAAAATTAAGTTCAAATAAGCAAGGTTAAGCTCAAATCATCCAAATTTCTAAATGAGGGATTATACGAGTGATCTAGTCATGAATTTTCCTGAAGTTCTAAGTTATCCTTAAACAATGCTAAACGGTCTCAAGGCACTGAAATCAAGCAAGGTGCAGTTTCCTAAGAAAAGCTCATAGTTCTCAAACCAAATTTTGACTCAATAAAAAAGATGCCATTTTGACTCGATAAAAGAAAACTGACAGACTCAAGAAAACATCAAAATAAAACAAATAAGAAAAAGCAAATTGCATCAGTAGACATTGTAACTTAAATAGATTAGACTAGCTTACTTTATTGTGTTACAAAATTATGTAATCTTTATGAAGCTTTAAATAATACCTTTCATCTCTTACAAATCCTAATGTTTATACAGGACATAGTATTATATAACCGTGCGTATGCAAGGGTTCCATCATCTATATCTATATATATAAAGTTAGCTTTTTCTCTCTTCTCATGATGCCACCTAAGCATCCACCTAATCCATATTTTTTTACATTAAAATAAATTTAAAACATTCATTTAGTGCATAAAACCCGTACATCGAACAGTCCTAACCTATATAAAAAAAAAAAAAAAAAAAGGAAGTTTAATATAGAATTTATGATTTTTTTCCTCTTCTTTCAAAATCATCTATCTATATATAAAATAAATCAACGTGAAAACTAATCTTTTAAAGAAACCCTAATGTCGCTGAAGAAGATGGCAGACACATTCAAAACCACCGTCTCATCGGCGCAGCCAGAATCAGAAACAAGCTGCCTCAAAAGACGCAGAACGGAGGAATTAGTTGCTGCCATAAACGAAGAAAAGAAGAAACATGGAGAAACCTTGTTGTCCGTTTGGCCACCGAGTCAGCAAAGTCGCGAGTATGGAGTGAATAGGATGATCAGTACGTCATCCACAGACTCGTTCCTCACCAAACGATACGGAAAGCTTAAACCTGAGGAAGCCTCGGCCGTGGCGAAATCTATCGAGGAAGAGTCTTACGTCGTCGCGTCAAACGTTGTGTCCGCTGATGGGATTAAGAATCTTGACTTCTACGGCACAGAGATTGGTGATCGCATAAACCAATGTGCCAAGGATCGATGCAAAGCCAATGGGACTATTAAATCGACAAGTTGAAGAAGATGATGCAACTACTAGGTTTCCTAATGTTTTGGTTTTTGTGTGTGTTTGATTTTGCTAAAAGTGTTGGTTCCTTCCTAACATGACTCGTTTGCTTGGTTTGGAATCTATATATGTGTTTGCTTTAAAATGTTATATATTCTTTCTAGTTACTTCTTCCTTTGTCTGCCTCTAGTCTTGTCTTATTTTTAAGATTTCAGTCACAAGTCACAAATAAAGTCTTAAGGTTGCAGTTGTAGCTCTCCTTAATCTTTCTGTATATACAATAAAATTAGTAGCTACTAATTGGTGGATTAGTTTAGTATAAAACAGACAAAAGCATTATGGTATATGCATGTGTCTAATGCTACAACGAATTTGATGCATACAGTGTTTTTAAAACACACAAGGCCGTTGTTATTTGTTAAGTCAGTGTTGTAGGTAATTGGTTTAAGGGTGTTAAAGTGTGTATGACCAAAGGTTAACTGTTAGAGTGAAGCCAGACACTGTCTGCTTCTGGTGAGGCATAGAATGCCGCCAGGCAAGTCAGATTGAGAATGAAAGAAGTGGGACTGAGAAAGGAACCTAGCTGCTGTTGGATTACTTTGCTGACGACAGGTCTCATCCACAAGCTGAGAATGTTTGTGATTCTTTATAAGTGGTCACACTGAAGCTGGTCAATGATTCTTACGGTGTTGCATCTCTTCCAAGAAGACAGCATCTCAGGCTAATGTCCAAGTAACACAAATGCACGCAGAGCGTTTTAAACCTTTATTCAAGGTTTCTGGTATTTTACATGCAGCACTGGATGAATATTTTGGTTTCACATGACATTAAAGAAGCAGTTCCAGAGTAAAGTCTTTCAAAGCTCAAAGGCTTCATGCAACATCATATATCTGACCCTTCTCGATTGCTGCACATTGGTGCTGCTTCTTGTGGTTCAAGACTCGAAGAAGATGACTATCTCCAACGTAATTAGACCTAACTAAAGAGTCAGTTACATGTGACAGTCTTTACCTAATTAACAAGGAACGGGCAAATACGTTTGAGCGTGACGAACGATTACAAAGTGAGACATAAAGAGAGAGAGAGAGAGAACTAACCTTGAGAGGTCAGATGTAAGAATTACAACAATTTATGTATATGAAGTTATACTTATTATATAAATTGGATAAAACCTGTTCAATTTTTGCTGCAGGATCTTATGAAAGCATGCAGAGCTACTTGATGAACAACAATCATGCCCTGGAAATTTTATCCAAAATAGAAATATAAGATTAATCCATCGCGTTTACAAAACGGAAACTAACTAAGAAGATGGCACAACTACTAAGGATCAGTTCAAAGCCAATGGGACTAGATTAAATCAACCAATTGAAGAAGATGGTACAACTACTAAGTTTCCTGATGATCTAGAGGAGAAGACTACTGTATGAGGTTTAATGTCTTGGTTAGTGTTAGTTCTTCCTAACATGACTCGTTGCTGGTTAGACGGTGCAAAGCCATGCACTTACTCAGAGCTTTTGTTTTTTATAAGGTTTCTGGTGGTCTAAAGTACAAGACAAGGATGATTATTGCTTCAATCTTGAAACAATCGAGAAGCATGTTACAACTCCCATAGCTAAGTCATCCAAAGCTTAACTTAATATACAAACTCAAATAAAGTCTATTAACATCGTCGACCTAATCTAATCCTTGTTGATTGCCAAATTCTTTTTTCTGTTTTCTCATATTTAATCGGTTATCTAAAACCGGTATCCATTATAAGCAATGTTTACTTTTCTAGTTTTGTTGGATAACTAAAACCGGTTATGAAGTATCAACTCCCTTTTTATGTTTTTTGTTTGGCTTTGAAGGCCAGTGTTGGTTCTTCCGAAGTCCTAACATGACTCGTTGCTTGGTTTGACATGAACTTTTTTTTATTGTGAAATATTATTGGCTTATCTTGAACCAACTATTTTTGGTTTATCTTGAACCAACATGTCATATCTTGAACCAACTATTTTTGGTTTACCTTATGTCATCAAAACTTGGAAACTTCATTGCCTACAAGTTAGTTTCACATGACATTCATCAAGAAGCATATATGTTCCACAGTAAAAAGTCTTTCAAAACCTAAACTCAAAGGCTTTCATGCAACATCATGTGCCTACCTAATCTGACCCTTGTCGATTGCTGCTTCTCGTGGTTCATAACTCCAAGAACATGACATAGAAATACGTACAATCTGTAAGCATAGAGTAACATCCATCTGAAACTTATCTATTTAGGAATACGTTCTAGGGTTTTTCAAAGTATATATATGCGATAGTTTGATAGTTTCAAAGTATATGTAAATATTAAATTGTATTTAATTTAGCCTTTTATTAACATTGGGAAACCCTAGGAGAAAAAAAAAGCGACTTATATAAATCCCACAATCTATATAATTATTATACCAAAACACTAGGTTCGGATCCGCGCTACAGCGCGGGGGAAATAATTACATATATATAACTTTTAACGGATTAGAATATGTTACATTTTAATTTTATTGCAGTGCAGTCGATTACGGTGAATCATATATTTGTATAATAAGTTTAAATAAAATAATAAAGGAAAAAGCGAGTAAATAATCATATATTGAGTTTTGATACAATTAAAAACACGGTGAAAATTTAACAGCACGAAATAATATTTGTCGATAAATTATTCATTTTGACCATTTTTGTAGTAGAAGTAGGAATATACGTAAAAATTACATATTTACAATATATTTTTTGAAGGACCAACCCGTAACATAATTCATTTCGTAAAAAACATTATTCATAACTCGCTTTATCATTATAATTGTGATTTTAACAAACTACCCGTGAACTATCTAAAATTTACATAGTTTGATATATAATATATTTTATCAATAAAAATTATGTCTCCAAAATTACATTTATGTCTTCAAAAAAATATTTCAATATTTTAAATTCTAAATTTTTTATATATTTGAACCTTTTACTTATGATATTTTGAAACTACTTGAACTTTTTAAATATGCTCATGTAACAATGGTTTTAATATTGGTCATACTTATAATAATTTTAAACCATTGTCCAAAATATTTAACCGAGTGCAGTTGAGTATTATATGTCCGTTTAAAAAACTTCAAATTACAACATATGAAAAAAAAGTTAAATTTTTATTAAATATTTATATTATATAGTATAATATCATAAATTAAAAATAATATCAAATAAAAGTGAAAGAAGAATAATATTTTTTTTAAATAGATTGTATTAAATTAGTTAAAGAAATATTAGTAAATCATATAATTAGTTATGAAAATAATACAATCCTAAAATTAGATTTGGAAAGTATCCAGTGTATGTATCCAAACCCATTAATCTATCCAACTTTAAAAGAATTTCGGATAATTTTCTTAAATTGACCCGACCCGAAAGCACTTTTTGTACTTCTATTTTACTAATATAGGGATAGTATCTTATGCTGATGTCAGTGGGATTTTAGTCCTCGTCATTTGATTTCAATGACTGATTAATTCTCTTTTAATATATTTGTTTAATACTATTATGTTTGGTCCGATTAGTAAACTATCCAATTAGTCTCAATCGGGTCATTTTGTTTTAATTTTCCCAAATAACCCGACCCAACTTTTTTTTTTACTCCTATTTTACTAATATAGGGATACAACATACGATAGAAAGAAAAATAAGAATGGCGGCGCCTGCAGAGATCACGAACTCTCTCTCACTAGCCTATTGGGATGAAAGAAAGAGGAACTTGGAAATTGAGATGGAAGACGCTATGCTGCAAATCGTCTTCTTTTTACACATCAAAGCCGGACCCAACCCTCCAAACAATATTCAAGACATGTTGGCCCAAGCTTTTAGACATCGTGCTGATTTAAAATCACAAATAAGGTATGCTTTTAATCGGGTAGAAGAGACGATAGTGAATTTGATAATCCTAAGGGAGCCTCCACTATAGTCGACAATGGATAGCAATTATTTATCTCAGTAAATTAAAGGCTTCGATTAAGGTAGAATTCTAGGGTTTCGTGAATTTCTCTGCTAGGGTTTCCTCTTCTTTTCTTTTTTTTGTTTTTTTCAATTTTTTTTGGGTTTCTTTCTAGATTTCTAGGTCTTGCTCGGATCGATGAAATCACTATTATATAAGGATTTGCTTGAATCCCTAAGTAACTTTTGGATGCTAGCGTGTACCACATGCCTAGGTTATATCTTTTCATGCACGCCCTGATCATCTCTCTGAACATACCAATTTACAAGTCACTGTGAACTTGCTGCAACACATGTAAATCGATCTATTTTGTGGCGGTTCCTCATAAAACTAGATTAACGTTTCTTATACAATGCAAGTGACTGATTGAGATTTTTATTTTTGTTGAAACAGCTACTAGCTTGGGTGAGAATGTATTAAGTTGTGAGGTTGAATCTGGCCAAGGATCTTCATCGTGCTTCCGGATGTCAAATCATCTTCTTATTCAATGAACACACCATGACAGTACGTACGTTAGTGGCTTCTCCACTAGTCTCTGCAACTGCCGCTTGTTAGTGAACACACCATGACAGTACGTACGTTAGTGAACACACCATGACAGTACGTACGTTAGTGAACACACCATGACAGTACGTACATTAGTGACTTCATGTGAGAGAGGATCTGCCTGTTATGTTACAGTTTTGCATTCATCACTCGCGAACACTTGTTGTAGCTTCATTGAGATATGAGCCTAAACGTTTTAAGGTTTTTGACCTAAAATGCTCTTATATATTCTCATGCCAGCGAGAAACCCATCTTGGTCGTCTTCATCAACGCCACTTTGTCTGCTGACAATGACTTCTTTGTCGTCCTTCGATGAGCGAATCGACGACCATTCGACACACCATGATCTCACATGTGACATAACGCTTTACCGCCTTTATTTCAAAGCTCTCATGCAATCTACGTCGTTTCACCTTATCTATGTTATTTTGGCATTGGGAAATGTCTCTTTTAGCTTTATGTTAAACTTTGTGATCTTTGAATCACTTCTTCTTGTACTTGCTTTGATTTGAGAAATAAAAACAAGTCTTTGACACACAAAAAAAAGATCAGATTATACTTACACGCAGATTTTGGGAGAGAATTACACCTTGATTCGTCATCACGAACCAATCGACCGTGAGAAATTTCGGTTAACCCACCAGCAATATAGAGATGTCTCATTACGCGATTGATGTTGTGGTCGAGACTTCTAAAGGCAACGAAGGAGAGACTAAAATAAAACTTCACATAAAGGTCCCTCTTATTTTGTTCACCCCCATAATTATTTATTCATTTTGTTTTTGTTTACCTCTCATTCATTAGTATGGGTTGCTTTAAATATAAAAAGTTAGTTGTATAACTTAAAGAAGGGGCCTTAGAAAACAACTTTAATATTGTTGGATCAACTTTTTTTCAACGCTGAATGATTCAATTAGGAGAAATAAAAGTAATTCAATACAACAAAATTAGACCATGAAATGTAAAATGTAAAACCATAAACGAAAACGAGAAACTAAGACTTAAACACCACGTCTTTTGTCCCTTTCAATATGGTCAAGAAACCAAGCCGGACCACCGAAACCCAAATACGAAGTAAGCCGTCCATCCAGTTACAATCTCCCTGACCAATAAATTAGTTTCCGGTGAAGAAAGATGGAAAGATACCTTCCGGATCACCCGTATTACTTGTCCAATCTTTGATAACGACGCTCGGTTAGACCAATCATAAGGATATGTAATAGCTTCCCAAGCTGCCTTACAATCCAGCCAAACCTCGCAAGTATCATAATGAATGTCATGTAAACTCAGAGAGACTCCGTAGAACACAGCTCAACTCCGCCGCAATTCGATTAGAACAAGGCCGACACGCGTCTCTCGCATGAAAAAGGACATCACCGATATGATCACGCAAAACCAAAGGTCCACCACAAAAATAAGAATCATTGATCCAAGAAGAATGGATATTGCACTTAAAGGTTCCTTGTGGCAGTTGAATCCAATATTTTCCCGTTGGAGAGTTGTCTCTAACACCAACCCGATACTCGAGCTCACGGTTGTCCTTTAAAGCCGTGAGCCCGTGACAAACAGAATATGAGGATTGGCAGTTTGTTGGGAGAACACAATCCCATTCCTAGCCTTCCAAATCTCCCAAAGTAGTCAAGGTATCACTGCTCTTTATTGCGATGCTATCGATGTTTATTTTTTATGTTTTTATATTTTTATGTGTTCTTAAGAATATATGTATTTATGTTTAAAATTATTTATCAATGATATTAGTTATTTTTTTGCCTTAAACATATTTTATAAATTAGAAAAGTGATACTTTAAGAAGGGTGTATTGAATTGATTGGGTCTGACCATAAACCACTTTTGTGTATTATGGCAACGAAAAATCTGCATTGAATTAAAGAGATGTTTTATGTTTGATAAACGCTGGGTCGGTAAGGAAGGCTTAGCAGAGGCAATTGGTTATGGTTGGAATGGATCTTTGGGTCGGGATACATGGGTTTTCATGGATAAATTAGCTAAATGTAGACTTGCAATTTTCCAATGGTGAAAAGAACAGATACCTTTTGGTAGGGATACAAAGATGACTTAAAACTGAAACTCGCTGCAGCACAAGAGGATGATGCGAGTCTGCCAGAGGAAATATATGAATTGTCTACTCGGTTGCGAAATGCTTACTGGCAACAGAAGAGTAAAAATCGATGGATGCGAGTTGGGGATAAAAATTCCAATTTTTTTCACGCGCAAACAAAAAATAGACGGGCAAGGAATCGCGTTGTTGTACTATATGATAAGAATAATGTCTGGACAGCAGAAGATAGGGAGGTTAGCCATATATAGCGGCAGAATATTTGACGATTTATTTACTGCAAGTAACCCCCAGTAATTTGAGGAGACATTGATGAATTTGCCAACGGTGACTATGGAGGATATAAATGATTATTTAACAACACCTGCCATGGAGAAAAAGGTTCATGGTGCCCTGTTTATGATGCATCGAGATAACTGAGTAATTAAAGATGAGAAATGGCAATCAACAAGGATTATTAGATTAGGTAGAGGATGGTTAATAGACTTTATTGAGTTTGTATATGAGAATAGGTTGAGCTTTGGATGACTTATTAGCTAGCTGTCGAAGTTGTAACATGCTTCTTGATTGTTGCTTCGTCATCTTGTGTTTGTATCTAGACCACTAGCAAGCTTATATAAAAGCACCGAATCCACCGTTTGTATTACTTGGAAGTTAGCCTGAGATGTTCACTCTAACAGTTAATCTTTGGTCATACACACTTTAACACCCTTAAACCAATTACCTACAACACTGACTTAACAAATAACAACGGCCTTGTGTGTTTTAAAAACACTGTATGCATCAAATTCGTTGTAGCATTAGACACATGCATATACCATAATGCTTTTGTCTGTTTTATACTAAACTAATCCACCAATTAGTAGCTACTAATTTTATTGTATATACAGAAAGATTAAGGAGAGCTACAACTGCAACCTTAAGACTTTATTTGTGACTTGTGACTGAAATCTTAAAAATAAGACAAGACTAGAGGCAGACAAAGGAAGAAGTAACTAGAAAGAATATATAACATTTTAAAGCAAACACATATATAGATTCCAAACCAAGCAAACGAGTCATGTTAGGAAGGAACCAACACTTTTAGCAAAATCAAACACACACAAAAACCAAAACATTAGGAAACCTAGTAGTTGCATCATCTTCTTCAACTTGTCGATTTAATAGTCCCATTGGCTTTGCATCGATCCTTGGCACATTGGTTTATGCGATCACCAATCTCTGTGCCGTAGAAGTCAAGATTCTTAATCCCATCAGCGGACACAACGTTTGACGCGACGACGTAAGACTCTTCCTCGATAGATTTCGCCACGGCCGAGGCTTCCTCAGGTTTAAGCTTTCCGTATCGTTTGGTGAGGAACGAGTCTGTGGATGACGTACTGATCATCCTATTCACTCCATACTCGCGACTTTGCTGACTCGGTGGCCAAACGGACAACAAGGTTTCTCCATGTTTCTTCTTTTCTTCGTTTATGGCAGCAACTAATTCCTCCGTTCTGCGTCTTTTGAGGCAGCTTGTTTCTGATTCTGGCTGCGCCGATGAGACGGTGGTTTTGAATGTGTCTGCCATCTTCTTCAGCGACATTAGGGTTTCTTTAAAAGATTAGTTTTCACGTTGATTTATTTTATATATAGATAGATGATTTTGAAAGAAGAGGAAAAAAATCATAAATTCTATATTAAACTTCCTTTTTTTTTTTTTTATATAGGTTAGGACTGTTCGATGTACGGGTTTTTTTTTTTAAATAAAATTAAAAAATATTTTTATTGTAAGTAGAAACTATTTTAGAAAGTAACTAAAAATTATATGTTATTTCCAACTAAAAAACGTGGTTTTCCCAAGATATGAATTCACAACTTATTTATAAAACATTTTAGATGCCAAACATCCATCATATCGTCGTCTTATTAACAATTTTACTATATGTTTTACTTTTAACACAATTTTACTATATGTTTTAACATCCAAATGAGAGTTCTTAATGGGGTTCATAGGTTTTGATGATTTAATTGAAATCAAAATAAATTAATATGGTAAGGATGGGTTGTTAAATTAGGAGTTTAAAGGGGCAGTCTCTTAAGGTGATGTGGCTTATGTTTATTGGGTGTGTTTGATTCAATGTGTGATGTCTACAAAGTTTATGAACCCCATACATGGGTTCATCATTGGAGGAGTAAGAAAAAAACATATATAAGAAGTTCATAATAATTAATTTAATTACAAAATTTAATTAAAATTTGCCTAAGAACTCTACACATGAGTACACCTTTGGAGATGGTCTAAAGTATTTTTAAAGTATGCTCTTTATCACAATGTATAAAATGTCTCTATGTACATCTTCTTCGAGTCTTGAACCACAAGAAGCAGCACGAATGTGCAGCAATCGAGAAAGGTCAGATAGATGATGTTGCATGAAGCCTTTGAGTTTAGGTTGAGCTTTGAAAGACTTTACTCTGGAACATGCTTCTTGAATGTCATGTGAAACCAATATTCAAACGCTCTGAGTGCATGACTTTGCTACCAAACCAGCATTTGTGTTACTTGGACATTAGCCTGTGATCCTGTCTTCTTGGAACGGATGCAACACAGTAAGAATCATTGACCAGCTTCAATGTGACCACTTAAACGGGTCAGACATTCACAAACATTCTCAGCTTTTGGATAAGACCTGTCATCAGCAAAAAAATGGCAAACTTTTTCATTCATCTCAATCCAACTGCAGCCTGGTTTCTTCGTCAGTCCCACTTCTTTCATTTTCAATCTAACCCGTCTTGCTGCATCCCATGACTCACAAGAGGCATACAAATTATACAAGACAGTATAGGTAGATGCATCATCTGGATATTTCTCCACAAGCAATCTTGCGATTCTATCTCTCAATGAATGGTCCCGGTGCAAGCAACAAGCAGAGAAAAGAGTACTGAGAAGCTCTGCATTGTCTCTTGTCTCTGATTTCTCTTCAAGAATTACATAAGCTTCAAGCAACCGACCTGCTCGGCCAAGAATGTCAATCAAGCACGAGTAGTGTTCAATACTAGGCTTGATTCCGTACTTTGATCTCATTTGACTGAAAAACTTTACACCTTCATCAATTAACCCGGCATGACCACAAGCTGACAATACAGCAAGATAAGTAACCCCATCAGGTTTTACACCAAACTTCTGCATTTCATCAAAATAATAAAGTGCTTCTCTCGGTTGACCATGACATCCGTACGCAGAGATCATTACAGTCCATGACACAACATCCCTCTTTGGTATACTGTTAAAAATCCTAGAAGCCTCTTTCACATCACCGCATTTCGAATACATATCAAGAAGTGCACTCATCAGCAACTCGTCTGTTTCAAGCCCGCTCTCGCTAATGGACAAATGAATCCGTTTACCTTTCTCTAACGCAGCCAATTGCGAACAAGCCTGTAAAACACTTGTGAACGTTACTACATCTGGGTTCACTCCAATACTCACCATATCGTCATAAACTTCAACAGCCTTAAACCAATTACCCACACTAACATAACCAGAGATCATAACATTCCATGACTCAACAACGTCCTTCTGCGTCTTTGAAAAAACGGTTTCAGCCAACATTACTTCACCACACTTGAAGTAGAGATCAATCAGAGAACAATTTAAATATATATCTGCGTCTACAACACTCCTAATCACATAACCGTGTACAAATTTACCATCATGAAGATTCCGTGAGCGAGAGCAAGCCATTAGAATACTAGTCAAGGTTGTCTGACTCGGTCGAGTCCCGTCTATAATCATTCTATTCAAAATCTCAACACATGACTCACTATCTCCTTTAGAGACATAACCTCTAATCATAGAATTCCAAGCAACCAAACTCTTTCTAGACATTTTCTGAAAAACCTCTTTAGCCATCTCCAAACAGTTACATTTCCCATACATATCTACAAGAGCAGAGTTTACATACTCATCTAACTCAAACCCTTGCTTCACATATTTCCTATGAATCTCCTTGCCTCTCTCCAAACACAACAGCCTCGAGCACGCCGATATAGCTACCGTCAACGAAACAGAATTGGGCTCAAAGCCAAAACTTTCCATCCTTCTAAATAACTCCAAAGCCTTATCTGCCTCCCCGTTTTGATAAAAACACGAAATAACTGTGTTCCAAGACGCAACATCTCTCTCAGGCATTTCATCGAACACTTGTACTGAATTCTCAAACAAGTTAAACTTCGCATACATATTAACCAAAGAGCTTCCTACAACCACATCACAAACATGCCCACTCTTCAACACAAGGGTATGAATCATTCTACCACAAAACTCTCTTCCCAACGCACCATAAGCCTTAATCACATTCGGGTAAGTAAACGAATCAGGAACGCAAATTGGGCAATTCAGTAATCTCTTGAAAACCTCAAGAACGTCATGAAACATCGAGTTCTTTGAATAACCAGACACAAGCGAGTTCCAGATGTAAACATCCGACCGAACATCAATGTTCTCGAAGACGAGTCTCGCCGAGCAATGATCTTTAGAAGCGAAGTAGACATTAATGAGACTTTTGCATAAAACGACGTCGTTACGTAACCCGACCGTGAGTATTCTCTGGTGAACAAGCTTGGCTTGTCTTAAAGACTTGGCTTTGGTACATTCTCGCAACAAAGTTAACAACTTTGAAGATTCCATTTAAAGTTGTGTTCTTTAACTTAATGATCTCATTGTCTTAACATGATTGTTATGTACGTAAATACGGCGTCGTTCATGTTAATGGGCCGAGTTAAATTAAGCCCAAAATGATGGATTATTTAAAAAACCACTTCGGTTTTTAAAACCCTAGATGACAGAGTTTACAAAATCGCCCCCTTTTTGCAATAAAACGCGGCGTTTTGAGAATCTCTGAACCTTCTTCAACAAATATAAATACCTTCTTAAACCCTAGAAAAATCGCGGCTCCTGAAACTTTTTTTTTCTCTCTCTGCGTAAACTCTCCAAGGTAATGAATCTTTTGTAGCTTCTCTATCATCGTTGTTAGTGCAACAAAGCTTCTAAGCTCTAGGTTTTGACTAAAGTACAGTTCTGTTCTTTGTCGGAATTTTTGAAGAATTTGAACAGAGTATTTGGCCTTAACTTGTATTCATGTCTTTTTTAATGTAGTTGTAGAGGGATTATGTTTTGTAAACTTACAAACTAAGAAAAATGGTTTTTTTTCTTGAATATTTTGATTACTAGCTTAGATATGGAGTTGATTTAAGCGTATATATTTTCAGGGGCTTGTAAAAATGCTAGCACTGTTTGAGACGCCAGGTGGGTTTGCCCTTTTTAAAGTATTGAAGGAAGGAAAGCTCTCTAATGTTGAGGTTATTGTCTTCATCCTTGAGCTGTCTTCATTTATTGTCTTTGTATTGATTGTTTTTATACTAAGTTTGTGAATTTGGTGTTTTGTAGGATTTGGGTAATGAGTTCTTGACTGCAGAGTCAGCAAGAAAGGTGATTGTTACTGCCTCTATATATTTAGAGGCTCTCTTATATTGCTGAGTAGAAGTCTCTTATATCATTTTTTGTGTTGTTACAGATGGTACAGCTTAAAGCTTTTGACAAGTTTGACAACACATCTGATGCTCTTGAAGCTGTGGCTAAATTGCGAGAAGGAACTGCAAGCAAGAGTCTACGCAAGTTTTTGAAATCTAACTGTGATGGTGAAACCTTAGCTGTTGCTGATTCAAAGCTTGGAAATATTATCAAGGAGAAGCTGGTGTGTATTTTTGCTCTGGGATGCTCTTTGATTTATGAAGATGGGTTGTTTCTTACGGATTTGCTTCTCTTTTGTAGAAAATAGACTGTGTTCACAACAATGCTGTTATGGAGCTGTTACGAGGTGTCAGAAGCCAGTTTACTGAACTTATATCTGGATTGGGAGATAATGATCTAGCTCCAATGAGCTTGGGATTGTCTCACAGTCTTGCCAGATATACACTAAAGTTCAGTTCTGACAAGGTAGTCATTTAGTTTATATTGGCTTCTCTGGTTACTGTTTGTTTGGTTAGAACTTGTGATAAAATTATGTATCTTTTGACATTCTGTTTTGCATCGGACTCCTCTGTATATCCTGTGTTTGTTTTATGTTGTGTTACTTCTCCTTATATTATTACTTTTTGATAGGTGGATACCATGATTATCCAAGCTATTGGTTTACTTGATGATCTTGACAAAGAGCTCAACACATATGCTATGAGGGTTCGTGAATGGTATGGTTGGCATTTTCCTGAGCTTGCTAAGATCGTACAGGACAATATCCTATATGCTAAGGCTGTAAAACTAATGGGGGATCGGATTAATGCTGCAAAGCTAGATTTCTCTGAGGTTAGTTCTTGTTTCCCATTTTCTTTTGACTTCTTGTTCCAGGATTTGATTTGGTTTTCCTTGAAACTAGTTTTGCCTTTTTAAAACATATTTCCCTTGTCCATTTTCATTTCAGATATTGGCCGATGAAATTGAAGCAGACTTAAAAGAAGCTTCTGTGATATCTATGGGAACTGAAGTCAGTGACCTTGATTTGTTGCACATCCGGGAACTTTGTGACCAGGTTCTTTCTCTAGCTGAGTACAGAGCTCAGCTCTATGACTACTTGAAGAGCAGAATGAACACAATTGCACCAAATCTGACCGCCCTTGTTGGTGAGCTAGTTGGTGCTCGCTTAATTTCTCATGGTGGTAGTTTATTGAACCTCTCAAAGCAACCTGGGAGCACGGTTCAGATTCTTGGAGCTGAAAAAGCCCTATTTAGAGCCCTCAAGACCAAACACGCCACTCCAAAGTACGGTCTAATTTACCATGCATCTGTGGTTGGCCAAGCTGCACCCAAGCACAAGGGTAAAATCTCTCGGTCACTAGCTGCAAAAGCTGCTCTTGCTATCCGGTGTGATGCCCTTGGTGATGGTCAAGACAACACTATGGGAGTGGAAAACCGCTTAAAGGTACTTTTTTCCTCTCCTGCCTGATCCTGTCTATATTTTTCATCATTGATTGATGTTTACCATGTGGTGAACTTTTTCTGACAGCTTGAAGCAAGGTTGAGAAATCTTGAAGGAAAAGATTTAGGACGTCTGTCTGGCTCAGCTAAAGGCAAGCCAAAGATTGAAGTTTACGACAAGGATAAAAAGAAGGGATCCGGAGGTCTGATCACTCCTGCTAAGGTCAGATTATTACTCTGCTTCTTTCTTCAACTTTTGTTTGTAATAATGTTCGAGCAACTTCTGAAATTTGGATATGTGCAACTAAGTGTTGGATATATTGCTTGTATTGTTGCTTAAAGGGTTATTGTTGTTTTCTCCAGACTTACAACCCTGCTGCAGACTCCCTTCTTCAAACTCCCACAGCGGATTCAGAGAACGGTGTCAAAGAGAAGAAAGACAAGAAGAAGAAGAAGAAGACTGATGACGAGGAAGAAGCCAAAACCGAGGAGCCTTCAAAGAAGAAGTCGAAGAAGAAGAAATCAGAACCAGAACCAGAAACCGTAGAAGAACCCGCAAAGAAGGAGAAAAAGAAGCGAAAACACGAGGAAGAAGAAACCGAAATGCCTGCCAAGAAGAAGGAAAAGAGTGAGAAGAAGAAGAAGAAAAGTGAAGTCTGAGGAGAGAAGTTTAAAAATTTTGCGTGAGTACACGTTTTTAGCTTCTGAAGGGAGACAAATTAACCAGAAAAAACAGTGTTTGTTTACTTTTGCTTTAGGTGCTTAGTAAGTTCTTTCTATTTTATTTTGAGTTCTGAAACTCTAAAAAGAACTGTTCTTGCTTTTGTAATGGTTATGTCTTGTTTTAGCCGTTTCCTCCATAATTTTCCTCTCTATCGCCTAACCATTACAAGTTTTGTGAATGGTATTTAGTTATTTACTAGTGAAATTAGAACTTCAAAACTATTTGACAGAACTTCATAATTTTGTTAATATTTTGTTTTTAACAGCCTTTAAAATAACTAAATGATATGATTAAAAAAATAATTGGAAAATTAATTGAAAAAATGAATATTTGTAATACCATTCTGAAAAGGAGTAATTTGTAAATACCAGTCTAAAAATTAATTGGAAAAGAATATTTGTAATCATTAATTCTCAATTTTTGCCAATATTCTAGTTTTTTTTTTTGTCAATTTTACAAACATTATCTTTTTATTTATTTTAAAGAATATTCTTTTCTTTGCCATTACAAAATCATTTTTTTTGGGTGGAAATACAAAATCATATTTGTAATATCTAAAATGGTTAACCAAAAAAAAAAAAATATAGTAAACATTAAAAAACGAATATTACAAAATGGTTATCATTCTAAATTTGGAATATTCTTATTTGTTTTGGCAATTATTGTTCAGTTTCTTAGAAACTCTTATTAAAACAAAAAAACAAAATATAGAAATACACAGAAAATAATCATTACATGAATGTCAATAAAAAAGGAAAATACACACATACGTTGCGCCATAAAAAGGAAAATATTAACTTTGATAAACAAAAAAAAAAAGGAAAATTATAACAAGAAGCGCCGATCATTACAATATATATACGTTGCTTTGCTTCTACTCTGTTATCACTTTCTGTCTTTGGCTCTCCTCTCTTTATCTCTCGTCTCTGTAAACAAAAAAAAAAACACGATGCAGTCGTCGTCAAGCGTGTCTGAATCCACAACGAAGAAAGGAACAAAACGAAAAATCGAAATCAAGAAACGAGAAACCAAACAGCAACGAGCCGTGGCTTGTTCTAAACGCCGTCAAACTGTCTTTTCCAAAGCCGCCGATCTCTGTCTTCTCTCCAGAGCCAACGTAGCCGTCTTTGTAACCTCTCCTGCAGAGAGTTCCGACGTTGTCTACTCTTTCTCGGGATACTCTCCTGCACACGAAATAGCTGATTGTTACCTGAATCGCAAGCCACCTCCTAAGGTTGTTGTTAACCCTCAATCCAAGTTAGGGTTTTGGTGGGAAGATCCTGATCTTTACAAGTCTTGTGATGATCTTTCTGAGTTAAACATGATTGAGGATCGTATAGAGAGGATGAAGAAACATGTGATGGCTTGCCTTGCGAAGAAAGAAAAGTCCCAATCTGTTTCTAACTCCGAACAAAACCCTAGCTCCTCTGTCCACGAATGTTTCAACGATCAAACCCTAGCTTCTTCTTTCCACGGCGATCAAAACCCTAACTTCTCGACTCAGTCTTCTTCACAGGTCGGTTCTTTTTTATCAGAATCCTTAGTCCTCTCAAGATCAGATCTGTGGAGAGTCTTCTTCACAAGTTGCTTCTACATATCCAAACCTTAACTCCGAGATCCAAGGATGTGATGAAACAGAGGATGAGACTAACCTAATCATGAATCTACCACAAAAAACACAAACAAGAAGAATTGGAATGGATCTACATGAGTCAGTTCACTGATTCAATCGTTTTTTTAGTCGTCTTTAAAATCTTAACTTGTTACAAATTTTTAGGTACTATATGTTACCAATCTATATTATATACATGTAAAATAATATGATGTTAGTTGTTTCATCTTGGAACTATTATATAAAATTAGAGTTTGTCTCGTTGAGAATATATGATTTCTTGATCCTTTAATGTTACATTCAAGAGAAGAGAACATTTTTTGGAGCTTTGTGATTTTAAAATGATGTGTTTGAACAGAATTGAGGTCTAAGATTATGAACTTAGCATAGATCAGATGAACATATCCTCCACTACATGTAACAAGAGAGGTAGAGAAATATTATACAACCATTGCTAAGAAAATCAATTCAAAATTTGCATCTTTATAATATTAAAAGAGAAGTAGAAATTAGGACATTACCAATTTATGATTCCAATTCAATAATTGCCCTTAATTATTGGTTTTAGAAAAAGAATTTTGAAATCAACGAGGGTAATTTAGTCTTTATGAAAGTATATTTGGATCATCTAATTAAAATATTCAAGATCCACGGATATTTAATATGGATCATGCCAAAAAAATTATAAAATCTTAATAATAAATCAATAAATTTAGTAGGATATATTCTAATAAAATCTTAATTTTTGATTGATGGAATATGAAAAAGATTTAATATTTTTTTTTGTTACACCAGATTTATTTGTAATTATAAATAAAAATAATGATAATACTTAACTATACCAATGAATATCATTCGTATAATATACATACAAAAACCCTTAAGTAGAATCTTATTCTAAATATATTTACACAAATTCAATTTATTTATTTATTTATAGTTACAAATTTTCATGATTTTAAAGTCTAAATTTAATTTTATATGATCAAGATTCATAATAAACTTTATAATTCAAATAAATTTAAAAACATATAATATATAAATAATCTTATAAATATTTATAATGTTAAATTTTGATATATTTATTTTAAATTTTTTTAAAAATAAAATAAAACTTACTGCAAGATTTCAAAAACAAGATTACATTTTTTGAACGATCCTAACAACGCTTTATGCACATCGTTTATCTAATAGAAATTATTTATAAGCACTTAAGAGGCGTTCATGATTTAGAGTATAATTAATTTACATTTTCCAGTAACACACAGAAGAAGAAAATTTGTATTTTTAAAAGACACGACTCGCCATTATTACAACTAATGTTCGCAAATTTACTTTTATTTGGCGTAAAAAATATAACTAATGGAGGGATAACATTTATATCCAATATTATATACAAAGACTGTAAGTTTCATACATTGTTTTTCAAAATTTAAATATATATATGTATATATTATATATATATTCTTTTTCTAAAAATTTAAAATTTTCTTTTTTCTATACTCCTTTTCCTTTTTTTAAATATATTTCTATAGAAAATATTATAATTTTTTTTTAAAAAATGTTAATCAATGAGATGTCTAATCGCAATTGGTCGTTTAAAATCTTACGTGGACGTTCTTAGAAGCTTATAGCTTCAACTTTTATATAGTATAAAAACACGATGACGTTGCGTCAAGGTTACATGACTAATATATTAACCCACCAAACCTAGGCTCTATAACACTTAACATATCTAACTAGGTTATATTAAAAATAGTTTTATTATTGTTATGTTATTTATCAATCAATCAATAAATGTTTTATATGCTATATATATAAGTCTTAATTATTTTAGTTGCATAGATATTTAGACTTACTATAATGTTAAACTAATGTCTATCTTTAAACACAAATAGTTATTTAGATCATACTCGATCACCAGCTTTAACAAGATTCACACAAGCAAACAACAATACAAATTATTGAATGAATAGTAAAGAATCAAACCAAGGTTACAATTTATCGAATCTACCACAATAATCATTAGTTGACAATGCATATATAATTCCAAAATGCGGTTTCACATGGTTAGAACTAACACCAAGGGTTTAGCGCATAACACAAAACAATTAAATTCGAGATTCAATAATACCATTACCATATCACATACATCTAAAAATATGTGTCTACAAGAAACCTCAAAGATGCATCTATTTCAGAAAATAATAATATTTATCATTACATTCAAACAGAGACAATAAGTATTTTAAACACACAACATAATGTTTCATAGTCAAAGTAAAATCTACCTTTTCTCAATGCATGATACAAAATTCTAAAATGTCATTCACATGTTTAAAACAAATCATCAGAGGTTTATGTTGAAAGTTGATGAGAGAAGAACACACTAGTGATTAGGAAATATTATATTGACTCTCATGAATATTACAATAATAGTTACATATGTTTATATAGGGAGGAGATGCTAAACCTAAATGATATAGTTCCCTAATATACATAAATACATAAATGAGATAATTATGAGAAATATATTCAAAGATATTCTAACTTATTCTACACACTTCTATACGCTTCCTCAATCTCAAGAAAGTGATGAAACAAAAGTGGAGTTAATGGCTTGAGATTGATCTTGGTGGAATGGTAGAACGGGTAAGGTGACGGAGCTCATATGTGCTTGAACAAACGCAGCTAAACTTGCTTTCGTTGGAAGCCGTTCTCTTGATTTGATACGATCGCCAGATATATATATTTTTTTTTCTTCTTTTTTTTTTGTTTTTTTTTCATATAAAACTAATAATAATAAAGAAAGAAAGAAATTTTTTTTTTGAATAAGAAGCTCTTGCCTTAAAAACGTGAAATTTTTTTTTTTTTTTTTTTTTTTTTTTTTTTTTATGGCTTGATTCAGATGTTTATCCGAAGTATGAGTGATAGTGTTTTTTTTTTTAATAATAAGAAAAATAAAAAGCAGATAAAGAGGTGTATGATGATAAACATGAATAAAGAAAAGTTTTTTTTTTTTTTTTTTTGGATTCAGATTCAGAGGTTCATGATGAACTTGAATAAAAATAAAAATAAAAAAGCATTTGTAGCTTAGATTCAGAGGTCTATGTCATAGACTTGAATGAAGACAAGCACGATGGCTTAGATTTAGAGGTTCATGATGAACTTGAATGGAAGAAGCACTTGGCTTAACAAAAACAAAAATAAAAGAAAACGAGTTTGATTGTTAGATCAAAACTCGGGAGCAACCTGCTCTGATACCATGTTGAAGGTTGATGAGAGTAGAACACACTAGTGATTAGGAAATATTATATTGACTCTCATGAAGATTACAATAATAGTTACATATGTTTATATAGGGAGGAGATACTAAACCTAAATGATATAGTTCCCTAATATACAAAAATACATAAATGAGATAATTATGAGAAATATATTCAAAGATATTCTAACTTATTCTACACACTTCTATAGTTTAGACCCTAACACAGAACAAATACTTTCAAGATTTAATGAAACGACAATCATAATCTATAGAAGTCACAAATATGTCAAAATAAATATCTATAAGAGACTCTAAGAGATGCATACATTATATAGGATAAAAGACCTTATGATACACAAGCATTCAAACTTAGAGAATGACATAATCAAAACACACAATATGCTCATGTAGAAACGCAAACACATTTTATGATCTTGAAACTGAATATACCTAGTCTCTCGAATTGGAATCTGTTCCAGAACACATCACAAGAGAGTAAAAGAAAGTAATAATGATGAATAGTGTTCCTTTCTATACCTTAGAAAGACAAGATAACAGCCCAATAAAACAGACAAATGCTCAAAACTAGTCTAGTTTGATTCCAAATTGGTGATGAGCACCTTAAGGGGATTAGACACCATCATGGTGTGAGGATTTTATTCAACTGCTATCTAATATGATGCTCAAGACGACTCACATGTATCATACTACCATCACTTCAACATACAACAATAGAGAGCAAATATAATGAAGATAATTGACATATAACCAAACAGAGTTATTATTCACAGTTAAAGTCACACCTCTTCTTATTCAAAGTCAATCAGCAAAAGAAAAGAAAAATGATACCACAACCAACATGAATATCTGCATAAAATGCTCGAAGTTGTCACATGCTAGTAGTATGAAGCACACCAGGTTTCAAGAATACATAGCGACAATTATGAAAATAAAAAAAAAAGATCAAAACCACAAAGATAGTTTTAAGAACAGCAAATACTTTAGACACAGAAGGGATATTCTAATACTGAAAGTAAAATAACGGCCGGGTCAAAAAAATTCAGTTGTGAAAGTTAAACTATTTCATGCTACAAATAGCCAAAAGACTTAGAAAGGGACATACCGCATGCAACAGTCACCAGCCTTAGGATGAGGGTTGAACTGCAAAGCATATGTATATAAAAGATTCAGTCACCAAAAGATAAGAGAGAGTCTATTTCTTATATGTAACAAGAGATGATTTTATCACTTGCCTCTCTGTTCAATAGCCAATAAGGTCATACATGTTAAAATTATCACTCTTTATCCTTTCCTTTCCCTCCTCAATCATTCCTTATCTCATTTTCTTCTCTCTGTACTCTCTTATATCCTCGACATCTGAAAGCATAAATAAGTTTCATGTGTGGAGTTAGTTGCACTAGTATAGCTAAAGAATGACAATTAACTGGAAAAAGAAACAAGAATCTATTTCTATCAGAAAGTTTAACTTGAGATCAACATAAGCATGACCTCTCAGAATCAATTCCACTAACAAATTATACAATTCTTGGAAATGATATCTGGTGTATGTAATCTTAGAAAAAAAGACAATGGTAAAAGTCAGATGAATTCAAAAACACACTAGTTATAACAATGCAGTTACCAATGATTAATACACTCTTCCTTATCTGCCTCACAGAAGTAAAATCAACATTTTTTCTTATCAATGATACAATAAGTTTCTAGAATTTGACAGGATAGATCAAGGATAGTTATGCTATTAAGACAACTAAGATAATAAGTTCTGCTACACTTACAAAATCTCCATGGCATCAATGAGAATATCAACATCTTTCAAAGCACTTACCTGGAGCAAATCAAAATTAGTCAACACTATGGATTTCTCGAGAATAGGCTTATAAGTTTAGACTCTGATGAATAAAAATCCATCCATTAGAAACAGTATCTTCTCCATAATAAAAATTACATATATTGCTCACTATGAATTGAGAACAGCCTAACATACCTTATCAACATAAAACCAGATTTTTTTCAAGTGATGGCTCGGCCAAGTCAACTGAGTAAATACACGAGAAAGATATGTAAGTCGATGCAAACACATCAATGTAAACGCAAGAAAGAAGCTGGTAACTTAACTTCAGAAAATACAACCCAGGAAGGATGAAACTTTGAAGACAAAAGCTTTCCTAGAATCCTCGACAGTCAACCTCGCAAAAGTAGCCAACATATTCGCCTGATAAGAAGAAACAAAAGCCAGATAAAAAAAGAGCTGACAAATCCATGAGACTATCAACATCTTACCTGAGCATTTATGTGTCTCTCACTTGTGATTTTTCATAATTATATCAACTAATTACGAACAAGTTTGTAAAGCTCACACAAACAAAAAAACGTAAAGGTTTGAAAAGCATATACCTGTCAAGAAGTCTGCTACACTTAAACTCTACTCAAAGTCACATACCTGCAAAAATCAGAATCTGTTAGTTTTCATTTTACATGAATGTTATACTTACCTTGTTCGTGCATATTCTTTGTCTTACAACTTTACAATGTCGTTGAGCTAAATATTTTTGATTTGCTGGTTGTTGTTACCATCCAACAAGTCTAAACAGCCTGCTGTTGGTATATTAGCTCTACTGTCTTGTCTTAATACTTGGCTAGACATCATTGAGCCGTTGGTCTATTAGCTCTAAGTTTATTGTCTTGTTCTTTCATGTCTATTGGTTTTTTCATGTCTTTTGTCTTAAATCTCTTTCCAATTCTTTTTTCTTTTGACTCCCAAAGCCTTTCATGTCTTATGTCTTCAGTCTCATTCCCATTCTTTTGTCTTTCGACTCCCAAAGCCGAGGGTACCAAATTTGTAGCTCTACTTTCTTGTCTTAATACTTGTCTAGACTTCATTGAGCCGTTGGTCTATTAGCTCTAAGTTCACTGTCTTGTTCTTTCATGTCTATTGGTTCTTTCATGTCTTTTGTCTTAAATCTCTTTCCCATTCTTTTTTCTTCCAAAGCCGAGGGTACCAAACTTGAGAACTCTTTGGTTCTTTCATGTCTTTTGGTTCTTTCATGTTTATGTCTTAAATCTCATTCCCATTCTTTTGTCTTTCGACTCCCAAAGCCGAGGGTACCAAATTTGTAGCTCTACTTTCTTGTCTTAATACTTGGCTAGACTTCATTGAGCCGTTGGTCTATTAGCTCTAAGTTCACAGTCTTGTTCTTTCATGTCTTTTGGTTCTCTCATGTCTTATGTCTTAAATCTCATTCCCATTCTTTTTTCTTCCAAAGCCGAGGGTACCAAACTTGAGAACTCTTTGGTTCTTTCATGTCTTTCGGTTCTTTCATGTCTTTTGGTTCTTTCATGTTTATGTCTTATATCTCATTCCCATTCTTATGTCTTTTGACTCCCAAAGCCGAGGGTACCAAATTTGAGAACTCTTCTTCTTTCATGTCTTATGTCATAAACCTCTCATTCCCATTCTTTTGTCTTTTGACTTCCAAAGCCGAGGGTACCAAACTTGAGATCTCTTTGGTTCTTTCATGCCTTTTGTTCTTTCATGTCTATTGGTTTTTTCATGTATTTTGTTCTTTCATGTCTATTGGTTCTTTCATGTCTTATATGTCTTAATCTCCTTTCCTTTCTTTTGTCTTTTGACTTTCAAAGCCGAGGGTACCAAACTTTCATGTCTATTGGTTCTTTCATGTCTTATGTCTTAAATTGTTATGAATCATAGTGGATTGTCATAACAAGCCCAGTAAGGCCCGGCCCATGTCAAGCCCGGTCCGGCCCATTGTTATGGAGGTGTAACCTTTACCTAGTTGTATTAGGGTTTACTTGTAGCCTCCTTGTATGAACATATATATATGGCTTTAACCTAATGAATAAAGCATCCCAGTTCCCTCTCTATTCTCTCTAGTCTATAACACGTTATCAGCACGATTCTCTAAAAAACCCTAAAAGCTAAAATCACTTCTAAACCCTAAACCTAAAAATCTCGGCGGCTACTGTTCATCCGTTACTGTTCATCGTCAACAGTGTTCACCGCCGTCACTGTTCATCGGCGGTTACTGTTCATCGCGGATCTTCTCAGAAGCTTGAGTTACCGAGGTCTTTAGCTCCCGGTCCAAACCATTCCGAATCCAATTGGTGTTCAAGAGGTAACAACATGAACCCTAAAACCATTGATTCATGTTCATAAAAACTAAAACCATGATAATTTGAACATGTGATTGTTGATTGAAGTGCTTTTCATATGAATTTGTAAAACCCTAGAAATATGAAATTGTTGTTTAAAGTACTTTTCACATGCAAATATGAAACCCTAAAAACATGTAATTGTTGTTTGGACTACTTTTCATGCTATTGTAAAATATGAGATTGTTCTTTGAACTACTTTTCATGCAACCTAAAATCGATTGTAAACTTGTTTTCTCATATGGATTGATGCTTGCTTGTATTAATATGAATTTATGAAATCCTAATATATGATTAAACATGAAATCGAATATGAATACATGATCACCTTAGATTTTCTCTTTATAAAATCGAATATGAATGCATGATCACCTTAGATTTTCTCTTTATTGTTTCAAGCCGAGGGTACCAAACAGTGAGAACTTTCGTTCTTTTTTTGCCTTTTGACTTATAAGCCATGGGATCATCCAACAAACTGAAACCTCTTTTCCAACTCGCAACAAGCATGCACTACCAAGCCCACAGTTCATAATATCTCTTGGGACAAATCGAAACCTCTTTTCCAACTCGCAACAAGCATGCACTACCAAGTCCATAGTCCCCAAAATAGAATCTGACAGAACACTATTACATAAGTGTCTGCCTTTGATCTTTTTTGGGATTTGAAAGAAAACAAAAACGAAAACATAAAAAAAAAAACACTAAAAGCTCCAACATAAGAATCCGTAAACCAAGTAACCAAAACCGAAAACGGATATGGATTCTTATTAAAGTGAATAATAACTTATTGTTGTTGGATCAAAAAAAACAAAAACACAAAAATCTGATCATAAATGGACTGATCAAGGCAGAGAACACACAAAATACAAAACCAAACCACATAAAGAAAAAAGAAAAACGTGTAAAAGGCAGAGAAATACCTCGTCGAAAGCTGAGACAAGCTTCATGAGTTAGACTGAAACATAATCTCCCTGAAAACATAGTTTAAGTACAGAACAATTAGTATTGAGAAAACGATCAGAGAAGAGGATCAGATGAAGAAAACTAACAATAGGATAAAGAACACACAAAAACAAAAAAATCTTGATTCCAACATCACAATCTACAGAAGTCAAATACTCAAATAAGATCACTAATGGACTAGTCAATTGTTAAGGCAGAGAACACACAAAATACAAAACCAAACCACATGAAAAAAAAAAACGGACAAGGCAGAGACACCAAGGTTCATGGGTTAGATTCAATTCCTGTAACAAAGTTTAATTACAGAACAATTAGTATCAGACAAATTAAAAACCAAAAACCCAATCTTACGTTTGCCCATCAAAGTGAAATAGAGAACTTCGAATCAGATGAAGAAACCAAGCCGTCGAATTTGCCTCAAAACCCTAGATCTGTGCCATAACAAGAACGATTAGTCAATTCTAAAAACCCTAAAATAAAAATACAAAACACGAAGAGGATCGGAGGAAGAAACCCTAACAGATTGTAACAGTTTCGTGTCCGAATCAACCCAAAATCAAAAACCCTAGATCATCAATACAAACATTTATAAGAACGATTACACAAAAACGCGATACAGAGAAGTTGAAATTACATACCAAATCTTAAGATTGTTTAACATAAATCTCCTCCACCGTCGTCGAAGCATTCTTCAGAGAGAGAGAGCGAAAAAAAAAAAATTTTGTTTCGTAACAAAAAAAAGAAGTGATATTGCTTCCTAATATATATCGTTGCATCTTGATTATAACGCGTTTCAATAACGGATATAATTAAACATATATTGGCCGTTGATTCATTAGATACTTCAATCGGACGGTTCAGCATATTCTCGATGATTTAACTTTTCTTTTCTTTTTTTGAATTGGCAATATAATTCAAACGCTGAAACAAAGTAAAGTAACGTTTTCTCCTAAACGGTCATATTGTGTATCTTGACAGTTTAGATGGGTTTCTTAATGGGCTTCCAATAAGGTCCATTAATTTAAAATTCAAAATTGAAAAACTCGTCTGGCTCCTTCGCTGAAGATAGCAGTTTAGGAAGAACTAAATTATTAACCAGCACTACGCGCGGATATATTTATATTGATGGTTTCACATTAATATAGATTCAATAATTATTTAAAAAATATGAGTATGTATGTATTAATTATTTTTAATATAGACTTAGTAACCATTTAAATATATATGGATATATACTATGCAGAAGTTTTATATAATGTTTTAATTTTGATTTGTATTAACATAATTTTTCTTTTATTTATATTTTGAGTATCATTTATATTATTTAAAAAATTGTGTTAATAAGAAAGAAAAAGTAAAAGTTGCATATGGTTAGTTAAATATTATTTTTAGTATATTGGTGGACAAAAAGTTAAAAAAAAAAATTGACATATTTCTAGCCTTTTTCAGCTACAACATTCCGATTGAGTTTTATTAGTTAAGTTGTTGTGATATATGGTGGACACTAACTTCTATGACTTCCTCATTTTAGGAGAAATTAGGGGGGTGTATTCAAAGTAGCATTTTAACATATTTGAATTTTATTGAGATTTTGATGATTTTAGGGAACTTCATATGATTTATGTAAAATCCTTTCAAATCCCACCTAAAACTATGAGATTTGGATTCTTGTATTTTTAACTAAGGAAGTTCCCTGAAATCCTCTGAAATCATTTAAAATCAAATCCACAAACTGTTTTCAATAACAGTGGATTTTAAGGTGGATTTTAAAATGATTAGTTCAATAACACTGGATTTCATGAGACTTTTTAAAATCCATGATTGAATAACACAGAATTTGTAAAAAGTTTACAAATCACTTGAAATTCCACTTTGAATATATCCCCCTTAGTATCCGCAATCTCACTATTATTTGTCTTTTCTACTCATTTTATTTTAGTTAGTATACCTCTTTTAAATATAACATTATACTATATAAAAGTGGAAGCTATAAGTTCCTTAAGGCGTCCAGATAAGATTTTAAACGAGCAATCGCGGTTGGCCATTTCACTATTTGACATTTTCAAAGTCACAATATTTTCTATATTAAGTTTTTCTTTTAATGTAAAAAGGAAAAAAAAAGATTATGGAAAGAAGAGAAATATATGAAAATATGGAAGTATTTCTAAATTTTATTTTAAAATTTCTAGAGATAATGTTAAATTTCTAGAAATTATTATGCCAGTTTGTCCTATAGTTTTAGCTATAAATATAGAGCCTCGGCTACAACATTAGACATCGAATTTTTTACTAGGTTTATTAGTTAGCGTTGATACTACTGTTTTAAATTTGTTCTTTTATAAATGATTTTTCCACTATACGTTATGTTCTGTGAGTTTTTATTATTGTACTACTAAATTCCATTTACTATTTTTCCTACACTATTTTTCTCCCTTTCCTTCAAGATTTCCTACGAAAACAATATTTAAATGAATTTGGTAGAAAATTTTCCTTCCACTTTTTGACACGCTTTTTCGTAGTTAAATTCCTTCTTTTTTCCTACCCGTTATTATTTTTGTAATAAATGCGAAGTGTTTTGGTAGGAAATTTTTCCTTCCAAACAATTTGTAGGAATTTTCGTAGGAAATCAGCATGTTTTCTTGTAGTGATATATATATAATTAAGTTTACATATCATGTGACCTTTGATCCAAAACCATAGATGCTCATGTTGTCAATGGATATAATTTGAAAAATTGAGTTTGTACAAAGGAGTAGATAAAGAACCAAACAAAAAAATTGTTAAGGTATTAGTAATTCTATTGATAAGGTATTAATAATTCTGTGTTTGTTTTGGTGTATTTATATGTTTCTATATGTTTGTATGTAAACCTATAGTTTTAATATACAACTAGGAGTGTCAATATGGATAACCCAACCTAACTCAACTCAATACCTAATGAGTTTAGAATTAAATGGGTAATGAGTTGACTCAACTCATTTGTTTAAATAATTTGAGTCAACCCATAAACTCATTTAATCTCATGGGTTAAGTGGTTAAATGAGTTGACTCATTAGTGATAATAGTTGATTAATTAAATATTCTATTAATAAATGACTCATTAGTGATAATAGTTGATTAATTAAATATTCTATTAATAAATAAATATATTATTGAATTATGATCATCATATATCATTATTATATACCATCATACCATCATTATCAATTCATCATACAATCATCACCATCATGTGTTTTTGGCGGAAAAATTATGGATTAACAATTTTTTGTGGAAAAACTATGATATACCTTTTTTGGCGGGAAATCTCGGATATTTTTTTAGACGGGAAAATTACGGGTTTACGTTTTTGGCGGGAAGATTGCAAGTTACGTTTTTGGCGGGAAAATTGCGAATTTACGTTTTGGCGGGAAAAATGCGAATTTACGTTTTTGGCGGGAAAATTACAGGTTTACGTTTTTGGTAGGAGAATTATGGGCTTACGTTTTTAGCGTTAAAATGGCAAGTTACGTTTTTGGCGAAAAAATTGTTTTTATGGTTTTGGCCAAGATTGTAGTGATGATGATGGTGATGAAGGTGATGGTGATGATGATGATAATGATAATGATGATGATAATGATGTATGTGATGTCGATGATGTGATGATGGTGATGGTGATATCGATGATGTGATGGTGGTATGATGGTGATGATAATGATGTAATGATGTGATTCAACTAGTTTAGTATTTGAGTTGGTTTAACTCAATTGAAGAAGAATTAGTGGATTAAATGGTTAAACCAAGTAATTGAGTTGGTTTAACACAATTGAACAAGAACTATATTATCATGCAAAACTCATTATTATTAACAATGATAATTGATTATATCCATTTTAGCATTACATCGATACCCAAGTTTTGTTTGGTCATACATGTACTGTCTGATGTTCCTAGCTGTGCGAAGAGTGTAGTCGAGAACAGATTCTTTGAAGGCGATTTTATTGTAGAACACTTGGTGCTGGTACAAATTGTCATCACCTCTTTGAATCTCGTTCCGACATCTTGTCCCTTGAGCTTCTTCTTCTTCATCGTCTCTGTTACTCTCAGGAATAGCATCGTGACGAATCGACGGTTCATCGAAGAAATCGATGACAGCTTGCTCTAGGTTGTAGTCATTTCGAGCGGTTATGTCTTCCAAATCTTCATTGTCGGGTTCCTCAAGTTTTAAATGCATATAAAATGCATATACAGAATGAAATAAAAATATTAGTGAAAATTTTGGAATCAAATATTTGAAACAGAAGCTACCATAAGAGTTGAATATTTATCCTTAAAATGATCTGAGTATATGAAAAAGAACAGATAAGAGGAACTAACAACAAAAAAAAACGCTTTTTCGAATACAAACCAACCCTCTTTCAAAAGTGTGTTTGTCTTTTGCGTACCATGGAGAGAGTGTGTTTGTCTTTTAATCAAACTGAATGTATTTTTTTTATTAAATAAGAAAACGGCCATAGCTATAATTCACCTAACTTATTGAAATTTGTTTTGGTTATGTATGTAGTAGTATTAAAACTAATTTACTGTACATACGTTTATTCAAACACACAAACAAGAAACGTCTTGAAAGACCAAGTATTATTAATTTCATTAAACTATTGATACCAATAATATAGTTACTACATACAACACGACCTCGACTACATACAGCACATACAACAAACAACACCAATCATGAATCTTTGTGTTCCTCTAGAATCTACCATAGTCAAGGTCAGGGTTGCAAGTGTAACCACAAACACGACCTCGACTATCACAATCCGAATGATCAACAATCGATGTCTAGGTCGGTCGAAGTACCTAAAATAGGCGGTTAAATAGATGGCCATAATGCTCACTCCTATCCCGTTAGTAATGAGCATCGCAGTATCAAAGGTTTTGGTTTGATTCCATTCGGTTCTAATTTTTTCGCTTTTAAAGATTATGATCCAATAAGGTACCCAAAAAACAAGGCTCCGTTCTGGTCCCGATCCACTTCTTTTGGTTTTGGAATTTATGATCTCATTCAGACATTTGGACATTAAAAATAAAGAAAAAAAAATAGTTAACCAAAAGTAGCAAAACATAAGTAGAATCTAAGCAAATGTAAACAAATTAAATTGCAAAACATAAGTAAAATCTAGGCAAATATAAGAAACACTATATACTTATTAAAGAAATTTCATGCACTAATAATGATATTCTCTCGTTTGCTCTGTATTTTCTATTTCTTCTACATTTTTTTTATCACACTTGTTGGTGATATTCTTATTCATGGCTCATATGACCAATAATGAAATCTACATATGCAATAGAGTTATGGGAATAATAGGGACTTTAATCAGTGTTATCTCTTCATGGTGAGGGAATCGTTCCATTGGAAAAATATTTGCATATGATGAATCTGGTTTCTATACGGAAGGCCAATTGTTCATCCCCCATCATACCATATTGATGAGATATGTCGTAAATGGCATTGGAATAATAATTCATCTTCATTTGCATACATCACCATTTTTGTAATATTTGGCAAAAAGCGGATAATCCTACTTGTTGTTTAATGGAGTTCATGTCATTGGCCATCATCGCGTGCTTCCTAATGACGTTATACTAGAAAACGGTAAATCCTAACAAAACAAAAAAGGATCACTGTGACTATGGTATGTGTTTTTTTTTAGTTTTTAACTATGGTGTATGTATTGCATGCTGTTTAAAAAATATTGTCTTTCTTTGATATGTTTGAACTTTGAAATAACATGTGTGATTGAAAGAAAAAAGAAAAAAAAACTTTGTGCGATTCTTTAATTTATGGGATTCATTTTTGGCTCACCATTTTTTGGTTTTGCTATTTTCCCAAATTTTCTTTCAAATAGCCATGTTTTACAATTCAAAAAAAAACTTAAAAAAAATTTAAAAAATTAATACAATTCATACTTAATAATAATTACTATACCCTACAAAAAGATAGAACCAAATCAACCCAAACATTATATAGAATTGTGTATTTGTATAAAATAAAAATTGTATATATATAATGAAAAGAAAACTAACTACTTGAATTGTTCGTTGTGGGCAGCTTTGTCCTCTTACCATATCCTTTTTGGACAAAATCTCATCAAGATACTCACAATGGTCTCTATGGTATTCGATCCATACAAACAAACTGTCTTATCAATCTTTTTTTCTCTTATCCTAATCCCAACAATGTGTCCTTCAACTTCTCATTGTCTCTTTCCTCTTATTTTACATGACCTTCAAACTTCTTCTCTATTTCTTCTTTATCTTTCTTCATCTTTGCCACACATTTCTTCGTTGTCAAAAGCATCTTTGTCACATTAACCACTGTTTCCACATACCTTTTGTGCTTCTCCTCAAGCTTTTAGACAAAGATTATAATAAGTTTAGTATTGTGGAATCCACTCTCTGTAATCTCTTTGACCATACCTCGATATGTTTCATTTGTCATTAGAATCTTCTCGTCAAGCAATGCTTGACGTTCCTCAAAATGTTTACCTTCCTCAAAATGCTTACTTTCTATTCTCTTCAACTCTCACTCTTTCTCGGTCACACTTGTTCGGTTACTTATTCATCAAGCTCTCTATCTCTTCTTTTTCATCTCTACTTCATTACGTACACTCTCTACCGTTACTTCCAAATCTATAATGGTGGATTCCTTCGATGCAACATCTTTACCGGTCTCTTGCATTCTATTCTCTTTCTCGTCCGTCGTCTTGTATACTATTCTAGGGTTAACATTTATATCCAATATATTATATACTAAGATTGTAAGTTTCATATACTCCATATATTATTTTCCAGAAACTTATATTTCAAAATTTATTATATATAACTTTTCCAAAAATTACAAAAATTAATATTTTTATTTTTCTATATATTCATTTCATTTTTGTTAATATATATGTATAGAAAAAATTAGAATTTAAAAATGTTAGTTTATGAGATAGCAAAAATGTTAAATATAGAGATGTCGAATCCTAATTGGTCGTTTAAAATCTTATGTGGACGCCTTTAGGAGCTTATAGCTTCAACTTTTATATAGTACAGATAAATTAATCATTAGTTTATAAATATATAAAATTAAAATTATTTATTAACTAGGGTAAATAAATATATTACCCTATAACTAGAAACATATAGCCCTATTATCCTATTATAGCCATATATCTAGTCAAGTAGACTTTTATAACTAGAAACTTATAGCTTCGACTTTTAATAAAGTGTTATTTAAACATTAATCAGATCAACAGTACTATACATATAACCTATCTATTTTTATATGTTAGTGATCTAAATATCTCAATATTTAACATTTTCGAAATTATATTTTTTTTCTATTTCTAAGATTTTTTGCAAAAAAGTAAAAAATACGATATATGGAAAAAAAATATAGAAAATAATTTGAATAATTTTTTTTGAGTAAATTCCTTATTTTAAAATGTAAAAATTCTAAAAATCTAGCCTGACAATTTAGCTATAAATATAAGATTTTCACCACCAAATTAGAATACAGTATAGTTGAATTGATAGGATTAACTTTGTAGCTCCAGTTAATTATTTTCTTTGTAATTCATATTTTTGATAATATTTGTTTTTGAATTTGCGTTCTTTTAAGATGCTTATCATCAGACGATTTTGTGAATATATTTCATTCAAAGTTATCGATAAATTTCTTTAGTTATGTTGTATTATTATACTGCTTTGATTATTTAGTACAGGTCTAACTTTTTAATTTGTTTTGTTTTGTAATTGGAGTACTTTATATATTGGTACATTTGATCGTGAAAGCAAAGGAATTGGATATGAGGTTAGGCGGACCACAATCCGTTTAAAAAATAAAAACAAATACCATATATGGAATTTAGAGAAATCCAATATTATGGAATATTTTTAAAATTATTTTTTTGCTTTCAAAATAATAAACGTATAAATTAATTAACATATTAAATTTAAAGTTTTAAAAAAATTATAAACGAAACAAATTAGTTTCTATAACTAAGATACTTTCATAAAGGAAAAACCAAGATATATGGAAGTCAGAGAAATATAAATTTTTAAAAATAATATGTTTTATGTAATAAAGCAAAATATAAAAGAAATATTCAAATATATGAAAACATTTAAATATTTTTTTTAAAGTTTTCAGTTTCTAAAATTTATTAATAGAATTACAAAAATATTTATAAGAATCTACCATTATCTCAATAAATGTTTTAGTATTCAAGCTTTAATCATAATACCCATATTACTGGCTGATATTTTTAAAATTTTAATTTTAATATCAACAAATAATTGAGGGGAGAAAATATAACTATATATATTGAAGCAAAATGTGAATATCTAATTTTATTGATACACATAAAGGGAAAATAGTTATTATGAGTTTTTTGACCTAATCAAAATAACAATATTTTAAATACTTAAATATACATATAACCTAAGCGGTGTATTAATGGCTTAGATATACATGTTTTACATAACTTTAGGCTGAATCATATGTGAACAGCCTAAGGAGCTTATATATAGCTTCAACTTTTATATAGTATAGACTAGGTTGATAACTCGCGTTACGCACGGGTATATTTGTATTGATTGTTTCAAATTGTTATAGATTTAGTAATCATTTAAATGCGCAAGTATGTATGTGGACGCCTTTAGGAGCTTTTAGCTTTTATATAGTATAGATTTTTCATTTTTTTTTTTTTACATGATGAGGCCAAATCTACTGATATATGCACATGTTTATTATCTTTGGAATAATAAATATTTTTACACCATATCTTTTCTCTTAAAAATACATTGTTTGGTGCACAAGAAAAAGAAGAAAAATATCGTTTAAAATAGTAAAAATAATCCTTTTCCTTTTATGTTTAAGCAATAACCAAAATTCTTCTTATGATAATAATTAAATTTATAGAGTTGACGACACAATATTGGTTATGAATCTCTAAAACTTCTTCTACGTCACCAATACACCAAATATATAACCCTAGCAAACTAGTCCCTCCTATTATAGGTTCTGAATCTCTCTATCTGTCTCTAGCTTCTGTATTGGAGAATCACGATCTAAGCTTAGCTCCAATATGAGTCTGGGATTGTCTAAAAGCCTAGCTGGATACAAACTAGTATTCAGCTCTGATGAAAAGGTATCCCTAGCTCTAGTTTATATTGTCTTCTATTTAGTAATCTTGATTACAACTTGTTCTATACGTTAAGGGTTAGTGTAACTTTTGATGAAATTGTGTAACTTTTTGGCATCAATGTTCAATGTTAGGGTTTAAATTGTTACTTATATATGATCCCCTCATAATTTTATGTTTTTGTTAGGTGGAGACTATGGTGATTAAAGCTATAGGTCAGCTTGATGATCTAGACAAACAGCTTAACAATTACGCAAGGAGTGTTCGTGAATGGTATAGTTTGCATTTTCCTGAGCTTGCTAGGATCGTACATGACCAAATCATATATGCCAAAGCTGTGAAACTTATGGGAGATCGGACTAATGCTGCAAAGCTTGACTTCTCTGAGGTATAAACCATGTTTTCACCATTCTCTAGTAAATTATTTTGTTCATGATATGTTACTTAGTTATATATGCCTCATCTCGCAGATATTGAGTGATGAAGATGAAGCAAAACTAAAAGAGGCTGCTGTGACATCTACTGGATCAACTGAAGTCATGAGTGAACTTGATTTCCCGCACATTGGAGAACTCTGTGACCATGTTTTGTCTCTAGCTGAGTACAAACTTCAGCTTCATGACTTCTTGAAGAGTAGAATGAACACAATTGCACCAAACCTAACTGCCCTTGTCGGTGAGATGGTTGGTGCTCGGCTAATTTCTCGTGGTGGTAGTTTGTTGAAACTCTCAAAGCTACCTGGGAGCAAAATTCAGATTCTTGGAGCTGAAAAGGCCCTAAGGAGAGCCTTGAGGACAAATCACAACACTCCCAAGTATGGTGTAATGTACAACGCACCTCTGGTTGCACAAGCTACACCAAAGTGCAAGGCTAAGATAGCACGGTCACTAGCTGCAAAAGCTGCTCTTGCTGTCCGTTGTGATGCTCTTGGTGATGGCCAAGACAACACTGTGGGAGTGCAATGCCGCTTAAAGGTACTCTTCAGTATATTTCCTCTCCTGCTAAAGGATCCTATATCTAGTTGATGGTTAATTACCATTTGGTGTAATTTTTATGACAGATTGAAGCAAGGTTGAGAGATCTTGAAGGAAGAGGGTTAGGAGACATGTCTGATGATGGGGAAGAAACTGAAACTGAGGAGCCTCCGAAGAAGAAGAAGAAGACAGAACCCGAAGAGACGGAACACGAGAAACAAAAGAAAATTATAATCTTGATTTTCTTGATTTTTCTGATCTATTTGGCTTATTTAAACTGGCTGTGAGTACATGTTTAGTTTATCTACGTTTTGTCAGGAACAAAGAGAACCTAACCAGAACAAAAAATGTTTGTGTTCTGCTGCGTTAGGTGTGGTTTCTTGTTTTTTCCCTTTTGCTGTGTTAAGTAAGGTTTGCTACAGCAAGAGTTACAAAGACCTAATTTAAGTTTGTATGTGTCGTCACTACGACATCTCAAATTCTCTCTACAATATATATCTTGTTGTGTTGCTTCTACTCTCTTCTCACTCTCATTCCCTCGTCTTCGTCTATTGTAAGAAACGTGAACCCAAACAGTAACGAGCAGTGACTTGCTCTCAACGCAATCAAATGGGATTTTTCAAAGGCTCTCTATCTCTGTGTTCTCTCCAGAGCCAACGTAGCCGTCTTCGTAACCTCTAACTATCAGGAGATAGATTTGGGAAAGCACCAGCCATATATAGCACCAAGCTAGAAGCTTTACGTACCAAGGAGTTCTAGATTTGGGATACAAAGTTAGCTCTTTGGTTTGAGAATTTTCTCCTTTTCTCTTTTTGACTCCTAGCTATCAACTAACTGAGTTGGTGTAAATTTGCGGGTTGATCTAGATGATAGCATCCTTGTTCTTAATTTGCAGCAAGAACAAGAACAAGTCTTTAACAATGAAGTACTATTAGGAGTTTTTCCGCAAGAATCAGAACAGTGGTGTACCGTTGGAGACCAAAGGAGTGGTGCCTGCACAATCCCACAACTACTCTGGGATACAAATTTAGCTCCTTAAGCAAGAATATATGAGCATTTAGATGATGATTAGTCAGCGGTAAGCTTTGGAATATGAACTTTGTTTGATCTAGTTTGTTGATTGTGTTTGATAGAATCTGTGATTGTCGATAGGCGAAGTTTGTTTCTCTTTGTCCTCCATCTCATAAGAAATTAGTGGGAAAACGATTTGTGTCCCCGTAGGAAGTTTCATATATAGCACCGTAACAACACAGACTTTCAACATCGATCTGTGTCCACCCAAAACATAAGTTGCAGACATAATTCCCCCTAAAATCAAAGTTCGAAACCTTTGTCCACATAATTTCAAATTCCGTGGTTAACAATTGGTTTCTCGATGTCAAAGCATAAAAATAAACCAAATTGATACCCGAATAAGCTCTTACCAAATAAATACCCAGAAGAAGAATGCCCAAATTGAGAAATCTCAAATCCCTAATTACGATCCTTTATTCTCTGATTTCAATCTTCATCTTCTACCATGAGCAATTCATCTGGAGCAACTAGTGGAACTGGTCGAAGAAGAAGATCTGTGGTTGGTGTGCCGAATATGTGTTAGTGTGGAGCTCATATTGTGGAAAAGATTTCATAGTCCGAAACCAATCCATGTCGTTGTTATTATCGTTGTTCTTATGCTTCAGCAAGAAAGGTATTGTGTGTGAGTTTCCGTTGTTTCTATCATTTTTTTTATTCTCATTCATTGTTCTCTTATGTAGCTTATCGATGATAACCACACTTTCAATTGGGTCGAGGAAACATTGTTAAACGAGATAGAGGCAGTGGCACGACGAACCCAGAACCTTGAACAAAACGTGGCAAATATTACAACAGAGAGTACGGAGCATCAGAAGATGATTTTTTAGAGGATGCAAATGAAGCTTGAAAAAAAGATTTTTGAGAGGGTGGAAGAGGTTGTGTTGGATGGCAAATCTAGTCTGAAGAAAATGATGATTGTTGTTGTTGTAGTTTGTATGATTATGATTGGTTTGAGTAAAGTGATAGGTTGAATCGATGTTGATTGTTGTCTTTTGTAGTGTAATGGTATAATGTCATGATCGATTATCTTTTGTGATTGTTTCTTTTGTACTGTATTGGCATGATCAATCTTTGTGATTGTTTCTTTTGTATTGTATTGGCATGATCAATCTCATCTTTGTGAATGTAACTTTTGTAGTGTATTGGAAGTAGCCATAATGAATTGTATTATATTGTTCTCTGATTGATTGTTATGTTCATTCGTCAAAATCAAATTTAAATTTGCAAAATAAATCAACAAAACCACATTGAAGCTAGATAAAAAAAATATCCAATAAACCGATTACAAATTATCCATAAGCCGAGTTATCATAATGGTCATACCCAAAAAAAAACAAACACCGAGTCATATGAAAACACAAACGAGCAGGGGCGGATCTAGGACAGAGAGGGGTGGGGCACGTGCCCCATACTCCTTCTTAAACTTTATTCGGTACTAATATAACAATGATCACTTCCTGTGTCCTCTGGTGTTTGAGTTCGAATCTAGATTGCTTCTTGTATTTTGTCTTTTTCAGTTATATTTTTTTCTCTAATTTAACTCTAACAAACTTTTAGTTATTTTTTTTTAGTTTCGTATATATTCTCTGAAAAATATTAGTAAAGCTGTAAATTATTAACATCAAACAAAATTGATCTCTTTTGTATTTTTGTTTAACGTTTCTTATTAAGAAATTATATATATATATAATTAAATGTACAAAATGAGCCTAAGTTTTTGAAAATTTTGTTTATATTGGTTTAGGTTGACTTTTTAATTTCAAACATTAAAATATATTAATAATTTTCAATATACTCTAATATTATCCCAAATATATGTTTATAATATAAGTCTGAAATTAATAATTATATGTATATGTGCCCCATACAATATATATTTCTACATCCGCCACTGCAAACGAGTCATATGAAAACACAAAAAAAGACGCATGATATTCATTCTTGAGTGACTCCTTACACTTGACTTCCAATTTCTTGAATATTAGTCCTGCCTTCAAAGGTCTAAGAAGCAAATAAATAGACACAAATTAGAGACATTAGAAAAATAGTCACATTAAGACATATTAGCAAATCATATACTAACTAGTGCATTAGAGCGTTACTTCGGATGAAACCTGGAATTGTGACCAGCTGTACCACAAATACCACAATGCATTACTCTTTACAATTCCTTAGGTACCCTCTTGGAAGGAGACTCATTTTGGCCTCGTTTTCTTTTTTTGTCATTCTTACTCTGTTTTCCCTTCTTCCTCCCAGGTTGTTGTGGTTCAGGTGGTAGATGGACATAAGCAAAATGTTGTTGCTGGCCAAAATGTTGGTCCTCTTTGTGGAAGTAGTCCTTCTATGTAGTTGCTCATCCACATAGGGGTTCTAAACCTGTGACAAACATAGTCCTCAACCTCAAGCTTCTTGTTAATCATTACAGTATAAGCATGCTCACAAGGAAAGCTACATATGTCCCATTTCTGACAAGTACAAGTCCTCTCAGTCAAGCTTACCCGGTGAGATATGTTACCAAGTGTAGCTTCATTCATGTCATTAATGCTTCTTCTAGTCTTGAACAATGAGGCTGCCTTGAACTCTTTTGCTAGGAACTTAGACACATATGGCGTGCATCGCCATTTGTGATCATGAGAGATAACAGATCTCTTTGCAATCCGGACCATTGCAAGTTTCCTGATGGTTTCAAGCATTGGCACAAATGCTTTGTCTCTAGCAAACACGCATTGAAGGACTTTGTTGAGTTGTTCTCCACATCTTCACAATAATTCCCTAGCTTGTAGAATGCCCTGCACCAATAGTACTCATGTTGTGTAAGAGTAATAGTAGTTGATGTTGTTAACTAAGATTTGGTTTGGATTATTCATTATAAGACATGTTGTCCATATTCTTTTTCATGTCGCTGGCGACGTAAACAAGCGACAACGACACAATATTGTTTGTTTGCTTGTTGCCGGTACAATGACCAGTTGCATATTGTCGTGAATGATCATAATTTTATGTTGTTAATTTCTGTAGTGATTGATTTTAAAAACGTGGATGACAACTTTTAAAAAACTATGTAATTACCAAATACCTTTGTTATTTTTGTAAACTCACAATAATTACCTAATCCTAAAATCCCAAATTATCTTCTTCGTTGGATTTCAATTTCTCTTACTTCTCTTTTTCTTCTTCTTCATTAGATTCTCATATCTCTTTACTTCTCTTCTCTTCTTCGTTAGAAGATTCCAGTTTTCGTAAGCTTTTCATTTCCTAAGCTCCAATTCGATTTGTATGGTTGTGAGAGATTTTGTTTCGATTTGGTGGGTTAAATGATGCTTAATATTGGCGGGTTGGAACTTCGAACTGTTATCCATATCTGTGAATTGGGTTCTTCGAATTCCGATTTGATTTTTATTTTTTAAACTCGGGTTTTTAGATCTAGCATTGAATTATCAATTTAAGAGTATAATACTAGTTTTTTGTGTGTGTTATCTTATAGTTGAAGAGAAAGACAAAAGATCCAAAGGTGGAGAAACTCTAGGAGCAACAGTTTGTGAAGGAGAGCAAAGATCATTGGATACAATGAAAAGGAAACTTGATGAAGTTTTAAGGGTTATTTTGAAGTTTGCAGCAGATACAATAAATCCGTGAGAAGGTTAGTTAACAATGGTAAGCTCAATAATGAGTGATGATGATCTATATTGGCCTTATTTAAAGATTGCATTGAGCACTTGATGGAACTCACATCCCAGTTTGTCCTCATACTACAAATGCAAAAGCTTACAAACGAAAGAAATTGGAACCAACAATAAATGTCCTTGCAATATGTCTTCGATATGAAGTTCATATATGCATACGTTGGTGTACAAAACATAGCTCACAATACAAAGGTAACTCATTGTGCGAAGAAGGAAGTTTCTTTCGTCCTCCACAAAATGGAAAGTTTTATTTGGTAGACTCTGGATATCCCACTAGAACAAGCTATCTTGGTCTGCATTGTCTAGTTCGATATCACCTCCAACAAACACGCGAGAGTTGTTTAATGAAAAACATTTATGACTACAATCAGTAGTTGAGATGACTTTTGGAGTTTAGAAGAAAGCAAAATGGAGAATTTGAGATCGTAAACATCCTACGTGGATCAAGATTGTCACAACGACCATGACATTACACAACTTCATACATACGTGAATCACATCGAGAATATTATGATTTTATAGAACAGAAGAATTTCATATTCATGGTGATGAAGAAGAAGACGACGGTGATGTTGATGATGATGATGATAATCATGGTTGCAAAAAAAAAACAATATATTTATAAATAGCTCTAAGAAACATAGAACCAAAAATTAGTTTCATCACCTTCTTCCTCCCAGGTTGATGATGGTTCCAGTTGAGTTGTTGATGATGATAATAATTACGGAACCAAACATGGTAATAAATAACAAAAAGGAAGTAAATATTTTTAATATTCAACACAATATTACAAGCATTTAATAAAAAAAACAAAAAGCAATCTTTTTAAGACGCTAAATTTGTTAAAAAATCCACAAAACCCGAAAAAAAAGCTTTCTCCTAGTCGGCTTAGTCCAATCTTTAATTCTAATCACTTTTAAAACCCGGAGAAACCACATTCTTCTCTCTCTCTCTCTCTCTCTCTCTCTCTCTCTCTCGCTGTTGATTTTGGAAGACGAATCTTCTTTGCGCGTTAGGGTATTACGATCGGAGGGAAGCTTTTGTTCGCCGGAAACAATGGATGGTACCAATAACACCACGGCGAGTAATGTCGCCCAAGCGATTCTCGCCGTTCTCGATTATAACTCTACCCCCGATGCTCGTAAAGCCGCCGTTGCATTCCTCGAATCTGTATAATTACACTTTGCCTCTCTTCTTCTTCTTCTTCTTCTTCCTTTGTTTTTCTCAGTTTTCCAAAATCTCTTCTGTGATCGATTTGCGTCTGTGGTACTGTAATTTCCGGTGTATAAGTGTTTTTTTTTGTAGCTTTGTGTTGCTTTCACTGTTTTTAGGTATTTGTGTTTGCGATTCTCTGAGGTTTATATGTGAATGATGATGTTTTGCTAGATTTGAGGTTTAAATTTACCAGTGATCCTGCTTTGAGGGTTTCTTTTGTTGTGCATAATTAAGATTTAAGGATTGGCCTAGCTTTTGTTTTTTTTAGGGTTTGTTGTGTTTTTGATTGCTGTTATCTGAGTGGTTCTGCTAGTTGAGGTGTGTTTTAAGGTTTGATTACTAGTGATCCTCGTTTAAGATTTCTTCCAAGGTCTTGTTTAGCTTATGGTTCCTCTCAGATGTTTGGCGTTTAAAGTTTCCTTCATCTCTAGTTAGGACTTAGGAAAGCTTAATTCATTTTGATAAGTTCATATGACTTGAGTTATTTTCTCATTTGTGGTTTAAATTGGTGAGGAGTTTTGATTGAGGTTTACACATGCGGCAATTAATTGCAAAATCTGTTTTTGAGCCTAAATTTCTTGCAGCGATCACTGTTTTGGGAAGCATGAATCTTGTTCAGTTTATTAGATTGTTTCTTGAATACCCCTGAGGGTTTTACTAACGTCTTTTCACTTGTTTTGATTGAACTGTTCGTGTTCTGTTTTGTTACAATAATTGCAGATTAAATCTGGAGATATCAGGGTTCTAGCAAATATTTCCTTACTTCTAGTGAAAAAGGAGTGCTCTTCGGAAATTCGACTGCATGCCTTCAAAATGTTACAGGTTTGTGCAAAGCTATATTACTTTGGAATATCAATAGAATATCTATTAACTGCTGTTTCTGAGTTAAACCGGGAAATTTTAGATGTTAGGGCGAAAGGATAGATATAAGTACATTGCTTTGGTCTTTGGTTGCCTTTTTCAAGTTCAAAACTCGCAATCAATTTTCAGCTTCCAAATAGTCAGGAGGTTCTGTATGAAAATAGTATCCTACAGAATGAGATACTACGGAGACTCTTCTAGGAAACTAATTGGCTTGCATGTAAAATTTTGATGGATTTCTTCAGCATTGTTTTGGTAAACTTAATTTAATAACTTTATGTCAGTGCTATAATGAGATTACCATATCAGTATTTAAATTTTGCATATATCTCAACCCTTCGGAATATCTCAGTGCATCATGTTGTGTGCTACATCTATACATGAAAATTGCAAACATTATATTAAGAAGAGCATACCAACCTTATTGGATATTTCTCTTTTTGCAGCATTTGGTTAGACTACGGTGGGAGGAATTAAGCCCCTCAGAGCGCAGGGATTTTGCTAAGCTCTCTGTGGAACTAATGTCTGAGACTGCTAGTCCATGTGAGGAGTGGTCTCTGAAGAGTCAGTCAGCTGCCCTTGTAGCTGAGGTAGTTCAAGTTTGTTAATGTTTGCATTCATTCAATTTGTGTGGATTAATATTCGTTTCTTCATACAGATAGTTAGAAGAGAAGGCCCCGATCTTTGGCAGGAGTTGTTTCCCTCACTAGCTTCCTTGTCTGCACAGGGACCTTTACAAGTATAATGCTTTCTCATTTAGTTAGTTAGTAATTTTTGTTTTAAGGCAGACATGTAAACTGTTACTGAATAATCATAAATACCAGGCTGAAGTCGTCTCAATGATGCTGCGATGGCTTCCTGAAGATATAACAGTTCACAATGAGGACTTGGAAGGTATTTAAGAGTGAATTTTTTGTTAGTGCTATAATAGTCAGGTTGCAAACACACATATTTGCTAACCTTTGAAATTTTATTATATTCTAAATGCAAACTTTCAGTTGTTGGTCGACTGACATATTTTAGAAAAATGCACCTTAATGTGAATAGTTTTGATGTTGCCTTACTGATTAATTTCACACAAATTTCTTAGAAGTACCTTGTGGGTCTAAATTTTCATCTAAACTGCCTGTTCCTCTCTAACTTTTACTTGTTCTTTCTCTTCAGGTGACAGGCGTCGGTTATTGTTGCGTGGACTTACTCAATCTCTGCCTGAGATTTTGCCTTTATTGTATAATGTATGCTGCATTTTTTTCACTAATTTATGTTGTTTGTTGTAGCGGAAATTTGATTCATTTCATAATGCAGCTTCTCGAGAGACACTTTGGAGCTGCCATGAGTGAAGCTAGTAGGCAACAGGTTGAATTGGCAAAACAGCATGCAGCTGTGGTTATAGCTTGTTTAAATGCCATCAATGCATATGCGGAATGGGCTCCTGTTCTAGATCTTTCCAGATATGGAATTATCAATGGGTATGGTTTTCTCATATAGAAAAAAATATACAGACCATCAGTATGCAAATATATTTTGCTAAACATGCTCCCTAAATTTGTAATAGGTGTGGTGCTTTACTTTCTTCTCATGACTTCCGTCTTCATGCTTGTGAGTTTTTCAAAATTGTCTGCTCAAGGTATGCAACTGGGCTGTTTGGCCGGATATATTTATATAGTGACTAGTATTTGAAATTAAAAGAAAAAAAAATTCCTTGTCTGCAGAAAAAGACCCAGTGATGCTCCTGGTGCTGAATTCGATTCTGCAATCAGCAGTCTGTTTCAGAGTCTGATGAATGTCTCCAGAGAATTCTTATACAGATCAGCCTCAAATGCGGGGGTTATAGATGACAGTGATTATGAGTTTGCGGAGTGCATATGTGAAAGTTTGGTTTCTTTAGGCTCAACGAACTTGCAATGTATTGCTGCTGATGTTGGTGTTCTGGCTTTATACCTTCAACAGGTACTGGCATCGTTATGTAATTGTATTTAAATAATGAAATGGAAGTTGTCTATAATGCTCATTGAAAACCTGGGAAGTAAATAATCAGCTAGGATGTAGGCTGTACTTTGTTTCAGGATGGACTAGTTCTTAGATAACGTAAATCGGTTCTTTCTTATCATGAGCCAACCTTTCAAAAGCTTGATTATCTTATCCTAATCTTGTTCCTCATTTAGCCGAGTCCATGTTCTGTTACAATGTGATTTATGGCCATTTTTTGTATTATTTTGCACTATTTAATCTGTTACTTGCTTGACTATTTACTTTCTTTTTTTATCGTAGATGCTTGGTTACTTTCAACACTTTAAGTTGGGTCTTCACTTTGAAGCAATGCAGTTCTGGCTGGTATGTGGTATTCTATGTTAAGCACTTCTCCCAAGCCTACCATCCACTGGTAAATATCAACAACAGACATAATAAAGATTTTCGGGCTGACATTTGTGCTCTTCTGCATTGTCTTGTAGGCATTAATGAGGGATTTACTTTCAAAGCCGAAGGCTGCCGCTAATCTAAGTGGAGAGGGATCAGCAGTTGGTGGTGTTCAGAGTTCAAGCCATGCTGAGAACGAAAAGAAAAAGATTCTTAGTCTTATAAATGATGATATCTCTTGCGCAATCCTGGATGTATCTTTCCAGCGGATGCTCAAGAAAGAAAAAGTCCCTCCTCGGATTGCTCTTTCTCTTGGGCCACTGGAACTGTGGAGTGATGAGTTTGATGGAAAGGGAGACTTTGGCCATTACCGATCAAGGCTTGTAAGTTCCTGAGAAAAATGCATTAGATAGTACTTCACAAACACACATTAACCAGAAACTTGTTTATTTGGCGCAGTTAGAATTGATCAAGATTATTGCTTCTCACAAGCCCCTTGTTTCTAGTACCAAAATAGCCGAAAGGATTATCACTCTCATTAAAGATCTGCTGGGTTCTCCAGTTCAACTTCAGGTTTTTTCACTGTCTTGCTTCTTGCTGCTGAGTTTTTCACAATATTTTACTTCTGATAGCTGTGATATACAGTATTTATAAGTAATTTTGATACAAAACGTGCATTTTCAGGATGTAGCAGTACTGGACAGTCAGCAATTGGCTTTTGATTGTATTGTGGCAACGGTGTTTGATGGGTCAAATGAGTTTGCTGGTGGTAGTTCTGAAGTCCATTTTTCATTGCGTGGAATATTTGAAGGTATGTGGTACCATATTTTACATTCTCCAACTTTTGTTTACTTTTCACATTTTTAAAACCCCGTTAATTCATTCTGGGGTTGTTGATAAGCAGGCTTGCTTCAGCAGCTTCTCTCTTTGAAATGGACTGAGCCGGAACTTATAAAAATGCATGCACACTATCTGGATGCAGTTGGTCCCTTTCTCAAGTATTTCCCAGATGCAGTTGGGAGTGTTATCAACAAATTATTTGAACTTCTTACCTCTCTTCCATACATTGTCAAGGTTTCCTACTGTTACATATCTTCAGTGTTTGAATTTATCCATGCACATGCATATATATACAAACAATATGATCAATATCCAATGTACATTGCCTAAAGTCAAGAAGTGAATGAGTAAATTTATAGCATGTTATCTTGGCAGGATCCAGCAACTAGTACTTCAAGAGTTGCAAGATTACAGATTTGTACGTCTTTTATACGGATAGCCAAAGCCGCTGAAAAAAGTGTTCTGCCTCACATGAAGGTAAATCTGAGCTCTCACTCCATCCCTTTAGAGACTCAAATTCAAAACCTGGACTTATTTTTACTCAGATCTTAACGCTAGAAAGTTCCCCTGTGATTTGAGAAGCTTGCCGTGTGCGCCCTGATATATATTGGAGACCTTGTATAGGAAAATCTTTTAGCTATTATTCGTTTTCAGGGTTTGAATAAGAGGTGTTTGGTTTACACGTCTTGTTTATAGTAAACCAAGATAATACCTATTGTTGGTTATTGATCTTATATTGTGCAGCACACCTATTCATGATTAGTTAGACTATGACTTCATTTGTGTGCTAAAAGGATGAACTTATATTGGGAAGGTCGCCTATCCACAAATTATGAAAGTATTACTCATATGAACACTTGTCCATTGTGACACCTGTACTCCACAACTTTTCGTTTGTATTGTTTCAGATTTTCCTCTCGAAATTATCCTTTTATGTGATACGATTTTCATGGTAACCCTCATTCATGCGTTGGTACAGACTATTGCTGATACAATGGCATATATGCAAAGAGAAGGAACTTTGCTCCGCGGGGAGCATAACATTTTGGGTGAAGCATTTCTTGTTATGGCTTCAGCAGCAGGGTAACGCGATTTTTTTATTATTTTTTTTGTTGCATTTATCCAGCATCAAGTTTATCATGTTCTGAGATTAAGTCTGAACTTGGTGCAGAGCTCAACAGCAGCAAGAAGTTCTTGCTTGGTTACTGGAGCCATTGAGCCAACAGTGGGTCCAATCAGAATGGCAGAATAATTATCTATCAGATCCTATGGGGTTTGTTCGTCTTTGCTCCAAGAAACCCTTCATGTGGTCTTTGTTCCACACTGTTACATTCTTTGAGAAGGCTCTTAAGAGAAGTGGACATGGAAAAAGCAACTTGAATTCAACCTCGGTAACAAGTCAAGATTTGCATCCTATGGCTCATCATCTATCTTGGATGTTGCCACCTCTCTTAAAAGTATGTGTATATATTCTCAAAACTTAGATATTCTTAGTTAACACGTAACTAAACTTGGTTGCTACCAAAACCTGGTCAGGATTTCTTCAAATTAACACGTTAACATTTATTTATCCTGTTTTTTCAGCTTCTCCGCGTTATCCATTCCCTTTGGTCTCCCTCAGTATATCAAACTCTACCCCCAGAGATGAGGGCAGCTATGACAATGCCTGATGTAGAGCGATATAGTCTCCTTGGGGAAGCAAATCCTAAATTGTCAAAAGTCTCTTCTGTTTATGCTGATGGATCTTTTGATGGTGGTAAAGAAGGACAATCAGAGGTAGATGAAGCCAATGTGCGAAATTGGTTGAAAGGTATCCGAGATAGTGGGTAAGTGATCTACTTACCTCCTTTAGGTCTTACTTATAGCATTTTTATATTTCGTCTCATCTCCTGGTTAAATGCAGATACTATGTGTTGGGTCTATCGGCAACAATTGGAGATACATTCTTCAAATGCCTAGATGCCAACTATGTCGCAGTGGCACTCATGGAGAACCTGCAGTCGATGGAGTTCAGGCACATAAGACAGCTTATTCATGCCTTTGTAGTTTCTATAGTTAAATCTTGTCCGGCTGATATGTGGGATTCATGGCTTGAAGTGCTCCTGCAGCCATTGCTTATTCGTTGTCAGCAAGCTACTAGCTCATCTTGGGCCAGTCTTATGCGTGAGGGCAGAGCACAAGTTCCAGATTCGTTTGGTGTACAAAATGGGCCTGACATGAAACTTGAAGTAATGGAAGAGAAACTTCTGAGGGAATTAACTAGGGAGATTGCCACCCTTCTTTCAACAATAGCTTCTCCTGGGTTAAACCCTGGGCTTCCAATTTTGGAGCATTCAGGCCATGTTGGCCGTGTGGATATGTCTACTCTCAAGGATTTGCTTGCATTCAAATCCAACTCTCTTGTGGGGTATGTACACTGTTCTCTCTTTTCCTTGGTTAACTTTTGGATGAGAAGAAGAGTTAACAATGTATCGTATTTGCAGGTTCCTTTTAAACCACAAAAACATGGCTCTCCCAGCACTGCAGTTCTGTTTGGAAGTATTTACATGGACAGATGGGGAAGCAACCACCAAAGTCTGTTGCTTTTGTGGTGTTGTTGTCCTTCTAGCAATTCTAACAAACAACGTGGAACTCAGAGAATTTGTGTCAAAAGATTTGTTTTATGCGGTCATTAAAAGCTTAGCCATGGAGTCAAATGCCGTTAACAGTGCTGATCTAGTCTATCTATGCCGTGAAATATTTTTTTACCTCGCTGACAGAGACCCAGCTCCCCGTCAGGTTAGTATTCTTACAGAATTAATCACTCTCAAGTCTTTCTGCTATTTTTTGATGTATTATGAAATCTGACTTTGGTGTAAAATGTTTCTTGGTTGTATCAGGTCTTACTTTCACTCCCTTGTCTCACTCCCAACGACTTGCGTGCTTTTGAAGAATCTATGGCGAAAACTCCAAGTCCTAAAGAGCAGAAGCAGCTCATGAAAAGCTTGTTGGTGTTAGGTACAGGGAATAACTTAAAAGCGCTCGCTGCTCAGAAAACCGTTAATGTTATCACAAATGTCACTTGTAAGCATCCCTACACTCTTCTTCTATACGACTTAAAAGTTTCATACGAAGAAGTCTCAACTTTTGACAATTTTCTACTTTCTATAGTGAGGTCGCGTGGACCAGCAAACACATCAGAAGCTAAAGAAAACGAAGGTGAAACAATTGGGCTGGCCAGTGTTTCGTGAGGTGAAACCAAACTAGAATATGAAGTTAAACAGAGGCAAGAGGAAGAGTTTTTACAACAGAGACCCGAAGTTGTACAGATATGTAAATTTAGTCGGGAAAGAAGATTTTGCGAAAGGTAACAAGAAGCAGCGTTTTGGTTTGGGGAGAGTAAGTGTTTCCTTGAACTTAAGATGCATAAGCGAAGAGGTTTGGCATATCAAAACTTATTGATATTGCGATGCCTATGTCTCTATAAAATTATTTGTATGTTGTACACAAATCCAGAAACCTTGATACATCCATGGTTGATGTAGAGAAAGCTCTAGGCCCTGAATGTTTTTTGGAAGATTTTTTTAAGTTGTTTTTAGATTTTTTAGACTTTAGTTTTTGGTTTTTGGATTTTGGATTTTTTGCAAAATTATTAATATGAAAAGCAAATGATAATTATTATTTTTTTAGATAGAAAAGAAGTGTCGTAGAACAAAATCTCATTCAAGAGAGATTCTGGATTTCATTAAAGAAATTGGTAAAGTCTCTTCGAATCTTGATTTTCTCTTATTTAGAAAATTCATTTTTTATTACAGTTTTGAATTAATAGATAAATGGTTTTTGGAAAAACAAAAACTATTTTGAAAAACAACAACCATTTAATGTCTTTATATCACGAAAAGTGTTACGCTTAGTATCTACTCCATTCTTTTTAAATAATATTTTATCCAATAAGTTTCATTATAAGTGATGTTTTCATTTTTCTATGTAAAAATTTATTGTATTTAATATTTGTAACCAATCATATTTTACATTATATTATTTTATTGGTTGAATTCATATTAGACTATTATTTAGTGATGTTTTATTACAAATGGGTAAATTATATGTTTTATTAATTGGTGTGCCTTTGACCAAAAAAACAAAATTAATTGGTGTCCCAAAACTTTGAACATCATTTAAATTGAAACGAAAGAAGTATTTTTTTGCGTTTTTATTGTTTTAAATCTTATATCTTTAACAATCGAAACAAAGTCTAACAAATGAAATTCTAACGGTACGAAAAACAAACTCAGTTAATACATTTGCAAGATAATAGCCTTTTAGTAAACATAAGATATTCAGATTATCCAATCATTCGATATGAAATTAGGGCACAAAAATATCAAGAATGACTGGAGATGATATCACTTATTTACTATTTTTTCTTAGACTATCGCCGATGTATATCTTTCTTATTTAGTATTTACTCTAAAATAGAGTAATGTTAGTGTAAAACATATAGTAGAGAATAGAGTAACTCTATAAGTTACTCTATTTTAGAGTAAAATATAGAGTAGGGTTGGAGCAAATGTTACTTTATAATATAGTTTTAACACTTAAGATAGAATGGGGCTGGAGATGCCTTTAGACCAACTTCACTAGAAAAACCCTTAAAAGTTGCTTATAATTAAACTAATCATATAATTAATATTAAACTAATCACTCTTTCACTAGAGAACCCTAACAACAACGACATGCAGAACATCAAAGATGAGAAAACAAACTTTGTGTGTCCGATTCGCTCGCCGGTGGACCTCGTCCTTCCTTTAAGGCTATTAGAGGAAACATCCACCATTGTTATCGCATTCGGATAACGATGGACATGAGAACCGAATCGTTTAATCGAGAGGAATGTCGATTCGAACACAACTCGGTGTCAGAGACCAAGAACTCTCGTGTTTAAGCCGGAAAAATCAAAAGATTCAAGGTAAAAATGTAAATCTTTATTACTTAGAACATATGGGCATGTGGGATGTTTGTCTTTCCTCGAAAACTAAAGAAATCTTTATTACTTAGAACTGTTAGAAGTGACAAATATAATAAAGGATTTTGGCATCAATAATAACCAACTAAATGTTATATTCTCTGTAAATCCTATGTTATTCCCAAGTTTAGCCCCATTGCATGCCCAACAGTATTCCACTCTCCTCAATCTCTCCAATTGTGCCCACTTACTTTTGATTACGTAAATTACTGATTACGTAAATTACCTTTTTGTCTTTAGAAAAAAAAAACTAATATTGTGAAATTTCTAGGCTATGTAATGTTAATAATGTTGTAAAATTTTGAGGTTGTGACTGAAAGCTTTTGACGGGTAGAAAGCTATATAAATGGACAAACCAAGTCACAAATGCTTTGATTGACTATATATTATCTAGTAGCTAGTAGGGTTTAGTGTTCTAATTTAATTTAAAATTAAAATTCTCATGTAATTTTATATTTTGAACATATGTTATTAGATGAGCTATTCCATTTTAGCATGTATAATTCGAATCTATATATTTTGGTAGAATTCTATATACAGTAAAACCTCTATAAATTAATAATGTTGGAACCATAGAAATCTATTAATTTAATTTTATATTTTCAATATCTGTTATCAGATGAGCTATTCCATTTTTATTATAGGAATCTATATTAAGTTAGACATTTTGGTAGAATTCTATATAGTAAGGAAACATTTTATATAGTAATTATCTACTATTATAACCAAACGAGTAGAGTAATATTGCTTCTTTAGATTGTAGAAGCAAAAAGAGGTATCATAACTGTAATACATGCATTAAAAGATATCAAAACATATCTTATCATAAATAGGTAAATTTGGGAAGTATGATAGTATATATATATTTGGTTATGTAGTTGATGACTGAGAACATTTGTACATAATCTTAAATTCCAAAAGAAGTGGATAGCTATATATATATGAATTTGGCCCTACTTTATTTGACATGACCTTTTAAATATTCGAAAAGCCATGGGCCAAATAAATTTATTTATTATAAACCGTCATTATAATAAGAAAAAATAAAAACAATTTCTTTGTTATCTAAAATTACGTGACTTAGTCTATGTAAAATATGTTAATATTATCCTTCTTGCTTGGCACGAAATTGCACGTTAAAATACCTGACAACTGTGTATGTTTTGGAATAATAATCCAATTTTAACCAAATTCAGATAATTGTTTTTTATTTATGAAGATTTGGATCGGTTTATTTTTGTTCTTATTTAATAATATTTACGACGTGGACAGACTTTGGAGTTTGTATGATTAAAGATTAAGACTGTTGTATGTATCATATCCTCACGTAGATTGAATCTTGGGTTTTAATTGATTTATATTATTTTCATTTGACAGTAAAAAATTACTCAATAATTGAAGATCTCAATTTATTTTAAATAGAAGAACAACCTATTACAAAAAAAATAAAATAATACAATACTAGAATTTACCCCGTGGTACACCACGGGTCTATATTTTTTTAATAGATCATTTAAATAAAGTAGTATACTTTTTTTCTTTTTTTGGTTCATAGTTGTTACAATGTTGTATTTACTGAATTTACCTTGTGATATATATATATATATATATATATATATATATTTTAAAATAGAGGTTATAGTGTTGTATATATTTTGGTGTATTTGCAACAATTAATAGTAATCTTTTATAAGCGGATGTGAGTTGACTTTTATATTTGCTAAAATAATTATATGAATAAATTAAATTTATATTTGTAAGACTTAATACAACTAATTACTGAATATATATATATATGTATATTATGAGTTAAATTTGAAATAAATATAACTATTTGTATTTGCTTTTTTAAATGCAGTTTATGGACTATTTTTAAAAAAATATATTTTATGGACTTTGAAAAACATTTTAAATTAGATTTCGTGTCAATCATAATCGGTTCTGTCGAGTTTCTTTTTATTTAAATTTAGTGGTATTCCATAATATGTATTTTTGTTTTCATAATTTCATACCATATAATGTTGAACAAAATCTGTGATAAGTAAAAATGATGAACAAAATTTGTAAGCATGAAAAACTGTTTCTACAATTATATGATTTGCAAATATGGTTTATGCTTTACTTGAATTATCAACGGTAGATTTGTAGGTTCTCGTACTTAGTTTCCTCCATCTTCTTTTGTCTTTTGTAACGTGACGACTTCAAAAACTCAACGTGTATAAATCAATAGTGATCACAAATAGAAGAAACAGATCAATTTGCTCACAAACAGAAGAAACTTGAGAATAACTAAGCACATTTAAGAATAATTGTCCAATCTAGAAACATATCAATTTGCTCACAAGTAGCAGAAGAAGTACTTTATCATCAGATGAATCATCAAGGCCTATGTTTTTTCGCGGTAACACATCAAGCAAACCTACACAAACTTATGCACCTCATGGGGTCTTAGTAACAATATGTAAATCACTAATGATAGAACCATACCATAATTACCTTTTGTTTCTTTTGTATCTTTCTTTTCCTTTGATACACCCAAAAAAGTCAAAGCAAAGGCAAAAGTAACGGCTCCTTTGTTAATTAACACACAAGTTCCATCAGGGCTTTCAAGATTGAAACAAAACATGGTAACTCACACAATGAAATTCAGATTCTAATGTCCCACAAACTTCAATCAACCTTAAGCTCCAAATCAATATAAAAAGCTTAAAAAGTCAAGATAAACTGAATAATACCTAGACACCCTTTAATCAAATGCTACAAACAGCATTACTTTAAGCTTTTTCGCACACAAATAAAAAGCATCTTATAACGACACCGATGATAACTTTAAGACTTGTGAAGCATACATATATAGATCATAATGGTTCGAGCAAAAGAATAGTCAACTTGAATAAACACAATCGTATAGACATGTCTTATGTCTATGAGTCAAAACACACGTGATCAAAGTATGGAAGTCGAACATATGTTAATTTGTAACAAAACGTATAGCCATACCTAAACTCATCAAGTCATGATGAAACGTTACATGCAAGAATCATTAACTATAGCTATAAAATGTGAAAAGAGATGATATATAATTTATACCTGCAAGTTACAACACTACGTTCCTCCGACAGTTCGATCGTGTGTTGGCAACATCTATATTGTCGCCACAATCTTGTAGTAAGCTTTGGAACCGACCTCATGTACTCATCACACGACAAGTTACTATGCAACGGGACTTTGCATGTGATGCAAAAGTGTTTACGGCATTTAAAGCAGCATCTCCTAACTCCTTCTTCTTTTGTCGATCCAGACAATCACTCGTCTCTACTTCATAATCCTCACAATCGCTGCTTCAATCTGAGGTTTAATGTCTTCTTCGACGATAGTAATTATGGAGGATGATATAAACAGTTACTGTATGTAGAATCTTAAATGTGTAACATCAGGGAACTTTGTTAGAGGAATCGAATAAAGTTTAAGATTGAAATTATTAAGATTGATCGTATATAAGGGTCGTATGCAATCAGAGATTTGAAGAATATAAATTTCAAATTTTGGTTAGTAGTTATTGCATTGCTAATTTTTGGGAACTTGATATCTTACGGAATCGTAATTATTATGTTTACAATCTATATTAACAATTACGATGACAATGAATTTCAATTATTGAGAAAGGAAAGATCCATCAATTGAAATTGGGTTATAAATTGATGCACATAACCAACCCGACTTCTAATTTTACAGGATTAACCTTAATGAACTTTGTTAAATTGTTTTGTAGAAAGGGCAGTTTTCGAAAATCGATTAGAATAATAGGTGGCCAAAAAATTGTACTTCAAAAATGTTATAATAGATACAATACTAATATACATGTACTAATAATAGTTTGTGTTACGTTGATTATTATGTTATTACAGAAGAAAAAAAAATAAAATTCACATAATATTTGTTGTTAACAAAAATAAAATAAAAAAGGTGATTAGACACGAGAAGATCCGTAACCCTCTTTGATGGCAAGAGAGACATATATGGTACTAAACTGAACACGTTTTAAAGAATATTCAAACCAAAAATCATTTTGTTTTTTTTAGGATTTTCAAATAATTTATTATTTTTTCCAGTATATATGTGAATGAATTATTTTGTTAGTTTTTTTTTTTTTTTTTTTTTTGGGAATAAGTAAAAAGTTATGAGCTGAATCTCATATTATATAGTTTCGTCCTAACTGCTATTCGAACCAACAACTTCTAAGTTTTTGCCAGAGAATTTTACTAATTGAGCTATTAACACTTAGTATTGTGTTGGTTTCTTATTCTTATTTTTTGACATCATTACAAATTATAAATCTCTTTTTAAGAGAGATCGGATTCGAACTCAGATATAATAAGAAAGCAACATAGGTGATAACTATTAGCCCAATTGCTCTTTCTCATGTTTGGTTTCTTATTCATAACAATCATAACATATATGATTGACAATTTTGACATAATAGAATTGGTAGAATCACAATACTATAGTCATATAACACTAATCATATTCATATATATGGTGAAAAATTGGATTGCATTGCATGAATCCGAAACGTCAATATTGTTATGATGTGCACACATCTTTTATACGATCGTTACGCAATCTTAATCATTACTAAACTTAAGAAGTTGGACCAACACAGTTTGACAGTTGAAGAGAGTTTTAAAACTATATAACATCACAATGGACATGTCGTGTTCATGTTCACGTTGTGCTCTAGCAAATCATGAGTTATAACCCACAAGGTTAAGAGCATAATTTGCGGTATGTTTTGAAAATAAATTTATATCTTTCAAAGCATACCGCAAATTTATCGAACACATTAATAATCTACACGTGGCATTTTAAAACTTATACATTTAAATTTGATTATATATATTAAATTTATATTTCAGACTTTGTGTTGTTATCTCTTTTTTTTTTATATACCATTTTCAAAATTTTATCTTTTAAACTTCATTACAGAAAAAAATTGTTTTGTAAACCAAGAATTCTCTATCTTTTGGTTGATAATCTTTCCATGTCCAAGATCAACTTTTAATAATTAATATGGTTTTAAAGCTTAATTGAAACCATCATTTTCATTTCCCAACTTCTTGACTCTATTTTTCTTTTGATTCCTCAGTTTTTCCATTAAAACTTCATCAATATGATTGAGACTTTTGATCTCATAAATGTAATCTACATAAATTTATCCTTATCATATTTTTAAATATCTAAATATAGATTTCTAAAAAATATTTAAAAAATCTAAATAAAACTTGTAAACAAAATTTTAAAAACTAGTAAAAAAATTCAAAATATATTCTAACTGATAAATCATAAACTACAGTTCAGCTCATTCATTATAGTAATTAAAATATAGTAAGAAAAAAACTAATGTGTCTTATGATCCCACAACAAAAATTCATTCATAATAATGCAACATATCTATACATATTTACTTTTATTATATTTACTGCATCGAAAATATAAAGAAATAAATAAGAAAATCACATTTTTATGAATTCAAAATTTACAAACAAGGTGTGCATTATATGATAATGCTTAATTAATTTTTTTACAAGGTTCAGTCTTTCACTCTATTACACCTTAAAATCACAAATTTGGTTTTTGTCCCATTTCTCTAGTAAATATTATAAATTCTTATCCATACAAAAAAATTAACAAAACAAAAAAAAACTTGATAAAAATAAAAATGGGACAAAATGAAAGCAATATAAAAGACAAAATCAAATAGAAAAAAAAATCATTGATCTAATTTGTTTTCTCCACAAATCATTGATCTAATAAAATAGAATAAATAGCCGAAAACAAATCAAAGTTTTAATCATCTACGCTAACGTCCACGATAACATTAGCCATTTGTAACCTTTTATTACAACAACAGAGAATAATACTCTCTCTTCTCTCTCTCTCTCTCTCTCTCTCTACTGTGAATTTACAAGAAATTGGAATCTTCTTCTTCTTCATCTTCGTCTTCTTCGTCTCTCTCTTTTTAAAAAGGGACCGTACACGTCTCTCTCTATTTCCAGCAATAAAAACTCGAATTCGTATAATTTTCTTCACTCCCGTAATTTTCTCGACCTCCTCTCTCTTTCGTCTCTGTTCTTGCGTCTCTGTTTCGTTTCGTCGTTGAAGGTTTATAGCTTTCGAAATTTCGAGTTTTGATCTTGTGGGCTTGTTGTGAATCGTCTCTTAAGATCAGAATTAGATTACCCAGAAGAAGAAGCTGTTGTTGAAGAAGGGTAAGCAAAATTCAGATCCATCGTTTTTGGTTTTGTTGGGGGAAAAAAAAGGAGGAAACTTTGAAAATTCTGGGTTTTTATCCTAATTCAATGTTAGATTTGGGTAATTACCAAAAATGGGATTTTTTTGAGGATTTGGTTTATGTTGTCGTCATTTATAATATTTAGCCTTTTGGGATTTTTATGTCTCAAAAGTCTCAGATTTGGATTCACTTTTTGTGTTTTTTTTCTTATAAAAATAATGTCTTTTATGTATTAAAGCTATAGTAGTCAAAGCTGATTCATTCATTCATACGCAGCTTCACTGTTTAGTCTCAGCTCTGTTTTATATCTTTTGTTACTGCAACTTATTAGATTTTGTTTGGTGATGATAATACAGGAATGGTTTGAATGGACAGCACGGAAAGATAAGAGCTTTTCCGATTTTGCTGATCCAAAATCTGTGTAGTTTGGTGTACTTGATTGAAGAAGATGACAATGTTGGCAACACATCTCGATTCTATAGTATCTAAATTGACAACATCTGATCACGCTTCTGTGGTTGCGTTGAATCTCTTTGTTGCACTTCTTTGTGCTTGTATTGTTCTTGGTCATCTTTTGGAAGAGAATCGATGGATGAACGAATCTATCACCGCCTTATTGATTGTAAGTTTTGTTCGCTGAAATCGTATGTTTATCTCGAATAGAAGGGAATCAAATCATCTTGAATGACGTTTTGAGGAATTTGGTTTTGCAGGGGCTTGGCACTGGTGTTGCCATTTTGTTGATTAGTAAAGGAAAAAGCTCACATCTTCTTGTCTTTAGTGAAGATCTCTTCTTCATATATCTTTTGCCACCCATTATATTCAATGCAGGGTTAGTCCATTTTGAATCCTTTACTCCTTGATGGGATCATAGTTACATTTTTTTTGTTTCGTTCACTGTCACATAATCTTTTTGTATAGGACGATCTGATATGTTTAGTACCACGGGCTTTATAACAAAATTTGTTGGTAGAAACATGCATCATGTGATTCTAGATGACAAAGTTAGTAGAAACTTTACAGATGTGTTAATTATAGAGCTTAAGTTCTCTATCAGCTTCTATAAATATACCTGTCATACATCAACTTTTTCTAGTACTTGTGATTGTTATAAAGAAGAGAGAGCATGATGTCGTTTTTTTTCCAAGTAGTTAGATTTATACACGTGCAAGTAAGTGGTCCTGGCTCTTGTCTTAGTCAATAGTCATGGATTTACTCTGTTCAGCTTCATGTTTCCTTGTATGCTTTCTCAGATGGTTGATTTTATTGTTATTTCTTTTGTCTATTTCAGGTTTCAAGTAAAAAAGAAGCAGTTTTTTCGCAATTTTGTGACTATTATGCTTTTTGGTGCTGTTGGGACTATTATATCTTGCACAATCATATCTCTAGGTACCTTACTTACCATTCAGTTTCGTTGAAACACTGCTGAGGGCTGTTTTTGGATTAGGTTCATATAGTTTTGGTATATCTACTGATTATCTGGTTGTGCTTGAAACAGGTGTAACACAGTTCTTTAAGAAATTGGATATTGGAACCTTTGACTTGGGTGATTATCTTGGTAATGCCTGAACTAAGAGCTTTTTTGTTCATTCTTATTGCTTTACTTTAATGGTTTTCATTCCAGGAGACTTGATGTGTTTGTTTGATGTTTAATTCTCAGCTATTGGTGCCATATTTGCTGCAACAGATTCTGTGTGTACTCTGCAGGTAATGTGTTTTCTTCAAATCACTGAAAAGTACTAACTAACTCAGAAACATTGTGGACAAAAGGTTTTTTGTTTCTCTGGTTTTGTGATATAGGTTTTGAATCAAGATGAGACACCTTTGCTTTACAGTCTTGTATTCGGAGAGGGTGTTGTGAATGATGCCACATCAGTTGTGGTCTTCAACGCAATTCAGAGCTTTGACCTCACCCACTTAAACCATGAAGCTGCTTTTCATCTTCTTGGAAACTTCTTGTACTTGTTTCTCCTGAGTACCTTGCTTGGTGCTGCAGTAAGTCCATTGTGTTCTTCTCTGCTATTCTTTGTTTAAACTGCTATATGTGTGCTCTTGTGTTCACACCATATTTCAATCTTCGTTCTTGATCTTGCAGACTGGTCTGATAAGTGCATATGTCATCAAAAAGCTATACTTTGGAAGGTATATATTTTTCGTCATATATGTGAATGCTTTCTATTAAGTTTGTCTCTGTTTGGTCTAACGTAATTGTCCCCAAATGGCTTGTCTTAGGCATTCGACCGACCGAGAGGTTGCTCTCATGATGCTTATGGCATATCTTTCTTATATGCTTGCTGAGGTTAGATTCTATGGAAATCTTATACCACCCACTTGAGTTTTAACACAAATATAGATTCAATTGCATTCGAACACAAGATATGTTATTGAATTTATTTCAACTGGTTTGCAGCTTTTCGAGTTGAGTGGTATTCTCACTGTGTTTTTCTGTGGTATTGTGATGTCCCATTACACATGGCACAATGTAACCGAGAGCTCAAGAATAACAACCAAGTATGCAAACTCTAATTACTTCATCTTTTGCTGATACTAACGCAGTTCAAAACACTTTGTAATTGTACCTCCCAATGCTTATCTTATAGAATTTTCGATGACGCAGGCATACCTTTGCAACTTTGTCGTTTCTTGCGGAAACATTTATTTTCTTGTATGTTGGAATGGATGCCTTGGACATTGACAAGTGGAGATCCGTGAGTGACACCCCGGGAACATCAATCGCAGTGAGCTCAATCCTAATGGGCCTTATCATGGTGGGAAGAGCAGCATTCGTCTTTCCGTTATCGTTTCTATCTAACCTAGCCAAGAAGAACCAAAGCGAGAAAATCAAATTTAACATGCAGGTATGTATCATTCTACTTAGTATTAAATAGATTCAATACTTCTTCTGGATCTCAGCTGTTTATATCTGTCTTTTGTTCCCATCATCCAAGGTTGTCATTTGGTGGTCTGGTCTCATGAGAGGTGCTGTATCTATGGCTCTTGCATACAACAAGGTAACAAAAATGTCTTAATTTACTCTCGAAGAAGCTTGAAATGACACAAATCATCATTTAATACTTAATTCCGTTGCAGTTTACAAGAGCCGGGCACACAGAAGTACGCGGTAATGCAATCATGATCACCAGTACTATTACCGTCTGCCTTTTCAGCACAGTGGTAAGAATTCTCCGGATATTCAAATTGGTTACATTACATAACATACTCCTTAAATTGGATTGGATGTTTGGGTTACTAGATTCTACTCAACCTGGTTTTCAGGTGTTTGGGATGCTGACCAAACCGCTCATAAGCTACCTATTGCCGCACCAGAGCGCCACAACGAGCATGTTATCTGATGACAACACTCCAAAATCCATCCATATCCCTTTACTGGACCAAGACTCGTTCATTGAGCCTTCAGGGAACCACAATGTGCCTCGGCCTGACAGTATACGTGGTTTCTTGACACGGCCTACTCGAACCGTGCATTACTACTGGAGACAATTTGATGACTCCTTCATGCGACCCGTCTTTGGAGGTCGTGGCTTTGTCCCTTTCGTCCCTGGTTCTCCAACTGAGAGAGACCCTCCTGATCTCAGTAAGGCTTGAGGAAAATGAGGGAAGAAGAAAAGGCTTTATTATTTTTTGGTAGAAAAAATTATGCATTTTGTGTAATTATCAATTTGTAATATTGTTTGTGAGGACATAAATTTTGTCCTACGTTTTGAAAGCAGAAAGCAAAAAACACACCTTTGGAAGGTTTGAGTGATGATGTATATTCATATTTGTTTTGTTGTAACAAAACTATACATTTGTTTATGTTTTGGAATTTTGTTATTATTGCTAAGAAACTTGACCGATTCGATTGGTACGGTTTGGTTCGACAATAAAGAAAAGGGTGTATTGGGGGTTTAGGCAGCTTTTAGAAAGAAATTATGAATTTGGACTGGTTACTATTTAAAATTGGGAAAAAAATACGTTAGTCGGTGTGTGAGAGAGATGTGTGAGAGGAGAATATTAGTGGTTGTAAGAGGGGAAAATCTTTTTTTTTTCTCACTCCAAAATTTTAGAATTTGATTTCATTACAATTTTGTAATCCAAATAAATATTACAATACAATTTTCATCTTTACAACTTTTTGCGAATCTAATAAGAATAATTTTGATATATTTTACAATTTGTAACCAACATCATATCTCTTATACATACTCTATTTTTAGTGTTCGTAATATATGGAGTACGAACATAAATACGAACAAAGGCTATAGTATGAACACGAGACGGAGAGTACGAACACAATATATAGAGTACGAACATGAGACATGATTTAGAAACATTATTTAGTCCAATTGATAATCCAAAGAGACAAATTTTTTTTTAAAAAGATGAATCTAGAGATTACAGCATTAGGATAAGTGCATATTAAACGAAGTTTAAACACTATAAGGGAAAGCCGAACACCATAAAGAGAATACAAATGTTAGAAAGGGAGTACAGACACCATAATGAATTATGAATACCATAAAAGCAGTACGAATAAATGGAACATACTAAAAAAATATGAACACTAGACATAGAGTACAAAAATAGATAAGAAAACATAAATTGTTATCGAGTCTGAATTACGAATACTACTCTAGAAGTACGAAACATGTGATGATTTGGAGATCGAACACTAGAAAAAGAGTACGAACTATCTAAAAAAATATATGAACACTAAACATGGAGTGCGAACATATCAAAAATATGAAAAAATAAATCTTTACATATATGTAAAATGTATCAAAATTGGTCTCTATAGATTGGAAAATATGTTTTTAAAATTAATATCATATTAGGATAATTTTTTGGATGAAAATCTGTGATAGATTCAAATTTATAAGAATTTGGAAAAAAAGAAAGAAATAGAAAAAGAAAAAAAGGAGAGAGAAAGAGACAGTGGTATGTGAACAAAGTTTGGTGGGCTTATCCTCAAATTATAAATAGTAACCATTGTAAAAAACTAATTATTTTGTTGGAAAACTGTCCAAACCACAAATTATCTCTAAAAATATATGTGATGTGGTATTTTACAGTTTATCCAATTGCATAAGTATATATACCGTACATGTGATAACTAACACATATTTCATTCTAAATTATTTTAACATTAATTTAAAGAGAAAATTTGCACTTTAGTACGTTTTCGAAACAAAATAGGCAGTTTAGTACGTTTACTATTCAATATTGGAGAAATAGGTGGTGTGTAATAGAGATTTGTGTAATAGATTTTTTTGTGGGGTAAGAAGTAATCGTGTTAAGAGACGAAAATGGGACAGCGTATTTGTTGGTGTAAGTTGTTTGTTTGGCGGATTTGAGGGAGGTGTGTAATAGATTTTTTTTCAATTTTGTTTTTATTTTTATTACACCTTTCCAATCTAATAACTAAAATGTTCACCAGTATAATTTATTTTTGATATTTTTCATTAAAAAAAACTATCTATTTCTCCAATTATCTCTAATTGAAATATGAATATGAATGCAAATAATTAGATTGAACTACATAAACTATAAATATGAAATGCAAATAATTTGAGAACAAAATCCATGAATTATAGATGAATATTTTGAAAATTTTATTATATTTTGAAATTTTCCAATTTTCTAATAAAATTTTCATAACATATACACCCAAATATGTATGGACGTAGGAATCAATGGAATGTATGGGCGTCCGGGTCCTTTACCTTCCATGTTTACAGGTTATCGATGCTTCATAGATGGATCTTTGAAGGCTATAGATAAGTATGCAGGTTCGGGATGGTTTTGTCAGAACGCGCAGGATTCTTCCACAAAGATGGGAGCCTCCAATCTCCGCCGAAGTCTTTCTCATCTTCATACTGAATTTCAGAGATGTTATATTTCTTACCGACTATTCAGATTTGGTGAAGATGGTGTCTTCTCCTATTGAGTGGCCGACGTTCTCTGTTTACCTGGATGATATCAACATTGATAGGGAAGAATTCTCAACTTTTTCTTTATCTCTTATTCCTGAAATTTGAATGCAAAAGCGGATTCTTTGGCACGGATAGTTTGTTCCATTCCGCATATTGTCAAGTATGTAAACAATTGTCCTTTGAATTGGCTCATGTGAGCTAATCCTAGTTATTTGATGACAATATATATATACACCCAAATACTTAATTATGTTAAGGATGTGTTTAAGTTTATGTGGCTCCATTGGTGCTTTTTATCTACCTTTTTTTCCTTTGAATATAAATATTTTAATGTTCTGAACTAAATTTTGTTTTAATGGTTTTTCCATCTATTAGTATATCTTAAATTTAAACAAAATTATAATTAAGTAACGGGTCAAGAGATCAGAAAATTTGAACAAATAAATTCAATTCCAAATTTTAAATATCAAATACTGGATAGAATGTGTGAACATAAAATTTAGATAGTTAATTTCAGTTTTGATTTTCATATTTATTTTAAATATAGAGACATGAATAACGGATCAAAGAACATCTTAATCGATAAAAACTTTTTTAATTACTCGCTAAATTATGGGACAAGATATTTAGGTAACTTGATGGTGTTATAAAATCTGGATAACTAATTTAGATTTATATAATATATATGGCATCCCGTGGTGTAGCAGGAAATATCAGCTTCGGACGTAACACACCGACCGTCGGCTAAGAGTAGGTACACGGGCCGAGAGAGGACGTGGAGTTCACTGAAGATGTGACGGTCGAGGCTTTGTAAAAATAAAATAAAATATTATAATAGATTATCCGTGCTATAACACGAGTTATGTCTATTGACGAAACATAATTGCATGTGCTGAAGAACATGTTACTGCCTAGTTTATAGTAAATGAGATCTTTGGAGAGTGTTTTATATCACACTACCCAGTTACTAAACCAAATAGGTAAAAAAAATTATAACCAAAAACAACCGATCAACTTGAAATTTTTGATATAAAAAAATTTCAGTTTTATTTTAACCTTTAATTTCTTAATTATTTAACTTTGAATGATTTACCTTAAATTATTAAATATTGAAATCATAAATATTTTTCTATAACTAGACTTTTGATTTTTTTTTTGTCAACAATAGATTTTTGACTGTATATAATATGTGTCTATGAATTTGCTTAAAAATAGTAAAGAATCAGTTTCATATATATATTTGTATATATCTTTTCCAAAAATTTATTGGTACCAAATCTGAAAGAAGCATTGTGGAAATATAAAATCTAGGGTTATTAAATTGAGATTTTGTTTCTTTAAATCACAAAATCATGTAAAATCTTTTAAAGAACTATAAAAACTATAGAACATATTGTCTAATTAATAGAAATAAAATTAAAAGAAATATATAATGTGTATCACAAAAATCTCTATCACCTTTTTTCTTGTAATAATATTGACATTTTCATTATCCGACAACAATGTTTTAGCCGCTTCATGTATGATATTTTTATAAGAAGAATTATCTTCTATCTTCACATTATTATGTAACTAATTTAGATAATTTTAAGACCAAGAGTAAATATTTTAATTTTTCAAAATACAGAATCAAGAAAAAAGTGTGTAAAAATGCTTAACATATAAGAAATAATATGATTTTATTGTGGGTTGTATGTGTAGGACCAAATTGTTTTGCTAAGTGTGCTATAGGATATTATGAAGATCATGAATGCATCATTGACTGTCAGAAATCTGGATACGGTTATGGAGGTTGTGTTCCAAATCAGAAATCTGGAAAATGTTGTTGCACTAGAGAATAAAAATCGACAAATTTACTTATTATTGATAATTTACGCAATGAATTATAGTTTTACTAGCTTTTCTGTTGTTGGTTTTCAATTATAATTGGTAAATTCATCGAAATAAAAATTATTTTACCATATGATATTGCCTTTTTTAAAACATACATCAAATAAACATACATTTAATTTAGAGAAATTTCCTTGGATAGCACATTTTAATTATTTTTTCCAAAAATACCACAATTTCTTTTTAATTCCAAAAATACCGCAAAAAGTTTATTTTTACAAAAATACCATTAAAAATCTGATTTTGAAGGTGTATAATTTTTTTATTATATTTGGGTTGACTATTTATATTTAGGGTATAGTTTTTAGGGATAGGATTTAGTGTTTAAGATTTAGAAATTATTTTTGAATGTTAAAAATGTTGGATTTAATTTTGTGGTACTTTTGGAATAAATGTAGTTTAGTGATATTTTAGGAAAATAAAACTCATAATAGTATTTTTGGAAAAATACTTATTTTAGTGGTATTTAAGATAATTCCCCTTTTGTTTCTCAAAATTTCTCTTAAATAAACCGAATATATTATTTATTATGTCAATATTTATTATGGAGTATTAATTTGTGTTCATTGCTCTTTTCTAATCCTTTATTAATTTCCACAATAATAGAAAATATAATTCTGAGGATGGAAAAAATAATACTCATTAAATATGAAAGTTTTTGTTGATAAATTCTAAATTGTTAACTAGATGGTAATTAGTATTATATTAGAAACACTTAGTAATAATAGATGGATACAATAAAGTGTACAAATGGTTGCACAATTTAAAAGGTTGAAGAAGTTGAAAAATACTATTCAGCCAATTTTCACCATTTGAGTTGAAGATATTGAAAACAAATATTTATAATTGTAGGAATATACTGGAAATAAATAAAAAAAAACATGAAAACAATAACTGTATTTTGAGGATCAACTTGGCACTTGGCAGCCATATTCCCCAAAACTTGAATATTTTAAAAATTATTTTAAATATACATATTTTAAAGAAAAAAAACTAATATAATTTTAAAATTATATGTACATATACACCCCCAAATACTTAGGTATTTCTTTTATAATAGTTAAGGATGTGTTTTATCTTATTAATGACTGTTAGTGATACAATTATATGTAATTTTTTAAACTTTCACTTTTTCAAGGTGGCTCCAAGGGTGCTTAGAAGATAAATACTTTAATGTTTTGAACTGATTTTGTGGGTTTTCCATTCATATATCTTAAGCTAAATGTTTCTCCTTTTTGTAAAACCTCTTCCAATATGTTTTATAAAAGGCCTTACAAAGATTTTAAAAAGTTGTATATAGATAAAAAAAAAAAATACAAGGCTTTAAAAGGTTTTTAAAACGTTTTTAAATATAGTAAAATGTTTACAAGACTTTTTTAAAAAAATTTAAAGTTATTTACAAGGTTTTAATTCACTATTTCACAGTGTCTTAATTTCAAAGTTTCTAATAGGTCAAAAAACAGGTTACAAGATAATAAAAAATTGTAATAATTACAGTTTAAGGAGCCATACAACAGCCCAAATATGAATTACATTTTGCATTTCCATCCAGATGATCCATTAAATGACGAAACGAACAAAAAATAAAAAGATTCATCTAGATGATCTATTTGAATGAATATGTGTTTGTTTCTCCATTTTGAATCTCCATCTAGGTGAGTTTGATTTTAAAAATGACTAAAATACCCATGTTTTGATCTAATTTTTTCATATTAATATTAATTATAGTAATTTTAATTAGTGATTATAAAATTAAACACCAAAAAATTATAAATTAATCTTTTTGACATATAAATTTTTATTTCATGAAATGTAATTTTTATAAGATTTAAAATATTTTACGGTTTTGGCTCGAAAACGTGATTTTGTGTTTTTTGCAAAAAATGTATTTTCAGTTTACAGAGAAAACGTGATTTTGCGTTTTTGGTGGTAAAATGAGATTTTATGTTTTCTTTTGTGGGAAAACGGGACTTTGTATTTTTGGCGGGAAACGTGTTTTTGCGATTTTGACGGGAAAACGTTATTTTGCATTTTTGGGTGGGAATTTTTTTTTAGAAAAATTTGGCGAGAAAATATGATTTTACGTTTTTTGGTGGGAAAACATGATTTTGCGTTATTGGCGGGAAACATGTTTTTTTGGTTTGGCGGGAAAACATGATTTTGCTGTTTTGGCGGAAAAATGTTATTTTATATTTTTGGCGGCAAAACGTTGTTTTGCGTTTTTGGCGGAAAAAATATTTCTTTTAATTTTTGGCGGAAAAACATGATTTTGCATTTTTGGCGGGAAAATATGATATTTTGGTTTTGGCGGGAAAACATGATTTTCATTTTAGTGGAAAACGTGATTTTTTAATTTTAGCGGGAAAATAAATTTTTTCGTTTTGGCGGGAAAACATGATTTTTTTCGTTTTGGCGGGAAAACGTGATCTTTTTTGTTTTGGCGGGAAAACGTGATTTTGCGTTTTGGGAAGAAATATTTATTTTATTTCTTTTAACAAATAAAATATGAGATATTTGCAAAAAAACTTTTTATAATTTTTGTGGAAAATATGATATTTGGATAATAAGGGTATATTTGTTATTTGTCATTTTTGGATGAATCATCTCCATCCAAATGCTCCAATCAAAGTCATCCAAATAATTTTCAAAATTTTGCCTATAATTTTAAAATTCATCCAGATGGATAATCTTAGATAATGTTTTTTTTAGTGTTAAACGAACATCATTTGGATGATTAATCTAGATGGTCTATTTGGACGGAGAAATAAGCATGGCCCAATGTAGTAGGTCTCTAGTCATTGAATTAATATTTGTATTAATACGATGTCGTTTCAGCTGTACGCCTGTACCACCCTATAAATACAGAATAAATCCCATTTAGTGTCATCCATCAGCTACAAAATTGTAAGTCACGCTCCTTGAACAATCCGCCATCTTTCTCCATCAGATTGATAATGGCGACAAGTTTCTGCTCCTCAATCTCCATGCAAGCTCGTGTCTCGGTACATCCCTCTCTTCTTGTTCTTTGTGCTAGTTAATATCAATGAAGAATTCATAACATCTCCTCATTGATATATCTTTGTCTTTGGTTGATGCATGGTTAAAACAGGCTACAAGAACAAGGTTTTGTCTTCAGAAACAGGTTTTGGTTTCTAACAATGGAAAGAGTAATAATAATAATCTCTCCTTCAGCCTAAGACGTTCGATGCCTGCTCGTCTCGCGGTATCTTGTGCAGTACGTTGGTTTAAACTCCTCTGTTTTTAGTTGAGTTTATGATAGTTTTGTATCCAAAGAGACTAAAAGGGGTTTCTTATGTGCTTCAAGGCTAAGCAAGAGACAGTGGAGAAAGTATCTGAGATTGTGAAGAAGCAATTGTCGCTTACCGATGATCAAAAAGTCACTGTGGGAACCAAATTTACCGAGCTTGGAGCTGATTCTCTTGACACGGTATGGAAGCCACTCATTGTTTCTTTTTGTCTCAAAACTCATTGGCCATCCATCAACAAACTGTTCTCTGTCTGCAGGTTGAGATAGTGATGGGTTTGGAGGAAGAGTTTGGGATAACAATGGCGGAAGAGAGAGCAAAGGAGATTGCAACAGTCCAACAGGCTGCTGAACTCATCGAAGAACTCATCGAAGAACTCGTCCAAGAGAAGACCACTTAATTTAAGGAAACAACCAAACGCTTTGTCTTTGTTATTGTCATTTGCGTCATGCTCTGTTGTATGTCTTTGCCCTAGTTAAGAGTGTGTCATGCTCTGTTGTATTGTGTCAATCTTAAAACTTTCTTTTAGATTACCAGTTTAAGGAACAGAGAGATTCACAAGAAACTTGGATTTATAAAAGAGTACGAAACATGAGCTACAAGTACAGACACACACAAGACTAGACCCTAAAGTGTAACCCAAAGCCAGAAAAAGTGGCCATAACTCCTAAGAGATCCTACCCAACATGTATTTACAGATTCAGGAAGATGTTTGTTACCCTAGTTCTATTCCCAATCAGAATCGAAAAATCCAGCATCCTTCATCTCTGAGTAGTATACATTCTCCAAGTTCAGATCTTCCTCCTGCAGCAAAGCCATTTGCATTTTAAAGAGAGAGTTAAAGAAAGAGACACAGCGAGATAAGGTGATGAATGATGAGGCCTTTTACCTGGAAAAAGTCTGCGAGAAAAGTAATGTAAAGAAGAGGAAGGTATAACGCGTGGTAGGAAACACTAGTGATCCCATACAACCTGCAAGTATTTAGAGTTCAAGGGCAGAGAAAAGCTGAAGATAAGACAATATTCTCTGTTGGGATGGTTTCAGAAAGAATTACCAGAATCCAAACTGTGCACTGTTTGCAGTAAACACAGATGCTACTAAGTATAGTCCGTATAACGCTAACATGATGCTTATGTAATTGTAGAATGCAGGCCTTGCTGTTAAAAACAAGAAGATGCAAATGATTAGAAATAAAAAGAATCCAGTGAACGCTATAATGGGATAGTGTGACGATGAACATTATAGAAGCAACTTACCAGGCAATTTTTCTCTCCACCTAGAGTTGTACATTAAGAATATCATCCCATAAACGCCAGTGAGTAGAAGCTTATGGATAATCCATAATCCCCATTTGAACGTCTTTCCATTTTCATTGTTGTCAATAAACAATGGCACGCCAAATCCGAAGAGAAAAATTGCCTGGAGATAAGGCGAAAACCCGTAAGGATACAGAAATGGTTACGCCTACACTTAGACCCGAAAGTTTGGCAAAACCAAATGAAAGATCCGAAACTTGTCATTTCACTATATCTATGATCTGTTCAGAAGGTAGAAGAGTAGACAAAGTACAGATGTGTAGTAGTTATGAAGAAGATTGATACCTTGAAAAGCAAATCAAGAGCAATAATAAACCCCGATATAAGGAATGTTCTAGTTAATGCTTCTGAACCACTCGCATAGTTTCCTTGGAAGAGAAAAGCCACTAAGCTTACTTCCAGAAACAACATTCCAGATGTTGTGCACAAAGTTAATAGATTCCAAACAACTTCTTTCCCAGGAGTACATTCCCAACCCTATAACACGTAAAAATAAATCAAATCAAAAGCTAAACCTGAAACAGGTAAATGGATACAAGGATGAGTATCTCATTCCCATGAACAGAGATAACAGTTACAATCTTATTAACAAATCACATCTTATACCAATCCAGAAACACTACATACTATGATTTCTAACTAACGTATAACCAAAAAGGTTTCTAATTTTAGTTTCATCGAGCCTAGCATAGTCTTAATATACTCATCATTCAATCAAAGCGCTGATCTTTTCGAATTTCACAGAGCCTAGAATACTCTTCACTCTTCATAATACTCATTACTCAATCAAAGTTTTGATCTTTCTAAGAATTTGAGTCTCCATGGGCCTAAATAAATCAAAATCAAGAAACTTGGTGGATGCTAAACATGGAATAGGTAAATGGGAGACAATGAACATATGCCCATTTCCATAAACAGCAGAGACTACAGTTATAATCTTCCTAACAAATAACGTCTTACTTCAATCCATTAACATGTATCCCTCCCAAAGTACTAGGTTTCAATTCAACTTAATGCCCAAAATGTTTCTAAATTTGAGATTCAGAGAGCCTTAATATACTCATTATTCAATCAAAGTTTTGATCTTTCTAACACATTCTTCAGAATTTGAGTTCCCCAGAGCCTAAACAGTCTCAACAATCTCAACTCATTCAATCAAAGTAATGATCTTTAAATCAAAACAAACCTGGAGACAGCACCAAACAAGATTGAGCAAGGTAACAAGCCAAAGACAACCATAATAAGCGATCATGATATAAGATCTCCGATTCGAGAGCTTAGACAAGCTCTTCTTCGTCTCGTAAGCTAAGTAAGCGACAAAGAAGAGAGAAGCCGCAACAAGAACCGTGTTATGTAAGAACCCATGACACTTATCTACCCATCCATATCCATTGGCCGTCGAATTAGGGTTTAGCCGTGAAATCGAAAATGGTGACTCTGCAATTTCCTCATGAACTCGCATCTCATCAATGGTTTACGAATCAGAGAACAGAGACAGAGAAGGAGCGAGCGAAGCTGGATTTGGAAATTTGGATACCTAATAAATGATTTCTGAGCAAATGCAAACATTGAGGTTGAAATTAGTAAATATACGATAGTTATTTATGGACATCTTTTGGACAGGTTATTTATGTTCAAAATAAAACTCAAATTAAAATTTTATTATAAGAAATCAAAGTTAGTAAATAATTTTTTTCTTGTCTAACAGAATAATTTACATATAAATTATTTAATTATATAAAGCATAGTTTTCAAAGTTATTAACTCACGTGGACATGTGTCAATTAAACAGAGTTTGTCGCCACATATCATATATGGTTTTATTAATATTTAGATAACATGTGGTTTCTTGCGAGACAGTTTTTATTTTTATTTTTATCTCATAATATCATATTTTAATATTTTAAAAAATTATTATGAAAATTATATAACTTTAACTTGTATTTTTTTCAAAAAAAAAAATAAGGAGTTATACAAATATAGATTTGGTTGATGTTTGTTGTATGTCCAAATAAAATTTTATTATGTGAATTTTGATATAATATTAGTAGTTGTAATTTTTCATAATATATTATAAGTTAATTTTTTGGGGGCAAAATATTGCAAGTTAATATAGTTCCGGTTTCACATATAAGTGTGATGAGATGGGTTAGAATTAAAAATAATTTGACCCATTATCCATATACTTTTTGAAGTCTTCTTACTCATATTCCCTAAATATACAAGCATATACTATATGATAATAAACAAAGTAATTAAGAGATAGATAAGATAACTTACAAGTGACCGAATCTTATCGTACGTTGGAGGAGCTGAGAGCTCTCCAAGTAAGTGTAATTAAGCAGTACGACATTCCAATTGTTAAAGCGATCCCAAGAACATGTCTACCGTTAGCATATGTGTTCCAATTATGCTCGTTTACAAGCTTATCACATATGAGGCGAAACAAACCGAAGTTACTTGTGAAAGAGAAATGAGATAATATAACTTGTCCCATTCCAAACTAAAAATATTATTTTTATATTCATATTTATATAAACTCAATCCACTCCATCATATGAATTATCTCCTAGTAAAATGTGTGATCAAATACAACTTATTAATTTTACCAACCCACATTAATTTAATTTCATCAATCCGTCGATGTAAAACATTAAACACATATTTTCATATATGAAGTAATATATCTCCGTTTAAAATTATTTAAATGACAACATATGCATAAATATATATACGTATTTGTAAATCAAATAAATTGTATGAAATATCTTATATAATATTTGAAATAATTTGAAAATGAAATCAAAGAAATATGATGATAGTACTATAATATATAATCTTAACAGATCTTCTGGGTCTTATTATAACTAAAAGTAAGATACTGGGGAGGGAAAATATAATACAAAACTCTTAAGAACATGTCGAAGAAACCACTAACTAAATAATTGATCAAATAGACCCTCCACAGACCACAGTTCGCTCCTTAGAAATCATAGCATTATAGTACATGTTAAGTAACGTAACTTCATGAATTGTATAGCTAAACTTATAACTATAGTCAACTATAGTCAAACTTGTTAACTTCACATAATGATGAAGTCAACTAATGGTGCAAATGGTTGCACAATTTAAGAAGTTGAAGAGCTTGAAAAATATTATTCAACTAATTTTTACTATTTTAGTTGAATATGTTGAAAAAATTATTCAACCCATTCAACTTAACAAATTGAAAAAATAAAGGCTACAAATGATTGCACAAAATTGAATGGGTTGGAAATATTAAGTTGACTAAAATTGGATTGAATATCATTCAACTCATTTATCTCCAGAATTGTGGATGAACAAGTTGAACATTTTTCCTTAAATAGTTTAATTTTTCAGTTTTTAGGTTGAATGGGTTGAACAATTTTTTCAATATCTTCAACTCAAATGGTAAAAATTGGCTGGATAGTATCTTTCAACTTTTTCTCGACCTCTTAAATTGTGCAACCATTTGCACCCAAACTAATTATACATGGAATTTTTTCGACTCACTCATCTCCTATTTTGCAGATGAATGTGAGAGTTGGATGGTATTCAACTTTTTTTGTTCAACTTATTTTTTTGCTAACTTGTTCATCTTTGTACAACCATTTCCACCCTAAATACAATACTATTAGATCTAATTCTCTACCCATCCTGACAAACAATTAAGCACTTGTCGTTTAATTGTATTTTACTATTGAGTGAGATAACAAAAAAAAAAGGTAAATCGCACTGCTAGTAAATAAGTAACAAACAAAAGAAGAGAACTTGAACATTTATTTCATATAAGCAATAAAGACAAAGTTGGTAGCGTATGTATATGCAGATATAGTTTGTACGTAGAGAAACTGCTTGAAACATCATATGTAATCTGTCGAGCTGCGGGTTCAATTTAACTTATCTATGGAACTGTCCATGTCACGACTCGGTCCTGTCCTTGTTGAAAGTTCAGACGCCAAACACTGCTATAATTCATTAACAACTTGGGACATGGTTGGTATTTCCGAGGAAGATGGATTTAGGCAAGCCATGGCTAACTCAACATTATTGCCTTGCAGAGCCAGAATTACAATTAACACTATAACCTACTTTGTATAAAAGTTTGGACAACATAACATACTTTTGAGGGAAGGTATACTTTTTCCCTTGTTTTAGGGTGTGGTGTCATTTTTTATGACGGTAATACCCCTCGGCTGAGATGCTTTGAAGAAAAATAATTGAATTGATAAAATAATTTTGTTTAAATTATTGATTTTTGTTTAATCGGTTTCTCCCTTTTCTTGTGTCCTCTCTTTCTCCTCCTTTTACTCTTTTCTTTGTTGTTCTCATCTTAGAGTGTCATTTTGTGTATTTAATATCAAAATTTATCTATTTATTTTTTGTATAATATATTATGATTATAGTTTCTTTACATTTTAAGACGCATATTGCTATTGTTTTGATAAATTTTTATTTTATACACTATCTATTTGTAGTTGTACATTTTTTCATTGATGCATGGACTGTCATTTGCACTATAGTTTATAGATATTTACTAGGTTTAATCATATAAAACGATATCAAAACCTATTTAATCAAAGAATTTGTGTTTTGATAAATAAGTCATAAACCATAAACTCTACACCTTAAATCTTAGAGTCTAAATCCTAAATCCTGTATCTTAAACCCTAAATCTTATACCCTAAACGAAAAACCCAAAACTCTAACCTTAAACACTAAACTCTAAACATAAAACATGAATTTAAAACTTTAAACCTTGTCCAATGAAATTTAACTGTAAAACCAAAACCATAAATCATGCATTACATCCTAGCCTATAAACATTTTAATGAACATCCTAGAATATCCACGTTATAGTAACCACATGGATATATATGGTCAACGTGTCTAGGTGAAAAGAAAAAACATTGGAATATGTTCATTAATAAGTGGATACTCAATTATAGTATTGTTAATAGATACTTACTTATGTTTAGTCGTATAAAAAGCATATAAAAACTATTTCATCAAAGAATTTGTGGTGGTATATAATTCATAATTAACTATCAAATTAAAATTTATTCAAAATTAATAAGTTTTATAAATGTTCAAAAGAATCTTATATATTACACGATATCCACGAAAAAATTGAACTAAAGGGACAAAATTTTGTGGATATAATATTTTCACCATTGTTAATACTGAAATAATATTGTATTCCTCCACTATGTATTCTAGTTTCTTACAACTTGAAGTCCATTACTCATATTGATTCAATAGCTTCCTATGGACTTGAAACTTAAATAAAATAAAATAAAAACCTAAACCCTAAACCATATAATCTAGGGTATAAGATTTAGGTTTTAAGGTATAGGATTTGGGTTTATGTTCTCTTGTTGTAGTTTCGAGTTCATAGGAAACTATTGAGTTGATAATAGTAAGGAACTTCATGTTTTTGAATTAGGGATTTACTAAGATAATAATAAGGAACTCGAAACTACACCTAGAGAACATAAACCCTAAATCTTATATCTTAAAACCTAAATCTTATACCCTAAAAACTATATGGTTTAGGGTTTAGGTTTTTATTCCATTTTATTTTAGTTCCAAGTCCATAGGAAACTAATGAATCAATAAGAGTAATGAACTTCGTATTGTAAGAATCTAGAGTATGTAGTGGATGAAGATAATATTATTTCAGTATTGATAATGGTGAACAAAAAATTGAATCCATAAAATTTTGTCCTTTTAGGCTTCGAATGGGAAAACATATAAAGCAGAGCAGATCAAATATATTAGGCAGATCTAACAAAACGAAAGCAGATCAAACAGATTTGGCAGTTCAAGTGCAGATCATATATTAAACACTTTAAAATAGAAGTGTTTGATCTGCTTTGAAAAAACATGACCATAAAATAAATTTTTTTTTTGGTCCACCTACAGAATTTTAGCAGGAGAACTGCCTTTATAAATGATAATTATTACATTTTATGAATGGTAAACAAAGTGCAGTTAATCTGTACCACTATATATCTGCTTTATATCTGCCTTTCCATTCAAACCCTTAGTTTAAATTTTGTGGATATCGTGTAAGAGATAAGATTGTTTTAACATGTATAAATATTATTGACCTCTGAATAATTATTTCTTTGATAGTTTACTATGAACTATTTACCGCCCACAGATTATTTGATGAAATAGTTTTTGATATGTTTTTTATCTGACTAAACATGAGTAAGTATCTACTAATAATATTGTAATTGATTATCCACATATCAATGAAAAATTGTTCAACTATAAATGGATAGTATATAATATAATATTTCATCTAATATATATCAATATGCATCTTATAATGTAAAGAAAAAATAATCATAATTTATTATATGTAAGTAAATATATAATTTTTTTTTAATTATAACAACCTACCTAAAATGATAATAACAAAAGAAAGAAACATAAAAAGTGAGAGAGGAAGAAAGATGAGAGACAAGAGAAAAGTGGAGAAGTGTGGAAATATGGTGAAAAGTGTTTGAGGACTGAATAGTCATCTAGTAAGCTGAAAGTATACATATAGCAAGAAGTGGGTTTTTGTGTGATAAAATTTTGGAAAAGTAGGTTAGAGTGCTATTTTTTCTATTAATAATTGATAGTTATAGAAATGATCCTTTATATTAAATGACACATTGCAAAGACTTCGTTATAGGTCTAAAGTTTTTTCATGTCAACATGGATGTTGTTATGTATGCTTTGTCAGCAGGGCCGGCCCTACCATAAGGCAAGTAAAACCTTTGCTTTAGGCCACATAATATTAAGAAAATATTAAAGCCACATAGTTTAAGTTGTTGTTAGTCTAATGGTTTTACCATTCTCGTTCACACAATTTTTTTGTAGTCACCCAGTTTCGATTCCACATGTTTATGTTTGAAATTTCTATTTTATTATTTATTTAACTTTTATACATTTTTTTGTCAACTACTTTTATACATATTCGATCTAGTTTAAATATTTATTTAAATATATAGAGATGCAACTAGAAAAATATTATTAAAACAATTTTTTTCTAGTAATTCTGTAAATTTTTCAAAATGTAAAATAACGCTTTTATAAATCTGCTTTAGGCCTCGTAAACTCTAGGACCGGCCCTGTTTGTCAGAATGCATACATAACAAAGACTGTCTCTAGTTAGGAGGTTTACATTGATCGCATAATCCCAATTCAAGATTTTTTCATATTGTTGAGTTAGAGAAAAATCAGATCTTATTAATATTATACAAAGTCATGCAAATGGTCCTTTATATATACCTTGAGTGTACATGTGAATCTTCTAAGAAATAAATTTTATTATGGATTTTTGCATGTGATTTGTGCTATAAAAAAAACCAAACTTACATAATTATTCACAAATGTATTATTTATTAGTTTATTAAAAAAAACGTAAAACCTTTTAAGTCTTAAAGCGAAACAAATTAAAGATACTAATGTAGTAGTAGTAGATTCTTAGGGTGTTTTTAGCTTTAAGATTTGTTAAGAACTATGATCAGATAGCACGGAGAAAATATCTCAGTTTTGTTTTTATGTTTCACCCTAAATTACACTATGCAAGATTAATTGTTGGTGTTGCATTTATATTTGTTTAATAATTTTTTGTAAAAACGTAAAAAGGTAGCTAGTATTTGAGAAAACTTAACTAATATATAGGTGATTATATAGATTTAAGATTTTAAGTTTTTTGTGAGTCAAAATAATTTAAATTCGTGGTGAGGGTTTAGCGGACGGGTAACCCGGTTGTCAATTTTACTTATATCATACGGTTCATGGAGTTTTTTTTTATTTTGACCCGGTTTTTAATAAATTTTCAAACCAATCACTAATTAGGTTTACATTCAACCTAGATCCGCCAACATGCCAATCTAAAATTCCTGGTGAAACAATTATTATTTTAAAGTTTCGTAAGCTTAATAAATCCAAACCAATATAAATTTGTGTTATAAATGTTATAATCCAAACCAAAAAAATCGACAACTTACTTGGCTATTTCCTCGAGTTACTAATATAACTCCGACGTCAGAGTTAAACTTGTAAAGCCGGAGATGGCCGAGACGAGATGTCATATCTATACTAATGGTTCTAGTTTTACCAGCAAATCTATACTCCTAATTAGACTCCGACTCAAGAAAGATGTTATTTCTGAATTCCCCTAAAACAGTAAAAAGAAAAGTTTATTATTATCAGATTTCTTAACAAACTTATCTAAAGACTCTAAGCACAAAGTAATATTGTAAATTAGGGTTGACGACTACTTTGTGAGCTTTTTGCCTTTTTCTAGTTAGACATGTTTTCTAGAGAAAAATATTATAGTTTTATATTTATTTATTTTTGGTTTCTATTATAGTTTCCTGTTTTATTATAATTTCCTATTACAAGTACAAATACGAAAGGAAATATCTAATTAGCTGTTACAATTTTGAGATCGCCTATAAAATATATATATATATGAAGCCACCACATATAGCCAAAATTTCTAGCTAGTCTCTATGTATCATGAACTCTTACCACTTATATGAACCATACACTAGTAGATTCATGTAGTAACCATATATTTAACGAGATAAAGATTAGTTTTGGTGTTGGACAACAATAATGGATTCAAGGGAATTAATCTTTGCATGTCTTATATATGTATAGTAGTCATCTTGTTTAGGTCTAAAGAGATGCCTCGATCACAATACTTTCACTTCGTTGAACATGCATCTTTGACTGTTGTCTTCTTTTATTATTTTGTCTTTTTATTGTTCTATATATATGTTTGAGAGAACTGTCTTATTGACGAGTCACAATCGAGTTGTGTGCATGTGATCAAAGTGGCAGAAGGCTTTTTCAAAAGTAAAAGAAAACAAAACCATAGAATTGAAATAAATCTCAAACAAGTGTCAAATGCATCCAAGTGTTATATAATGTTTATTTGGAACTTTTCAGTTCTCATGTTAAATGATTTGGCACACCGTCCAAGCCAATATTTTCATCCTCTTTTTAATTTTGGTCAGGATTTTGTTATGAGTGTGACGTTTTAACTTTTTAAGCATCATAACTTTTGGGTTATTAAGCTAGATGATCATATGGAGAATCATAATTTGCCAAAGAACATGCCGTAGTTAAACGGTAAATAAGTAATAATTGTTGTCATTTGAATTCTTAGAGGGGTGTATTCAAAATGGAATTTTAAGAGATTTGAGTTTTATTGAGTTTTTAAATGATTTTGATGATTTTAGGGAAGTTCGTATGACTTTTGTAAAATCCTTTCAAATCTCACCAAAAACCATGGGATTTGGATTTCTGTATTTTTAACTAAGGAAATCCTCCCAAATCCGCTGCAATCCTTCAAAATCATTAAAAGCCAAATCCACAAATTGTTTTCAATAATAGTGGATTTTAAGGTGGATTTGGAAATCATTAGTTGAATAACAGTGGATTTCATGAGAATTTTTAAAATTCATGTTTGAATAACAGTGGATTTATAAGTTCTACACAAATCTCTTAAAATTCTACTTTGAATACACTCCCCTTAGTGTGATATCGAATAAACGAAGATAAATATTCCTGGATACCATAATTTAAGTTTTTGTTTCAGATCACAATTTTTTGTTCTTTCAAAAATATTGCAAAAGTTTTATTTTTTTCCAAAAATACCAAAAACATAAAAAATCGGATTTTGAAGATGTAGAATTTTATTATGTTAGATTGACTATTTACATTTAGAGTATAGTGTCTAGGGGTAGGATTTTTAATTAGGATTTAAAATTTAGTTTTTGAATGTTTAAAATATTAAGTTTTAATTTTGTGGTAGTTTTGAGAAAAAATTATATTTTAGTGATATTTTTAGGAAAAGTACTCATTTTAGTGGTATTTAAGAGAATTTCTCTAGTTAAATTTAATTCCCCTAGTTAAATTTAATAAATTAATTTCTTACTAAACTTTGGCGGGAAAACACAATTATCCGATTTTACAGTTTTAGCGGAAAAACGCAACGCATCAATTTTTCCACCAATTTTTTGAATTTTATTGTATGGTCAGAAAAACACAATTTTATGATTTCACGATTTTGCCGCAAAAGCGTAATTCTCCGTTTTTACGGTTTTGGCGGGAAAACACATTCGAAACTTTTCCGCAAATTTTTTGATAATATTGTATTGGCAGAAAAACAAAATTTTACGATTTTACTGTTTTGGCGTAAAAATATAATTCTTATATTAACGGTTTTGGCGAGAAAACACAATTGGCGAGAAAACACAATTTCACAATTTCCGCCAAAATTGTTATTTTACTGTATTAATTAGATTTTTAGTTTTGGTTGAAAAACAGTATTCCATAATTTTCCCACCACAATTTTGAAGTCAGGGTTTAGTCGTAATTAAATGTAATTCACAATTTTTGTGATTTTTGATACGAGACCACAATTTCTATATAAAAAAAAATAGGTTGTCCATGAACTTGATCCATTTTTACAAATAGGTTTTTATTGTACATGAACATTTTTTGTACCATTGTGGATCGCCCAATTTGAGTCTTTGGACACGCCCACTAGTCTATGGACACCATTTGACACCTCTAGTGATGTGAGTGTGTTTACTTTATGTTTCTTCTTGGACTTCATTTGGTAGCGACTACACTAGGAAGGGCATGTAAACATCTATGTTTGCTGTAGTTTGTGGTGTTAAGTGAATTATTTTGAACACAAGTGTTCTTCAATGGTTGCTTGTGGTTTTAGTTTTAAATTGATTTGGTAATAGAGTGATTATTCTTTTTTGGGAATGTAATTGAAATTTCCCGTGCAACTTTTACTTAACTCTTGAGAAACTTGAGATTGATTATACCAAGAACACCCCTCCCTATTCTAACCGTTGAATCACAAGATTGATTATATTAGTTTCTTGTATTGTAAAATATAAGTATTTGATGTTACAAGATGGTTAATTATAAGGCTCTGTCCAAATCCTCAGGCCAAGTATATGTGTTGCTCTAGTTAAACCAAATATTCAAGAACCAAAAACAATGCATATTCCATCCATTGTCTAACAAAGTCTGAGTTTGTTAGTACTTCATTATAGACTTTTCTGGTATGGTCAAAGTTCATGCTAATTTACAATGTTGTTTAACATGCTACAAAATAATACAACTCATTTAACTCTATATCCTAAATCTTCATAGAAAAAATTATATATCTTAACTAAATAAGATAAACTCAAATCAATACCAAATCTCATAATTCTTAAATTAAAAAAGAATAAACCCAAAGCGATAAGATCGACTACGTGGAGTGGATCATCTTTGCTTTACATATTTTTCTTCATATTTTATCTTTGTTTTACATCGACTTACATAAAAAAATTATATCGACTATATAGAAAAATAACTAAGATAAACTCAAATCAATACCAAATCTCATAATACTCTAAATTAAAAGGAATAAACCCAAAAAGATAAGATCGACCACGTGGATTGGATCATCTTTGCTTTACATATTTTTCTTCATATTTTATCTTTGTTTTACATCGACTTATATAGAAAAATTATATCGACCTATATAGAAAATAACTAAATAAGATAAACTCATTGACCAAAAAAAAAGAAAGATAAACTCAAATCAATACCAAATCTCATAATTCTCTAAATTAAAAGGAATCTCATAATTCTCTAAATTAAAATGAAAAAATTGAAAGCTAAAAGTTAAATTAAAATATTTGTGTTATTTTTTTTCCAAACATTTACATAATTTTGATTTGACATTCAGAAAGACAAGCATGTTATCCCATATGACATGTCAGACGCAAAGTTTTATATTTGTTTTTAATTTTGTAAATTTTGACGGCAAAAAAGCCAAAGTAATTAATACTATTAATTATGTAAAGATTAATAACGATTAGCAACGATTAAACTTTACAGGCAGTTTAGGTTAATTAATAAAATTAAATTCGGACCGAGACAAAATTTAAGCAGAGATTAATTCTGTTTTTAAACCACACTTTTGTTAGTAATTAATAAATAAAGGACATAATTAATTTAATTTTCAGGTCTCTTTCACAAAAACGGCGAAAATAAGGAAGACACACAGTTAAAAGCACTCATCGTACACAAAACACAAAGGTCTCTTTTTTTTTTTTCTCTTCTCTTCTTCTCTTCTCTTTCGCTTTAGGGTTTGATTCTTTGATTCTCTTCCTTCGCTGCCACTCATTTGCTTCTCTGAATCGTGACCTTGACTCCATCGTTGTCTTCTGCTTGTTTCAAACCCTAATTCTCTGTTTTGTCGCTGGTTCTGTCCAGAGACGTCGCCAAACAAAGGTACTGTCTTTTCTCTGTTTTTGTTACTTTAGTTTTGTTGTCTCTGTTGTTAGTTACTCTCTGGCTCGGAATCTGTGTAAAAGGAGAGAGCTTTATCGAAGTTGATGGTGATTTTGAGTTTTTTTTCTCTTGTGGGTTTTTTTGTTTTTTGAAGTTTTGAAGGATCTCTTCCGTGGAGTTGAAGAAATTGAGAGGAATGGAGGAAGTTAAGTTGGAAGAAGAGGTAATGCTTGTTGATGTGAAGAAAGAGAATCTTCGTAAAACGATGGAGAAGATTCAGTCTCAAGCCTCTGATATACTTATCTTGAATCTTCAGTGGTGTGATTTGGAGGAACATTTGAAATCAGTTGGGGAGAAAATAGAGAGTAGGTTTAAGGAATTGGTGTTGAAGGAGGTTGAGTTGGAGAATCGAAGTTTTGCTCTTGAAGAAAGGGGTAAAGTGGTTGATGCAGCGGAAGCTGAGATGATTGATTTAGAGATGAAAGCTAATGGCTTTAGGAGTGAAATTGAAGAGAAAAGAGAGGAATTGGGTTCTATTATGAAGTCGTTGGAGGAGTGTAATGTTGAGCATAGGTCAAAGACTGGTCAACTTAATGAGTTGGTGGAATTGTTGAGAAAGACTCAGGTTGATCTTGATTTGCACGGGGGAAAGTTAAGTCGGATGGTGACTGATCTTGAGAGATATCGTGTTGATTTGGCTAGGACTGAAAATGACAGGAGAGAAGTGAAAGTGGAGTTAGAGAGAGAGATGAATGCTCTCAAATTGGTTGTGGAGAAATCTGCTGAATGTGATAAGCTGTTTGAGACACGGTCCTCGGAACTAATAAAGACTGAGCGTGAGGTTGAGTTGAAAACGGAACAGTTACAACAGATAAATGTTGATCTTGAGAGATACCGTGTTGAGGTCAGCGCAGAGAAGGAGCGTTTGGGTAAGGCTCAAACTAACAGAAGAGCATTGGAAGAGGAAATAGAGAGAAAGACTAAAGATCTCAGATTGGTTGTGGATAAAATTGCTAAATGTGAGAAGCTGTTTGATACACGGACTTCCGAACTGATAAAGACTCAGAGGGAGGTTGAGTTGAAAGAGAAACAATTAGAACAGATGAATATTGATCTTCAGAGGCATCGTGGCGAGATCAGCACAGAGATGGAACATCTGGATAGGAGTCAAACTCGCAATAGAGAGTTGGAGGAGGAAATAGAGAGGAAGAAAAAAGATCTTACAGCGGTTCTCGATAAAATTGCTGAGTATGGCAAGCACCTTCAGTCGATGGAAGAGCGACTGGCTTCTCAGCAGAAGCTGCTTGAGACACGGTCTCTGGAACTTGATTCTAAAAGGAAAGAGTTGGACGGACTGAGTCTGGACCTTGACCTGGCCAACTCAATAAATAACGAGATGAAAGAGATATGTATACAGATTACATCAAAGGGTAAGGAGTTGGAGGCGATTAAAAGGCTGATTCAGGAACGGACTGGTCACAATGAATCAATCAAGTTACTGCTCGAGGAACACAGTGAGGAACTTGCTTCTAAAGAGAAGAGACATGATGAGATAACGGAGGATATTCAGAAACTAACTTTAGAGATTGTCTCCAAAGAGAAAACTATCCAGCAACTCTCTGAGAAACAACATTCAAAACAGAAAAAGCTGGATTCAACTGAAAAACATCTAGAAAAATCCACTGCAGAATTTGTTTTGAAGGAAACGGAACTTTGCGCTGTGAAGGATGCATACAGAGAGTGTCTCCAAAACTGGGAAATGAAAGAGAAAGAGTTAAAGTCGTTACAAGAAGAGTTTAAAAAGATTCAAGACGACTTGAAAAGCTTTCAAACTAAAGATGCAGAGCAAGTCAAATTAAAAGCATCATTGATAGAGCGTGAAAAAGAACTTGGAATGAAGGAAAAGCAAGTTCGTGTTCGCTCAGAAAAGGTTGAACTGAAAGAGAAAAAGCTTGATGCTCGGGAGGAAAGGATTGATAAAAAAGATGAGGAACTGAAATCCACAGAACAAAGCTTGGCTAGATGTACTAAGAATCTTGATCTGGAAGTAAAGAGATTGGCCAACTTTTGTCAACAAAACAACATGGATCAACAAGTTGACTTGGTACGGGACGCTGGTGTATGTGACGAGAAAACTTTGCAATTACTCTTACATGGGCACCTGAAGAAATGTCATCAGCTTCACCTTGATGTTTTGCATGCTCTAAAAGCCTCTTCTGACCCGGCAAAGCTTGTGTTAGTCACAATACAAGAGCTTCATGAAAGGATGGCAGTAACGAAGCTTGAATTAGATAGTGTTAGAAGGAGTAGCATTTGCCTGCTGGAATGCTTAATGGATATGTCACCAGAACCCAAGACTGACGTACAAGGAGAAGCTGTAAAATCAGCCACTGAATGGAAGAACACAACACTGATCAAGGCAGAGAATCCAGTGGCGGTTTTGGGGTTTCTGCACTTTCTAGCTGCATTCAGTTTGGCATACACTTTTGATGCTGACAAAGTCCAAAATCTGTTTGATGCCGCCTTTCTTCGCCAATACGCTCCAAGTCTGTGCAAGGCTCTTGGGGTATCATCTCTAGCACCTGGTAAGTTTTCTCAGTAAAAAGATTTACTCGTCTCTTTCTCTTCAAGTAGCATAAAGATTCTTCCATGACTTTTTTTTTGATATGCCATTACAAGTATTCCTTAAACCAGATCCCACATAGTCGAGATATTTAATTCTGCTACAAGCAAACAATACTAAAACTTTAGACCGTTAAGAAATAGCAGTTAAGTTCTACTTTGTAGTCTTGTGATGTTTTTTGAATTATTTTTTTGTGTGCAGTCAACGTTGTACTGCCTTCATTGGATGATAAGCCTGAACAGCAGCCCCCGGAAGCACCAATCAGAAATAGTAGTGATTCTCGCAACCCGGATGTCCAAGAAAACATAGCATCATCTGATTTGGGTAATGAAGATGCTCTTTTGGACCCTGAGGGCTCAGCTTCTTTTTCGCCTAATGAGGTCTTTACTGGACTTCAAGTTATGACAGATCCGGCGGGGTATGTTTTAAATTTGGTCCACGAGCAACTCATTGGTGCTCAACAGAGAGGGGAGTTGGGTTTAACAGAGCCTATAGTTAACCATGTAGTTTCCCTTTTGGAAGAGCTGCCACGTGTTGTAAGTTCTAGCAAACATCTACTGTCAGAAGCATTACAAGTGGCAAATCGATGGAGCAGGATGATGGGAGATAGTGATCAGATGTCACCGCTTGAAGCTTGGGGTTTTCTGCAACTCATTGTGGTGTATGACTTGGTGCATAAAACAGATCGAGATCATAGGTTACGATTTGCCGAGTATGTTGTTAATTTCAAACAGGCTCCGAAACTCTTTCAGTCTCTTGGTCTTCGTCATGCCATCCCAGGTAATTTTTACTTCTGCAACACATTGTTGTTTGCCTTTGTGATACTAGAAAGATTGATGAAGTATGTTTTATTCTTTGTTTTATCTTTGCAGGCTTGGTCACACAATTCCTACATAAAGGTCGTTATTTTCTGGCAATCCGGTTTATACTTTATTTCAACATGAAGTGCCAATTTTCTCCTAGGCAGTTCTTAAAAGAAGAGATCATAAATCTGAGACGCTGTGCCAAGGATAAGAGGAGTCTTGATTCGCAGGTTAAAGCTTGCTTCTGATCCATCTCTTCCTGAAATTTATATTCCATTGTCAATGATGTTTATATATGTACTCTATGTTGGCTTCTAGGCTGAAGACAGAGATGGTGCAAAACTGCGAGACATAATTGAACTCATCGAAGACTTCGAGCTGGAAATCGATCTTCCTGTGGAACTTATCGTCAAATTCATGGTTCCGCGGGAAATTCAAAGCCAGAATCAATATGCGGTCTCATCATTTGTCCCAGTTCAACCTCCGCAGGTTTCACACAGAGTCATTTGCAGCTCATACACCACCACTCATGGCTCAAACCCAACCTTTCCAACAAGCCTTGGTGGATCACCAAATCAACAACAAGCCCTAGACTTGGAAACTTATCAAGCTGGTTGTTCAACTGTGTCCCATGGTCAATCTGAACACCAGGCTGGTTTTAAACGCCCAAGGATGGGTACTTTGGTTTCTAGACCTGTGATTCGGCGTTGCTTCAACCCATCAAGCTATGGCAGCAGATTCTAGTCTAACTCTAAAGCTAGTATAGTTAGAAATAAGTAAAATAACAAGATATAGTTTTGTATGTTGGTCAGATGGGTTTATGGTTAATAGCTCTTAATCTCTTGTAAAGTCTAATGTTAAAAAAAAATCAATATGGAGAGGGAACATCCTCAATTCCTCATGTTTCAGAATGCTTTTATTCCTAATGACCTCTTCTTACATATTATATGTAACGATTATAGAAGCATAACGTGTGTATTAACATTGTTATTTTGTAATATATGCAGCAGAAGATGAAGTATATGATGGTGAAGATTTGACACTAGCTTATGAAGAATGAGATTGAGTTTACTTCAGTTTAAGATTTACTAAGAATTGAAAGTTTGAGTTAAGTTAAAATTGAGATCGAGTTTGAGTTCAGTTTAAGGTTTTAGATGAGTTCAGTTGCAGCTTTTAAGCTTTGAGTTTGAGTTCACGGTTTACACTGAGTTGCAGGTTTTTTAGTTTGAGTTCAGATAATGTTCTTAAAACTTTGAATTCTGTTTCAAGTTCAAGTTCATGTATCAATGTTTCAGTTTTGGATTTGTGTTTAGTTATCAATGTTTCAGTTTCAGATTTGAGTTCATTTATCAATATTTGAGTTTTGGATTTCAGTTCCCAAAGAACCAATTCGACTACCAATGTTTTAGTTTGGTTTATGCACTATTTGTGTGTTAGTTAAGAACAAACAAGTTTCAGATTTAAGTTTTAGTTTCAATGTTTGTTTTCTGTGTCACATTTCACAAAGTTTCAGTTTCAGTTTCAATGTCTTCTGCCTATATTACAAAGTTTTAGTATTTTCATGTATCAAAGATTACACAAAGGACACAATTATACTAACTCAACATCAAAATGAGGCAAAAGGAAGAAGCAAAACTCAAAAACCGGCAGACATATCTGTTAACCCGCTGGTCTTTGCGGGGCAGACCTCGATATGTATATTTTTTTCGCGGTCTTAAACGGGCATGTTCGCAGCGATCCAATAAAAAGCCACTGCAGAGCGGGTTACATGGAGGGGGGTTGACCCGTTAGGCACCTCTATACATATTAACACTACTAGATTAGAACCCGTCCTATGTGCGAGTTTATAAATTCCTAAATGAATTAAAATATATTTTACATGTTAATATCTTACATGTTCTATTTATGGTTCTTATAGAAATACAATGCAACAAATATATATATATATATATATATATATATATATCCGGTTTAGAATTATATTCAATAAATATATATTTATTAATTACTTCTACGTTTGGCACGCAGAGCTCGTGTCAGTGTGCAAGTTGTTAAGTTTGTAAACAATGTTCCGTCGGATTGGCTCATTTGAGTTAATATATTAGTATGCGGTTGACAAAAATAAATAAATTAATTACTTCTACGATCTAGCTCATATTTCAATTGGACATGTAGTTTGTATCTGGTTTCTCATGTGGAATCATATTTTAATAGAAGGAATTCTTTTCCAAAAAAATAGAAGGAATTTTTTTTGTTGACCGAACCAGTAAGGAATTCAATCACTACTAATTTGTTTTTATTTATTTAAGCATTAATGACGATTATGTTTGATGTTATTTATTATAGGAACAAATAGTTTTTTTTTTTATCTATATAGATTTTTTTTTAATTGGTTTAGAACTTTTACATTTTGTATTTAAAAATCTTAATAAATTTAGAATTGTTACATGTCAATATTTTATCGATCTAATTAATTCGTGTCACGATTGTGTTAATGACTAACTTTGAAAATCAAATTTTATATAATAAAATTTATTCTCTTATGAAAAATCATACTCTACAGTGATAATACAAAAAGTTCTCTTTTTAGGCAGTGAGGTGTATTTTTCCCAATTTTATATATTACCATAATTTTATTATTTTAATTAAAAAAGGGTAAGAAAAAAATTAAGGAAAAATAATAAAAATCACCCTAAAGCTGAAATATTATCATTATCAAACATTCAGGCGCCGAGAGAGAACAATAAAGCACAAAGTGAAGAATTCAAAGTTCTTTGATTTTTTTTGGTGAAACTTATTAGGGTTTGTTAGTTAATGAGAGTAGCTTGATGGAGAAGGTAACGAGTGGTTTAGAGCTTGTTAATGTAAGCAAGCGTAACTTCCGAAAAACCCTAGAATCTATCCAAGAAAGTGCTCATTCGGTTCTTCTACTTACGATTCAATGGAAAGAGATCGAGTCTTATTTCGATTCCACAAGGAGCGTCCTCGACGAGCGAGCCAAGGAGCTTGATTTGATTGAGGAATCGATAAAGGTCCGAGCTTTGGAATTGGAGAAGAAGGAGAAGGAGGCTTTTTCGAAACAGAGCGGTTTGGAGAAGAAGGAGAAGGAGTTTGATTTGGAGAAGAAGGAGAAGGATTTTGATTTGGAGAAGAAGGAGAAGGAGCTTGATTTGCTTGAGGAATCGATAAAGGTCCGAGCTTTGGAACTGGAGAAGAAGGAGAAGGAGGTTTTTTCGAAACAGAGCGATTTGGAGAAGAAGGAGAAGGAGTTTGATTTGGAGAAGAAGGCTGAGGTTGAGAAGAAGAAGGGAGAGGTTGAGCAGTTGGAGAAGTTTACGACTAGAATTGAATCGGTGGAGAGGTTCTCTGATGAGAAGTTGATGGAACTCGATGTGAGAGCGAAAGAGCTTGAATTGAAGGAGAAGGAAGTAGAGGAACAGAGAGAACGAAGTATCGCCGGAGAAGATAAGTTTAGAGGTGAGTTTGAGCCACTGGTTTCGTTGTTGGCTAAGAACATGGGCTCAAGTGTGACAATGCCTACAAAGTGTTCGGCTTTATACCTGAATGACAATGCAAAAGAGTTTGCGGATGGTTTGGTTAAGAAAAACACAGCCTTGGCGAGAATGGTTCCGTATTTGGATCCGGCTAAGTTTGTTTTGGATGCTATAGATGGGACTTTTAAGGAATACTTGAATAAAGATTTAGGAGAAGCTGGTGATAGAGTTGATAGTGTAGTTAAGAGTTGCATTGATCTGTTAGATACGTTGATAAAGATGAATCTGAAAATGACAACGAAGGTGAAAGAGGAAGCGACTCAACTTGGGGTTGTCTGGATTGCCAAGGCTAAAACCAACCAGAACAATAACTCGATGGGTTTAGGTTGCTTGTTGTTTCTTGCTGCTTATAGTTTGGCCTCTCTGACTACTCGTGAGGATCTCTTTACACTTTTAGAGCGGTTCCTTTCGTATGATCAGGCCCCGAAACTGTTTCGGCTTCTGGGGTTAGAAAATAAAGTTTCTGGTAAGGCTTGCTTCTTGTTTTAGACTGATTAACAGTAGTTGTTGTCCAAAAGTCTGTAACTTCATGTGAATTTCCCTGCAGGTGCGGTTGAAACTCTGAAAAAAAGAGAAGATTATCTCACAACACTGAACTTTATCTGTGAATTTCGGTTATACAAGCTTTGTCCCGCAGGACGGCCAGGAGAACTTTTGCTTGATTTCTTGATTTCCTCAGATAAGGCTGCCCGAGTGATTGCTGGGACTGGAAATTCAATGGAGGCACAGGTAATGTAACCACTCTCTCTGTGCTCTATTCGATCTAGCTTATGACGTGTGTTCTATATATTCTGGCTCATGATGTGTTTTCTATACAATCTGGCTTATAATGTGTGTTCTATACAATCTGGCTTATGATGTGTTTTATATATAATCTGGCTTATGATCTGTGTTCATGTCTGATGTAAGTTAATTAAGCTTGTTGACTTGTGTAGAAAGCAAGAAGGGAGAAGAGAAGAGCTGATGCAGTCATGGCCCTTAAGTACATCAAAGAGGCGAAAGCCGAGTCCATGTTTCCTGCTAAAATTCTTAAAAAGCTGACTGTACTGAAGAATGATGAATCAGTTCAGAAAGCAATGGAACCAGTTCGTAAAAGTTATGAAAAAGGACAGAGTACAACCAAAGCTGTAGGGAAATCGGATGCTCAATCGATTAGTCCGCATGAACATAACAATGCAGCCAAACGTCAAAGATTAACTGAACCAATAGCTCCTCCTCAGAATTCAACAGGTATCTTCTTGATTCATGTATCAATCTTGCTCTTGAATTAAGAGCTCGACCTTACTTATCTATGCCATTTGTTTTCACTAACTTGCACTCACTTAACATGTGGGTTTTGAGTCATGAAATTTTCATAGAATTGCCTCTGTAAGCTCTTTTGAGTCATATATTCGATCAGAACATTGTTCTTTTGTTTGACATAAGTAATCAACCTTAAATTGACAGTTTTCTTATTCCTTTAGATCATCCAGTGAAGCGGGTCGAGGTTGTGTCCATGCCTTCTGGGAATCAGATTAAAGAATCCGGAGTAAATCATCAGCCAGACACCATAGCAACTCATCCATCAAGTACTGAAACCAAGCCCAACGTCCTCCCTAGTTTCATTACCGCAGACATGTTAAGGGAGCTAGTAAACAAGCAACCTCTAAACGAGAGTGAGGATCTCTCCAATGCTCTCAAATGCACACCAGATCCAGCAAAGATTTTTCTCGACACATCCATGGCTCTGTGTGCGACAAATGCAGAAGGGGGATACGAGTTCAAGCTTCTGGTTACTTCAGCTAGCTGCTCTGTATTGTTGAATCAGCTGAAGAAGCTCATGCCTCAAATTGGACATCCTGTGAAAGGCGATGCGAAAAAACTTGCTATTTACTGGAAAGATAAGATTTTGAAGAGCAAAAGGGATGAATTGGAAGTCATTTGTTTCCTACAGTTTCTGGCTATCTTTGGAATTGTGTCAGAGTTCAAGGCTAATGACCTTCTAGGTCTACTAGACAATTCTTATTGGAAAAGTGTATCTCCTGATCTTTGCCAGTTTCTCGCGTTGGACAACGCCATTCCAGGTGATTCCCTTTTCAATGCTCCCCCGCTATTGCAAACCGCTAGGCCTAAAGATTAAATTGATGAACTGGATGCCTTCTTTTGAAAATGTTTGAACTCTATGAACTTTTTTAATCGGTTTACATATGTCAGAGTACTGTAGAGTTCATTTGGCTTTGTTTCAACAGGTTTTATTCAAAATCTCATTAAAACTGGGCACCGTATCAAGGCAGTCGACTACATATACTCATTTGGTATGGTCCATAGATTCCAACCTGTTTCCGCTATTATAAATGATTCGTTGAGGATCACAAAGGAATCTGCAGAGAAGTCATATAGAGACGCCAAGAACGAATCTGCAACTCAGGTAAAATTTCAGCCGTTTATTTGTTCTTAACTTCTTTGTCACAATAAAAAATTGAAAAGAAGATTGATGAACACAAAACATGCATTATAGGTTGCAGCCATAGACAGACAGATCAGAACACTTAGAGCAGCCATTAGATGCATAACATGTCACAAACTCGAATCAGAGTTCCAGCTCGAGAACCTGGAGGAACAGATCAAGTCACTTCTGAAGCTTAGAAGAAACACAACTAATAACGGATCTGTATCCGGATCCCCATCCAAACCCGATTTGGCAATCCAACAATCCCAGACGGAAATACCACCAAACGTAACAGCAGAGGCTGCTTCGGGCACTCGCAACACACCTTTGGAACCTTCAATGCAAGCTGCTTCCTCCTGCGCGAGCAAACCGTCTCCGGCTAAGAAGAATAAGAGAGGCAAAAAACGCAGCCTGTCAGGAAACAATCAGAACTCAGGACATGTTGCTTCACACACAAGCAATCACTTTCCCAGCCATGACTATTCCTTGAATCAAAGACAAACTTGGCCGGTAGACAACTACGACAGAGGGTTCACGGGGATTCCTAACTCCGAATACCATTATAACCCGTGGAGACAACAACCAGAGGAACCCCAAGTTTACCAAGTTTATCAACCTTTGAATCCTTTCTATAGGAGATACTAGCCATTGCTTGCTTTTAGGTTCTTGGAGGATTGAAGTATCTTGCTTTTTTTTCCTTGGTTTCTTTTTGCTTTCTTTAATTTGGACAAAACAAAACCTTACTCTTCTAATCTAGGGTGCATCGTTTTGCTTGTGTATGTACTATTTAGGTCACAATGTGAAATTTGTTCTATATATATGTGGAAAACAAATAAATGGTACACATTGAGATTTTATAACTAATGGTAACGAAATAGTTCTTCTAGCTTAAATATCCATCGGCGTTGTGAAACAGTAAGAAATGGATTAGTAATCTCAAACCAAAGATCCACCGTCAACCTAGGATTTGAGCAAACCTCACGCCAAAGATGGTTAGAGAAAGAGAAGAACCATCTTAGAAGCCAGTTGGTTTCATAATGGAGGATGGTGTAGTGACGGCGCACAGAGAGATAGAGAGGGAAGAAGATAAGATGAAGAAGATATGTTCTTCATTAGATTTTGTCGAAATGGCTAAATGCCTTACAAATACTCAGCTGTACCGGCCGTAAACTCAAGAAACGACGTCGTTTTACTCAACTTCGATGTCCTATCATTGCCACGATATCGGCTGACTCATCGCCGTTAAGTGGATAACTAACACTGTTTCGGTATATGTTGATTTTGGCTGGTTTTATATATTTAGGATGGAAAATTTAAATTTTGTGTGAGTTTAAGTTACTATTTGCTGGGTATCGTAATTTGGGTATAAAAATACCGTCAACAAATAGTTTGCGTTAATTTTCGTTATTTTCCGTCTCATGACCAATACAAGAAATCTAATCTAATAATGGATATGAGATTGAGAGCATTTACTCAACTCATATCTACTAAAACGACACCGTCTCCTTCACAATTTTTTCTGTATTTCTACTAAACGACACCGTATCCTTCACAATTATTTTCTGTATTATCTACTAAACGACAACGTATCATTCACGATTCTTGTGTATTCAAAACACTAACCCTTCCCCTCGTATAACTCGATTCCGACATCAAACCAAACACAAAACACTCGATTCCACACGATTCCGCCATTGCTGGTCAAGGAATTGAGCTTTACATTGTCAGATTTCTCGAAGTGGGTTTCACATCTGACAGGTAAAGATTAAATCTTTTCCCGATTCTATTAAAGTCTCTCTCTGTTTGTGGAAATTTAAAACTTTATTATTAAAAAATAAAGAAAAAAAAAAACAAATACTGTAAGTAGAGAAATGAGATCGTTTCGAGCCTTTTCACTTTCACCTTTTTTTGAAACACTCAGCTCATGAACCCTAAAACGAGAGAGCAAATCTGACTAATCTTTGAATGGGTCTTACCTAATCCGACAGAACATTCTTGTGATTCGGTTTCGTCCTGTTTGAAGTTGATTCATCAAGGTCGTCGTTATAAAGCTTCGATTTTTTTATTCTTTTTTTGTTCTGTTTTTGTTCCTCGAGCTTCACTTCTAGGGTTTTAGTGTAGTTTCTATGAATCGATTAGGGTATTATTACTTTTCATTGGTGCTCCCTAAATTGTGTAACTTTGAGTATGATGACTATTTGCTAACGACAGCTATGGATTTTTGTGTGTTTCAGGATCATTTGATGTCTTTGTTGGTCTAATCTCTGAAATTGAGCTGATTGAAGATAGTTTCTTGGTTAAGAAATGGAATGCAATAAGGAAGAGGCCTCTAGGGCGAAAGAGTTAGCTGAGGATAAGATGAAGAATGGTGATTTCGTTGGGGCTCTTAAGCTTTTGTTGAAGGCTCAGTGTCTCTTCTCTGGTCTTGAGAGTTTACCACAAATGATAGCTGTTTGTGATGTTCATAAGTCTGCAGAGACGAAAATAAACGGTCTTGAGAATTGGTATGGTATTCTCCAAGTTATGCATTTTGCTGATGATGCTACGATCAAGAAGCAGGTCAGGAAGCTTGCCTTGCTTCTCCATCCTGATAAAAACCAGTTTCCTGGTGCAGAGGCTGCTTTCAAGTTGGTTTGGGATGCTAGTAGTTTTCTCGCTGACAAGGATAAACGGTCTCGGTATGATATCAGGCGCAGAATCTATTTACGGTTTGCTAGTAACAAGTCGACTGCAAACTCTGGTGTACAACGTCCAGCTGCAAACAGTGGTAATGATAGTGTTATGAGCAATGTTGCGTTTTGGACACGTTGTGAGCATTGTGGCTATAGGTATAAGTACTTGAAAAAGTATGTGAACACTGTTCTGCACTGTACCAGTTGTCAAAGAACTTACATGGCCTACGACACTGGATTTAATGCACCACCACCTAAACCAAGCACTGGTAAAAAAGAAGTTCGAAATCAAGGGCCAGGTAACACATCTGCTGAGGTCGAAAAGAAAGTCCAACCAGGAAGTGTAGCAGCTGAGGTCGAGAAGAAAGAATCTTTCAATGAGAAATTCAACAACAAGAATGGAGGAGGTGAGAGCAAAGAAACTGAAGTAAAAAAATCCAGAACAGAGGCTGAATCCATGAAGAATTATGCTGTATCAAGTAATGAGGGAAAGATGAAGAGTGCAGATAAATTGCACAAGCCACAACCTGAGGTTACAGAACCTGAGAGAGGTGCATCAAAATCTGTACCTGATAAGTCAGTTTCAAGGAGTGATAAAGCACCATCTATGAGCAAGGACAAGAACAAGAGAAAAAAATGTGTGAAGGACCCCATTGAGATTATTAATGTTGATGCCTCTGATATTATTAAGGATAAAGCGGATTCAAAAGATAATATTAAGAGGAAATCTCCAAGGAGAAGCCAACAGAGTTCTCACGCAGTGGAGGTAGGCAGTGATGATTTCCTAAGCCCTCCAAAAAAAAGGTCAAAGTCAAACAGTGGATTAAAATCTGAGCAAACTACAAAGAAAGGATTTGGAGGTGTTGGATCATCTAAACGTCTTGATTCTGGTGGTTCATGTGCCCCTTCATGTGTGTTAGGAAAAGCTAAGAAAAATGTGGATTCTGGATATCCTGAAATCTCATCAACCAAAGGCAAAGATCGTGACGGATGTGAAGCAAATGGAGAAAGGGTGGTTATGGCTGGAAAGATGGACAGTAACCACAATGTGAATGAAATGCTTATTACAGAGGATTCACCTGATCCAGAGTTCAGTAATTTTGAACTGACAACAAACTGTTTTGCTGTCAACCAGGTGTGGTCTATATATGATTCGATTGACGGTATGCCTCGGCTGTATGCTCGGATAAAGAAAGTGTTGGATTCTGAGTTCAAGATGTGGATTACGTGGATTGACCCACTACATGATGTTAAAGGTTATTCTATTCCCATTGCTTGTGGGATCTTTCGGGATGGTGATACAGACGAAGAAAACGACCACTTAAAATTTTGTTGTCAGATGTTTCACTTAACTCGCAACAATAGCACCGTCATATATCCAAGAAAGGGAGAAATTTGGGCAGTTTTTAGAGGCTGGGATATCAGTTGGAGTGCTACCTCAGAAAATCATAAACAGCCTTATGAATATGACTTTGTTGAGATTCTGTCTAACTTTAAAGATGATGTTGGCCTTGGAGTGGCCTATCTGGGAAAAGTGGAAGGGTTTGTCTCCCTCTTTCACCAAGCTGCACAAAATGGAATTCTCCAAATTCAAATTCCGCCGAGCGAGATGCTTAGGTTTTCGCATAAAGTCCCGGCATTCAAAATGACTGGAAAGGAGAGAGAAGGTGTTCCTCCTGGGTGCTTCGAATTAGATACTGCTGCTTTACCAAAACAATTGTTTGAGGTTGATAATTCAAAAGCTGATGTTGTGTTGAATAGAGAAAGGCCGGATGGTAAAACTATTGGTCCTTTTCCTGAAGCTTCCAAGGTTAAAATGCAGGCAAATACTACTCCAGAGAGCAGTCCATTGGAAAAGAAACGACCAAAAGTCAATGACAATCATGGTTCATTCTCCAATGAATCTGATGGTAGACGCACTAATCATGAAATAAACTCAGTGAAGAAGTCCAGAAAGAGTGTCAAAGCAGTAGATGGCTTGAAACTGCGAAAATCTCCTCGTCTATTGAGTCAAACAAAAAATCAAGTAACTTCACGGTCAGGCCTAGAATTAGCTGAGAAGATGACTACCCCAAAGAAATCTGAGAAGACTACCACAATGGATTCCTCAAGAACGAGAAAATCACCTCGGGATATATACAAACTGACAGGGAACCTAAAGAAACATGGGAGAAATGATGATTCATTGTCTGAGTCCAAGGGTAATGGTTTACTGACTCAGTTAAATGGTAGTGCAAAAGGCCCAGAACCAGTGACTCATGTGCCATCCAAACCCGAGGAAGAAAACCATTTTGACTTCGAGAGCCAGAGATCTTGGGACAAATTTCAGATTGATCAAGTATGGGCCATTTATAGCAATGACAAAGGGATTCCCAGAAAGTATGCTCAGATCAAGAAAATCGACACTATCCCTGAATTCAAGTTACATGTAGCTCCTCTAGAGCTGTATCGCCCTCCAACACACATGCCACGACCACTGTGCTGTGGCCGCTTCAAATTGAAAACCGGTAAAGCAGAAGTCCTCTTACCTAGCAGCTTCTCACATCAGGTTCAAGCTGTGAAGAGTAAAAAGAGCAGATTCGAAGTATACCCAGGAAAGGGTGAGATATGGGCTCTGTACAAGAACTGGAACACCACAGATTACGCTGAGACTGAAGAGCTTGAGATTGTTGAAGTAGTTGAAACCGACGAGCAGAGGATACAAGTGGTGCCTTTGCAGTCAAAGGAGTTTAACAACAAGCCTCTCTACGAAAGAACTCAACATTCAAATGCCAGTTCTGTAGACATTTCAAAGACCGAAGTGTATCGATTCTCGCATCAGATTCCTGCGGTAAGGCACGAGAGAAGAGTGTCTCGGTTCGGAAATGGTGAATACTGGGAGCTTGACGTTAAAGCAGTTAGGGGTCTCAACTCAGAGAACACATAGGCCTCTCTGTCTTTTGTGTAGTCGCACATATATTTATCTAGTTGGGACATAATTGGGGAAATGTGACACTAATAAGTTGGAATTTATGTATTTAATTTAACGTTTAAGTGTTTAGGACGATCAAACTATACCAATCAAGAGAATAATGAACCGACAAAGACCAAAATTAGTGTAATCAAGCGACATAAACCGGAAATTTAATTGATTTTGATTGTTTACATCCCAAACCAGATTAAACCGGATAATCGAAGGTCTAAGTTGTAGATACGGCGACGGCGAAGTTGTGGCCGGAGAAATTTGCGAAGAAGAAGCAATGAAGAGTGACTTCCTCACTTCCACAACGAGCTTCAATTTTTCAATATTTATTCCTAAAATACCCTCAAAGAAGTCAAAAATATCAATAACGTCATCTTCGTCACCCGGAGTCCGACCCGACCCGTGGTCACTCAGCGACGGTAACCCGGAAAAACCTAAACCGAGATACGAGAGGCCGAAACATCCGTTATCAGACGACGACGCTCGACGAATCATAAAGAAGAAAGCACAGTATCTAAGCACGTTGAGAAGGAACCAAGGCTCACACGCGATGACTCCGAAATGGATTAAGCGAACTCCTGAGCAAATGGTTCAGTATTTGGAAGATGATCGGAATGGTCAGATGTACGGGAAACATGTGGTGGCTGCGATTAAGACGGTGAGAGGCTTGTCACAGAGGAGACAAGGTAGTGATGATATGAGAATTGTGATGAGTAGCTTTGTAACGAAGCTGAGTTTTAGAGATATGTGTGTTGTATTGAAAGAACAAAGAGGGTGGAGACAAGTTCGTGACTTCTTCTCTTGGATGAAATTGCAGGTTTGATTCTGTTCTAAAGTTTTGATTTTTTTTTTTTAGGGTTTTGTAAGATTTGGTTTAATGAAGTTTTGGTGATAGATTCTTGTGTTGAACAGTTGAGTTACCGTCCGAGTGTAGTTGTCTATACGATTGTTCTTCGTTTGTATGGACAAGTCGGGAAGATTAAGATGGCTGAAGAAACTTTTTTGGAAATGCTTGAAGTTGGATGTGAACCAGATGCAGTAGCTTGTGGTACAATGTTGTGTACATATGCTAGATGGGGACGTCATAACGCTATGTTGACGTTTTACAAAGCTGTTCAAGAAAGGCAGATCATTTTATCTACTTCTGTGTATAATTTCATGCTGTCGTCTCTTCAGAAGAGATCACTTCATGAGAAAGTGATAGATTTATGGTTAGAAATGGTTGAGGAAGGTGTGGTACCGACTGAATTCACGTATACGTTAGTTGTGAGCTCATATGCTAAACAAGGTTATAAAGAGGAGGCGTTAAATGCTTTTGGTGAGATGAAGAGCTTGGGGTTTGTCCCAGAGGAAGTAACTTACAGCTCGGTTATTGGTTTAGGTGTGAAGGCTGGAGATTGGGATCAGGCGGTTAGGTTGTATGAGGATATGAGATTTCAAGGGATCGTTCCGAGCAACTATACTTGTGCTTCTATGTTAAGTTTATATTACAAAACTGAGAATTACCCGAAAGCACTTTCTCTCTTTGCAGACATGGAAAGATTTAAAATTCCAGCTGATGAGGTCATCCGTGGGTTGATCATCAGAATATATGGGAAGCTTGGACTTTTCCATGATGCACAAAGTATATTTGAGGAGACTGAACGTCTGAATCTACTGGCTGATGAGAAAACATATTTGGCAATGTCTCAAGTTCATTTGAATTCGGGAAATGTTGTCAAAGCATTAGATGTAATTGGAAAGATGAAGACCAAAGATATACCTTTTTCTAGATTTGCCTATATTGTCATGTTACAGTGTTATGCTAAAGTACAGAATGTTGACTGTGCTGAGGAAGCATTTCGAGCTTTATCAAAGACTGGACTTCCAGATGCCAGTTCTTGTAACGATATGCTAAATTTGTATACCAGGCTCAATTTAGGAGAGAAAGTTAAGGGTTTTATCAAGCAGATAATTGCTGATCAAGTACACTTTGATATAGAGCTATACAAGACGGCTATGAGAATCTATTGCAAGGAGGGAATGGTAGCAGAAGCTCAAGAGCTGGTAGAGAAAATTCGTAGAGAGGCAGGGTTTAAGGATAACAGATTTGTACAAACACTTGCAGAGGCTATGCATATCGATAAAAACAAGCAGGATACACATGAAGCAGTTATAAACGTTAGTCGACTTGATGTCACGGCTCTTGGAATGCTGCTCAATTTGCGACTAAAAGAGGGAAATTTGAATGAGACTGAAGCAATATTGAAATTAATGTTCATGACTGATCTTAGTTCATCAGCAGTAAATCGAGTCATAAGTAGCTTTGTGAGAGAAGGTAGAAAGTTTAATCTTGTTCTGTGTTCTTTCCTGTTTGTGACCAAGCTTTGAATATGTTGTTGAAGATTTAAGTTCATTTTTTATGCAGGTGATGTATCTAAAGCAGAGATTCTTGCCGATTTAATTATCAGAGTAGGGCTCAAGATAGAGGAGGAAACAATCGCTACTTTGATTGCGGTATATGGGAGGCAACATAAGCTTAAAGAGGCGAAACGGCTTTACCTTGCAGCAGGAGAATCTAAAACTCTTGGGAAATCTATTATCAGCTCAATGATCGATGCTTATGTTAGATGTGGCTGGTTGGAAGATGCATATGGACTTTTCATGGAATCAGCAGAAAAGGGCTGTGACCCGGGTGCTGTTACAATCAGCATACTTGTGAATGCTCTAACAAATCGAGGTATGTCAAATGGAAAATTGCACCTTCCCAAAGAACTTCAGAGAATTTCAGGTCCCCAACTGTGATAATTTAATCTTCGTATGGAACATAAAAGAAATTTGAGCTGAATGACTTTGAAATTGAGAATTGATATATAACTGTTACATTTTAACCAACTACTTGCCGACTTTAGTTATATTAAACGTTTTATGTTTGTATTAATCACAATGTTAATCCATTTTATTCATAGGGAAACACCGAGAAGCAGAACATATATCACAGACGTGCCTTGAAAAATATATGGAGCTTGACACAGTGGGCTATAATACTCTTATCAAGGCAATGCTAGAAGCAGGTAGATTAGAACATATCATTTATTAATTCCAGTTGAGGTTTATGGTGCAGGAAACCTACACTCAAACCTCTGTTGTCACAGGTAAACTTCAATGTGCATTGGACATTTATGAGCAGATGCGTAGCTCAGGTGTTCCTTGTTCGATTCAGACCTACAACACAATGATCAGGTAACTGCATTAAATCTGGTTCCTTAATGTTTTAGACTGAAGTTGGTCATCATCTAATATTCCAGCCATCTTGGTGGGTTTTACAGCGTGTATGGGCGGGGTCTGCAGCTGGACAAAGCAATTGAGATTTTTAGTGATGCTCGTGGATCGGGATTATATCTGGACGAGAAAATATACACAAATATGATCATGCATTATGGAAAGGCTGGTATGTATTTAATGGAGAGAATTATATCTATGTGTTGTATATGATATAGATCACAATTTCTGGCAGACCTGGAACTTTGTGTAGCATTGATCGGTCTTGATTCTGGTTAGTTACAGTAACAAATGAAAATTTTCTCTTTCCAGGAAAGATGAATGAAGCATTGGCATTGTTTACTGAAATGCAGAAGAAAGGGATTAAACCTGGAATGGTAGGTTTTATCAAGCCAAATTGTTTGTAATGTCTATTTAGTGGCTTAAGTTTAAGTAACATTATGAGATATTTCTTAAAATCCTACAATGGATAGTATTGCTAATGCTGGGGAGAATCATTGCAGCCTAGTTACAACATGATGGTCAAAACATGTGCAACCAGTAGACTCCATCGCAAGGTTGATGAACTTCTTCAAGCAATGGAAAGAAGTGGTCGATGTACCAACCCATCATCCACATACCTCACTTTAGTTCAAGCCTATGCCGAGAGTTCACAGTACGCAGAAGCAGAGAAGACGATAACTCTCATGCAAGAGAAAGGCATCCCGCTATCTCACAGCCATTTCAGTTCATTGCTCTCTGCTTTCGCCAAAGCTGGGATGATGGATGAGGCTGAAAGAATATACCATAAGATGTCTAAAGCTGGTATAACTCCAGATAGTGCTTGCAAGCGCATGATCCTAAAGGGATACATGAGCTATGGTAACGCGGAGAAAGGGATATTGTTCTATGAGAAAATGATAAGAAACTCTGTGGAAGATGACAGATTTGTTAGCAGTGTAGTTAAAGATCTGTATAAAGCTGTTGGTAAAGAACAAGATGTATAAAAGAAGATATTTGTAGACATACCAATTCAATATTTAGTCAGATGAGAAAAAAAAAAAAAAGAAGAAAAATCTTGTTTTTGTCTGGTTTTTTCAATGGACGTTGTGGATAAAACGGATTATTTCGTCAGTGGTTTTAAACTTTAACGATCCGTAATGAATATCTTATACTATAACTTAGCTATACAATTCTACTTTTAGGACAAACAACGTTTCGTTTTGGTAGGCATAAGCAAAATGTAACTGTAATCATTTTTAGCCCGTAACCATACCGTTTCTCAACCGTAATCATGTAAAAAACGGTTAAAAATTGTTACGGTTACTGTAAAAGTAAATCAGACTTGGTTATAGAAAAAATATTAACCGTAACCGTTATTAACCATACGGTTAACCGTATAATTAAACGTACGGTTAAACTTTTAAAATCCATTATTTCATTAAAATAATTTTTAATGGTTTAATGTGTCAACGATTAAATCTAGTCCAGTCCACTACTCATTTCCATTAATCAAATTAAAAATAATTTCATTTAATTATTTTTAAAATTATGATAATTAATTTAATTATTTATAGGTTTGTTTGATTAAACAAAACTAATTTGTTTAACTAATTTACTATAAATATCTGAATAATATAATTACATATTATTTTTGTGCTGTTAAATTTTATGGTAAAAAGCTATAAAATTTTGTCTATATCATAATCATCAATAATCTTATTCGTAACCGTTTTGTTAAAAAATATATATAACTATAACCGTCGGTTAATAAAAACCGTTATAACCGTAACCGTGGTCATGCGTAGTTTATCCCAATTGCCAAAACCATTCGAACCCAAAATATCTCAAACACAAGCGAATACAAACAAACCAACGCAGGAGTCGAAAAACAAAAACTCAAAGATAAACTCGAAAAACCAAAAGGGGAAAAAACAAAAATCTCATTTCTGTGTTATAGATTCTTCTTCCACAGATCAAACCATGGAAGCTTCAGCTCTAAGCTCTGCAGCAACAAGCATCTCGTCCTCATCTTCACCTCTCTCCATCTTCTCTCCGAAGAAGAGAACAGACTCATCATCATCTCCCAGAATCGTCCGTCTCTCCAAGAGTATAAATTTCAATTTCTCCCCGAGATCGTAATTTTCGTTTTCGAATCGTTCTCTCAAATCCTTGTTTTTGTTTGTTTTGATCACAGAGAAAGAAGACAACGACTATGATCCGCAACAATCTGAATCGAACTCATCATCAAGCCTCGTTCCTCTTTTCCAAAATCGAACTCTCTCCAATGTATAAAAAAATCTCGATCTCTCTTGTAATTTCTCGTTTTTGTGGAATTCGAATCGTTTCGTTTATTAGGTTTTGATTGATATGTGATTTATAGGATGAAGCAATGGGATTGGTGTTGAGTGCAGCCTCTGTTAAAGGCTGGACAACAGGTTCAGGTATGGAAGGACCATCTCTACCAGCTAAACCCGATGGTACAGAGAGGGTTTCGACGTTTCCATGGTCACTATTCACGAAATCGCCTCGTAGGCGAATGCGTGTTGCCTTCACTTGTAATGTTTGTGGTCAGAGAACTACAAGAGCTATTAACCCACATGCTTATACTGATGGCACTGTCTTTGTGCAGTGTTGTGGATGCAATGTGTTTCATAAGCTTGTTGATAATCTCAACTTGTTTCATGAGGTTAAGTATTATGTGAGCAGGTCGAGTTTTAACTATAGAGATGCTAAGTGGGATGTTACCGGGTTGAATCTTTTCGTTGATGAGGATGATGATGGTGGTAATGATGGTGGTGATATCAAAGACCAGTTTCCTCTGTAAAGAGGTTTGGAGTTTGGACTAAGTTATTGTTAATAACCTTCTGTACAATCTTGTGATTATCTGGTGTTTTATATATCTGTATATAGCTACTTTATGGTACCATCTTAGTATGAATAACATTTGGGAATAATAAATTGGTCATGTTCTGAAATTATCTTGGAGTTGGTAGATTTGGATCTGAGACTGCTTCCTTGTTATTTGGATTTGGAATGTACCTCTTTGATGTTAAGTGTCAAACACTGTATTGAAGTGATTATAGGATACTGTTTTTAGCTAGAGAAAGTAGTTGGGATCTTTAGTAAAGCTTGCAGATTTGTGGAAACTATCGTTGCGTTTTTGTTTTGGTCTGAGGCGTAGATAGAGAGGGATTCTAAGTTTTGCATTTTGACTATATGCAAAACTGGAATGTGTTGATGTTTTTAGTGTGGTCTAGACATCCGTATCTCGGGTTTAGGATGACACGGCTCTTGGAGATTAATGCGCAGAAGTTTTCGTGCAACTTGGGATTTAAGTTATTGCTTGTGACCTCTTCCCAGAGTTTGGGTTTGGAAAACAGTGGGTGGATAGATATTGGTACAAGTTACAACTCAAGCTTTCATTAGGTTTATGTTCAGGTACGGCAAGTTACCATTTTGGGGGATACAGACATGGAGACATGCTATGATACTTACTGGTTAAACAGTCTACAATGCAAAGTTAGTTAAACACCTAGCACGATTAAACCCAATGGGTCATTGTTTCTTACAAACAATGAAGGAAATGCATACAAAATTACAAAGCCCCATTTAAAACCAAGATGACGTCTGTCCTTAGTTCCTCATTCAATTTTAGTTAAGCATCCTAATTTGAAGACAGTTTTAAAAAGACTGGTCAAGTTAAGCTTATAAACAAAGTGTAAAACATGTGAGGTCACAAAAACACAAGACAAGAGGGAAATGATTATACAGGAACCGAGTATGATGGACGAAGATTAAAAGCAAACTGTTCCTACTCAAGTTGTTATCTTCTCTTTGGCAGAGCAAACAAGTTAGGATTGGGCTTTATATCTAAATACGTGGGCCTTGGCTTATATATGTCCTAATTAAGTCATTTCATGTGCTCTGCAAAAGTCCCACACCGCTCATCTATGAACAAAACCTGTTATATATAAAACCCGGAGAAAACAATGATGGTCACGACCTTACTTGAACAGGATCTGTTCTATAGGCTCGTACCTCTGTATCCTTGATTTCTAAGGAGACAGGCCCTAAACCCTGGTTGATGAACCATGACTGTGCGATCGGAGCGTGATTAACGGCCACGATCATCCTTGGATGTATCCGGTGCTGTAGAGGATCGTTACTCGGCTCGGTTCTACCTTGCCGGGGTGGTTGCACGGCGGTCTGACAGGTTCCTTTTTTTTTTCCTCTTTTGCCAAAGGTGACTTCTATGATTTCAGGTATCTTCAGCCGCAAGAAACCATTTGCTGGTGAAAACAAAGAACAGAGAGATGGTTCTGCAGATGTTACTAAAGCTGATGATGAGACCTTTTGTATTAAAAACAAGCAAAAACCAATTCAGAAGAAGGAGAGTCTTTGGGAAATCACAAGAATTCGAAGCTTAAGTAGACGAAAATTGATGAAGACTAGAAGAAAAAGGAGACGAATTAGTGTGAGCATAGGAGAAGAGGAGCTGTGTAAGAAGAGAATACTAATGGGTGAAAGATGCAAACCCATAAACAAGTCCGGTTTTTTGCAGTACGGTGGTGACGGTATCCTCTTACCCGAGCCATGACCTGTTCATGTAGAAGTGTCAGTGGTAGTGTAGTTTCAATTAGAAATTTGCAGAGAGTTTATGCAAATTTAATTCATGTAAAATATCAAAGAGAAGTTTATATATTTTTTTGCCATATGAACATATACCACTCTGTATTAACTATACAAAATTCATAAAAATATGAATCAGGAAAAAGATTGCGTCTGTATTAAACTGTTAATGGGTTTACTCCTTGTTAGTCTTCACAGTTTCAAGAATACGATTCCAATTAGAAAATGGCCTTAGAGCTACCTTTGGAACAGATTTCTTGACAGTCCCTGGTACTCCAAAAACATTCCAAAGCCTAAGAGTCTCGTCTGCTGCTGCTGAAGCCACTGTAGAACCATCCGGACTCTGTGCCATATACAGAACTCGTGACGTATGACCAGTGAGTTCAGCCATTTTCACCATGGATGGGTACTTCCAAAGCGTAAGCTGGTTCTGTGTAAACCCATGTGAGCTAAGCAACTCTCTTTCATTTTTACTCCATATCAAAGAACAAACTTGGGAGCCGGTGCCTACTGAATTCAAACAAGCACCAGTGTGAGTGTTCCAGAACTTAATGGTCATATCTCCTACACCACCACCCGTTGCAAGCAAACTCGATTGGAAAGGGCACCACGCAAGAGCTTTCACAGCAGATGTGTGTTCCTCAAACCTATGCAGCCATTGTCTAGTTGAGTTTGACGAGGCCACAGAACGATCCCATACATGTACCACATTGTCGTTACCACCACTTGCTAGTTGCTGTCCTGATCCTGACCACTTAAGACCACAAACATCTTGCGTGTGACCCACGTAAGTTGCCACAATGGATGATCTGATCCGCACATCATTGTTGATGACCCTTCCATCCATACCTCCAGTAGTTAGAATGTGATTGTTCCATGCCAATGATCCTACTCCTGACAAGTGACCACCTTCTTAGACCCACTTGTCCACTTTGATCAGTTTGAGAGTTTGAATCAGACACCGTCATCTTTTGTAGATCCGATGATGTTATTAAATTAGGTCTTCTTCTTCCAAAATCTGATTTCTTTGACTAGGTCAACGTTTTATTATTTTTCTATTATGTATAACTTCTGAAATCAGATTATAAGTTTAACTATGTCAGTCTCTTTATGATCCTTTGAATTGTATGTTGTCCAAAGTATGTATCATGTATGTATTTTTTTCAAGTTTTCTGAAACAGTCTTGGCTTCTTCTATTTTTGTCTGAGTTGAGTTTGGAGAACACTCTTGGACACTGAATGCTAAATGTTCATAATTGATGCAGACAAGACAACTAATTGAGTAAATAAACTTGTTTCTATAAAATCTTCAGTTCAATTTTACGAATGGATGTAATAGAGTTACGTGATGAACTCGGAAAATGAAGTGTAAGAGAAGAGGATATGATAAACAAGTTACGTGACACTTACGTCAGATGCTTTGGTTTCAACTTCCGACATAAGATATTGTTAGAACTAGTGTTTTGTCCAAGAGGTGAAAAACGAAAGCAATGATGTCACAACCTTACTTGAACATCATCTGTTGTATTGGTCACGACTTCTGTACCGGTGAAAACGATCAGTATTCCTCCAAGAAATTTCAGCTAGCACCACAATTACACACATTTCGGATCTAGATCTCGATCTCAGTCCACCTAAATTGAAAGTTAAAGTTCAGTTTTCTTGTAGTTGGAAAGTTCGAAACCTCAGTCCCCATTTCGAAACCTACAATACCATAATCGTTGGTTATCACTGGTTTACTATTCCGAAACCATCATTAGTCTATATATAGATTTCTTCCCACGTTCAAGAAGTATGAGCCTCTCTATTCTTGATGTGTGTATTGAGTGACATATCTCAATATTTGAGTAACTCATATTAACATTTATCAGTTATAAAAGTAAAATTATCATTAACCAAAATGTGTATCATACATTTTCTATTTATATATATGTACATGTGAATCAAGAAAAGATTAAGCTAAAGGAGACTATATCATATTCTATTATACATATAATTAATGTTAATAACTCATGAGCGTGTTTCAAATTTGATTTGTTAGAAAATGTTAAGCAAAAGGAACCAAAAAACAAAGACATTTGCTTAATATTTAGAATATACAATCACAAATACTTGTATTCATAATGTATACATCAAGCTCATTGAATCAGAACATAATATAGGGGTAGGTTGAAAATAATGATTATAACCAATAAAATATCAATTCAGATCATTTAGTTCTAGATGAATTATAAAGATCAAAATGAAAATAAAGAATGAATGATGGTATAATAATACTTTTGACATGTTTTATATATATTTGACTTTGACTAGTGTTGTTATAGAATATGGAGTATTTTATTTATTATAAATTTATAATATGTAGCTGTAACACTGCAAATGAAAATTGTTAAAATTAATAAGGATATAACAAATAGTTAGTTTTCAAAAGAATTTAAGTAAATATTATTGTTACAAAATTAAAATACATTGAGTTAATTGTTTATGATCCTAGTCTTTAACTTATAGAGACATATATTTTTGACACAAACTAAATAGTTAACGACATAAAGAAATGATATTTTACTCTGCCTACGACACCACAATTTATAATTATTTTGATGGTATACTCATGGGCTTGGTTAATAGATGATGTACAAATAAATATAAAGTTAAATATCTAACAACATTTTTTAATTTAAATAATTGAACAGACACATATTTTAGCTCCACCTTTACCCCTAATTTATAACTATTACTTAGCAAATTTATAAATTAAATACTTTTTTTCTCTATTATTTTCGAATTCAAAATGATGTAGTTAACACACTTTATAGATTATATACATATGTGTATAATTTATATAATGGCATGTTTGTACAAATATATTTAATGTAGTATATGCATGTGTGTTTGTGGATATATATATTCATCATAAAGTTATTAACCCATTGATACAATATGGTACCAATTAAACATGGAGATTCGGCTATTTGAAAAAAAATTGTTTTAATTTTTAAATTGTGTTAAGAACATATGATAAAATCAAACAAAACCACTAAAATATTTGAAATACAATAAAACTAAAAAAAATGTATATATTTTATTATAGACAAGACTATATAAAATTGCTCATATATAGCACGAATTCTTACATAATGATTTCTTAAATTTTGCTTTGTTCCGAGGTTAAATATGTTCAGCAGCTTCCTATAATAATATATTAAAATCTTTGACATAAGATCGTTTTTGTAACTCTTTAAAGGCTCTTTTAATGACAATGACATGCATATAAGATTATGTATATAATCAAAACTAAATATAATGTCCAAAATATACTTCATGGTCCATGGCTCAGAATAATCAACCAATTCTTCAAATCAATAGTTCACTAGACTTTCTCGTCACTGTTCATAAATTTTATACTCTCTAAGAATTCTCGGTAGATACCAAATCATATTACCATATTTTAGAATAGTTATGTTCCGACTAAATCTCAGACATTCTGTGGTCTTCAAAACTTTTTCCCCTTTATCTTTGCTACATCTATGAAGTCTTAATCTTTGTTGGACAATATGCAACTTTTACTTTTCTACTATGTATAAGGGGATAAGATCATATACTTGTATTTGTATTAGGATATTGAATCAGGACCTTGAGTTACAAGCGCCTATGTAAGTTTTGTGAAAAAATGTCTTTAGCATGTGCATTGAAAATTTTGTATGGTAAAATGAATAATAAATATTTTTGACGTGTTATCCAGTAAAAATTTCATATGGTTAAACAAAAAAAATAAATACGTTTAATGATAATTATTAAATTATTCTCCTTGATATAAACTGTGTTTATAATGATATACATCTAACAAATTACAAAAAAAAATATCAGTGTTAATTAGTGATGACCATGTTTAATGGTGGGCTCTTAACCTTAAGATTTTGTTAAGAAAAGCTCTTAGGTTGGCATGCCCGCGTCCGCCTAGAGACCAACCCATGATAACCGCTTTTTATTTTATTGTCTTAAATTTTAAATTATTATTAAGGAACAAAAACTATTTCAAAATAAAATTCAAACTGAGAAGTAAATAAACCACTTAATTTTCAATGTTTTCAAAATTATCTATAAAAAATTGTATCTTATGTTAACCTGCACATAAAACCAATTGATGAGTAAATAAACCACTTAATTAGCATTAATACAATATTAAGGAATGGTTAGACTGCATGGGTTGACCACACAAATTTTTTAAATCTCATGATAATCAGATTTCACAACAGTAGCATATACAAATTTTTTTACAAAATCATGAATGTAAAAATGAAAATTTTCATACAGTAAAAAAAAATTAATATCAAGTGATAAGTTATCTACGGAGTAATTTAAATTATGAAACCAAGCCAATGTGCGAAAAATTTATAGGTTGACTTGTGATTTATAAGATAATCAAGGATTACTAGTAAACACGTGTTAGTTATATGATGTTACCCTTTATTAATGTATAAAAAATGCTTCTTTAATATATGAATCTAATCCAAAAATACAAGAGAAGACATTGGATTTCTAGATATCAGATGGATCAATAGAATCTTCAATAATTTGGATACAAGATCCAACAGATTCACCCTTGGACATAGCCTGCGCGAGCTTGGTTCGAGCTATCTCATGTCGCCGTAGTAGCAGTATGGTATTAAGGACTGACCACCTCACCTGAGAGTCTGCTTTCTTTTGTGTGAACCCCAAACTCTTCACCAAACCATCTAACTGTTCCATAAACACCACAAAACATAGTTAAAACGTCTCATTGGGCTGTGTAGTTTCTGAGTATATTTACTTAACTAGAAGATAAGGGAAGGGACCTTGCTGATATCGTCAAGGCCACCTTCAGCATAACCATACAGGAGATATTCAGTTGCTACACCAGCAAGAGCAATGCATGAGAATCTGTTCAGCATCTGGTTTTGGAATAGCAAACACTTTAGTTTTAGTTTAGGCTAAGGAGGTTGAAACTGTTTTACAAGAACTTTTCTATGAGAAGTAAGAGAAAACATACGGTAGCCGAGACTTTTCCAGAATTAACCTGCGGATTTAGGTTGGCGAAAAGTGTTAAAAGACTTGGATTTGAATGAGTTACTGTTTCTTTTAAGGGATGTGAAAGAGGGAAAGATATGAGGTTTATGTACTTCTTCAAGGAACTCATAATCCACAAAGGCTGAGCCAGCTTGAATGTTGAGAGATCCTTCTTTCTGTAAAGCTTCGAGGCTTGAGAGTGAGTATCCGCGTGGTAGAATCCCGACCAAGTAGGCCACCAAGAAATGACCTGCTTCGTGCTGCGTTATAGAGGATCCTTAGTTCGCGATAAGTTCAATAAAGATGATAAGTTTAAAATGTTCACATTTAGTTCTGATAAAACAGATTTGTATCAGAGTGAGTAATCGTTGGGCCTCAAGCTTACCTGAACAACTCTGTTGTGGTATCGTTGACTGAATGTATGACCGACTGTATCAAGAACCAAACTCCCAATTCCACCATTATATGAGACCTATAACAACACAATTGCATCGTTAAGAGACTATCTTTGTGTGTGTGGTTTTTAATATCAAGTCATCTTTTGAGTTACCAAGTCCAATGTCCACAGGAACATAAACCCAAGAGTTAGATAAAAAAGCTGTTGAGAACTCAAGTCAAAGGCTTGCCAAGCAACTATTCCCCCTGAGACACCAGCGATCTGAAGGTTTCTTTCGATAGAGCCAAGCGTTGTATCTGTTGGCGAGAGAAGTGAAGCTGCGTTAATACCATTCAGTTTCAGTTCTTCTAATGTGTAGAGTCTCTGCGGCACCTAGATAAAACACAGGCAAAGAAGGAAAAAAAGACAAAAGATGAGATCACTGATTACTTGATCACAGTTTTAGAAGAAGCTTCAGAAATTTATATGATACATTTCAACAGTTCAAGGACACCAAGATCTAAGCAAAACGTTATCAAGGATTTGATGATTTTGACTCAAAAGCCAGACTTTAGATCAATCAAATTCTATCAAAGTTCATGAAACATAGCCATTAAATATACACTCCAAGGAACCAAGTTTTAAGCTAAACCTATCAAAGCATAATCTTGATGATTACAATTTACGAACAAAAAAAACATAGACCAATCTTTCCCATCAAAGATCCATGAGAAAGAGATTCACATTGACATTATGATATACCTTCCACGGGACAATGTTTTAAACTTAACATAAACCTTTGATGATAATGATACAAAAGCATAAACCTTCAATGATACATAGATGATAGATCAATCAGTTCCATCAAAGATACAGAGAAGGAGATTCACATTGACATTATGATATACCTTCCACGGGACAATGTTTTAAACTGAATTTATCAAAGTATCAAACTTTGATGCTAAAGACACAAAAGCTTAAACATTGACCAATCAGTTCCATCAAATATACGGGGAAGGAGATTCACATTGACATTATGATACATTCCAAGGGACCAAATTTTAAGCTAAACTTATCAAAGTATCAAACTTTGATGCTAAAGACACAAAAGCTTAAACATTGACCAACCAGTTCCATCAAAGATACAGAGAGGAAGAGTCACAATGACATGATGACGATTACATACACAGATTGCATCTGAAACCAAAACTCTTTCTGACATGAAACAATGTTTGAACAAGACAACACAGACCTGCCTCGCAGCACCAAAACATCGAAGCCCATTTGGTTTTCCTTGGAGATCCTTGACAAGGGACAGAGCAGCTCTTTCGTCTCCACTAGACAACTTAGAATCAACTAGTTCAAGCGCTTGTCTTCTTGTGGACACCCCTGTTTCAGATGAACAAACTATGCATCTGTAACTGTAATAACTACGGAAGACAAAAGACTTTTGTGGGTTTGAAAATGGAGATACTCGTCCCACACTAGTATGTAACAACATAACCATTCAGCAATAACAGATTCTTTGTGAAAACTAAGTCTGACCCAGTTTAGGATTTGCAACAATAATACTGAATTGGATGAAGAATTCATCAAATGAGAGCAAAGAAATGGATTTTTAGCAGAGGGAAATGTCAACCACTTGTTCTAGATAAGCAATTTTAGGTTTAAAGATAAAAATTTCAGAGTAATTTAGCTCATTTTATTAAAGGAACGTTGTACAGTATATATGATTCTGAGCCATTGCTTCTAAAAGATGATCATACTTCAATTTTTGTGTTCATGAGGTTTAGAGTAAACAATAATCAAATCCAAATTCATCACTCTATACAACAAATTTTAATATAATTTTTTGTTTAACAATATGTTTAGTTATAAGTTTTTTTTTGTGTTTTAGTATAATTATATAAGTTGTTGTAATTCTAGTAACTTGTTTTCTTAATGTATAAGAGAAGAAGATGTCTAAGCAAACATTTGCAGAAATCAAACTCATTAAACACATAACGTTCAAATTTAAACATGTCTCATGTTCTCACTCACTTAGTCACTTATAGGTGTTATTGCAATGTAATAATCATTGGCAAAGATTTGATGTATAAGTCTTCTAATTATAATTTAAATGTAAAACCAAAATGTCTCATGGAGGAAGGTGGAACATTGCATCTGGACCACAAAAGAAAGAAATAACAAGTTTGGTTTGGTAAGAGGCTTAAGAGTTAACTTTGATAGATAATATCTATTTCACCTACTTTTACTTGATATGCTTAAACTCAACAATTTATGATATTAACAATGAAATTACGTATACTATAGTGGAAACACAAAACATGATACCAAAAAAGCTTAATATTTGATAATATATGAATATGAAACAGATAATTTTATTAGAGTTTCTGAAAATCAACTACATGTTCTGAGAGAAAAGTAGTAGAATCACAGACAAAGAGATAGACATGAAAGGGATAAGAAAAGGTTTACATCTCATAAGATGCTCACAATGGTTTAGAAGTTAAACAACAAAAATTTTAGAATTGGGATGCGGTAATGTTTCTGGGACTTAGAGGTGTAATACCATCTTCTAGTGGTTCACTTGATAGAAGCAGCATAAGCAACAGAAGCAGCCATAAAGAGAGAAGTAATAGATGACACAAGGGTCCAAAAGCTCTTCTTCTTCTCTGCATCTTGAACCGAATGCTTCATTTTCTCAACTTCCTTCTTCATTTCCCCAACCATGCTTTCTTTGTTTTTGAACGCTTTCTTGATTGCTTCGAGCTCCATCGAGTAAGAATCCATTCCCTTTTCACGCTTCTTCTCACCTTTTTTGTTTTCTATTCCACATACTAGAGTGGACACACTCTTCAGCATTGTTAGACTGTTTTTTGCATTGGTTCTAGCATACTCTAGTTCTGTTTTCAAAACACCCATAGCTTTTTTGAGTTCTACTATATCTTTCTGAAGGATACCCTTCTCATTTCTCAATGTCTCAGATCGATTCTCCAATTCCTTCTTCTCTTTAGTCAATCTTTCTCGCTCAGCCTTAATCTTTTCAAGCTCTTTACCAGTAGCTTCAGCCATTTTCTCCAATGCTAAAACTTTATCCTGAAGAGCCTTCCCAGCATTGTCTCTCTCAACCTCAACTAGCACCAAAGCATCCTTCAGCTGGCTAACATTGCTGCTAAGCTTCTCACTAGTCTTGGTTAGCTCATCGTATTCCTTTTGCAGCTGCAATGCAACATGCTTTTGCTCATCCGCCAGTTTACTCAGCTCAAAAACCTCAGCCTCCTGGTTAACAATACGCTCAACAAGCTCATTCTTCTCGCGCACCAATTGGTCAACCAATTTTTCCTTATCAGAGGATTCCATGAGAGCCATCTCCATCTGCTTCTTAATTGAAACGTTCTCCACCAATACACCCTCAAGCTCAGATTTCTTAATAGACTTCTCTTTCACCAATGCATTTATCTGCTCTGCCCTCACTTTCCCTTCCTCCATAACCTCATCAAGATTCTTCTCTAACCCAATAACCTGATCACGCAACTTCACCTCTTCCTTTGTCAAACTCTTCACAATCTCATTCAAATTTCCCAACTTTTTCTCCAACTCCAAGATCGTCTCCTTTTGATCACGTTTAACCATCTCTATCTCCACCTTCTCTCTCATAACCCCTTTGATCTCACACTTCAATCCATCAATCTCCCTAATCTTCTCCTTAAGTTTCTTCTCCATTTCACTCCTCTCCTTATTAGCCTGCTCAATTAACTCATCTCTCTTCTCCCTCTCCTTCACCAATCTACCTTTCTCAGATTTCAATCTCCAAACTTCTTCACCCAAACTCACTTCTTTCATCTCTAACTTCACCACACTCTCCTTCAATCGATTCATCTCCTCACACTGCAAATCAAACCCACTCTTAATCAAATCCCTCTCACCACAAACCCTACTAAACTCATCCCTCTCACTCTCCAACTTCCCCACCAAAACATTAACTTCTCTCTTCAAACCCCTAATCTCACACTCTCCATCACTCTTCTCCTTAACCAACCCATCTACTTCAAAACCCATTTCCCTAACACGACTCTCAACAAAACCCATGAACAGATCCATCTCAATCTTCAACATCAACTTCTCATCACTCGAACCACACAACTCATCCTTCAGCAAAGTCTTCTCCTTTCCGTAACGGGTCAACTCAGCCTCCAACGCATCTTTCGCCTGGAACAGAGACTCGATCTCCTGTCTCTTCTCCATCGTTTGCTTGAGAAGAATCGCATTGAGTGTCTTCAAATTTTGAAACTTTTCCTCCGACGAGTCATTGTCCTTCATTGAAAACTCTCCATTCAGCTCCGCAGGTTTCTTGTAAGTCATCGAAGCATCTCTCTGGCTCTGCTTTTGCTGCTCCTCACTTGAAGCTCCATTGGAGTTACGTGACACCTTCTTCTTTGCCATTTGAACAAAAGTGGCGGCTGAGATTTGTAAAGTTTGAGGCTTTTACAAGTCTCAGGGCTTTGTTATAAGCTTTAAACGGCTAAGCGAGAAAAGAGAGAGACAAGAAGAGCAGACAAATTTTGTATTTTTTTTTTCCTTTGATGTTGAGAAGTTTTTGATTATGTGAAGATATGATTGTTACACTTTCTTATATAACAGTTTCAAAACCAGTGTTGTTTACTTCTCTATTAATACAATACACTAAAAATTAACATAATGACATAATTGCAATTACTCAAATTCTGACATGTATGAAAAAAATAATAGTTAAATTTTGGCTAATGTTAAATAAAATAATACATAGGAACAAACCAAATTATTACTTTTAACTATATTTAGTTATTATTAGTCAAATTTTGGCTAATGTTAAATAAAATAATACATAGGAACAAACAAAATTATTAATTTTAACTATATTTAGTTATTATCATCAAAAGAAAAAAAACACTAAAATTAGATATGTTTTACTAAATATCCAATGAAAATCCAACATTATATATACATACAACTAATCAGGTTTGGAAACATATCAATAATTGATTAAATGTTTTTATATATACATATAACTGACTAACTTTTTGATATGTGTCATTATATTGTACTATATATAGAGATATTTTAATAATTAAATGTAAAATTTATTTGACTAAAATAGATTTTTCTAATAAGTTTGACACTTGTTTTTGCTAAATTGTGGAGTTTCATCTCTTAATGACTTTCAAAGGGTCATATGATAAAGTTTACACTAATGAACCATGTAAACAAATATAATTGAAAGTTTATCAAAAATCTCATATACTCATTTTCTCTTACAGGAAGTTAGAACATTTTTATTGATAATTCCACTTAAAAATAGTTAATTATGTTTGTTTAACCTAAATATATCTTGGAGTGACGATGTATTTCCCCTCCCCGTCCAAGAAACTCATTGACGAAAACAAATCAAAAACTAAGGTCGAGTAAATACCTAACCGTAACCCACATATCACTATCGGTTCATAAAATCTCCAAATTAAATTTGAAGTGTAAGAACCCTAAAAAAACTCTGGTTCAAATCTAATCTGGTTTTAAAGCAAATTGAAGTTCTGATTGAAAAACATTAAAATGAAGTTGAACAATGAGTAATGCATCCAAAATTTCCACTCTGAACATCAAATCCTCAACAAAGAAGAACATTTTTTTGAGTGTTAGAGGTGTGTTTGTGTGGGGTTGATATCATGGCAAAGAGTTCAGAGTCATATCCCAATCCTTACCAATGTTACTATCGTTGTGCTTTTTCTGCAAGACTTAAGATTTTTGTGTATAAATTGTTTTTTTTTTGTTACTCATTGTTATTTAACTTATTAAATTGATATGAATGCATCTCATAGATGATAATTAATCATGTTTCAAATGGGTTGATGAGGCATTTTTAGATGAGCTAGAGACTTTGGCTTTAAAAAACTTTTAGGAACAACATGTAGAGCACCAGAAGATAGATTTTGAGAAGAACCAAATGCAGGTAGAGAATAAAATCTTTGAGAAGGTAGAAGATGCTCGTCCGAAGCCAAATCAAGTTTGAAAAAACTGATGATTGTTGTTATTCTATCTAGGTTTGATGATCATGTTTGGTTTGACTAATGTGCTTGGCTGATTCGATTGTAATGTTGATTTGATAAGAACATATCTATAATGTAATGGTTATTGCTTTTGGATCTAAATGCTTTGTAATGGTTTTAATGCTGTCGCACTACAAGAATAATGACTTTTCACATCGTCTAACTAACGCTATATAACGATAATATAACATTTTAAGAATCTCTCTATCATCGCCCGTTATAATAGGTCGAAAACCTATCGTAGCGGTTTTTGGAATTGCTATCATCTTTTCGTTTAATATAGTGCTTTCTTATATGCAATTATATATTCTATAGAAATCTAAATTTCAATATTAAATTTTGGATTTTAATTTTTAAAATTTGTACTTGAATGAAAAATTCCAAAACTCTAAATTTAATTTACAAGTATAGAAAGCAATATAAAAACTTTATAAGATTTACTATATGTATTTTGTATGAGAAATATGGATTAAAATCAATAATAAAATAAAATCTCTCCTCTTTCTTACTGTCCCTTTGCCTTCTCTTCAATATTTCATTGATCTTCAAATCTTTGTGTATCCGACAAAATTCCATATTCTTCAGAATCCACATCCTATCAATCAAACTTACCAAAGTATAAATCAAAACCAACAAACTAACAAAAATTTATTGAAAATAACACATATGAATACAAAATCTTCTAGTACATGGAATCACGATCGTGGTTCTAACATTGATAATCATGGACCATCTAGAGAATTCAAGAGTCGTGAGTGCCCATTTCAACTTCGTGAGACATTGAATCAAAACCCTAAAAACATTTTGAAAAGGGAGATTTTAGAGTTTGTAAACTTAGTGATGATTATTTTATTTTTTAAAAACTTATAGATGTAATAACAGTGGAACTAGGTTTGAACCCGCGGTACACCGCGAGATTTTATTTCTGCGATAAATTTGAGTTTTGAATAACTGCACAAAAGATAAGTCTATCAATTAAATACAATCAATGATTGGTTTCAAAACGAATCGAACACCGGTTGCTGGGCAAACGGGTCAAGTAATTGATTGAATTTATCCAGTTTACATAAAATATCTTCTCCAATTTCAGAAAATGTTTTGCATTGATTGTAATTGAGGGTAATTTGTAGAAATTTAAGATAAATTTTAGTAATGATTAAATGTGTATTTTTCTTTTAATAATAGTCAGATGTAAATACATATGTTTAGTAATATTCTTTTTTTTTATAGCGTACTTTTGTTTTAATAAAGAGGACATGCCAAATAAATAAATTTGGGGTCCTAATCTAGTTCCAAGTACATTATTTTAGTTTAGTTTAGTTTAGTTAATTTTCTTTTAATCAAATCCACATGTGTTTTATATATATAATCGTTCTAAAACATTATCGCTTATCAGAAAGCTTATCTAGTGGTAAGGCTGACTAATCACCATTGTCAACTTCTACAACAATATTTATAGTATGATCGTAGTAATTAGTCTTGAAACATCTTCTCTTTTTCAATTAGTAATCCCCAAAAATGTATTAGTTGAATTATTAATGTGGGGGACCAAATCGTGGGTTGGAGTTAGGACATAGATTATGCTAAGCCCCTCTTTTGTTACGTGACTTCCTTGATTACACTCATCGAGCATTTTGTTATAGCTACTGTATTATAAAATTGAATTCTACAAAGTATATATTCACACATGAGACAAGTACAATTCTAGCATATGGTAGAAAGCACAAGTTAAACATGAAATGAGAGAATCAATTGAGTCCCATATCTTGTCGGCATCTCACTTTGACACCACTTGGCACTTGTCATATAAATTGGGTTTGTGGAACTAATAAATTGTTAAAAAATATTTTCAACCAAGGACTGAATTTTTATCTCAAAATATATCAGAATATATATATGTTAAATCATAGTTCTAACCATTTTGAAACATCGTTGCTTATCTAATTTCATGAATCATAATGACAGCTAAGTTGCTTGTACAAACTAGATTTGTTCAACTGCATAAATAAAATTTTCATGCGAAATAGGCAACTCAAGTCAAACCAGAAACATGCAGTTTGGAAAATGATTGGGGATAAACTAGAGTTAACTACTCGATAGGGACTTTACCTTAAATGTTTTATATTTTTTATTATTCTAAAATAATTTTTGTGAAATACCCTTTTTGGTTATCCCTTTTTAAAAATGGAAACATTTAAATTAGAACAATAAAGATAGAAATATATAATTATAAACAAAACATAACAACTTTATAAATCTTTTTAAACAAAACACAAACAAACTTTATAAAACAAATAGTAACAAATAAAAGACAATAAAGATAAAAATTATAAAGTTTTCAAAAGGTTTTTATAAGGTATTTATATGGTATTTATGAAAGATAAATAAAATTTGATATATATATATATATATAAAGGTAATTTATGTGTATAATTTATAAAGTTATACACATATTTGGATAAATTTCAACGTTTTAGTGATTTTTTGATAAAATTTGGAAAAATGTATTTTTGAAAAGTGGTATCTGAAAATGAGTATTTTTGAAATTTCCCTTCATTCTAATCTAAATTTTATCACAAAAAAATTATTATAAAAGCCCACATTTTATCAAAGTAAGAAATGGTAAATTCATAAAATATAAGTGCAAATATCATATCTATAAAATTTGAAGTAAAAAATAGCAAAATTCATAATATGCTTACAAGTATATTTTTGCCCAAAAAAAAAGCGTACAAGTATATTATGCATATGCCACACGTAGGTTTAGTTGGATGTATATTATGCTTACAAGTAATTAATAGTCGATGGATGCATATGCCACTCGCAGATTAAATATGCTTACATTTAATTAATATTTTGTTGCAAAAAAAAATACATTTAATATTCTATAGTTAGACTTGAACTTTCGTTTATATAATCTCCTAATATTTCATAAATGGGATTAAGGAGCAAACTGAATAAAATTAGATTTTAAGAATTGAAAGGCCAAAAACTTTGCTCAAATTGTAGATGTATTTCTGTGTATAATTTTGCAACTTTGGTTTTGTAATAGTCGGATAGATAGAGATCAAATACTGATTAATATTTCTAGATAAAATTATCTGTATTCACCCTAAGTGGTAAGAAAATTTCCTTTATTTTTATGAGATTTTTTTTTGGTCTAAAATTACAATAGCTTTTTACCAAAAATGTCATACTATAACATGAAATAAACTTTTCATTCAAAGTAAATAGATATATTAGCATGTATAGTTTTTTTGTTAGTTTCTAGTTAATTATAAGTGGTATAAAATTACATAAATTAAATAAAATCTTGATATTATATAAAATTACATAAAGATCCATGACATATTATTTAACAAAAAAAAATTCGTTAAATAAATTTTCGTTTCGACATTATCTTCTTTTTTTTTAACTCTCTATTTATGTTGATATTGATCATATAATATCATAGCTTAAACTATATTTACGTATATAATACAAATCATTTTTAAAACTTTATTTTGAACATGTAAAAAATATTAAAAAAAAAACATAGCTGTATTTTTTTTTTCTAAAACTTAAATGAGATAAAACTTGACTCGAGATAGGAAAAAATGTCTCACGTCCACGTTAGCTTTTTCCAATCCAATCCAACCCAATAGAGTAGAAAACCAAAACAACCAAAAAATTGATTTGAGTGACATGGAATCATAATCATAATCATATCATCATATGACCACCCAACCCATCCCACCTTATATTAATATATTATATACCAAAGCCCACTTTGACAAAATATAACATCTTCTCTCTATATATATCTCTTTGCTCTCTTCATCTCTCTGTGTCTCTCTAGCTTTCATTGTTAAGACCAAAAAAACTCAGTTTATCAGATATGGTGGTGGTGGAAGATAAAAGAAGCATAGAAGAAGGGCTTTTGCAGAGTTATGAGCTAAACGACGATCCGGAGTGTCGTATTACTACTTGTGTTATCTTTAGCACTGTTGTTGCCATATGTGCTTCCTTCTCTTTTGGTGTTGCTGTGAGTTCTTTTTTTTCCTCCTCATCTTATACATTAATTCATATTTTTTATATAAAAAAAAATTGATTTCTTAAGTATTTTATTTTCTATTGATTTTGTTTTTCTTAACAGACTGGTTATACATCAGGTGCTGAGATAGGACTTATGAAGGATTTAGATCTTTCTATTGTGCAAGTATGTTTCTCTCTTTTTCTATTCTTGTTTATTGAAAAAAATAACATATATGATATATGAAAATTAACCTTGTTATAATCTAGGTTGCCTATTAATTACATGCATGGTCGTATTTTTGTTGAATTTTTAGTTGTAGATTTCAATTTTTTCTACATTTTTTGTTCTCTTTATATTCGCCGTTGCAATTCGAAAGTATTATAATACTTTAGTACTAGTACCAAAAAAAACAAAACCTTAAATAAACCCAAAAAAAAAAAAGTTAATGTGTAAGAGAGAGAGAGAGAGTGTGATAAAATCACATTGACATATGTAAACCAATACTCTCTCCGTTTTAAATTAGTTGTCGTTTAAGATTTTCCAGACCGACTAAAAAATAATTAAATTTTGAATTCTATTCTTTTTTTACTATATTTTTGAATTTTTTATTGATTATAACATTAAAGATATACTAAACTTTCGCAATTTTGTCTTTTGGATTAATAGATTTCTAAAATAATTATTGTTTTGTTTTTACAAGTTTTCAGCGTTTGGCTCATTGGCTACGTTAGGTGCTGCAGTTGGTGCACTATTCAGTGGTAAAATGGCTATGGTCATTGGCAGGAGAGGGGTAACTAACTAATGAACCATTTCATTTCACCTTTCATATTCTATTTGATAATTAAATTTGACTATAATTTTCATATTTGTCTACTTTACATTTGCTATTAGTGACATTTTGTGCTGAAACCTTTAAAATTAATGCTAATTCAAAATACTTTTTTTTTAATGATTTGAAAAGACAATGTGGGTCTCTGATATCCTAAGCATCACTGGTTGGCTCTCCATCGCTTTCGCTAAGGTATTTTGATTATTATTTCTAACCTTAAACATAACTTTTCCTAATCATCTCATTTTTTGAGAAGATAAACAAACCATTTACTTTATAGTTAGCATAATTAATTACACAAAGTATTATATATTAAATAATGATTTGTGTTTATGTTTGGAACACAAAAAGGAAGTCATGTTGCTGAACTTCGGAAGAATCTCCTCAGGGATAGGTTTCGGCTTGACTAGCTATGTGGTAATATTAACTTATGTTTTTAATTTTATTTTTTTTAGTTAAACATTATGATTTTAATTTATTTTTGGTATATATGTAAATTTATTTTTGCTTATTTACCTAACAGGTACCTGTCTATATAGCAGAGATTGCACCAAAACATGTCCGCGGTACATTTACCTTTTCAAATCAGGTAAATATTTCGGTTTTAGAAATTATATAAAGTGTAAAATTATATTAGTTAACTTGCTCGTATTTTAGTTTTATAAAATATATAAGTTTTAAGTATCGATCAAAATCTGAAAATTATATATACTAGTTAGCCTGCTCTCGATCAAGGACCTGATCATTCGATATGATTGTCTCTTAAGTGCCACTCGAACCGACAATTTCAAAACTTGTTTCTTATATGTATACTGATCCTTTGTTAATCTAATTTGATTAATAATTAGCTACTTCAAAACGCTGGACTTGCCATGGTTTACTTTTGTGGGAATTTCATGACTTGGAGGATGTTGGCTTTCTCAGGTAATTTATAAGATATCATCTCAACCATGGAAGAGAGATGTTTTTGATACATAATAGAAAAATAATGAAATATTTAATTCATAAAACTATAATATTTTTTTACGGTTTAGGTGCTTTACCATGCATAATTCAAGTAATCGGTTTATTCTTTGTACCAGAGTCCCCAAGATGGCTGGTTAGTCAAATTTTTTTATTTTTTTTTGATACCCATTACATAATTTATAAGCCATGAGAAGAAACAAAATGAGAACTAAAACCATATTAATTTTGAAGGCAAAAGTTGGTATAGATAAAGAACTAGAAAATTCACTGGTTCGTCTAAGAGGAAGAGATGCTGATATTTCACGTGAAGCCTCAGAAATTAAAGTGAGTTCTACTTTAATTTATTTTCAGTTATAAAGTAATTTTAAATATATAAAAGATATTCATTAATTTTTAATAATTAGCAATGTAAAGTTTGAATTTGTTTTGATTTCAGGTTATGACCAAAATGGTGGAAAATGATTCAAAGTCGAGTTTTTGTGATTTGTTCCAGAGAAAATATAGATACACTCTTGTGGTACAGTAAATTCCTAAAATTTTATTTCCATATTTATTTTCATATATATAGCATTGATTTTATTTCTTATAATTAAATATCTTAGGTAGGAGTCGGGCTAATGTTGATACAACAATTCTCAGGAAGTGCTGCTGTAATCTCTTATGCAAGTACCATTTTTAGAAAATCTGGTAAGATTAAGTTTTAGAAAAGCTGAGTGAAATAATAATAAATGGGAAAAACAAGCACAAGTTGAAAAACCAAAAAACCCCAAAAAACAAGTTTTTTTCAATGTTTTTATTTTTGTTTATTAATAATTTGTTTTGTGTTAAAACAGGATTTTCGGTTGCCATTGGAACGATGATTCTAAGTCTTTTCATGGTAAGTTTATATAAATTTTCTTGTCAATTTATTAATTTGACCATATTGATGCAAAATTTATGAAATCAAAGATTTTAAATGTTTAAACGTTCTTTTAGGTTAAAGTCCAAACATTTTATATGATATCTTCTCAAATGCTACAAGAACCGACAAAACTTCCAAGTTTACTAAACTTCTTAGATTTAAGAACTTACAAAATTTTTGTTTCTTAAACTCTTGTAAGCATTATTGAATAATGGTAAGTTTTTTCATATTCACACAGATACCCAAAACCATGATTGGTCTCATTCTTGTCGATAAATGGGGAAGACGTCCTCTCTTGTTGGTAAGCACACGTCTTAATTACTTTTACAAGTACAGACAAACTATAATGCCTATCATTATAATTAAAGTTGTTTAAATATTTTCATTTGATTACCATTTTGACATAGACTTCTGCGTTTGGGATGAGCTTAACATGCATAATTCTTGGATTAGCTTTCACATTACAGGTTATTTTAAGTCCTTTAATAACACTAATATTTTTTAACCTAATAGTAACTTATTTCTCTAACAATATTGCTTGGTTTATTTGGTTTAATGATGAGCAGAAAATGCAATTGCTTTTGGAGCTAACTCCAATATTAACGTTTATATGCGTTATGGTAAAAAAAAAAAAACTATATCTCCTTGTACACAATCTTTTTAATGAAAACATTATTGTTTATGTCTTTTTTAACATATAAAATGTAACTGAAATTGGTTTTGTTGGTCTGTGATCAGCTTTATATTGCAACTTATGCAATAGGCTTGGGAGGCCTCCCTTGGGTTATTATGTCGGAGGTACACAAACTATATCAACTTCAAATATTTGTTTTTTTTTGGTAATAATTAATATTAATAACGCGCCGGATTATTTAAACTCATTACAAATTTCGGTAAATGAATTAGTAGAAAATTATACTCACGGATAGATTCAGATAATTCGATTTCGACCGCGATTTTCAGATGTTTTGTAAAAAAGAATGATCAAATTCATAATAAGTTTTGTAAATGTATGATTGTTTTGGTATTTGCAGATATTTCCAATAAATATAAAAGTAACAGCAGGAAGTATCGTTACGTTGGTCTCATTTTCAAGTAGTTCGATGGTCACTTACGCTTTCAACTTCCTGTTCGAGTGGAGCAACCAAGGTCTCTTTTCTAGTTCTTTTTTTTCCAACATATTGTAAAATTATATGTTATAAATTATCTAGGTAAATGAATGATCAAATTCAGAGTCTAGAAAATTAGTAAATAGGTTGAAAAATTCTTGTATATAATTATAATTTAAATGACAATTTGTTCTTATGTAATTAACTATTATAGGTACATTTTACATATTCGGAGGTATCGCAGGAGCAGCGTTGCTTTTTATTCGGTTGCTCGTTCCAGAAACGAAAGGATTATCACTTGAAGAGATACAAGCTAAGCTTATTCATAAGCCAGACGAAATAAGTTAAACTTAGATATATTCATTAATTATATGTTCTGATAAATTTTCATCTGAAAATATGTAAGTATGTGATTATTAAAATATTATGAACTCATATAAAACTAGGTAATAAACCATGTCATACACGAGTGAATCTTAAAATATTTAATTTAATGTATAGTTTTATTAAATAGTGAAAAACATATACATTTCTTCAAATTTGTGAAGAATATATATATTTATATGTTTCAACATTATACAATCATTATATATTTAGGATTCGAATATTTAAGATTCAAATGGTTAAGACGGACAATTTTGTATGCGGATTAAACCGTTTTTTATTTATAATTTATCAAATATAATCTGAAATATTATGGTCCAAAAAAAAAGAAAAATAATCGTTGCAGACTAGCTTGGAACTGCTTTAAATAAAATGGGTTTCTAACAGTTTTTGTTCGTCTTAAAAATAAAACAGACTAAACCACTTATTGATTTGTATTATCTCAATCGATTGTCGTTATTATTTGAACCCTTAGTTATATAATATGTTTTTAACCATAACACACCAAAAAACAGAGTCTCCCAGTCAAATTGGTGTAATCGGTGTTCATAATTATTTAACAAAAAGTATTATTGTGACACCTTCCCTAAATTGAAAACAGACAACAAAACACAAAGACAATACATAGTTGTGAAACCTACCCTAAGCTTATTCATCAACCCGACGACATAAATCAAACTTAGATATATTCATTAATTATATATTTTGATATATTTTCATCTACATAAATATTTATTTTCGCTATGGAATTAGTAATTATTATCTTAGTAAAATATTATTAACTCATATCAAGCTAGGTAAAAAAACCCATTTCATACACTGGTGAATATTAAAATATTTAATTTAATCTATAGTTTTATTAAATAGTGGAAAACATATACATTTCTTCAAGTTTATGAAAAATGTTCATAATGTTTCAACGTTATATAATGGATTATATTTAGTTATATAATATGTTTTTAGACATAACACTAGAGATCACCGAGTCTCCCTAGCCAAATTGGTGTGATCGGTGTAGGTTGATGTATATATACATATTATTGTGACACCTTCCCTAAATTGACAAGTGACACAAAACACACTAAAACATTACATAATTGTGACACCTTTCCCTATATTGCAAACTGACACAAAACACAAAACACAAAAACATAATTGTGACACCTTAGCTTCGTTTGGTACGAAGCCCACACTTTGACAAAACAAACCATTCTCTCTCTCTCGAGCTTTCACTGTCCGTGAACAAAAACTTGTCGTATCAGTAGTATACATGCATGTGTTAATGACGGTGGTGGAGGAAGAAAGAAGCATAGAGGAAGAGCTTTTGCAGCACGATGACCTAAACGACGATTCAGGATGTCGTATTACTGCATGTGTTGTCCTAAGCACTTTGGTCTCTGTTTGTGGTTCCTTCTCCTTTGGTGTTGCAGTGAGTTTCATATAAAAGACATTAGTTTGGTATTTATCTACTTTCATAGAGTTTTTTAAAAACCGTTTTTATTTGATTTTTATTTTAGTAGCTAAATGATTCTGGTCGAAACTCATACATTTTCTAAAAACAATGTTATATAATCTTGTCCCAAACACCATTTGAACCGGCGACCTCCAAACTCTTACCAGAGATCTTTACCAATTGAGCTATTAACATTAGGTTATTTGATTTTATTTATAACAGATGGCTTATACTTCAGCTGCTGAGATAGAAATTATGAAGAACTTAGGTCTTTCCATCTCGCAAGTATGTCTCTCCACTCTCTTATATAAATTTCTTTAATTTTTTATTAAATTAATCTTGTCACAAGTTTATTTATAATATCAACCGTAAACTAAACTAAAGAGAGTGCGATCAATAGAGTGTGATTAACAATACGTAAATGATTATAAACAGTATAAAACAGCAAGTATAAAGATTGGTTCGAAAATTGAGAGTATTTTTGTGGTTGATATTGTCTTTATTATCATATTTTTATCAAAGTTTTTAGTGAAAATTTTTAGTTAAAACAAGCAAGCATCAATTCTAATGAAAAAAATATGTATGGTCATTATATATCCCCATGAAGTTGATTATACTAATTGGTTGGCTTGTGTGATTCACCTCCATTTTTATCCTCTCTAAGAAATATATTTGGTTTAGCAAATGATTTACCCAATTTTTTGCAATTTATCTTTGGGTTAATTATATTATTTAATTTTAACAGTTTTCAGCATTTGCTTCATTCAACACATTGGGATCTGCAATAGGAGCTTTGTTCAGTGGTAAAATGGCGATATTACTTGGCAGAAGAAGAGTAATTTTAAATTTATCTTTACACACTTTCATATTCTTCATTACATATTTTATTATGCTAACCAAAATATATATAAGTTTAGATTTGATAATCAAATTTTACCATTTTGTAGAAAATTTTATGCTAATTTTTTTTTTTTGGTTGTTTATCAATTTTCATGATTTGAAGACATTGTGGGTCTCTGATATCTTTTGCATCATTGGTTGGTTCTCCATAGCTTTCGCTAAGGTATGTAAAAATTAAAAAGAAAAAACATATTTTCTCTATGTCATAAAACAAAAAAAATGTTTAATTAGTTTTATGTTTATAATTAATGATGAATAAACCCAACAATTAAAGAGTGATTTATATTATTATTATGTATGGAAACACAAAAGGATGTGATGTGGCTAGACTTCGGAAGAATCTCCTCAGGGATAGGACTCGGCTTAATTAGCTATGTGGTAATTACTAACTTACTAACTACAACTAATATATATATATTTAGTATCATTTTAACAAGTTTTTATATTCTAGAATTATCATATGTATATAAGTATATTCAATTATTTTTTAAATTTAATTGCATGCAATTTAACGAACAGGTACCTGTCTATATAGCTGAAATTTCTCCAAAACATGTTCGTGGTACATTTAACTTTTCAAACCAGGTAATATTCTATATTTTCATCAAATAGATTAAATAGAATTTGCATTTTTTCAATTTGTTTTAAATAATGTTTATTATCGATAAATAAATACAATTTAAAATAAATATTTGTTAGATTTTCTTGTGAGTATTATTGATTGACAATTTATTTTACTGGTTGATTGGGTTATATGTAATTAGCTTCTTCAAAGCTCTGGAACAGCCATGGTTTATTTTACTGGGAGTGTTGTCAACTGGAGGACATTGGCTCTATTAGGTAAATCTGATATATTTATTTACATTAGATCAGGATGATTAATTTAGTAGTTAAAATTTTGGAAAAAAAAAATCTAAGTGTACAAATTAATTAACTGACAAAAATATGATATATATTTTTATTCCTGTTTAGGTGCTTTACCATGCATAATTCAAGTGATTGGTTTATTCTTTGTTCCAGAGTCTCCAAGATGGCTGGTTTGTCAATTTGTTTTCTAACATAATTTATTAACTTCCAAAATAATTTTATAAAAAACTGAAACAAAAAAAAAACTTAAAACTATTTTAAAATTTTTGAAAAGGCAAAAGTTGGTACTGAGACAGAACTCAAGAACTCACTAGTTAGGCTTAGAGGGAGAGATGCTAATATTTCACGTGAAGCCTTAGAGATTCAAGTGAGTTTTATTTATTGTTTTGTTGAAATTCATAAATTAATCTCAAAATTATATATGTTCATCACTTTACAAAAGTAATAATTTTGGTTTTCCATTTTCAGGTTGTAACCAAAATGGTAGAAAATGATTCAGGGTCGAGTTTTTCTGATTTGTTCCAGAGAAAATATAGATACACTATAGTGGTACATTGATTTTATATGTTACTACTATACATAAAATACTTTCAAGACTATTTTAATTTTCATATTTATTATTTTTTCTATAGAATCATTCATTTTTTTAAATTTAATTTATCAGGTAGGAATTGGGCTAATGTTGATACAACAATTCTCAGGAAGTGCTGCTGTAATCTCTTATGCAAGTACCATTTTTAGAAAATCTGGTAATTTTTAAGATTTAATTTCTTAGTACTTCATAATTCTTTTTTTTTATTGAAAATTTCTGGCAATAACAATAATTATATATATATATATTTATTTAATGAGCTTTCAAACAATACTTGTAGTTTCTTCCACTAATCAATTTGCTAGTGATTTTCCATACTGATGCAATCATCTATAAAATTTAGAAGATTTTGTATATAACATGCTTAAAAATTATTTCGGGTTGAAAACAGGTTTTCCGGTGGCCGTTGGATCGACGGTGCTCGGCCTTTACATGGTAAGTATATGGATGCATGATGCCAAATTATGCAGTCAAACTATACTATAGAGAAACTTTTTATATCAAAGATAAAAAAAAAAAAAAATCAAATTAAGAAATTTCACTAATGTTTGTTAATCAGTCAAAATGTAAATGCTTTTAAAATTACTTTTAAACAAAATTTCATATTTGGTTTTTTCATTTTAATAATTAATTTTTCCATTCTATAATATTGGCAGGTACCCAAGTCCATGATTGGTGTCATTCTCGTGGATAAATGGGGCAGACGACCTCTCTTGTTGGTGAGCATTGAGAAACCTTTAAGACTGTCACATTTGCATTTGTTTTCTTATAACACAATTACTTAATCACTTCTTATAACACAATTACTTAATCACTATTAGAACATATTTAAAAAATTATAGTTGTTTTGATTTATATTTGGACATATATAGACTTCTGCTGCTGGGATGAGCATATCTTCTATACTTATTGGGATCGCCTTCACATTACAGGTTATATGTTAAAATGACATATTGATTATAGAATCTCTTTATTTTATAGTTTATACTCTAAAATGTCACTTATTTTATAACAATATGTTTGTATATTAATTTGGTATAAGCAGAAAATGCAATTGCTACCAGAAATGACTCCAACATTCACGTTACTATTCATTTTGGTAAAACATTTTAATCTGACTTTCGTACATAATTTTTTCATAATTATTTTTTGGCTCTTTTCTAAGATGTTTTTTTTTTTGTTTCTTAAATAAAAAAATCTGCAGCTGTATATTGGATCTTTTGCAATAGGTTTGGGAGGTCTTCCTTGGATAGTTATGTCAGAGGTACATAAAATTAGCTCAAATTTTTATATTAGATTGATGTTATAGATCATTTATTTTTAAACAAAATCCATAAAGAAAAAAATACATTATGTTTTGTAACTCATCAAGTAGTGAATGTAAAACTTTTGGTATTTGCAGATATTTCCAATAAATATAAAAGTAACAGCAGGAAGTATCGTTACGTTGGTCTCATTTTCAAGTAGTTCGATCGTAAATTACACTTTCAACTTTTTATTCGAGTGGAGCACCCAAGGTATTTAATTTACTTGACTTTCTATATCAAAATCATGTAAGTTTAATATCTATAATGATTAAAAAAACGAATAAATATTATTTGTATAATTGTGGAGCTAGCAAGATGAATTATAAGTTAATAATTATATATATAATTAACACAATACTTTTTTTTGGGTATAATTATGTGTTGAATTTATAGAGTTTTACATTTTATAGGAACATTTTACATATTCGGAGGTGTCGCGGGAGCAGCGTTACTCTTTCTTTGGTTGATCGTCCCGGAAACGAAAGGATTATCACTTGAAGAGATACAAGCTAAGCTTATCTATCAGTCTGTTGAAATAAATCAAACTTAGATTACTTTTACTGTATGGCGTTCAGCTAAGAAAATTTCTAGATTACTCTCTGAGAGCAACATTATTAGTAGTCTAATAATATTAACTCTTAGCATTATCAAGCTAAAAACACTTAAAGAAAAGTTAGTTTTGGCCTCTTAATTAAGAGATTTTTTTTTGAGAATAAAACATATTTGCTATTTAATTTAATTAAACTTTTAGTTAAAAACATTTTAAGAGACAGTAAAAAAAAAAAAACATTTTAAGAGACCACCAATAATGATTTAGGTGTTATGTTAGCTCTGTAATCTGTATGGAAAAAAACATGAATCATATCGACAACGTACTAGACTGGACGTTACACATGCATTATCTGAATTAACCCTGGGCATAAAAATCGGAACCAAAAACCGAACAGAACCGACTCAAAAATAACTCGTTCGGTTCGGATTCAGTTATTGTCTAAATAACCGATAGATATTGTTCTTCTTTATCCATAGATATCAGGTCGGATCCAGATATTACCTGAGAACCGAATGGGTACCTATTTACCCGGATATAGAGTAAACCTAAAATGTATATTTTTTCGTTTCATTTGTTTTTATTTTTGGATATTTTGCTATATTTTGTATACAAACAGGTCCATTTTATCCGAATCATATGGATATCCAAATATTTTAGATATAATACGGTTCCAAAAATGTAGAACCGAACCAACCCGAAACTGAGAGGATCTGAACCGATATCCTATCCGAACCTAAATTTCTTAGATCTTAAATGGATAAAAAAGTTTCTTATACCCAAAAGATCCGGAACCGATCAGAATACCCATATGCCCAGGGCTAGTCTGAATTTTGCAAACCCGGCCCCGTCGGGCTATATAGTTCCTTTGCGGTAGCAATACGGTTGGTTTTGATGCCAAGGACAAAAAGCCGAACCCTCAATCTTGAAGATAAAAATCATGCATGATATTATTGTAACAATAGTATGTAGAAACACAGTTGCGTTATAAATTATTTTTCTTAATCTTGTATATATATACATAATTACTTTATAGAATATAGATTCACATATATATCTAATAAGACCGATCGAGTCACCGAGAGAGGAGTTAGGTACAACAACCGTGTAAGTTATAGCTTCATGGACTCAATTTCATAGAACATGCACATTTCTCTAATTATTACGTTATATATATACTTAACGATTGATTGATCAATTGCAAAAGATGCGAGCATATTTGTTTTTGTGACGATTTATTATTGGGAGATGGAGAACCGGAGATCGGTTGAGAGATCGACGGTCGAGATGATTGCTCAAGAATATGTAAATTATGAAGATGTGAAAGAATCTAGATCCTCTTATTTAGGATATTTACCTTTATGTAGAAATGTATTATTTACATTAGTCATTATCTCAGTTTAGGAAATTAGGTTTATTCCTATTACTATATACTAGGTTCGGATCCGCGCTACACAGCGGGAGGAGAAATAACCACATATATATAACCTTTAACGGATTAAAATATGTTACATTTTAATTTTATTAAAATGCACTCGATTACAGTGAATCATATATTTGTATAATAAGTTTAGATAAAATAATAAACAAAAAAGCGAGTAAATAATAATACATTGAGTTTTGATACAATTGGAAAAACAGTGAAAATTTAACAGCACGAAAAAAACCAATTAGTCAATTGACCATTTTTGTAGTAGAAGTAGGAAGATATGTAAAAATTACATACTTACATTATATTTTATGAAGGATCAACCCGTAACAGAATTCATTTTGTAAAAACCGTTATTCATAACTCGCTTTACCATTATAATTGTGATTTTAACAAACTACCCTTGAACTATCTAAAATTTACATAGTTTGATATATATTATATTTTATCAATAATAATTATGTCTCGAAAAAAAAAATTTTAATATTTTAAATTCTAATTTTTTTTTATATTTCAACTTTTTAATTATAATATTTTGAAACTTTTTGAAATTTTAAATATGCTCATGTAAAAATGGTTTTAATATTGGTCATACTGATTTTAAATCATTATCCCATTATCCAAAATATTTAACCAAATGTAGTTGAGTATTATATGTCCGTTTTGAAAAATTCAAATTGCAACATATGCAAAAAAAAATTAATTTTTATTAAATATTTTTATTATATAATATAATATCATAAATTTAAAATAATATCAAATAAATGTCAAAAAGAATGATAATTGTTTTTAATATATTATATTAAGTTAGTTAGAGAAATATTATGAAATCATAAAATTAGTTATGGAAATATAATTTTAAAATTAGATATGGAATGTATCCGATGTATATATCCAAATCCATTTTAATATCCAATTTTGAAGTATCAATTGTTAAAATCGGGTTAATTTTTTAATTTTGACATGACCCGTATTCTATTTCGTACTTCTCTTTTACTAATATAGAGATATCGATGTATTATGTAACATTATTTTTATGAGAGTCTAATATAATTCTTCCTTTAAACACTTTTGTGTTCTTCACTCTCATCAATTTATCATTTATGCTTTAAAAAAAACAGTCCTCTTTCCAAACGAAAGATGTGTGACGTAACATGAACAAATCATCATCGTTTGTGTTTTTATCAATCCCAACAAAAGTAGATAGGCCAAAAAACTAAAACATTACATTATATACATCTTCAATTTCAATAGTCACTACATAATTTCATAAGATAAAGAATATAGTTATTTTCTTTAAAAAAAAATTGTATATAAGTTATAACTTATAAGAGACAAAACGTAAATTACATATTAGCTAAGATACCAAACAAAAACTCGATTCTTTTAAGAAATGTATATAAAAAAGACGCATCAAAATTATCTTCACGCATGCATGCATTACGTATAGAAGAACATACGACAAAACACTCTTTACAATTTTTTTCCCTCTTCCGACCAAAGTTGGAAAATGGAAGCGTCGTTCATCAGATCTCTACCGTCGGCCGGAAACTTCGCCAACCTCTTGCCGACCGGAACGGCTCTCATATTCGAAACGCTAATACCATCTTTCTCCAATGGCGGCGAATGCACCAATAAACCCGCTAATAAACTCCTCACCATTTCCCTCATCTCCTTCTGCGCCGCGGCTTGCTTCTTCTCCTCCTTCACCGACTCTTTCCTAGGCGAGGATGGCCGAATATACTACGGGATTGCCACCGCGAACGGTCTCTACATCCTCAACGACTATCCGGACGATGAAGGCTATGATCCGGAATCTAACTTAACAGGAGACAAGAGACGAAGATACAAGTTGAGTTTTGTGGATTTCGTGCATGCTTTTGTCTCGGTTGTAGTCTTCTTATCGTTAGCCGTAGAGAGTTCGGATTTTCGCAGGTGTTTGCTCCCCGAGGAGGACGACGGCCATAGCTGGGGTGGTCATTTCGTACTTATGATAAAGTATTTTGCGGTTTTGGTTGTGACAGTGGCGAGCTTCTTCTTTGCTATCTTTCCCACTAAACGAAGAGGCATCGGATTCACGGACATTCGTTGATTTATAACATTTACTTTTAGTACATATACATGTAACATAGTCTAAATCACCACTTTTAAACAAGTGTTAATAAAAGAATCATGACTTAACAATCCTATACTTCCATGATTGATCGTATCTTATTCCATTCATGATCTCAGACAAGTGCATCTTATTCCATACATTAATATACAATAAGCAATTAATGTATGTTTTGTGGTACTATGGAAAGAATTGTAAAGAGCTTTGCCTGGTCTTATTGATGTTCATGAATTAATACACAAATCTTGAAACAGCTAAGAAGAAGAAGACGAAAAAAGGAACAAACCAGTACCAGGATAATTGTGAATGTGATCCGCCTCAATTTAAATAGATGCTGTCCAAGACTCCAAAACCAGCTGCGACGCCGCCTTCATCTGATGATGAGATCTTTGTGCGCATTAGATAGCCACTCTGCTCGTTTACTATGATTTTGTCTTTGTTCCTACACATTTCAGTTGATCAAAGATTATGGCACAAAATTAAGTTGGGAATGAAAGAAGCATGTACCAAATTCTTCTTTTTTCTGCTCTGTACCTGAGGTAAGCACCATAGATACCGAGTTCCGATATAGCTTGATTTTTATGGTAAGCGCCTTCTCGCATCATGTAAGTGTTTGAGACCTTCGGGAATATCCTCTGCATCAGGATATACGCAGCAGTTCCATCCTCTCCTTCTCTCTGCAGTCTCAGAAGATTTTCCCTCACATCATCTCCATAAATGTTGTTTCCTGGAAGAATCCAAGAAGATATGCTTAGAATAATGACTAGAGATATTTAAGAGTTAGGGGAACTCAGTTGGTTTCTAACCTCCGCCTTCTCTCTGAGGCTTCATAACGAACAATCCAGGTTTTGCGATTGCCTTCTTGACGATTTCTTGATCATCCAAGCTCCAAAGCCCAGCAAAGCATTTTCTCAGTTTAGCAATGTCCTCTTTGTTGTCCAGAAACCTGTTTCTCATGTTTAAAGTTCAAAAAGTTATTGCCTTTGAGATATTTGGTAACCACTCTTCAGTTTCAGCCTCTCTACAAGATCATTGGCAATCCATTTACCTCTCGAGCACACCTGGTTTTGCCAGTTCTTGCTGAATTTTCTTGGAGCCAGTTAAATGATAAGCAATAGTCGGGCATTTGACTGCTGTAGACTCCTCTATTAGCATCCTAGCATTCCATTCCTTCAAATTGAAACGAAAAACCCAAAGATTGATACAGATATTCTCTAAAGAGTAAAGCCACAAATATCAAAAAGTTGACTTCTACTTACTGATTCAGACGGATGATCATTGGGAGTATAGCCAGATCTAAAATAAACAATCGCGACTGCTTGGCCGCCACTGCAACAACAAAAACTCTTAACACAGCTTTCAGGATGAATCTGCAAGTTCTCAAAAACCACAATGCAAACAAATGCTTACACAATAAGGGTTCCATCCTTTTGTACACTCCCTTCCTTTTCAACTTCTGCTAGAGTCTTCCTGATGGCTACTATATTGTGCGTGTTCTGAAGCTAAGGAAGACCAACAACTTTCTTTGTGGTACAAAATATAGGATAAAAAGTCAAGATCAACCAGAGGAAACCAAAGAAACAAGATGAAAACAGGATATTTTTCTCTCAGTGTACTGCTCAGCCAATGTTGATCGTACATGTTGCGTTCTTCTGGCTGTACAATCACCATGACTACCGCTCTGAAACCAAGAAATATTATAGCTTAAAACAGAAAACCTTCGAATTACATCATATAAATTTGATTTCTAGTATTTTTATCCATCCAAAGAACTCGGATAAGGCTAACCTTGGGTTATTGTACTCAAACCAAGCTTTGGCCAATGCATCAGCAAACTGTCTTGTGGATGCATTCTTAGGTACACGTTCAGAGTCTATCCCAAGCTGATCCCCATAAGATCGAAGCAATGTCCTGCAGATAAAACAGTGAAGCTTTTCAGCTAAAATTGCGATGTACAATGCAAATAAAGAAACACAACAGGTTATGCAGAAGATGGTTTGTCGCTGTGCATACTGGTGTAGCTCACTAACAAGACGACTATGGCCTGGAAACGAACACGCGATAGTGTTCATCTCAATCTGAAGAAGTGAATTTGTTTCTTCATCAAGCATATAATCAAACCGGTGTAAACCCAGACGAATATCCTGCAAAAACAAACACAGCCAAACGAATAAGATCCAGGACAGAAAAATCAAGATTAACATAAAACCAGAGATAACATAAAAAAGACCTCTTTCTTGTTTCTTTCAAGCATCTTGGAGTGAATGTCAAGAAGTCTAGATGTAAAGATGTCAGCTTTTTTCGTTCTAGAACACACAAAAATCAATAAAGATGCATACTTGTTTAGATGATATACAACTCAAACGCATATAGAATCCGATACTGAGATAAAGACTTAAAAAGAAAAGCCAACCTAGAGAGACTATCCTGTAAGAATTTGCCATCCAAGCTAACACGATCAATTAACTCATTGAAAATAGGAGTAACATCACAAGCTTGATTCCAGTAGACTTCAGGGAATGCAGTTGGTAGCAATGCAATCGGGGCGTGCATCATTCCAACCCCTGGAACATTTCCTGATTTCTGTAATTCAAAACTCTCATCAAAACCAAGCAAAAAGAAGAAACCAGATCTTCACATAAGCTTGACTCAGATCAAGTATGACATCGAAAGCTAAGACCATGAAACTAACCCAATTCAGGAAGACAAAAGCTAAAACACGGTTCATAAAGATCATAAAGTCTGAGTTTTTCTCCACTTTAATCGAGCACAAAGATCAAAAAGACAGGAACTTTAACATCCATTATAAGCTTGATTCAGATAAAGTATGGCATCAAAAGTTAAGACCATGAAACTAAACACAATTCAGGAAGACGAAAAGCTAAAACACGATTCATAAAGATCATAAAGTCTGAATTTTTATCCAATTTAATCGAACACAAAGATAAAAAAGACAAGAACTTTAACCTGGTAAGCTTTGTCACCGACGACGAGACCGTGAAGAGAAGACCAAACAAGAGCATCATAAACAAGTTTCTGAACAAACTCATCATCAAACTTGTCAACATCGAAAAGGGTTTTGTGTGATTCCATCACCAGGGATCTCCCAGACCTCAAAGGTTCAAGCTTTCTCAGATGATTATTAGGGTTCTGAAAAAGGAACCTTCTTGTTGGATTGAGTTTCAACGAAGAAGAAGAAGAATAAAGATAGCAGACAGAGGCCGTACTAGTCGAACCAAAGTATGAGAGAGATAAAGAGCAACCACTGATCATTTGTTACCTTAAGCTTTTTTTTTTTAAAGTTGCTGTCACTATTTCAACTGAACCTTTACAGTGGCGTAAATCTTTTATCCCTATAAAAATCACAAAGCCTATGTTTTTTTTGTTACCCATCATCTCTTTATGGAACAAGATCTCTGTTTTTTCTTTGTTGTCCATCATCATCATCATCCTAAAAATATCAATTGGAAAATTTTTGTTTTTTTCTCTAAAGTGGTGAGCGAGGTAGTTGAGGCTCTTGGTTAATAGTAGTTGAAACTTGAAAGTTTTCTTCTTTATCTGTAGAAGGATGTGTACAACTTTTTATTGGACACATTTAAAACATTTGTTCCTTTCTTAGTGGTGAGTAGTTGAGAGACTTGGTTATACTAGTTGGAAACTTGTCTTCTTATCTGTATGACCTGTTTGTGTACAATTTGAGTTTAGCCTTTTGAGAAATTCTAAGTAAATGGGGTAGGCTTTGAAACAAAACAAACAAAATCTAGGTTTTCTTTGTCTGTCAGTATAATGTGTCTTGATTCAATGTACAAGAAACTAAAAACAGATTGAGAAATTTCCAAGTGAATGGGGAAGCTTGGAAACAAAGCCAAAAGAACCCTTATCCTCTAAAAGGTCCCAGACCTTCTTTAAGATTGAGACTGTATGTTTACTTCAATCATAAATAATCCATAGATAACATTTAAAGTAGAAGAAAGTGATAGAAGCAACAAAACCCTGTCTCTGTTATTGAACTACAATAAAAAGAATAACAAAGAAAAAGAACTGGTTCCAATGAGGTATACAAAGAGACTCTACCCCAACATATATTTTGCTGATCTTTGCTTGTATCGATGATTTACCCCGCAGAATAGCAAAGTTTTTCTAGGGACCTAATCAGATAACACTCAGGCTTGAATTGAATTGAAAGCCAACCGTTAAGGAGAATACTGACTCAGCAAAGATCAGGACATGTTGGTTTTATTCTTTGTCTGAGTGAGACTGTTGACACTCTTTGTCCACAATGTTGCAAACATTTATAATTTGATCCGGCCACAGAGCCGCCAGTAAGCTCCTGTATGGAAAAGAGACTTCTCAAAGACCCATATGTCACGTACAAGCACCTGCAGAAGCAACAAACTTGTAATTAGCTTGTAGGTAAGAAAGATGATTGGATTTCCAATCAATCACCAGTACTTTGAATTGAATCAAACATTTCAGTATTTCACCGACCCAGGTCAAATATTACGTTGTTTTTTTAAAAGGAGGTTCATGTTGAAACTAGTCTAATTCTTATTTCGATCCACAGTATTGTTTGTTGTAGTCAAGACAGAAACAATCATTGAAAATCAATGATTAAACTTCACTTTACCTCTTTCGTCCTGTCTCCAGCTAGTACGTTGCCTTTTGCATCGTATGCTTCGAATTTCTGAAGATAATATAGATCTCAAGAAGTTATTACATCCCCCAATGCATGAGAAACAAACTAATGACTTAAGATAACACTGACCTGCTTTGTTAGAAACTCGAGTGTCAGTTGTATGAATGCTTTCTTAAGGTCTGTCCGGTCAATTCCGATCTGAGAAGTTGTCAAAAGGATAAAAAGAATAGGGTAAGTTTCAAAAATCCACTATTGGATCGTTCATGTTTGAGATCATAATTCCTCAGTATCCAAAATATATTCATGCTATGTAAAGAACTTGCCAGTCGAGCTTGTAAAGTCCGGATCTTGACAACCGGCTCAATCATTTCCCAGTAAACACCATCCCAGATAGCTTCTCTTTGTTTAATTTCGTTCTTCAATGCCTAATAGTGAAAAAAACAAAAACTTAACAATATAGAAGACCATATCATCTTCAATGTTAATATAAAAAACACTGATTATCAATTCCGTGGAAACCTTACAGAATACATTCTTTCGGTTACGTTTTTCCTTATCTCCTTCTTGTCACCATTTGCCATCAGAATATTAATCTGAAGAAAACGGGTAGCTAAGTCAAGATGATTATAAGACATTCTGCTGTGAGACTAAACAAAGAAAAAAGACACCTTTCTTTGTCGAAGTAATACCTGTTTGTACAACTCTAGTGCTTCTATGTAGAACGTATTCTTAGAATACCCAGTCTTTCTTAACTTAGCGATAGCATAGGCACTTCTTAGCTGAAATTTAGAGTTTTAACGTGTATTAATACAACTGCGAAATATATATAACAATCTAGATAATGCGTGAAGATGTTTCAACCTCGCGTACAAAATCCTCCTTTGTTCTTCGCCAACCACTTCTTGTGAAACATCTGAACAACAATTGACAAGAAACTTAACTCTAGTAGAACAACTATATTGTCGATTATACTCAAAACTTGCTATGGTGATTAACAGTGAAAACATGAAGAAAAGGGAATTTGATCGCATTAGAATCAGTATCTTCCAATTTACCTCCGCCAAATCGAGATTTTCTCCTGGAGTGCATAGGGTTCATATACAAATCCAGGACTTACCATAGACACTCTAACAGCACCCTGCACTCATAAAATACTGAATACTTAGACAATCAAAACCATAGAAAACAATATACTTATACCAGTGACAGTAGACACAACAGAAATGAAAGAACAAAAAAAAGACAATTGAGGTTGAGCAACTTAACACACCGTTTTCTGTAGTTGAGGAGGAGCCTTAACTTGTGTTGAAGCAAACCTTTTATCATTCGTAAACGGCAAAGACTCTGCAATCTAAGAAACAACACAAAACATGTATATATGGACAGCGATTTCAACACCCAATGATGAATCTGGTGAAATTTACCATTGTAGATCGAAGCAAATGTGTGTTGACGTTATGGCTCTCATGTAAACGTGAATACATACTTCTTCCATGAGCTTCAGGAGCTGGAAAATGTCAATTACATAACTACATGACCCCAAAAGCATCAATTCAATTTCAAATTCAAATTCAATAGAGAAACTGAGAAAATTACCGTGGAAAAGTGAAGAATGATGACTTCTCCAACACCCAAATCTGAAATCATCTCCAATTTGAATCAAAGAGAACTCATTTCCATTCCCAAATCTGGAAAACCAATGATGAAGAAGCTAAAGGTTGAATCTTTTTAAATTTTATGCATTTTCCTAAAACTCAAATCAACGAAGAAGAATCAAAGTTAGGAAATTTGCTTACGGGAGTGAAGATTCTCTTGATCCAGCTGTTCGCAACAAAGAACGAACTGTGTGAAATCTTCTCACAAGCGCCATTTTTGATTCACCAAGATGAAATCTCAAAGAAAAAAACTAACTTTCATTGATTGATCTCAAATACCATCAGAGGATCTCTCTGGCTGTTCGAGTTCGACTTCGACTTCAATCGGCAGGGTTTAAGGTGGGTTAGATTTACTACATCGCGGAGCACCGTATCTCGGTGTGTCTCTTCTCTAGACTGAGAAACGTGTCTTTAAGCTTCGAAAACGCAAACGCGCAAGATGTGCAGGGTTTGCAAGATCAGAACAGCTGAAAAATCACACATTTTGATGACCAAAACGCAATTACAGGAAACGCAAACGCAAACGCAAAAATCGCACTTTAGGAATTTCACGTTTCAAAAAATCTTGATTTGTTTTGTTCATTATACAAGTACAATAACGAACATATCTCAGTCAAAGGACAAAAACCAAAACAGATAACGAAAGCGAATGACAAATGCGTCGCAAAACAATGTCCCGGTTATCACATTTGGCTCGTTTGTGTATACTTCCGAATTTCTGGCTGGACTGAAGAGCGTTCTCGCGTTTTCCGTTAGAAGAAGATATGAATGTTGATTATAGGATAGTGAAAGAAATGGCAGCAGATCGAAGCTTCAACTCATCGTCTTTCCATTTGGATTCTGGTGCGGCTGCTCCAACGATATAAACCTTTTCAAGATTAGTAAAGAAACACAGATGAGTCATGAATCTGGAAATATGAATATGTCAAAAGGAGTAATAAATATATGTGTTTCCAGGAGAGACCTTTCCTCTGTTCACTGAGGCTACTAAAGCTATGCGTTCTTCATCTCTACCAAACTCGTAGTAGTAATTTCTGCAGATGAAAATTACAAGTCCAATCAAGAACATAAATTCCCAAACTGACGAGAGTATAGTTCGAAGAAGACTTGCCTTAAACCTTCTTCCTCCTTTACCTTGATTGTACGAGCAGCATAAATAGTTGCCGCACCTGCTCATGTTTAAGAATTAACAATGACCAGATGAATAAGAGGATTTCAAAGGCAATTTTCTAGTATGTAAAATGATTTAAGAACCTGGAACAAAGAGTCTTGCAGCTGCCTTCAACGATCCCAAATCGGATATATCTGTAGCCTATTGGAAACAGAGAGCATTTAATGAGCTTACAAACAAGTAAACCTTCCCAACTGATGATTGCGTAAAACGTTAAACTTGTAAAGGAAATGTCTTTTCTTTTGGTTGTACAAACCTCTAAGAAAGTGATCTTAAGTTGATTTGAAGGACGAATGACTACGCTTAAAACTTCTGATCTGCATCCATCACCACATGATATGTCACAAAAGTTTTCCTAATGGAAATTCAACTAGACTACAAGGGAAGAGGGATACAAACAATACCCATCAGGAGTTTGGAACCGGGCCGCGAAAGTTTTCGGCTTTGCCTTGTCCCCATAAAGTGACAATCCCGCAGAGTAATCCTAAAGCATGAAGTAAACACACGCTTGTCAAGCATAATGACCATTTCATTCAAACAAAAAGAACCAGTTTTTCAATTCCTTTGATACACATTCTTCAATTAGTAGCTAAGACTCTACTGATCATGAAACACACAGCTCTTAAACCCCTATATCAAATTGACAAGAATTAAGACCCAAACTTGGCAACTACATACATTGATCACTAAAAAGTTTTAAACTTTAACCAAAGGAACAGGCTTTTACAGTCTTTTTACACTCCAGTGTTCAGATTGAGTAAGAGACCAAACGAAATTACACTAATTCATAAGAGACTGGTTATAAAGATACACACCTCAGGCTCATTGACGTCTTCAAAATCAGGAGGAACCCTAATGGCAAACCCATCACCAAAGAACTGGAACCAAGACTTAGTGTTGGCAATGCCGAGTCTTAACGGTTTAGAAGACTTCTCAGGATCGGCTAATGACTCTGGAACTTGGTTTTGAAAGATGAAGGAGACGAAACAGAGAGATGTTGTTCTAAGCACCACATCTCTCCGGAAGGTTGCACAAGGAGAGAGAATTCTGGGTCTGTTTTGGTTTTGAGGTTTAGGGTTTGGTGGATGAAGAGAGAGAGAGTGAAGTAGAATGGCCATGAGAAGAGGAAGAAGATGATAGAAGAAGAAGACTTCATGGCTTAATTGGATAAGAAGTGTGGAGATTCTCTGAAGTTTAGAAAAACAAAAGCTTGGAGAGAAGATGAGGGGTATTTTAGAAGTTTCGGTGTCTTTTTAAGGGTTGTTTAGTCATTTTATAATATATGGGCTGAATCATTTCAGGCCCACAAGGCCCAAAGTTGGAACCTCGGAGCTAAGGTTTTTGATATGGCTAGAGAGATCCTCGGAGCTTGACACGGCGAAGTCATGGCGGCGGAGGCGGAGGCGGAGTCACAGTACCTTCATTTACTCTCTGCTTTCCTCGCCATGGAACCGGTGGACTCCGTTATCTCTCTCGCTAGGTAAACCATTTTCAAACTCGCCGGCGCCGCCGTGAGGTTCTTTGTTTCCATTTGCTCCGCCGTTTGATTTTGATTCTGTTTGTACATTGTGTAGAGAGTGTAACGGAGGATCAATTACTGATAGTGCCCAGAGATTTTTCTGGGAAATTTGCGTTAAAGCTGTAAGTAAAACTCTTCTGCTCTGCTAGGAAAAGTACTAAACCCAGAGAACTCAGTGAAATTTGGAACCTTTATAATAACTTTTAGGAATTTGTAGTCAAGTCATTGATTTGGTACTTTTAGTGTTTGTCAATTTTTTTTTCTCTGGAAAAGATTGAATCTTGAGTTGTAGTAATGTGTAGTGTAACTTAGTGTGAAACTCTTGCATTGGTGTAGTCTGCAAGTGGTAACACAACATATGCTAAGAAGTTATTGAAGAAACTCATAAATGAAGTTGAGTTGGAGAATGGTGAAGTATTGGATGAAGTGTATGAGGAGTATGCTCTTTACATGTCAACTTCTAAGGTCTAGTTTTTTTTTTCTGTTGTTGTTGTTGAAGTTTCCTTGCTTTTTTTCGTAATTTTGGGAACATTGTTTTGTTGGGTGTTTTAGGAAGATACATTGGTGAAAGAAACCATAAGGATCACTAAATTCATCTCTTTTCTTTTCCCGGAAGGTAAAAATTTTGTCTTTGCTGTGTGTTTTTGTTCATTGTGATTTGGATTTTGCTGATTGAGATGAGTTTAGCTGACTGATCTGTGGATTAGGTTCATACAAACACCCAAGTTGTCCAATGTCAAGGAAATTAGTTATTCATCTGCAATGTTCATTGAACATGCTTGAAGGAGATACCGGGTAAGAGTTATTTATACGATCATTTGACTGCCGCAGATTCATTTCACTGCGCGAGTCTTTTTCCACATTGCTCACCTTGGCTCCTGGATTTCGAGCAGGTGTTCTATCTGGCCATCAAGTTTGTTTCTGTCAGAATTTGTTCTGTCATTTCCGGAGTTATTCGCCAATAAATCCTGTTTTGAGGTTAGTTTGACATTATGGAGTGTTATTTGACTGATGAGCTTTACGTTCTGATCTATTTACTCACTTTGTGATTGGATGGAGCCCTGTTTAGGTTGGCTCTGGAGTTGGCATGGTCGGAATTTGCCTTGCACATGTAAAGGCCAAAAAGGTATCCTTAGTTTCTTATTACCAAACTTCTCATCATATGTACAAAGCTCTGTTAAGTGACACATTTTTTTTTAGCGCAGGTTATACTAACGGACGGAGATCTTTTAACTCTGTCTAACATGAGGCTTAATTTGGAGAGGAATCACTTAAATTATGATGACGAGTTGCTCAACCAACCCGGAGAAGCTCAGAGTACAGTGAGTTGGAACTAGTTTCTTTGTGCCTTCTGAGTTCTGATTCAGAGTATATACTTAGCCGATTCAAGACTGATTCTTTTTTCCTTTAACAGCGAGTAAAATGCATTCATCTTCCCTGGGAAACCGCATCAGAAAGTGAACTTAGCAAATATTGTCCAGATATCGTGTGAGTAAACAAACCGTAAATTCATTTTGTATAAGACAGCCTATGTCAGTGTCCCTAAACCCTTATGTTCTTATCAGTCTAGGTGCAGATGTAATTTATAATCCGTCATGTCTCCCTCATCTACTGCGGGTTCTAGTAGCTCTTTTAAAGAAACCAACCAAAAGAGACAATGGCTCTCTCAAGACTGAAGACAGAGACGCACAACAAGGATGTAGCCCCTCAGTGGCCTATATCGCATCTGTGATCCGCAATGAAGACACTTTCAATATGTTCCTGACACTTGTGGACCAAATGGACCTTTCCATCACAGACGTGACCGCAGAACTTAGGCCTCGCTTCGAGCTTTTACCGTATATGCATTCATATGACCGCTCAAGCGTTCGCCTCTTCTCTATATCTCCTAGATAATGTAATTCTTTCTTTCAAGAAGCACTTTAGTTTCTTTACAATTGAAATCAAAGATTCTTGGTCCGTTTGAAACACTTTCCAAGATGGTAGTGGTTTGGTCAGCTCGAAGGTTTGGTGGATGAAAATCGCGGTTATCAATGTAATAAACACACTTATTCTAATATATTAGTCATGTTCTCTGACAGTACTGGATCTCATTTTAGATACCAATTATTTGATTTATGGTTTTACAGAAATTGGAGGAGGATCTGTGTAAGTGCAAATAATTACATTATCACTCACCAACTTCTATGTGGCATGACATAAGATAAGATGCTTGTGAATATAAACTAGTGAGAACAAAAAAAAAAAAAACACATCTTTGATCGGTTGGGTCAATTGGGTTACTCTTTTGGAAAGTGAAAAATGAAAGCTTTATCCATTTCACAATTTACAGAGTCCAAAGATTCTCTCGTCTGGTTCTTGTAATATAAAGAGGAACACTGAGGCAATAGTTGAGTTGTAGTTGAAGTTGAGTGGAGTGGTCACAAAGTGTCTGTTTGATTTCAAAGCGATCGTCTTTAATGGAGGTGATTCACGCATGGTCTGCTCCAAGATCACTCAGCACCAGTCTCATGTACTCCTTTGCCCAGGTGCTCTTTTACTAACTTTATTCAGAGATTTGCCCGAGGAACACAACTTGTGTATAAAAATCTGATTTTGAATAGTGTTTCATTGATAATCTAAATTTTGTTCGAGTCCCATCTTATGAACTGTAGAGTCTCATCTCTGTGGATTGATAGAAGTGAGGGAAATAAATAAAAAAGATCAAATTTTTTGTTTTTTAAAGTCTCCCTCTTGGCTTCAAAACATGAGGGTTTATAACATTTGAATCACTGTGAAAGTATGTTTGGTGTGAGTTATGTGACTTATGTTTAAAATTGCTTTAGAGAGATGACATTGAAGTGCTCGACGAGCCTTTATACGGTGCATTTGTTAAGTCTACGGGTGTTGATAGGCCTTACAGAGATGAGCTTCTCTCTAAGATGGTATGTCAATTCATTTCACTGTAATCGATTTCAGGATTCTGAGGTATATGAAAGGCAATGCTTAGTCTAAAATAATATAATCTTCACATTTGTGTAATAGGAGTGTGATGGAGAAAAGGTGGTGAAGGATATCATTTATTGTCCAGGAAAGAAGAAGTATAGGTTTTGTAAGGTTAGCATACTCACTTCTCTTTCTGATTCAGAGACTTCAAATCTTTAAGGATAAATTTTTGATTCTTGTGTTTGTTTCTGGCCCTTTTCTTTGCAGCATTTATCAAAACAGCGACTTCTTGGTTTGCCAAATGAACTAATGCGTAAAGGAAAGCACTTTATCTTAATACGCAATCCCCTTAATATATTGGTAAGCTTCTCAAATCACTTCTGCTGTTATGTTTTCTTGGAGATTCTTCGGAATTAGTTTCGTGTTTGACGTTTGTGGGTCTGATCCTTTCAGGTTTGACATGTTTATTGTTTGTTTGTTTGTCTTCTCTTGTAGCCTTCTTATGAGAAGATACAACCTCTGTCATTTCTTGAATTGGGGTTAGGAGAGTTAGTTTCGATATACAGCGATCTCTGTCTGATGGGAACACCACCAGCAATCGTCGATGCAGATGAGCTCCAGCGAGATCCTGAGGTTTCATTTCAGTACTGTAAATATTTGGCAATGAACTCAATTCTCTTTTCTAAGAAGTTGCTTATGTTCTGTGTAATTCTTCTATTTTCAGGCTACACTACGCAGTCTTTGCGATGACTTAGAGATCCCGTTTCAAGCCTCTATGCTAAAGTAGACCCTCTATGCTCTATGGGTTTCTTCGATATAACGATTAATGGAAAAAGAATGACCATATTACATTTTTTGTGTGTTTATTAAAGATGGAAGGCTGGTCCTATACCAGAAGATGGACTATGGGCTCCATGGTGGTACAAGACTCTTCACAAATCAACAGGTTTCTCGGCTCCAAAGAAGTACCCTCATGTAAATGCCCGGTGTTACTGCCAATTCAAAATTCTGAAAGTCAGATACCATTTCAAACTATAATGTGTTTTGCTTTGCTTTCAGACTTTCCCTATGAAGCATTACGATTTGCTGGAGCAATGTTTACCACTATACAACATTCTCAAGCGCCACGTGAAGCATAAGTCATCGCTCTTGACCAGCACCTTAACTCCTCCTAGTCTCCCGGTTCCTGAAAATGCAAAACTTCTAGCTTGGGTTGGTGATGAGATTGTGCCACGTGAGATGGCTAAGGTGCTAGAACCAGACATGAATCTTTGTTTATTATTGTTTGCTTGTGTATGTTTCTGCTCTGATGTTCTATTTCCTTATTTTTGTTTAAGGTTTCTGTTTTTGACTCGGTCGTGCAAGGTGGTGACTCTGTATGGGAAGGTCTTCGAATATACAAAGGGAAAGTGTTCAAGCTTGAAGAACATCTAGACCGGTAAGAAGCAACCACGAGAAAAATACTAACACTTCTTTGAAGGCATTATTATTAATATACTGAAGTGTTGCATATAGGATGCATGATTCAGCAAAGGCTCTGGCTTTCAACAATGTCCCAACCCGCGAGGAGGTAAGCATTTGATGAAGATCAAAATCATTATCATAGTTTTGAATGTTGGGTTTTGAATGAAGCTATCGCAATGGAAGAAACACAGATAAAAGAAGCCATCTTCAGAACTCTCATAACCAATGGGATGTTTGACAATACACATATAAGACTGTCTCTAACTCGAGGCAAAAAGGTATGTAACTACGCTTTTACGAAGTTTGAAGTAACATTTATGCAACAAGTTCTTCTAGTTCTCATTTCAACCACGTTAAACCCGAATGAGCTATGAATTTGTTTCTTCTAAGGTCACTTCTGGAATGAGCCCTGCATTTAACCGCTATGGATGTACTTTGATCGGTAAAGTTTCAGATTTTTCTCTTGCAAGCATACAACTAAAGTCTATAGAATATGGTTTCTGAGTAGTATTTGTATTCAAAATAATGCAGTGCTTGCCGAATGGAAGCCTCCGGTATATGACAATGATGGCGGGATTGTGCTGGTGACTGCATCTACACGGCGCAATTCACCCAATGTATAAAATTGCTTCCATTGCTCTTTCATCTGTTTAGCTGAGTAACATTGTCCATTGTTGTTTAATCTCTTTTTTCTTTTCCTTTTCAGAATTTAGATTCCAAGATTCATCACAATAACCTCCTCAATAACATACTCGCAAAGGTTCCATCTTTACCCTGCGCGAATGATCATGTGTTCTTTAGGGACTTCATTTTGAGGTGTTTTTTTCTGTATAATGATACAGATTGAAAGCAACAACGCAAATGTCGATGATGCAATCATGCTTGACAAGGATGGCTTTGTGTCTGAAACCAATGCAACCAACATTGTAAGATCCTTGGATTTAACAGTTTTATTACTCTCCAAATAAGCGTTAAATCTCTATGTAGTGTTTAAAAACTAAAATTGTAGACGAACTCTGTTAATGTAGTTCATGGTGAAGAAAGACCGAGTACTCACGCCTCATGCAGATTACTGTCTCCCGGGCATTACCCGAGCTACTGTAAGAGAGAAGAAAATCCGCATTCATTTCTCCTAACATCTCTCAGTGACTATAACATGACCAATCTCTTCCATGTCCAGGTCATGGAACTGGTGGTGAAAGAGAATTTCATCTTAGAAGAACGAAGAATCAGCTTGTCGGAATTCCATACAGCTGATGAGGTTACCTCATATTTTTCCTTGTTCTTAGAATTTCAGATGATCAGTGACTAACTATTTTCATTGATATCATACTTTGCCAGGTATGGACTACAGGGACTATGGGAGAACTCAGCCCGGTACATACACAAATCTCTCCTTTTACAGTCAGTGAATGTTGTGATTCCAAAACATACATAAAAGATCAGAAACTCTTATGTTTTTAAGTAATATGAAACACTTTCTTGTTGGTTTTGTATCGCTTATTTATCGACTCTACCGGTTTTAGGTTGTGAAGATTGATGGGCGTGTAATCGGTGAAGGAAAAGTAGGACCGGTAACAAGAAGATTGCAAAATGCTTACAAGAAACTAACGGATGGTTCAGGCGTCCCAATACCGACTTACCAAGAACCTTGAACCCATGCGTTTGATTGTATAACACAAAAGGTAAACTACGTTGGTTAAAAATGTGTTCATCTAAATACTAGGATTTGAATCACTAGCTTGGCCAAAACTTTGGTTTTTAAACTCTAACAAGAACGTTTAACAAGCTTTCATCATTGGTCTTATTTCATTCCAGATAAAGTGCCTAAGAAAGTCTTTTGTTTGCAGGGATTCGAAAAAACAAAACGTAGCATAGGAACAAAACGGCATGTTGTTTAAAATGGGTAGACAAAGAGAGGTGGGTTCAGAAGAAAGCTGTGGTGTTTCAACTTTATGAATAGAAAGTGCGTGCTGTTTTTTTTAGCTCCCAGACTCTCTTCATATACTTGTGTGGTGTGTGCTAGTCTCATTGTAATAACAGTTTGGTCACCAGTCCAAGTCAATTCAGCCTTTGTTGTTTGACATTTCTTTCCCCCACAATAAATAACCCTTAAACAAAACCATAATAATGTAAATCATTTGTTCTAAGCATTAAACGAATTTGGATCAAGATTAAGACGTTTAATTTTTTATTTTTATGTTTTAAAAAAGTTTGAATCCAAATGGTAATTTCACAACAAGAATCTTAATACAAAACTTAGTTGAAGTAGTGAACTCCATAATGGATTTATTTTCCATATAATTTTCAAGCGTGACAAAAATAAATGACTTAGTTTAGTTGATAAATTTACGAAATAACAAAAAAAACAAGATTGATAAAATTAGATCATAATGTTAGAGATAATACGTACTTTTGCTAATTCATATTATAGATGATATGAATTTGGTTTGCTTTTGAAAGTATAATGATTAAATAATAGTGTAATTCCACGAGAATTTGGTATTGGTTGATTTGAAAATTTGAAAAAATTGTTACCAAATTTTTATTTCTTATATTTTATATGAAAAAAAAGTAATAGAAATATAATATAAAAAGCTTATTTGAGAAAGTGATCACGAGAGACCTATGAAGCTATGATGGCTAAGACTTTCTAGAAGGATGTGAAAGTCGTGTATGACTATATCAATGATGGCTAAGATTAGTAAATAGAATGTTCTGATTATTCATGTATTTTTGTTTCTAATTCATGGTATTTCCTCTATATTTTCTTGAATTTATTTTGTATTGTAAATTTTGTAACTAGCTCAAAAACATTTACATATTATGTCTCATAATGTGTGTTCTTTTTCTTTTCTCTTTTCAATAGCTTAATCATTTATTTAGATTAGGATTGGTTTTTAATTGCATAAAATTTATGACTTAAAAAAAAAAAATCATGGTCTTCCCTTGTGAGACAATTCACATAAATTGATTAAAACTAAAAGCAAATCAACTTTAGTATAAAGTAGAAAAAGGTAACAAAGTTTTGTACTTAATATACTTTTTACAAAATTTAAAAGAAAAATATCTCTAATAAAGCTGAATAAAATTTGCAGGTGAAATAGTCTATATACAAATGAAAATGGTCATCTTATATATCATATAGTTTGGTTTCTCAAATTAATAGTTGACATGAACGAGAACATGTTAAATCAATCGTCATAAATTGTTTTTTTATGTAAATGAAAAATCTTATTATATAAAATTCTAACTATGAGAGACAAAAATTTAGATAATAATATACAAGTCTCACAAGATTTGATATAGAGTTATAAATGTAATTATATAATATTTTGGTAAATTATAAACACTATGAATGATCTAATCAAGGTTTCACAAAAAAGATTATAATTAGCTTTTTAGCTTTTTTACATTTTTAGGTATCATTTGCTTATGTTTTCTTTATAATTTTCTTATGATTTATTCAATCACTGCATATTTTGTTTATTAAAACTAGATCGAATAAGTATTAAAAAAAAAATCAAAATCCGAAGAAAAGACATGTCAATTCTCAACATAATCTAACTTTCATTTTTTTTTTAGTGATTTAATTTACATACTCTATAATGATTAAATATCAAAATATAAGATATACTCTATACTGTTATCCTATTTAAAAATCTTATGGACAGTTTAGTGTGTGACTTTTAAAAACGTTAGTACGTTTGAAATTACAATTAGGTCAGTAAATTGTTGTGTAATTTCTCAAAAACCATAAGTATGCTAAATTACATTACAAAGCTTAATTACTTTTGCTTTGTTTTATCGTATTTTTGTAATTGACAAATAGTTTTTGGTTTTTACTAGTTAAATTTTCACAATTTATAATGTCTATTATTACTGCTATATTAAAAATACTAAATAATGATTAACCAACACATTTAAAATATTATAGTTGTTTTCCAATATCATAATAGTTTACCTTCGTCTTGAATTGTTTTGGATCTCGTGGTAACTTAAACAGTGTTTGTAATTGTAGGGATCCACTCTCTATCATCAATGTTAAACCTTTATATTTCTACACCATGTTTCTCTCTTTTTGGTTGATCTATTTTCTATGCAAGAAACAAGAAACAAAATATACGGATTGAAGGAGACCAAACCACTTTCTATAATTTGTATATTGAATGGTTATACACAATTTATCTTTTTTCCACAATACACACAATTTATCTAAATTTATGATATTGTTCTATATATTATATATCTTTTTATTACATTTACATATTTTTATCGTTAATTTCCGCTTATGTTTTACTTGTTTATAGCACAATTTTTTTATCTATATTCTTTTTCTAGCATACAGTTATAATTATTTATAATTTAATTCAATTTTATATCATTTATTTTCATAGTATACCTTCTCTTTATTAGCAATATTATTTTATTTAATTATTGATTGCATAATTTTACATAATTTAATTTAAGAATAAAAATAATATGCATAGACCATTTTATATAAGTACTTAAAATTTCTCATATTTATGATAACAAAATATCTAAAATGTATTGTAGTTAAAGATTTTTACACATCAAAACCTTATCGGTAAATTTAACACTTGTCATAATCATTTGAGTTAGCAACTTTCAAAATTCAAACTTTATATAACAAAACTAGAATTAAAAGATACCTTTCATACATAATTACCATAATAGATCAAAGAAGAGTCTTGGACCATGTCAACCTCTTCTCAATTCTCATAATCACCTATTTTGACAATCACCATTAGAAAATTCTATTAATCCACGTGGCATTCAGTAAGTGACACATTTGCTTATGACATCTCCCCTAACCTTTCTTCCTCGCTTCTTCTCCACGACTTCTTCGTACTTATCAAATATAAACTTCTCTTTAATATATAAACTTCTCTCTTCTCTCATCAAACCCAAAAAAAAACAACTTTTTGGGATTCCAAAATAAAAATATGGATACCTTAAAGCATATCTCTTTACCAGTTCTTGTCTTGTCTCTACTAATATCTCTAGCAACAGCTCAGTCGGATCAACCCGACCCGAGAAGTACTGACCCGTATGCTTACAGCGGCAGGCTAAGTCCAGCCATGGCTGTAGTCGTGGTCATCGTTATCGCAGCTCTCTTCTTTATGGGTTTCTTCACTGTTTACATACGTCACTGTACCGGTGCAGTAGACAGCGGTAGCGTTACTACAACGACGGGAGGAGCGAGGAGGAGAGTTACAAACGCGACGGTGGCGCGTGGGTTAGACGCGGAGATGATCGAGACGTTTCCGACGTTTGTTTACTCGGAGGTTAAGACTCAGAAGATTGGTAAAGGCGCGTTGGAGTGTGCGATTTGTTTAAACGAGTTTGAAGACGACGAAACGCTGCGTTTGTTGCCTAAATGTGATCACGTGTTTCATCCTCAGTGTATCGGCGCGTGGTTACAAGGTCACGTGACTTGTCCTGTTTGTCGGACTAATCTCGCTGAAGAGACGGTACAGACAACAGCTGAACCGGTCGAACCGGTGGTTGAAGTTGATCTTGAGGCGGCGATACCTGAACCGGTGGTTGAACATCTACGTGTTAAATTCCCGAGGTCGCATACGACGGGGCATTCCGTGGAGAGTAGTACCGACCGGTTTACGCTTAGAATACCGGAAGATTTAAGGAAGAAGATAATGGCGAATTGGAAATTAAACCGGTCGAATAGTTTATTTGTTTTACCGAGAGGAGGAAGCACGACGAGTAAACCGGTTGATAAGTCGAGAGCGAAATCGGACCGGTGGTTATTTAGCAAAACGCCGTCGTTTCTGTGGCGGAACCGGGATGATGGTTCGATTAGATTAGGTGGTACCGGTAGCATTGAAACAAATGATGTGACCAGTCCGACCGGTGATTCGGTACGAGCAGACCGGTGGGCTTTTCTAAGAAACCCATCGTTTTTATGGAGGAATACGACGCCGGTTCCGTCGCCGAGAGTTGGAGTCAATAAAGATGGTGAAGGGACATCGTCGGTTCAGTATACCGGTACGGTTGATTCGGCTAGCGGTTCTGTTAGATTACCGGTTTAGTTGGTTTTACTTGTGTGTTTTATTGTTCATAAACACGCATATTAGATTTAGAGTTTACGCAATTCTTTGATTTTTGTTTATCTTTTTTTTCTGTAAGTTGTTTAAATTTTTCAATCCCACGAAAATAGGAGATTGATTTATTTTAATTTTAATACTTTTCTTCAAAAACAAAAATTAATTTCTATAAGTCAAACAAAGAATGAAGTGGAGAATGGGTCTTCTATTTTTCTTCTTATTTAAAAAAAAGAAACAAAGAAACAAAAAAGTCTTATCCGTCGACCAAGACCAAGAATAGACTACACCATTATTTTTACCAATGATTATTTTCTTTTATAACTGGGAATATAACGGTTTGTTTCAATTTTTTCTAAAAGAATTTTTGTCGGACAAAATAAAATAAAAAAAAGTTGTAATAATATATGAATCTTGTATACAAAAAGAACATATGGATACCAATTATAAATGTTCAGAAATTAATTATTATCTTCATATATATATATATTTCCAACAATTAATCATTTGAACGTCAAAAAATAAAAAAGAAAGTTAAATCATTTGAACATTCGAGTTACGAGGTACTCTTAAGTCTTAATTTAATTATATGAGAGTTTGAGATATATATAAAATATAACTTGGAAGTTGGAAATGGAATCATAAATTTATAATACATAAAAATATAAAGAGCATAGTTACTTCATTATTTAGATAGACCACGACTAAGTCATAGCATCTTATAAGGATTCAAAGATGATTACTTGTTCAACAATTTGAATAGTGTGACGTACGAAGTTGACACATGTAAATAATTTTGTTCTAGAAACATTATGTAAAAATTACCAAAACGTTGTGATTTGGCTCAAAGGTGTCATTGAAATGTTTAACAATCCTGAAGCTAATAATAATAAAAGCATGGATATACAAACATAAATGTAATCGTCTCGTACTTGTCTATCAAATGTGCATAAACTTTACAATTTCTTCCACTGTATATTCAAAACCCAACAATCCACAATCGTTGCTTTATATGAGGTATCATAATAAAGGTCATATGCCCATTAGGAACATCAAGTTTTGGTTGATAACTTAACATTTATATGTTGTTAATGGTTTTTGACTCTTATAATGGAACATCTTATTTTTATAACTTGCAATAGTATTCAAAAAAAAAGCATAAGAATTGATGAAAGTCGTCAAAAAATCATGGAGGCAGCGAATTAGAAAGATTAAGTAGAATCTTTTTTTTTGTCATTTAGTAAAAAAATTGAATGAAAACAAATATAACTCAATTAGAAGAGAGGGAAGTATAGGGCCGTTAATAGAAGTAAAAAAAAAGATGAAGAGAGAAGTTTTTTAAAAAAAAATTGTTGTTAAACTTTGTAGATGATGTTTACCAGAATGAGAGAGACACTAAATACAAATGGAAAAAAAAAGAATGTTGGGCTTAGAGGATAAACTAAATAATCAAGCCTATTAATCTTTTTAGCGAAGTTAAAAATGGATAAAATTTTGATGGGTACCCGAAACCCATATTTTTATAGGTTTTCAAACCCATTTTTTCTTTTAAATGGGCTGGTACTCAAAGTATTAGACTCTCGTTCAGGTTTACCCTAATAAGACTATGAGTACCCATCATGTTTCTTTTTCTGAACTCCTATCAATTACATAAAGTCGTTTCTTACTTCCATCAAAACATTAAACATGGTTTCTCCTTTCTTCTCCCATAGACATAAAATTAGTGAGTTCTTCGTGAAATCAAGGCACTCGATTTTTGTTTGATTTTGAGCTTGACATCATCGATTTCTGGTCACTTGCTCTTTGATTATGGTGCTTTCTCTTTGTTGTGAAGCGAAAGATCTTTGTCTCAATTCCGCCATTGTTGTTCAAAGATTGAGCTTGATATCGTCGATTTCATTTCTCAAAGATGATCTTCTTGAGGTCGTATCAAAGATCACTTCTATTAGTTAGGGTTTTCACGGATTGTTTTTTTCCCATTGGTGTTCATGTTTTAATGTCCTAATTAAGTTTTGGACTTTATTGACTACGTCTTATATATATAAATAGACGGTAATAATTTAAAATTTTTTATTTTATTAAGGGGGTGTATTGAAAGTGGAATTTTAAGAGATTTGTGTTATTCAAAGAAGAATTTTAAAAAGTTTCATGTAGTCCACTGTTATTGAACTAATGATTTCAAAATCCACATTTAAATCCACTGTTATTGAAAAAATCTGTGGATTTGATTTTTAATGATTTAATTTTTTTGAGTTTTTCCTTAGTTTTAAATACAGAAATCCAAATCCTATGGTTTTAGGTGAGATTTGAAATGATTTTACAAAAATCATATGAATTTCCATATAATTATCAAAATCATTTAAAAACTCAAAAAAACTCAAATCTCTTAAAATTTCATTTTCAATACACCCCCTAAGTGAACAGTCCATTTTTAAGTAGAAAATTTATTTTATTTTATTAATTGGGGTTATATATTGTTCTGTGTTTATAAAAGAGAATTAGGGTTTAAATTTTATAATTAAATGAACTGGATCCCCTTACCTCAGGTTCAAAGATTGAAGAACTTAGGAGTAACTTGAAAAGTCTATATGAAGAATATTAGATACAGTCGCAGACAAGTTCTTCAAATGTTTCAGTAGCACCTACTCCACTTGAGCTAATCACAGAATCTCCTCTTCAAGATGATTATGAATATGTAAGTGATTCCTCACCTCTTTGAATAGATGTTATTGATGTGTAAACTGCTTATAGTAGTCGGTTGGAGAAAAACATTGGAGGTGGTGCTAGCAAGACAAAGACACATCTGGATACTTATTTGGATGAGGCAAGACTAGCTAGAAGTTCTTATCGAGAAATGGATGTTCTAGGGTATTGGAAAGATAACCAAGATCGATTTGGCGATTTAGCAACGATGGCATGTGACATCCTCAGCATTCCGATCACTACTGTAGCTTCTGAGTCTGCATTTAGCATTGGATCTCGAGTTTTAACAACATACAGAAGCAGACTCCTTCCTAAAAATGTTCAAGCTTTGCTCTGCAGTAGAAATTGGTTGCGTGGTTTTCTGGAATACGAAGGTAAACTATAACTTTGCTCTCCACTTAATATCTAATTTTCTTATTATAAGCTTCCTAACTTATATGTTTATCGCAGGTAACATTGAAGATAACTTTGATGTAGATGATGAAGATGTTAGAAGAACCCCGAGTAGCTTAGGAGTGGAGTGTTCAAGATCACAACATTCAAGTGTTTGATGAATCAATGTTGCAAAGATACAATTAAAACTTATATTTAAATTTGTATTGGAATATTTAAATTTGTTTTGGAATATTTAATGTTTTGGAATATTTAAATTTGTATTGGAATATTTAAATTTTATATTGGAATATTTAAATTTGTATTGGAATATTTAAATTTTTATTGAAAAAATATCAACATACATGGACATAAATAGTTAAAAGTCAACAGATATGGATATACATTAATAAACAAAAATGGTTAAAAATCAACTTATATGGACATAATTGGACATAAATGGACAAAATTGTTCAGCAGATTTTAAATGGACGGACATAACTGGACAAAAAACTTAAACGGACATAAATGGACATGGACATAAATGGACGGACATAAACGGACATGGACATAAACGGGCCGGACATGTCCATGATAACACCCCTAGTTTGAGTTTATAAAGCAGGAGTATGATGTAATTGTAAAATTATAAGATTGTAAAATATAAACTTTAATCCAAACTCTAATCCTCTAATCTTTGTTTAATTATAAATTCTAAACTCTAATCCTCTTTATAAATCTAAACCGATATATAATCTCGTTTACCTGTAAAAAACAAATCTTAGTAATTGTTTAGAAACTCAAATCAACATATACACACACATATATATATATATATATATATATATTTTTCATTAAAATATAATTTATATAGATGAATTAATGTAATCATGATACAATTGTTGTGTTAGCCAAACTGGCGGATTAAAACAGTCAGAATAAAAAGGAAAAATATTACAACCATATTTTGCAAGAAGGTGAGGAGCACCATTACAATTTCTCCTAGTGAAAATAAAAGTAGTTGATTGAAATTTCGAAGTCCAAAATAAAATATCAAGTAAAACTCCTTCGATCGACACATCCGTAAATTGTTTATTGATGATCTTATTCAACACTTCACTATCTCCTTCAAAACAAATCTCTTTGATCCCTTTGATCCAACATTGTTGCATAGCTAAAATCAACGCCTTCGCTTCTGCTTCCAATGAAGATGTAGCATGTCCCAATACCGCAGATCCCCAGCCAAGCGTACCACCTTGAAAATTCCGTATGATCCATCACAATTACACTTAAGAACACCATTTATGGGGCGTGACCAATGTACATTATTATTCATGAATAAATTTGTATGATGAGGCATAGGAGGATTATTATTTTTAATCCAATTGTGAACATCTCCCCGAGCATGATAAACAATATTTATAGGTCTTTCATGAATGCCATTAAAGATAAATTTATTTTTGGATTTCCAAATATACCATACTAACCAAAAGGGTAGTAATTTTGTTTCATGAGCTAGCTCAACATCAGAAAGTAAGGATATAAAACCGTCAATAATTGTATCATTACCCCAGTTTGATGTATGTAAAATATGAATAGGAATATTAGAAAATTCCCAAACAGACTTGGCATGAGGGCAGGAGAAAAGAATATGATCTATTGTTTCATCCGCTTGAAAACATCTTGGACAAATAGGGTCAATATTCATCCCACGAGTGTTTAGTCGAGTAATGGTGGGCAAACCTTTTGATAAGATTCTCCATAAAAAGTGTTTTATTTTCGGTAAAATGTTCATCTTCCAAATCTTATTTTTTAGTCGAATAGAGCCATGAGGGATAGGAGGGTTATCCATATTATTTGTTGGATCATGAGCCAATACCCAGATCGAACAGAATATTCACCGGTGTTGGTATAATGCCAAATAAGCTTGTCAGGTAAACTAACTTTAGATAAATGAATGTTATGAAGATTGCTATGATCAATTATATTGATTTTTTCAGAAACTTTGGAAGTATCCCAATACCGATGGTTTCCTACAGAAGAGATAAGATCTCTAAACTCAAAATTAATGTTAGTAACACCCTGAATAGGTTTAGGAGGGTGGGTGGGTGTGACATTATCAATGTTAACTCTAGCAGTTTCACCATCCCCAATTATATAACGAGTCCCCATTTTTAAAATTTTTAACCCTTCTAGAATAGAAGACCATCCATAAGATTGATTGGCCCTTGTTTTTGCCTCAAAAATAGTTTCATCTCTAAAATATCTAGCTTTCATAACCCTTGCAAAAAGGGTGTTAGGATGCTTATAAATTCTCCAGGCTTGTTTTGCTAAAAGAGCATTATTAAATTTTGATAAATTTTTAAAACCTAAGCCACCCTCTAATTTAGAGAATTGTAATCTCTTCCAAGCTACCCAAGGTATATATATATATATATATATATATATATATAACAATTTTTAATCGTAAAATCTAAATTATAAACCAAAACCGACATATAAACTCGTAAAAAATCCAGTGTTATTTTTTTCATTTTTGTTAATAAATTTTTATTCTGTAAAATTTGCATAATTAAAACCTTTCCATTTGAATAAATAAATAAAAAGAAAAATGAATTTTGTAATTAAATCACAAGAAAAATAGAAAATTGGAAACAAATATTTATTATATTAACAAAATTTCCTAAAATCTCTCCCAATAAATCGAGTATCTATCCAATATATTTAGGGGAATTGCAGTGTATAACCAACAAAAAATTTATAATTTATTGTGTAACCACTCTAACCATCAAACTATCATATCCTATGTATTATATGTATTAATGACAGTTTTTTCCATTTTTGTCCTCTTCTTCTTTTTTTTTTTTTTCCTATATATATATATATATATATACTACTTACAATATTCATATCAAAAACCTTCTTATCACCACCACCCAACTCCAACAACCACCTCACCTCCAACAACCTCTATCACCTCCTATCTATACCACCATCGCCAGACACTGTCGCTATCTCCAACCACCGGTCACCACCACCGGTTACCACCACCGCCGGCCACCGATCACCATCACCATCGCTGGCCACCCGTCACCATCACCCGGGGCCACCGATCACCACCACCGCTGGCCACCGGGCACCACAACCTCCACCAACGGCCACCACCATCTCTGACCGCCAGCCACCACGACCACCTGCCACCACCATTTCCGACCACCAACCACCACCATCTCCGACCACCGGCATCACTCCAATCACCATCTCCGACCACCACCACTTTGACAACCATCCACCACTCTCACTAGAACATCAAAAATTAAAATGGACATTTTGGTAGATTTATATATAGTAATGAAACATTCTATATAGTAATTAGTTATTAGTAAAACTTTAAAGAACTACACGTTACCCACTAAGCACCTCCTCAACAATATGTGATTTCTTGTGTTATGTCATTTTTAGTCTTTTTACACTACCTAATAGTTATTTACTTAATTTTAACTATTAGTGTGTTATATTCTTTATTGTTTTATTGAAAATAAATATTGAGCTAATTCACCCATATATTTATATAATATTTTTTTTTTCAAAAAACGAAGATTTTATTAAGAATTAATCATGTCAAAATACAATTGATGCTGAAGCCAGCTTGGTGGACAAACACCGTTACAAAGGAATTTTCTATCTAAACAACCAAATTTAGTTAATTTATGGGCAGCTTCATTAGAAGTTATGCTTGCAAATACAAAGAAATTTTCAGTGAAAAAATTTGTCCGATGAATAATATCTAAAACAATCGATGTGATTGAAGCATGCATTGTGAAGTTTCCCGTTAAGCATATTAATGAGTTCAGAACAATCATTTTCAAAGTATACTCTAATTTATATTATTACATAATATATATATATATATATAGTAAAAGTACTAATTTTTGCATATGTTACAATTTAAAATTTTGAAATCTGATGTATATTACTCTAAAAAAAATTAAAATATTATTATATTTTACATAAATATGATTGAAAAAGTTTAAATTCACACAAATATGATTATATGATTATATGACTAAACACAAAATCTGTGAGGGGTTAACTTAAAATATAAACATTTTTTTGGGGTTGAAACTTAAAATATAAATATTTTAGTTAAAAAAATGGTCTCTGCAGTAAACCATCGGTTAAAACATAAATAACCGATAAATTATTTTCTAAACCGGTGCTATTGTAAACTGGAATGTCGGTTTATACGATTAAATCACATTGGTATATACTCGACGTGTCTCGGCCAATCACATTACAAAATTAACCTTCATCTTCTTCCTCGGAGCAGGCAAGGTTTTGGGGAAGATCGAATTCGAGTGATTTGGTTGAAAGAGGATGCATTCTTTTGGTTACAGAGCGAATGCTCTGCTCACATTCGCCGTTACGATTCTAGCTTTCATCTGTGCGATTGCTTCCTTCTCTGATAACTTCAGTAACCAAACCCCCTCTGCTCAGATCCAGGTAAATGTGTATGTATGATTCTAATTGCAGAGATCTCTGATTGTATCATGGATCTATGTGTATGCGTTGTAGTTTGAAGCTGTTTTAGATCCCTAGTTTTTGCTGGATTCTGTAATGTTTGAGCTCTTTCTAGGGAAATTTTCAGAGAAGATGTTGGAATTTTGTGTTCACTGAGTTGTGCTTTGGTTTTGCAGATTTTGAATATCAATTGGTTTCAGAAGCAACCCCATGGAAATGATGAGGTAAGGTTTCATGGTCTTGCCTCTACTTAGGTTTTTATCTTGTATTAGCTAGAGTTGCTTGGTTTGTGCCTTCCAATATATATGATTCAGTGTTCTGAGTTATGTTTATCTGGTCATTCTAAATGGGTAAATAGATAATTAGTTCATCAGAAGATTCAAAACTTGAAGTTCTGGTATACTGAAGCGTTAATGGGTTAAGTTAAGGTCTTGACCTCTAACTTTGCACTTTTTGTTATGGAATTTTATTGATAGTCATCTTAAGCTTTAGTATTCATTGAATTTAACAGCAATAGCGGGTTCAGATGTGACTGTTACTTTAGACATTTCGTTCGTAAAATATTAAGATTTTACATTAGCCTACTCTTGAAAGTCATTGAACTCAGACTGTTGAGGTTGGTTAATATACCCCAGACTTGATATATTTATATTCTCTAGCTTATACATACACTAGTGGTTTTTGTCTTATTTTTTGAGTTGTTAGGCTGCTCTTTATCTGTTGCATTTTTTCGAATTGCTTAGTATTTTATGTGTGTTTCAGGTCAGCTTGACACTGAACATAACAGCAGACTTGCAGTCACTATTTACTTGGAACACAAAGCAGGTATAGTGTTCGAATCTACACTAATCCATCTCCATTGCTATAAGCTGAATCATTCTCAGTGTTACATACTGTCTTGTTGTATACCTCATTCTGTATGGTCAGATAAGCTCAAAACCAACACTAACGAAAACATTTGCAGGTATTTGCTTTTGTAGCAGCAGAGTATGAAACCTCGAAGAATGCCCTGAACCAGGTATAAATCTACTTTGTTTCAAACACTTTATATAGCCCACTGCTCTTGTCGGGGTATAAGAACAAGTTCAAGGTTTATGTGGTTTTAGTGTTGATGCCTTCTTCATGCCTGTAAATTTGATTGGGACCCTTTTTGTTGATTTACCATGAATGTTTGACATTTTTCTCAGGTTTCTTTATGGGATGCCATAATACCCGAGAAAGAGCATGCCAAGTTCTGGATACAAATTTCAAACAAGTACCGTTTTATAGATCAGGTACATGAAGCACTTTCTATATACCTCTCTCGAAACACCAGTCTTCCATGTACTTCTTCTTCATGAGAGTATCTGATTTTTGTGACTGGGATCTTTCTAGGGACACAACCTCCGAGGAAAGGACTTCAACTTGACTCTGCACTGGCATGTAATGCCCAAGACGGGAAAGATGTTTGCTGACAAAATAGTTATGTCTGGTTATCGGTTACCCAATACGTACAGATGATGATGAAGAGTCTCCTGCATCATCTAAGGTTAACAAAAATCTCTTAAACTAGGAAAGAAGAGAGTTCTGTTTCAGATGTTCAGCTATCTGTATACTGTCATTAAGTTGAGAACATTGTTTTGGAATGAAGTCATGAACTATAAGCCAACAATTTATTAACTCTTTGATTAGCTTCATATCACCATTACTCTACATATACCCAATCGTCTTGATCGCATTCATAAACCGCGAAATCAACCATCCCCTCATACTCCACTAGAACATGTACATGCGAAACAACATTGTCTGTTATCAAATCGTGAAGATGAGTATGAGTTCAGCTTAGAGGAACAAAGCTTTCTATATGACTTGAGTTTTTAAACTGCTTCATCATAACCTTCTCTGATTTTGTTCAATGGTAACAAAATTGGCACTATTAAGCACACCAAATCATCAAAGCTTAAGAAAAAAAATCTCAATTGAAAGATAAAGAGGAAACAACAAGATCAATAGTTTCTTCCTCTCTATTTATACACTCTTCTACGACTTCTCTTATTACAAAGAACTGAAGAACAAGATCTAACTCTCGAAGCTAATTTGACAAAACTCTCTTTCTTGAATCCAAGAACCAATGAAGCAACAAAACAAAGAAACCCAAACACCAAAAATCTAGCCTCTCTCTTCAACTCTTTCACCATAGTGACACCAAATAAACAAACCCCTAAAACCTTCAAAACCAGTTCACTCCTAATCTCTATCCCAGAGACTCTACAGAAACCATAAACCCATAGAACCACACAAACAAAAACCAAAATTGGTACTCTGTTACGTTTCTTTCTCCATCCATCAAACCTTCCCCATCCTCTCCAAAACCCTAACCCTCCTCCTCCTCTTCCTCCTCCTCCACCATCTACGCCGCCCAAATCAGCAATGACGAGATCCAACGGCTGTGGTAAAAGATTAGGGGAGAGTAAAGAGAGTGAATTGAAGAAAAACCTCGTGATGATTCTTCGGTACCCAACTCTTTTGTTCCTCTTCTTTGCACAAAGAACCAAACTTTGGAACTGGGTTCGATGTGAAATCGATACAGAGACTCGAGACAGCGACGAAAGTCTCGGACTTTGTAATGGATTAAGCAAATGAAACCCATTGAGATGCGATGTCAGATGAACAAGAGTCATTTAACCGCAATTCCTGGTCTTCTTGTTCCTTCGTCTCGTCCCCCAATTATCAAAGTTTGGTTTAGAGACGAAAGAAATAGCCGTTGCTTATGCGATTTGTTTCTTTATACCATACCGTACCAAACTCAAACCGATAAAAATTCAAATTAAACTGAAAAATTTCTTGCTTAACCGAGTTTAAACCGAGTTGAATTACATTTCGGTTCGAACCGGGAATGTTAAACCACTATCATCATCCTAATTGAACACGATTCTCGTTGCTTTCAGACATTTTCCATCTTCTAGGTTTCAGACATTTTCCATTATCTAGGTACGTTGTTGCTGTCTATTGAACTTTTGCCATAGTTTTTGTTCAATTCTCTTCGCGCTAGGTAAGAAAATGAAGTTAAGGAGAAGGAGATGAAGAAGAAAGAAAAAAAAAATTGGGTTTTTATTTTTTTTGTACTTTTAAAAATCCCAACTTGTGATCGATCTGAGCAGCTTTTGATCTGATTTATCACATTTACCATTTTTGTGGATAAATTTGTAGTCTTTCTTGTAAATGCAGATCTATATTAGCCAATTATAATAATACCCTTTTGATTTTGATCCACGTTTGAGGAGCATATTGTTTATATTATTTTCAGAGTGGTTGGTTGTGTTCAATTATTATTAGTTGTTGGAATCTGGGAATTGAGTATATATATATATAAGATCTTTTCTTGATGTTGTGAATCTTGTCTGTTTCCTTTGTTATTGTTCTGATCACTGTCAAAAGCTTCTCACTTTTCTGTGTTTGACTTAGGAAAATGGAAGTGAAAGCTAGAGCTCCAGGGAAGATCATACTCGCAGGCGAACACGCGGTTGTCCATGGATCCACGGCTGTAGCTGCAGCCATTGATCTCTACACTTACGTTACCATCCGCTTTCCTCTTCAATCAGGTTCCTTGAGATCACCAAACCTGTAATTATTGGATTGAACTCATATGTGAACTGATATAGAGATTTGATTAGCAAAAGATCTATGCTTTTTTCTAATTCACTTGGGAATATAGCATTTCTTGTTTCTCTAGTTAACTGGATCCAGCACTAACCAAACCCTGCAAGTGATCCCATGAGTTTATATTTGTTCAAATCTGATTTGTGGTTCTAGACTTTGAATGTTCATGCTATATTCTTCTATGTTGTAAGCTAATGTCATCAAGTAATAGTATTATCCAATCAAAGGGCTTGAGGCTGCATTAAGATGGAATATGGCTTTAATTTCATTCTGTGAGTTCTATCTATGGAAAATGTGTGCGTAAAAGTCAATAGGCAGATCTGTGGCAAATGACTCACTCTTCTCTTGCTTTTATGGGATGATACTCTTTTGTCCCATGTGGAAACAAAACTGAAGCATTATATTTCGTTTTTTTTTTTCTGACAGCTGAGAACAATGATAGGCTTACACTTCAGCTCAAAGACATTTCTTTGGAGTTTTCCTGGACCTTAGCCAGGCTCAAAGAAGCAATTCCTTATGATTCAAGCACTTTTTGTCGTTCAACTCCGTCTTCTTGTTCAGAGGAGACCCTTAAATCAATTCCAGTTTTGATTGAAGAACAAAATCTTCCAAAGGAAAAGATCTGGCTCTCCTCTGGGATCTCCACATTTCTCTGGTTATACACCAGAATTATAGGGTAGATAACTCAAAATAGTTGCATTTCTATGTTCTTGCGGACATTTTTTCCGAGTTCTTCATCTTGTTGTGTTTCACGTTTCTTGTTTTTTAAGGTTTAAATCAGCTACAGTCGTCATTAACTCTGAGCTTCCATACGGATCTGGCCTCGGTTCATCAGCAGCTTTATGTGTAGCTCTCACAGCTGCTCTTCTCGCTTCTTCTATTTCAAACAAAAACCATGGTAATGGTTGGTCATCTCTAGATGAAACCAATCTTGAGTTGCTAAATAAATGGGCTTTTGAAGGCGAAAAGATCATCCATGGGAAACCTTCTGGGATAGACAACACCGTCAGTGCATACGGTTTGTTCTAACTGTAAAACTCCAAAGCCTCGGATCAAAAATTTCAATTATATGTTAAGAGAAAACCATTTCTATTTCGTTGTGGTTGCAGGCAACATGATCAAGTTCTGCTCAGGCGAGATAATTCGGTTACAGTCCAACATGCCTCTGAGAATGCTGATCACCAACACTAGAGTTGGGCGGAACACAAAAGCCCTGGTCTCTGGTGTGTCACAGAGAGCGGTGAGACATCCCGATGCAATGAACTCGGTGTTCAACGCCGTGGATTCTATAAGCAAAGAGCTTGCTGCGATCATTCAATCTAAAGACGAGACCTCAGTAACAGAGAAAGAAGAGAGTATAAAAGAACTCATGGAGATGAACCAAGGTCTGCTCCAGTCAATGGGTGTTAGCCATGGCTCGATCGAGACAGTGATCCAAACCACGGTCAAGCACAAGCTTGTCTCCAAACTTACTGGAGCTGGTGGCGGCGGTTGTGTCCTCACTCTATTACCAACCGGTATACTTTTTCAGGAATTTTCAATCATCCTTTTTTCCAATTTGAGTTATTGGTTCTTGAATATTAATTAATCCATCTCTGCAAAACGAACTGGTTTCAGGGACAGTGGTGGACAAAGTGGTAGAGGAACTTGAGTCTAGCGGTTTTCAATGTTTCACAGCCTCCATCGGTGGTAACGGAGCGCAGATTTGCTTTTGATCAGACTGGAAAATCATATTTGCCCTCTCACCATTCTTAAACTTGCAGACGTGTACTTCAACAAGGCTGCAATTAGAAATTCAAAGAGTCCATTTTTTTATCTTATAAATGATGTGTTGAATGTAAAATTGCTTTGTTACCATGTGAAAATGATTGAAAACAATCAAAGATTATTTAGCTTTTTGTCTTTTGAAATTGTTGTGTTTCAATTGTAGAATTCAATGGATGGGATAAATGAAATGACAATAGTTATTCTCATCAAAACATGTTGTGGATTATATATACAGTAGTACAGTACCTTTGTTACATCAAACAAATGGTTTTGCTTTCACTTTGATAATCTTTCTTAACTACTCTATTCGGATTTTGTCTAACTTCATCATTTCATAGATGTGAGAAGCTGGGCTCTGGGCATGTTCATGCATTCTAAGCAACAATCTATATACCGGTAAGCTTGCAAGACCAAGACGATGCAAATCTCTAACATATGCAGATGCTTCTTCAATTTTCTCCTCTTTCTCAAAGTACTCGGCAATCGCCATGACGATGTTTTGCGATGGTCTCCAATGACATCTCTCCATTAGTTTAAACGCTCTGCGCATAGCATCGATGGCTTTGTCCATATGTTGACATTTCACCCATCCCTCCATTAAAATTTCCCAAGTCTTGTAGTTTGGATTACCTCCTCTCTCCAATACACGGGTGTGCAATGACTCGGCTCTCCGGATATGTCCATTACGTACAAACGCACCCAAAAGAACATTGGAGACCCGAACATCATAGTTAAAGCATTGAGCCTCCCACTCGCTAAACACTCTCTCAGCCTCTTCAAGATCACCAATTTTCACCAAGGAAGACAATACACATATGTAATTCGCACAACTAATCCTACCGCAAACCGATTTAGAAGCTTCCCAGAGACGAACAACTCCATCCTTATCCCCTAAAGAAGCGTAAAACGTGATGAGGAAAAAATATCCGAGCCTATTGCTTCTATTCAACATATTTTCCGCGCTCTCAAGAACCAACTTAGCCTTCTCAACAAAACCACCCTTAATATACACATTAGCCAGAGTACACAACGAACTCCACCCAACTTCAACACTCTTATCACCAACCATTTCCCGATAAACCGTTTCCACACCCGCAACACCAGAGACCTCACAACAAGCATTCATCCAAAGATTATACGAAAGAACATTCCTCGGTATCTTATTCGCTTTCATCATCGAAACAACCATAACCACGTTCTCATACTGGTGACTAGCTTCATAAAGCTTCATCATCTCATTAAACGGGTGTGGAGTAACAAGAAACCCCAACCCATTCAACTTCTCCATAAAAGCTTCTCCTTCTTTAACCATCTTCTTCTTCACATAAGCACGAAGAAGAGGAAGGTAAGCTGATTTCGCTACTCTCATAGACACAGAACTATCTAGTAGTCTCTCAAAATACTCCTCTCCTTGTTTCAAACCATGAGTTTTAATAATCATCTCTAATCTTAGACCAATATCATAATCACTAAATTGAATATCTTTCTGATTCTCCTCCATCCTCTCCATCATCTATACATACACCAAGGTTACACAAATTTAACAAAATCTGAAACTTTTATTACGAAAAAATCTGAACTTTCCAAACCTGGAGTGCGAGATCGTAGCGATTAGATCTAATGAGACGCTTAGAGATAAGCCGGAGCTCCGATAACGTGACGGCGCGGCCAGATTCGATCCGTTCCTGAAACAGAGATGGAACCATGCGTCGTCGTGGACCAGTCTTTCTCAGTATCTCCTTCGATAATGGTGACGTATCGGAACCATCTACGCGTGTAGATACTAGCCTGGCTACGCCGGCGCTGCATAATCTCGTCTTCGTAACGCAACGAGACAGCATTGGAGCCAGCCGCGCGAGTCTGGTTCGAGTCTTGCTCAAGAACTTTAAAAAACGGCACCGTTTGCTATGGACTTACTCGAGAACTTTATAAACGGCATCGTTTTACTCGGTCTTGCTCAAGAACTTTAAAACGTCATCGTTTTTTAGGGTTTTACTGGAGAACTTTAAACGGCATCGTTTTCTCGTGTCTGACTCGAGAACTTTAAAACGACATCGTTTTCTTATTTACCTAAAATAATAATTAAAAAAAAAAAACAATTCTCAAAAGCCCTAGCCGCTACTTCATCTTCTCCACTACGTTTTTTCTCCATCTCTTTCAATCTCAAGTTCGATTTTTTTGTTTTTACAGATTTGATAAAAGCTTGGATTCAAAAGTCTCTGTGTGAGCATTTGATCCACAGAGAGAAAAAATCATGTTGGATATCAATTTGTTCCGAGAAGAAAAGGGTAACAATCCAGAGATCATCAGAGAATCGCAACGTCGGAGATTCGCCAGCGTTGAAGTCGTTGATGAGATTATTAAGCTCGACAAAGAATGGCGTCAACGTAACTATCTAGATCCCCTCTTAGCATCGCTCTCTCAATCGTTTTGTCTCCTTATGAATGTTATTTGCAACTTTCAGGTCAATTCGAAGTTGAGAGCTTTCGAAAAGAGTTCAACAAGCTGAATAAGCAAGTCGCGCAGCTCAAAATTGTTAGTCGATTCATCTTAGATCCGTAGTGGGTTCTCTTACTTAGGATTTGGAATTGTTTGAGAAATTTATGTTTTTTGGTTTCGTTTGGAATAGAAAAAAGAAGATGCGACTGAGATTATTCAGAAAACTGAGAAAAACAAACAAGATTCTACTGAAAAGGAAGTTGAAGTTCGTGAAGCTTATGCTGCTTTGAAAGCTAAATTGGAGACAGTTGGGAACCTGATTCATGACTCTGTTCCGATTGATAAGGACGAGGTTTTGTGCCATTTTGGTTTTTTTCGAAGTTTATAGTCATGGTGGTGAGAGATACCTATAAGGTTTGTGGTGTTTTCATTTTGCAGGCTAATAATCTTGTGACTAAAACATGGGGTGAAAAGCTGGTTCCTTCTCCTGGTCTGAAGTTGAAAAACCATGTGGATCTTGTTGAGCTTCTTGGTATCGCTGATACTAAAAGAGGTAGCTTTGGCTGACACTGTGGCATCCTCCTTATTCTGTGTTTGTTGGATTGAGTTTCATAGTAATGCTGTTTTGGTGTCTCAGGTGCTGAAATCGCTGGAGCTAGAGGCTTTTACCTAAAAGGAGATGGATTGATGCTTAACCAAGCTCTTATCAACTTTGGGCTGACTTTCTTGAAGAAGAGAGGATTCACGGGATTGCAGCCTCCTTTTTTCATGAGGAAAGATGTTATGGCCAAGTGCGCACAATTGGCGCAGTTTGATGAAGAGCTTTACAAGGTCTTTGATCATTTCAAAACGTTTTGAGTAATAATTATGTTGTCAGAGTAGTTTTTTTTTCAGAGAAGATTGTTGTTTTGTATAGGTGACTGGTGAAGGAGATGACAAATACCTTATTGCAACTGCTGAGCAGCCTCTTTGTGCATACCATCTTGATGAATGGATTCATCCTACTGAGCTTCCCCTAAGGTATAGTAATACCTACTCGCAGCATTAAGACTATTGTTTCTTTCATGTATTGGATATACCACCAACATTATAATGCTTTTGGTCCAGATATGCTGGTTACTCATCCTGCTTTAGAAAGGAAGCTGGTTCGCATGGAAGAGACACTCTTGGTATTTTCCGTGTTCACCAGTTTGAGAAAATCGAACAGTTCTGCATCACTAGTCCTAACGACAATGCCTCATGGGAAATGCTTGATGAGATGATGAAGAACTCTGAAGATTTTTACCAAGCGGTAATTGTGGATGATCTTAAGTCAAGAAACATTTTTTTTGCTTTTCTTTTCAATAGTTTCTGATTACTCAACTCTGTGATTTCTATGCAGCTAAAGCTTCCATACCAAATTGTGTCAATCGTCTCTGGAGCATTGAACGATGCAGCTGCAAAAAAGTATGACTTGGAAGCTTGGTTTCCTTCGTCGGAGACTTACAGAGAGCTTGTGTCATGTTCTAATTGTACAGACTACCAGGCTCGAAGGCTAGAGATCAGATACGGTCAGAAAAAGAGCAACGAGCAGACGAAGCAGTATGTGCATATGCTGAATTCTACACTTACTGCAACAGAGAGGACCATTTGCTGCATTCTCGAGAACTACCAGCGAGAGGGTGGTGTCGATATACCCGAGGTTCTACAGCCGTTCATGGGAGGAGAGACGTTTTTGCCTTTCAAAGCTAAGCCCGTAGTTGCCGATACCAAAGGGAAGAAATCGAAAGCTTGATTTTTTATATTATTATGATGAACGAACGACTCTTCTGTTTTCTTAAAACCAATGGATACATTTTCTTGTGGAATGTTTTTTGGACTTGAGAGTTATTTCACCAGGACGTTTTGATTTGTTGTCTGATTTCTTTTAGTTAACTTTGCTACAATGAAAAATAGAAAACACAAACTAATGATGTGTTTATGAGACAAACTATTTAACTATTTGATCCATGAAACTAAATAAATGGGTTGAGCCGATCCTTTTATATTTTGCTGGATTCATGAGTTAATGACAGATTGACTATACAAAAATCCTATAAAAAAATATTTTTAAAAAAATCCTAAGTAGAATTAAACTTCATTGATGCCTTATTATATTTAGTGGTAAATATAATAAGAATTGACAAAGAAAATTTAGTCTTAAATATAATTATATTATTGTTCAACTAGGTAAAAAATCTCTTACCAAAAAAAAAAATAGGTAAGAAAAATCTATTACTAAAAACAAATTAGGTTAAATAGTCATCCTATTTTTATTTTTTTGGTAACCTATTTATCTTCCTTTGATAATAATCTAAGGAATGAAATTGATACATGTTTTTTTTTTTTAATTTAGATTAAAAAAAATAACTTTTTCATTTATAACTTAAAAAAAAAAACACTATTTTTACATGTGTTTATCTTTAAAGAAACACTATTTTTACATGTGTTTGTCTAAGTATATATATATAAAACCATTTGAGCCAAAACATAAAACATCAAAAAACAAAATTATAGAAAATGACTTATAGCAAGAAAACGCTAATCGTGTTTGTCTTTACAATCCTCTTTGTCATGTCTTCTGTTCATTGCTCTAAAAGCAACCCTGGTACTAGTTTATGTTTTTTAACATTATGCATATGTGAAAATATTGTCTTATTTTTGTTTATTTTGCTAAAGTTGGTTTAATTAATGATTATTGTTGTTAAATAGATTACAGTGACCAAGCAAATGGACAATGTTACAGTCCATGCAGGTTTGGGGACGAAGAATGTGATATATGTTGTGTTGGAAAAAGTGTTAAGTACTTCGGTAAATGTATTAGTAGAAAATGTCATTGTTTGATTAAGGCTGATTTTGATTTTTAAACAAAAAAAAAAGATTGAGGCTGAATAATCTTATTGACTATATGTATCGGTTAAATAATATTATAACCTAGTCTTTTATTTTTTTAAAAAACTAGGTTCGTACATGCGCTACGTCGCAAGTTTTTTTCGTTTTTATTTTCTTTTCTAAATATTTTTGTTTCTGTTTTATGAAATAATAATTTGTGTATGTTGTTTGTAATCAAATATTATTATTAATAATATAGTTTCAGTGTTCACTGCTAATATTAGTGTTTAGTATTTTTTTTCTTATTTGTTTTTTTATTGTAATCAAATCATAGAATAAAACCACTGAAACTATTTTTTATGTATGTTTGTTTTGTTTTTTATATCATACCACAAACATAATGTATCTTATTCAACTTACATGTTCTTTCTTCTTTCCCTTATAATGGTTGATAAAAAAATGTTATAAATGAAAATTGTTGGACTTGATGGTATTTTGAGCCCCAAAACCTAAAATGATAGTATCCTTGTAAATTGCTCTATGATTAATCACATCACATAATCACATCTCCATTCATGATTCTAATTAATCGCAACGCTCCCTAATCACATCACCCCCATACTCAAATTGTAATCGCTTGATTAGTCGATGCTGGTGAACTTTCGGGTTCAGATTGGATATCCAACATTATCTGAAACAAAGACAAAATAACACAAGTTATGGATTTGGTATTTTTGGAGATGATGATCTGAGTCTAAGAGGGAAAATTCCCCAAAAAAACATGAATTATTTAATATTTGCCAGAAAAATACATGAACTTTTTTCGTTGTAAGAAAAATACGCAAACTAATTTATAGATGATAAAAAATACGTGAACTATTTCGATTTTCCAGTTTCCCGCATATCATGATCACGATTTTCAACGAAACTAACACAATCATAAACATCGTTTGCCTATTTTTCATTTTTCCTAAATTTCTAATCATAACAAAAACTTAACTATAAGAAAACAAAGATTGAAGATAAAGTTAAAATATCAAAAAAAAGAGATATTGTTATGATTATGACTACGATAAGAACGAAACTTCTTCACGAGATTGTAATAGTAACAATGTTTAATGTTGTCTTAGTTTTGTTGAAAATCGTGACCATAATATGTGGGAAACTGGAAAATCGAAATAGTTCACGTATTTTTTATCATCTATAAATTAGTTTGCGTATTTTTCTGGCAACGAAAAAAGTTCATGTATTTTTCTGGCAAATATTAAATAATTCATGTTTTCTTGGAGAATTTTCCCGAATCTAAGATGCGCCTAGGGTTTTTTGTTTTTTTTTTTGTGAGTGATTCCTTGTTTTATACTATTTGTTGGACTCGACCCATATGTTAGTGGGCTTTACTAGATACTCCGGCCTGGCTCACTCACGGTAATGGTCGGTTACTTCGGCTTTAAGTAATCATCTATGCTGGGACTGATATTCATGATTGAAACGTGAAAGTGAAACATTAATCCAAAAAAAGAGAAGAACTCAGAAGAAGATTGCTACTTTCTGAACCCAAAAAAAAAAAAAAAGAAAAAAAGAAAAAGGAAAAAACGGGGGAGATTCATTGAATCCGCCATCGAAGATCCCTCCCTTTGTTGCCAACCTAAACAAAAGAAGAAGAATCACTCTCTGCATCTTCTTCCTCGACTTCTCTCTCTCATATAGAAATAGGTTTGGATTCTTTTCTTTTATTTCTTTCAATAATCTTAATATTTATCTATATATACAGTAAAATCTCTTTTGGGTGAATGAATTACTTTTGTTCTTGTGTGTGTGTTTTTGTTTGTTTGCCTAATTTGATTTAATTTGGGAATAAAATTACAAACTAAAACGCCTCAGATTTTGTTTTAACTTACTCTATCTATATCTCTAGTTTTTAATTGATCACAAACGAAAAAAGGAAAATAATCGAGAGACACATGAACCCTAACTCTATAAAGTTCTCTCGCTGCCTGTAGTTTTCTCGAGTGTCGTCGTCACAGTTTCTGCAAAAGTTCGTCTAACTCTGTTTCGAAACCCTAAGAGAAAATTAAAAACTCTGTTTTGCATTGGAAAAGATGGAATCAAACGAAGAATTCGTCAAGGTTTTAGGTAAAGGTGCTAATAGTTTTGTTGATCTCGTCAAGTACACAAGAAGCGACGGCTCTTCGTTCCACGCCGCCGTGAAAAGCTGCGACGAGAAAGACTCTCTCGTTAAAGAGATTCAGATTCTTTCCGAACTCAGGGGATATCCGAGAATTGTACAATTCTTTGGTAATGAATTGGAACACGGTTTCGACTGTGAAGGAAACAAAGTCTACAAGTTGCTTCTTGAGTACGCAACCGAAGGGAGTTTAAGAGCTTTCATGGAAAAACACAAAGATGGGAAGTTACCAGACTTGATGATTAGAGACTTCACGCGTATGATTCTTGAAGGTTTGGTTTCGATTCATGGACATGGTTATGTTCATTGTGATCTCAAGCCAGATAATCTCCTTGTCTTCCCTTGTGGAGATTCTTACGAGTTAAAGATTTCTGATTTTGGACTCTCTTTAGAAGTAGGACAAGTTCCTCAGCATTGGAACATCGATTTCCCCTTTGTTGGAACGCCTTTTTACATGTCGCCTGAGTCTCTACACGACGGTGTTGCCAAGAAAAGCATAGATTTGTGGTCATTAGGGTGTTTAGTGTTGGAGATGTATACAGGTAAGATACCATGGCCATATGTTAGATATGCGGATCTTGTTCCTGCCCTCTTCAATGGTAATGCTCCAGAGATTCCTGAGAGTTTGCCTTCCGATGCAAGGGAGTTTATTGGAACGTGTTTCGCAAAGAATCCTGAGGACAGAGGTAATGCCTCTGAGCTGTTGTCTCATCAGTTTTTGCGTCAAGAAGAGATGACTGATTATGTCTTGGTTGAAAATCAAACTACCTTGGAAGTAGAACAAAAATGGGATTCGAAGATTTTTCCATCTAAGCCTATGCAGTTTAAGAAGATTCTGAATAAGTTGTTGAGGTTGAAGAGTTTCTTCTGAATCTGTGTGCTTAATTCACCTAGTTTACTTTTTGTAAGTAGATCAAGGTACGACATTATGATGCAGAGATAGATCTCATCTCTTAATTTTGTGACAAACAGACTTTACGGACTTTTCAACCTACCCTTTGTGACAAACAGAGTTCTTATTGCTAGAATAAAAATCCATGTGGTTGCAGTGATATTCTCCTTGATCATTAGAAGCAACGCCGAGCTCAGAACTGTTTTTAAGATCTGAGCCTGCAAGCCTTTAAAGAATCCTAGGATCCCTTCCTTTTTCCATATAGCATATATTACCCCGGGAATCGTTTTCTTGATTCTTTTTCGGGTATTTTTTGCTTCATTTTCCTTCGAGTCATCTGCTGCTTGAATCATCACCTTACACCTACAAAACCCATGAATGTGTATATATATCAATATCCCCTCAAAGAGTCTGGATCTGTAAAATTTTGCGACTTGAGTAATTGACAGGAGGCTAATACCTGATTGCTGGATATGTGATGACAGTGGCAGCACTCTTTGAGACCGCACCTAATACGAAAGCCATAAAGGCAGAGAGGACTATAGGGGAAGAATCTTTCTTGACTTTTGCATTTCTTTTTTCAAGGAGGTTCTGTTTAAGCTGATCAAACACTGTATACTACAAACAGAAGCTCACATTTCAGCTAGTCACATTATTGGAGATAACAACGCAAAAAAACAAGGCAGTAAATATGACACTGATGATTTGAAATGACAATGGTACCTGAATAGCTGGATTCGAGGTCAACAAAAGAGAGATCCCAAGGCCATCAAACGCATTTCCCCATGAACCATCAGTTAAGGTCTTCCACAACCCTTTTGATTTTCCAAACTCGCTTGTTTGCATCCTTGATGAAGCTGTATCTAGAGGCTACACAAAACAAAGAACTTGAAGTTACTATGCATATTATAGCAATGAAACAGATTTGCCTTTGTAGGAAAAATGTTCCAGACTTGTCACAAAACTGAAACAAATCACAGTTTTCTATGCAGAGCTGAGTGAAAAAAAAAAGACACGTACTTGAGTCAATACAGAGGTACAAGCCCCAGCAGCAGCAGCAATGAGAAGATTAGCCTTTGTACCAATAGACTTGGAACCTATTCTTTCAGAATGCAACCTCTTGAAATAGCTATAACTATAGAAGTAGATGAAGGACGAAACGAAAGACTGCAAATTCTTAGTCCCTAGGCCTTGGTACAGGGATAGAACATTCCCTGTTGAAATTGCTTCCCAAAACACATCTGATAAGTATCTGAAACAAAAAGTTACATGGAACAGCTTTAGATGATGATAATACAAACTCTGCACAAAACTCAAAATTCTGTAAAACTAAACCTAACCCATGTTCTAAAATACGATCTAGACGAGGATCTACACAAGGGATCAACATAAAAATCAAAACTTTAAAATTTTTAAAAAGACCGATTTGATCAAAATTCATCAAAGAACCAAGCTTTTTGAAATTCTCAAGTTCCAAAGATCATTGGTGAAAGGAGAAACCTGTATTTCTGCTGACCGCGAACACGAATCTCGGCCTGGAACTTGGATTTACAGGTATCGAGAGGGTAAAGAATGGTGGTGCTGAGAAGAGATCCAACGGCTCCTGAGGTGGCTTCGGAGATGGATTCCAAATCCAAATCAACACCCATGTCTTCTTCTTCTTCTTGTTCAAGATGTGAAGGCGAGAGAGAGGAGGTATGGGATCATATGATCCGTCTTGGGAATTTAAACAAAGCCGTGTGTGTATGTTGTCAAGTTTGGTTTTGGCGATGTTGACATCATCATGATCACTCGTTTGGGAACTTCTTTTTCTCTTTTGGGTTTTGGTTTGGTCAAATCTAGTGATAATACCAAAGTCCGGCCACGTGGTTTTCATGTTTATAACCGGCTTTGACCAAATTAGACGATGTCGGTTATATTAAACCGGCTCCGACCAAATTGGACGATGTCAATTATATTTAACCGGCTCCAAACCAAAGTAAACGATTTTTGATTATATTAAACCGGCCCCGACCAAATTAGACGATGTTGATTATATTAAACCGGTTCCGACCAAATTAGACGATGCTGATAATATTGAACCGGCTCCGACCAAATTAGACGATGTTGATAATATTGAACCGGCTCCCAACTAAATTACATCATTTCAATTATACCAAAGTCACAAGATTTTCAAATGGTGGAATGCAGATTATGAGAATCGAATGACACAAATGCAGATTGTATGATAAATAAAAATTTAACTAAGTAGTGCAAAACAAAAATTTATACAGTACAAAGAAAGTATGAACATGTGGTTATGACTTCGATTTTCTTAGTTGGTTCGGATTAGTTATGTGTAGGTTATGATTAAAAACCGATCTGGTTACAGTTAAAAAACTACGGTTACAGTTAGGTTTTGGTCATATATATATATATATATATATATATATATATGCGCTTAAATTTCATGTTTAGAAAATTATGTGATTTTTATAAATAACATGATATATATTTTGAAAAATGATTATATCACATGTTATTTCTTCAAAGTAATCATGTTATTTTCTGAATATCACATGTCATTTATATGCAAAATTCATGTAACTTTTATGTATTTTATGTTATTTTCTTAATTTTACCATATTTTCTGTTATGTTCTATTTGAATCTTCGATCGTATTTTTAATCTTTCCTTAAATCTAGTTCTCAATTTGATTCTATAAAACCGTGAAATTTTTCCCATGAATATACGCTGCTTAAGTTGTATCAACACCAACTTCACCATCATCAACACCACCGTCATCGCCATCACAAATTCACAATTCATAACTTCACCACCATTGCATAGATATTTTTCTTTCACAATTCATAACTTCACCACCATTGCATAGATATTTTTCTTTATTTCTTTATATATTCTACAAAAGGATGTGAATGTAAATGAAAGATTACAAGCCAATGAATAAAATTCAAATTTAAATAGAAATTAAATTCATATATATTAAAAGACATATAGATAAATGGTCAAACACAAATTTAAAATGATATTTTACTAAAAAATTTAAAATAAAATTTCTTTTATGAAAAAGTTATCTTATACGTTTAAAAAAAAAAAAGAATGCTTGGTTATTATGGGAATGCCACTAGAATGAACACAGACAAAAATTAAGAAAAGAAAAAAGAAACTATTTTTTCTCCTCCTTCACGGCAAATCGTCACCGCCACATTTCTCCCAAAACAAAGAATCTAGGGTTTTCCAAGGGTTTTTAATCTTCGTGGCTTCGCTCACCTTCAATCTCAATCTCATTCTCCAGTTTTAGGTTATTTCTCGTTTCTTAATCGAAATCTTTGTTCTTTAGGTTAGCTTTGCTCTTCGTTGATGTTACTCTTTCCATTGTTGTTACATGGTTCCTGACTTCGTCATATTCTTCACGATCTTGTTCTCTTCTGATGCTCGTGTTTCTGGGTTTTGATAATCTTGTTGCGAAGTTTCAGTAATCTTTGTACTTGATTCCTGATTTCGAGTTTTTGTGTTGCAGTTTTCAGATGGCGAGATACTCGGCTGGTACGGTTGATTGTCCTGGTTCACCCAAATCTGTACGAATCGTTGTGGTTGGTGATAAGGGAACTGGGAAATCAAGCTTGATTGTTGCTGCAGCTACTGATATTTTCCCTCCCAATGTCCCTCCTGTTTTGCCTGATACCAAGTTACCTGTTGAATTCTTCCCTGACAACATACCTGTCACCATTGTCGACACTTCCTCCAGGTATATATAAGTTCACTGCATTGCTGGATAGTTTCTCTTTTAGATAAGGCTATTTTGAAGGAAAAGGATATGCTACTTTAGAAAAAGAATGTGGCTTTTGGGACGGCAGGGGAAAGTGACCTTATGTTTAGGCTTTTAAACTGTAATGATTAGGGAAAGATACTATTAGCTCATATGATATATCGCCTTTGGGATAGCACTGTGCCAACTGTTTAGCTACTGTTTGCGGGGTTCCGAAAGAAGGGTGTAGGATATTCATGATTTGACAGCTTTGTTTAGGTTCTTGAAGTATCTTTTGTATGTTTTTTTTTTGTGGGTTCAGGCCAGAAGACAGGGACATGGTTGCTGAGGAATTGAAGCGCGCAGATGCAGTAGTTTTGACATATGCCTGTGATCGACCTGAGACTCTCGAACGTTTAAGTGAATACTGGCTTCCAGAGCTTCGTCGATTAGAGGTTTGATTTTCCTCTCTCTGTTTTCAGCTTGGTCATGTCAATCTTGTTGTGGGTAGAAGGTGTACATTATCTTATTTATGATTGATCATATATTTTTCGTAGTGCTAGAAAGTGTAAAAGATTTGGTGTGACCTGAACTTTTTCTGTTTCTTATTAAAACCGGGTTGTAATCTTTTGAACAGGTAAAAATTCCTATTATAGTAGCAGGGTGCAAGCTTGACTTCAGAGACGACAATAACCAGGTCAGCCTCGAACAAGTGATGTCACCTATAATGCAGCAGTTTCGGGAGATAGAGACATGTATCGAGTGTTCTGCCCTGAAGCAACTCCAGGTTTCATAACTTCTGTATTCCACTTCAGATGTGATATTTTTCTTAGTTCAAACAGAGCACAAATATTAGTCTGAGGTAGTTTAGGCTTCTCTTACGAAGAAATTTCAAGGACATTAGATGTACTGAGTCAGAATCTATTGTGATTTGTTTGGATTTTTATCAAGCATGAGTTGAAAATGCCTAAGTCAAAAAACAACATTCAATGGGAACTACAAAATTATATTTCAGGTCTGAACTATCATCCTAATAAAAAAGCTTTTTTGTAGGCACAAGAAGTTTTCTATTATGCACAAAAAACTGTCCTTCACCCAACAGGACCGCTATTTGATCAAGATTCTCAGGCACTGAAGCCCCGGTGTGTAAGGGCATTAAAACGTATCTTTATACTATGTGACCATGACAGAGATGGTGCTCTTAGCGAGGCTGAATTAAATGATTTTCAGGTTTTTATATTTCCCCTTCATATGATCATGTGCGTTTGCTATTTCGTCATGAAATTGATTGAGGTCTGTCCAGATTTATAAAACAAGCGTAGAGTGTAATTATGTTATCCCATTATGTACCTAATAGTTATTTTACAATAGGTCAAGTGCTTCCATGCACCATTGCAGCCTTCTGAAATTGAAGGTGTTAAGAGGGTTGTGGAAGAAAAATTGCCAGAAGGTGTGAACGAAAGAGGACTGACGGTGACTGGATTCCTTTTCTTACATGCACTTTTTATTGAGAAAGGGAGGCTTGAGACAACGTGGACAGTACTCAGGAAGTTTGGGTATAATAATGACATAAGACTTGCTGAAGAATTGCTTCCGTCTTCAATATTCAAGCGAGCACCCGATCAGGTAAATTTGCAGAAATAATATCCTTTGTTGCTTCATTATTGTATTTGTTGGAGTTTCAGTAATCCAAATATTAAATTTGGAACCTTGTCAGAAATAAAAATTTGGGTTGCCTACATTACTGCAACACGGTTATCTTACAACTCACATTAACTTGCTGTCCTTGGTATTGTGAAGCTTATGGTTGTTTCATTGTTTTTGTAGAGCTTTGAGTTGACAAATGTAGCAATCGAATTCCTGAAAGGAATGTATATGTTGTTTGATGACGACCAGGTAAATCTCTTTTCTTTATTAATGTCTTAGTGTTGAGTTGACAAATATAGTTCTCAGAATGAATTTGTACTTGCAGGATAATAATCTGAGACCTCAGGAGATCGAGGATCTCTTTTCAACTGCACCGGAAAGGTACCTCTTCCACCTCCAGAAGACATGGAACGTATTTGATTATTGTAATATCCATTATATTGACGTACCATACTAAATTGTGAATGGCAGTCCTTGGAAGGAAGCACCTTATGAGGATGCTGCGGAGAAAACGGCCCTTGGAGGTCTATCATTTGACGCTTTCCTGTCAATGGTAATCAATACACCTCTTTTACATAACGTAAAGAAAATACATATACTGAGCCATCTTTGTTTCATTTTTCTTTGATTTTGTTGATTGAGATACTAATATGTCTCACCATTGCCTCTCTTAAAAATAATCGCTTATGTATCTTTAATTTTTTTTAACATTTCACAATTTATCATCGGATTATATGTGGTTATGCGATTGTGAGTGGATTTCTTATCTGGCCCAAGTGTTCATTTGTTCATTGAACTAATTCAAAGTCTATATGTGTTCTAATCTTTCAATTTTATCCTTGCAGTGGTCATTAATGACACTATTAGAACCGGCTCGGAGTGTGGAAAATTTGATTTACATTGGATTCCCAGGTGAACCAGCAACTGCCATTCGTGTTACTCGAAGAAGACGTTTAGATCGCAAAAAGCAGCAATGTGAAAGAAAAGTTTTTCAATGCTTTGTTTTTGGACCTAATAACGCTGGAAAATCTGCATTGCTGAATTGCTTTCTTGGAAGGTTTGTCATGCGAACTTGTTGCATTTTCAAAATACAGAAGATAGTATAATTCTATGTTACAAACATGGAAGCATTGACAGTTATGTTTCTCTATGATCTAGGTCCTATGCTGATAACCAGGGATCAATTACTGATGAGCGTTATGCAGTAAATATGGTTGATGAGTCTGGGGTAAGTCAGTATACTTATGCAATTTTAATCATTATGTCTGTGCTTTCATAAATATGTATGTATTGTAGCTTGAATATATTCAGTTTTTGCTAAGAAATCTTCATTGAGCAAAATACTGAAAAAAATGACAATCTTGAGTGTTATTTTGGGAACTGAGACGGGAACTAGCTAGATATCTTTGCTGAGTTTTTTTCTATGGAATACATGCTTTTTTAACTACAAAATTTTACATGCTACTTTCATGAGATTAGAGATGTTATTTGGCTGTATGTACATTTATTGGCATGCTTTAAGGCTGCTTTCGTTCGAGTTTCTTTTATGTAATTTTGGTCATTAATCTGATAATTGCATTTCTGTGTGTAGGGTGCAAAGAAAACTCTTATCATGAGGGAAATTCCAGAAGATGGAGTGCAAGGGCTATTTTCATCCAAGGAATCCTTGGCTGCATGTGACATAGCTGTCTTCGTGTATGACAGGTATATTTCTTGATGTTTCATTTGTTGAAATATGCAAAAGTATATGCCTTTTCATTCCCTATTTGTAGTTTGTGCTTAACAATTGAGTTCATTGTTTTCTCCAGTTCGGATGAGTCGTCATGGAAAAGAGCGACTGAGTTGCTTGTAAAAGTTGCAACTTATGGAGAGGCCACTGGATATGAGGTCCCTTGCCTCATGGTTTCAGCAAAAGACGATCTTGATTCATTTCCTATATCCATACAAGAATCCACCAGGGTAGGGTTCTTATATCTTTGAGTCAATGCGAATAGTATACATACATATTTATGCGCAGAGATCTTTTCGCAGATGACACAAGATATGGGAATAGAGCCTCCAGTTTCCATCAGCTCCAAATTGGGGGATTTCAACAACTTATTCCGCAAAATCATAACTGCAGCACAACATCCTCATTTGAGTATTCCAGAGACCGAAGCAGGAAAAAGCCGCAAACATTACAACAGGCTAATCAACCGTTCTCTTATGGCCGTCTCAAGTATGTTTTGTTTTCCCTGAGTCCTGAATCTTAACATGAGTTTCCTCACAAACAAACAAACCTGTAACAAAAAAAGCTTCAGACACATGCTTGGGTGAAGTCTAATTTCTGTCTCATGATTTGTAAACAGTTGGAGCCGCTGCTGTGGTCGTTGGTCTGGCTGCTTACCGTGTGTATGCCACAAGAAAGAGCTCTTCTGCGTAAGAAGATTGAGAATGAACAATCTAATCTCTTAAGGTGCAAACACGAGAAGAGATGGCAAATCTCTTGTCCTGAGTTTGTTTATCATTGCCAAGTTTTAGCCAACTTGATGCAGAGTACTCTGTTTTTAGAAGTTTAAGGGAAATGGGCATTGTTTGAAGTAATTGTCGAAGAAGATCTGTAGCAACACAAATATTTAGGGACTATATAAAAAAGAGAACATTGCCAATAGACATTGTGTTGATTTCTTCAATAACAATAGAACTTTGTCTCCTTGATGTGCGTAATCTTGTTCCTCATGTTTGCCTTTAGAGTGCATCTTATGTCCTGTGTGGTTGGTACTTGGTAGGATTCCGTTTATTTTCCTCCAGTTTCCTACATCAGGAAACCAAGTTATAATATCAGCAACAAAGCAATTATGAGTTGGGACTTGGGAGTAAGGAAAAAAGAACGAGAAGTGAACCTTGAAATGTATTTCAGGCAAACGGTTTTGTATTTAGTTTATCTCTTGGACCATGGTTACTTGCTTGCATCTAATACTAGACTTAAGTATGCTTTGGGGCTCACAGCCTCACACCAAAGACAACTTTGGTTCCTCCTGCTACTGTATATATGCACTTATATGTTGGATCATAAACTGAGCTTTTGAAATACTCGAAGGAAAAAAAACAAAGATGAGAGATCAATCAAAACCACTACACAAGATCTCTTTAGAGTTAACAAATCGAAAACAGTTTGAAGAGAAAAGAGAAAGCAACATAATCCTACTTAAATGTTTTACAGAAGACGACCTGAATGTTAGAAAAACAAACACTTTCACGAAGATAGTGAATAAAGAATCCAGAGACGAATACCACTATTGTTCCCTTCGAAGCATGTCAGAGGCGGATGAAGAAGAACAAGAAGGTCGTATCGCTACAAGGGATGGTCTTCTGTTCTTGAACTTAAGGGGACTCCACACCACAGTCTTCTTCTGTAATGCAATTACAGTAGGATGGCTCGGCTTCCACGAGCTGCCTCCTCTTCCAAGAGGGCTCTTCATGAACCTGCTGCTTTTCGTTGCATTCGGAGTCACCATATTGCGGTCTGGAGAGAAGAGCTTTGAGTATCTTGCCTTTCTCGGGTCACCTCTGAATGAAGGAGGAGGGCGTGATGGAGTTGTCATTGATGATGATGATTGTTCTGGTCTTAAAGTTGCAATTGAGACTCTTCTTCTGGGCAGTACGGTTTTATTACCTGATGCCATGGCTGATGGAGGAGCTGGTCTGAATGCAATGGAGCTTCTTCTTGGCTTCATTAGCGTACTCACGTCCATGATTGATGATCTTCTGAGGCTGTTATTGTTCTCTTTGAATGGTCTTCTGAGGCTGTTATTGTTCTCTTTTAATGTTGTGTCCGAGAATCTCTTAGAAGGACCCTGAGATGGTTGCTGGGGCATGAAGTTTGTGATTCTTCTGAGTGGCATTCGCATTCTTGTTGGAACTAAAGGCGGTTTTTTCTCAGTGATTGTCGGTAGTGTCTCTCTCATATGTTTAGACGTTGTTGATGATGATGATGCAGTTGCTAGAGCTCGTGTCTCATGCTTGATTCTGGTCTTTCTTTCTTCTGCTAGTTGAAATTCCAGATCTCGAACCTAAAACATGATTTAGTTTCTAACCGTTAGTGAGAAGAAGATAACACTGAACATTATCGAATCCATTAATTAGTTAAAGCGCACTACCTTATCCTGAAGTCCTCTGCATATGTGTTCTCTAGCAGTGAGGCGTAGCTGTAGTGACTGCACACTGTCCTGCAGTTTCTTCGTTTCCTTTTCCTCCTGTTTCAGCTTCTCGGCCTGTTTATAAAGGAGACAACAAAAACAAAATCAGCTTAAGATATGTTAAAGCTTAGATGAACTGAAATTGGAGGAATCACGTTACCATTTGTTTTGACTTGAGGAGTTCAGACATATCCGCCTGTTTCCGGGCAGGTCCACTTTCGATCCCCCGGACTCTACTTGCAAAGTTTAAGGAGCAAAGTGTCTCTCCTTGATCGGCCGAACTCGGGCTTATCTGAACGAACATTAATGTCTTGCAATCTCCACCTGTATAAGTCACAATGAAATAGACACACCATTGAGATGAAAAATAAGATGTCTAATGAATCATGTGCCCAAAATAGGGAAAAAATAGGAAAAATGCAACTTTACCCAAAGAGTTTTGCAGCATATGGGTGAGCTTCGAGTTTCTGGAATTGCACAAAAGGAGTGAATACATGTCATGAACATTAACCATGTAATACATATGCAAATGTCTCGAAGAAGGAGAAGGGAGATGGGAAATACCTGTAAGGAATGTGGCTTGTTTTGGATGCAAGGGCAGAGATAACATCACCGAGTGCCGAAAGCGACTTATTGATAAATTGAGATTCTTTCAGCCTTTCTCCTTCAACTTCTACCTTTCCTACTCGCTCACTGCCAGCCAAGTCCACTAACCAAAGATGACTTCTGGTTCTCTGACCATTTATCAAGTTTTCTCCCTTCACTGTCACTCGCAGCAAGCTGAACAAAAAGGAATCTCTTGTTGGTATAAGTATAGAAATGGTTTCGTTTCACATGATTTTAGTTTCTAAAATCTATTTTCCTTACCAATGAGAGCGGCTGCTTTGCTCATTTGCAGCTGTTGAACCCACAGATCTAACACAATATCCTTTCTTGAGCAGATCCCACACCCCATCCGTATTGTAAACTTGAGCTTCGACTAATCCTGGGACTTCTTGTGTCCCTTCTGCTGATTGCTTAACCTCCAACCTATAACAGACAGCACATACTGTTATTTTTTTTTTCTTAACAAGAATGAGAGAAATTGTGAGGCGGTTTATTCTTCTACAGAACAACATAATGGAACACCTACTTTTTAGGGGGCTGGTTTGAGTTATCTACTAAGAGGTCCCTTATCTTCTCATTATAAACCTCCAACATGCTAACTGATAGCTCAAACTTCGTGAGATGACTTCTGCTTTCTGAACAGCGAAATAGCTCTTCTAAGGTCCTATAGTTCACTCCTCTATTCTCTGGTGTTCCCTCCATTGTAAATGTCTTGCCAGTACCAGTTTGGCCATAGGCAAATATGCAGACGTTATACCCATCCAGTACCGAAGTAACTATAGGTTTCGTCTGTGCAAAAACAGCCTCTGCAAATGAAGGTACAGTCAGATTACAAGACTCAAAGAGCAAAGTATTAGCCAAATAAACTTGCACAGGTAACGTCTCAATTTACCTTGGCCATCTTCAGGCTTAAAGACATGGTCAAACTTAAAATGCTTCTTGGAGGAATCAGATGAAAGTATCTGGAGCTCGTTTTCCTGTGTTGGATCAAACTCAGCTACAGAAGCAAAACCATTTGCTATTTCAGCTTGGTTTAGAGGTCTGCATCTGCAAAAGACCCTGATATTTCCCTTGAGTTCGATCACTTCATTGTATAATCGCTTCCTCTCTGATGACTCTTCCAAGTACTGTTTTTCCACAGTTCCAAGCTTAGTAGCTGCCATTAAACACGTTAACGCATATCAATTACAACCAAAGCAGAAAAGTTTTGTACTAAGAGAATAAGGTATATTAAGACAATAAGCTACTGACTCAAAAGCTGGAGAGCTCTGGAAATTTCTGGTTCTACAAAGGAACAATTCTTGATCTCTTTCACTTGGGTCGATACCAAAGCATGCTCATCCTTCAAGACCTATGACATGATATGGAAAGGGTGAACACAAAACACTGGCAGAAGCAAATCATATTTCATCTTGAAACAACCTCAACTTCCTGTTGCAATTCACCAGGAATCGTTGTAATAGTGTTGATTCAATAAGAGGACAAAGAAAGTAGTACCATAATTTTGTTACTGAAGTCGATAATTTTCTGCAAAATTGGAAGTGTTGGTCCATTGGCAGGAGAAACTTCTTGGCTTCCACTTGTAATAGAATTCTCACTTTCTTCCACTATATCAGCCAAAATCAGTAATGTCAAAGATGCAAGTGAATCTAAAGATAACACTATAGTCTACTAAGCAAAGAATCACTTAAACTCTACTTTTTTTTTTACAGACTTTTCAGATTCACGGGCTAAGTTAGCGACCCAAAACCTAATTCGTTGATAATTAAAGGAGCACAAATCTTTTCTTCTAAATCCCAAACGAAATCCTAAGACCTAATCGGATTCTCACCACTTTAAAGAACTAGAAAACCGAGAAATAAGGGTTTGAGATAACTACCAATTCACAGTTCACAATTCACAATTGAAGCTAAACTCAGAGAAGCCCCAAGGGAAAAAAAAACCCTTACCAGCGTCGGAATTGTGATTGTTAGCAGAAAACTCCTTCGATTCACATGACAAAACACCGTCGTTGCGAATTTCTTGATGCTGATCTGGAAAAAACCCTAGATGATCGGAGAAACCATCAAAGAAAACGAATCAAAATCTTAGATCGATCACGAATCTGTAAGCATAATCACAAGTACGACGACAGAAACATAGTATAGTACCTCCTTCCATGGCGGATTTGCGCTAAAGAATCCAAAGAACGAGAGAACCCAAAAACTCTGAATCAAAGAGAGCAAGAGCGAGAGAGAGAAAGAACAAGAGAGGGCGAGAGAGAGATTGTGAAAGAGAGAGATTGAGAGAGAGAGATTGAGAGAGAACGAGTGTGTAGGTAAAATGGGGAGAATTTGAATTTAGATGAATAAGAGCCGTTGGATCTAAAGAAGCTTTGTAACGTCTCTATTTCATCAAAGAGGAGCGTGAGAATATGGACCCGAATCCGGATCCGGATCCGGATCCGGTATTCCGGTTGCTGAAACGGATCCTACCTTTTGACTTGAAGTTTTAAACCTCTGGTTAAGCTTGGAGCGTCTCAAAGAAGAAAAGGATAAAACTTTTCATAAATTAAGAAACAGTCCCTAAACTTTTAGTTTCTTTATTAAAAACCTATGAATATAATAATTTAACATAGCCAACCTCTGGTTATGTTACGCTTGGACCGTCTCAAAGAAGAAAAGGATAAAACTTTTCATAAACTAAGAAACAGTCCCTAAACTTTTAGTTTCTTTGTTAAAAAACCCTGAATATGATAATTTAACATAAACAACCCTATGTTCCAGCTGTTTGAACAAAATCTTATTTCAATTTCATAGAATTTATCGACATCAGGTTGCAGCCATGGCTTGTTCTTCAGTACCACCAAGTTGTTTCCATGGCAATCTCCATAGTTGTTCGTTCTCCACCACCAAATTTGTGTCGTCTTCTTTCTCCTATGGCTTCTCTGCTTCTCCCACTTCGAGACTAAGAACATGTGTCAAATTCGAGAAGTTTCAGGGTGAGTCTCCTCTTGAACAGACCACATCGGCTTCTACTTCCTCTGTTTCACAGGAACTACCATTAGAAGCTCAAGACCAACCAGAAGATGATGAGTTCAGTAATTTTTTTGTTCATTTCTTTATTCGATTACATTTTTTTTGTTCTGTGGATTAGGTTTGTCTTTAGTTTTTTTGTGATCGTTGTGGATGAGAACTGCGGAATTCGATTCAAAGCTGTTCAATTTACTCTGTTTCTTTAAGATTTTGGTGTGTCTATTTGAACATTAGGGCAACATAAGGCTAAAGGTTGTCTCTTTTTTCCAGTTGTTTGCCTAATGATTTGGAAGGAGCTGTTAGGCAGTCAGGTGAAGCAGGTGCTGCGTTTGTGAACTCCGGAGGAACAAGAGCTATTGTAAGAGATAGTGAATGAATCTGTAATGTTTGGTAGAATTTAGAAAGAGATTTGGTATCAGCTCTCAGATTATGACTCTCAAAATGTTGCAGGTGGAGCTCTTAATTCCGCAGCTGCAGTTTTTAGACGATGAAGGTGCACAAGCTGAGCTTTGGGACCTTTCTCGGGTTTTCTTGGAGACTCTCATTAAAGAAACAGGTTGTGAGGTGAGCTATAACGGTTTGTGAAACCTCTTTACTACATGGAACATTTGATCGAGTGAGTCAATAACGCCTGGTGCTTGGAATTGTTGTTGGTAGAGAGTTAAAGCCGTGTTTCCAGATGCTGGAGCTGCTGCATTGCTAAAATATCGGTGGAAGGATGCAGTTTTTGGATTTGCTAGGTAAGTTTGCTTCATCCTGAGAGGTTAATAGTTTTAGTTCAACACAGTCTGTGAAACGGAATAATGTGAAGTCATGTTTCTTGCTGTGGATGCAGCTTAAGTGACCGGAAACCAGTGGAGAAAGAAGATGAGATCATTGTCATGATTGTTCCTGATTACCAAATGCTGGAATATGTTGAGAAAATTGCAAAAGGGCTTGCTGATGACCCGGTAACTAACTCTGTCAATCGTAATTTTGACTTTAAGAAGAACCTATTTGTCTAACATCAAGAAGGCATTTCTTTTGTGTTCTTTTTCAAGCCAAGGCCTCTCATTATGTGGAACCCTCGTCTTATAAGCGAGGAAGTCGGGGTTGGGTTTAACGTGAGAAAACTAAGACGTTACTTCCTAAGGTAAAAGGAAAAATTCTTTATGAGACATCAGACATGATAAGTTTTTTTTAACTCAGACGTGGATAACTGTTCTTTTCATTATGGCTCCTATAGTTCTTTTACTACGGTTTACTCTATGAGACCTCTAGCTGCTGGTGCTGTTTTCAGATGTTATCCTGGGTAAGACTCAGACTTGGTTTTTCTTATCTGATTAAGTCCATGTAAATACGGTTTAACAATTACGAAGCTGATCATTTGTTTAATCCTTGTATATTTTCTAGAAAATGGAAAGTCTTCTATGATAATAAAGACAGACCAGGCCGGTATCTACTTGCTAAAGAACTCATCGGTCGACCTGATGCCGAGGATCTTGAGGTTAGTTGAATACTAGATTTCATTCCTGCGTTTTTATTGAGTTGACAAGTTCTTACTTCATGGGTGCAAGTATAGTTACGTCGCTTGTTTTGCTGCAATTCCATTGATGAAATGTGTTTTCGTTTCGCAGATAATATATGGGGGCGTAGAAGAGAAATCAGATGAAGAAGGGCCATCGTTTTTGAGTCAAGCCGCTGGAATTTTTTCATCCATTAACAGGTTTATGAAATCAATGTGAAGATGTGTTATCCTCTCCTCACTGTTTAAACTGGTTGGAATTAGAAATGTAACCAAAAGGGTATACTGTATATCTTTGTATGCTAATACATCATAATGAATATAATTCATACTCGCAAAGAGTTCTGTGATTCATTGAATCTCTCTTCTGGTCCAGAGATCGTAGCTAAGAACTGCAACAACAGAACCAGTCTATATGTTTGCTTGAAGACTCCAGTTGTTGCTTCTGACAACAACTGAGCTACTTGATGATATGTGCATGTTATAGGAACTCTGCGTAAGCCAAGCAAACTATAATAAGGTTTGTCCAAGTGAGAATTCACTATTTCAGTGTCACACCATGATTAATCACAACAAGTCAATGCAATGCTTAAACAAAACAGTCAGGTTTCATGGGCAATGAAATGAATTGTCTTTGCTTCTTTTAACTCTATGGACATTTTGATAAGGATCAAAATTATCCACATAGAGAAGCGTGCCTTATATTGACGTAAGCAGTATGTGAGAATATGTGGCTTATAGCCGTAGCAGCGCAATCTTTTTTTTGGTAATAAATCACAAAATTTTACATACCAAATTAATATATTTGTTACGTCATTGTCTTTTAGTTGATCAGTTTATATCATATTCCTCAAAAAGATCCATCGAGAAATAAAGAAACAAAAATGGATTTTTCTTCACCGGCACAACGTCGTCTTGAAATCGTTCGATCTCACCTTGATTCTTCTCCGGCTGACGATCAAACATCTCTGTTACTCAACGCCACCGCCTCTGGTTCACCTTTCTTCAACGGTAATAATCACCTGAGATTTTTTACGTTTTCTTCTTTATATACCAACCACTTTGAGTTCTCTGTTTCTTGAGTTTGAAAGGTTTCAACTTTTTTCTCTATAGAGGATAGCTATAGCGTTGTGCTTCCAGAGAAGTTGGATACTGGAAAATGGAATGTATACAGGTAATAAAAAACACATCTTTCTCTGTTGTTACGTTTTTGATAAGTGTAAGAATATGATTGTAATAAGTGTGATGAAATCCTCTGTTTTTTGCCGTGCCAGATCTGCAAAGTCGCCTACAAAGCTCATTAGCAGGTTCCAGGATCATCCTGAAATCGGGACTTTACATGACAATTTTGTGTAAGTTTGATGGATTATTTCTTTGAGGATGTTGTAATTGATTGGCTTAATTTTTGTGACCTTACTGAACGTTTTTTTATGGAATCTCAGACATGCTGTTGAAACATATCCTGATAACAAGTATCTGGGTACACGAGTTCGGCTTGATGGAACAGTTGGAGAGTGAGTTCTAAAACTGTTCTCTTGCTAGGGATATAACTGTTGAGCCTGAGGTAGGTTTTGATGTTTCTGTGATATGCTTTTTGAAGGTACACATGGATGACTTACGCAGAAACAGCTTCTGAACGACAAGCCATTGGTTCTGGACTCGTGTTTCATGGAATTAGCCAAGTAAGTTTCACTCTACTTGGAATGTGTTTATAAAACTATGCAATATGAACTAGAGCAAGCAGCTCCATCAAAATTATGTGTTCCAGCTTATTTTAACAGTCAGGTTCTTGTTTTAAAAAGAAAATGTGTCTTCATTTAATGGAACAGGGAGCTTGTGTTGGACTCTATTTTATTAACAGACCAGAATGGTTGATTGCGGATCATGCTTGTGCAGCCTATTCATTTATCTCTGTTCCTTTATATGATACCCTTGGTAACCATTAACCAATCTAAATTTGATTTTTTTCTCTTTAACTTTTGGTGTTACAAGCTTTGTCTCATCTTAATAATTTGTTTATGGTTATGCAGGTCCAGACGCTGTTAAGTTTGCCGTGAATCATGCTACTATTCAGGCTATATTTTGTGTACCACAAACCTTAAATACTGTAAGTGTGTTTTGGTTTGTTAATGTGCACAGGTGCAAGCTATTATATTAGGAGAATCTGTCCAAGTAGTCTAAATCGCAACAGTTTCGATCATGAGTTGTTTTTTTTTTGTCGGGAACTATGCAGTTGCTAAGCTTCCTAGCGGAAATCCCATCCATTCATCTCATTGTGGTATGTACTTCTCCAGTGTGTAATGTCACTGTAACTTAATATCGATACTGAAGTACTTTTCACTTATACATGTATTTTTGGCATTGTGGTAAGGTGGTGGGCGGGGCGGATGAGCATTTGCCATCACTTCCTGTAGGAACTGGAGTCAAAATTGTATCATACCAAAAGCTACTGAGTCAGGTAGCCTTCCACAATGTGTTTTAACTAAATGTGTGTTGTTATCTTCGACACTAGCTTTATAAATGATTACTATGGTATAGCAACTGTAAATGCCTCTGTTTTTGTAATGGCTTTTGCTTGGTAGTGAAAGAGGCTTCATTTTGCTTCTGTTTATCTTTTAGGGTCGAAGTAGCTTACATCCATTTACCCCTCCAAAGCCCGAAGACATTGCAACCATATGCTACACAAGTGGAACCACAGGAACACCAAAGGTGAGTTGTTTCCAGTTCTTCTGGTGGAATGGTGAATGAATTACTTTAATTGATTTCATATGTTCTTTGTTTCGAAGGGTGCTATGTTGACTCATGAAAACTTAATCGCAAATGTCGCTGGTTCCAGTGTGGCAGTAGAATTTTTACCTTCAGATATGTGAGTCGAACATTTCCTTTCAAGTGACACCCATTGTTACATATATTCTTATAATAGAACATATCTTTAACTCAGATACCTTCTATCTTTAGTTACATATCATATCTCCCATTGGCGCACATATATGAACGTGCAAATCAGATTTTGGCGGTGTATGGTGGTGTTGCTATCGGTTTCTATCAGGGGGTATGTGAGCTCATGACTTGTAACATATGAGATGAACTCATGGTACGGAATCAGACTAATGTATATACTTCTTGGACAGGATGTCCTGAAGCTGATGAATGATTTTGCTGTGTTAAGGCCAACAATATTCTGTAGTGTCCCTCGCTTATATAATCGTATATATGATGGGTAAACATCACCTCATGCTTACCATGTAACTCAATTACTTAATCTGAAATTCTGTTGTTCTACGTGCTAATTTATATCTCCACAGGATTACAAGCGCTGTAAAATCATCTGGGGTTATGAAAAAAAGGCTTTTCGAAGTTGCCTATAACTCAAAGAAGAAAGCGATCGTAAATGGTATTGTCTGCTCATTGTCTGCTAATAGAAACAGTTTGAAAAGTTTTACCAAAGTATACCTGTTTCAAGCTTTCTGCATCATTTCTTTCTTTCTCATGTGTGGTTTCTTCAGGACGGAATCCGTCTGCACTCTGGGACAAACTGGTCTTCAACAAAATAAAAGAAAAGCTTGGGGGACAGGTTCGCTTTATGGGGTCTGGTGCTTCTCCATTGTCCCCTGATGTCATGGATTTCTTGAGAGTGTAAGTTTTCTTTTCAGTTTTCTCTTCCTGAACTTTTCTTTTGTGATTCCCACTCTCACTGATTTCTAAGCATCTGAAACTAAATCAACATATGGTCTTTGGTCATCATGATGAACAGATGCTTTGGATGTTCGGTGCGTGAAGGGTATGGTATGACCGAGACTTCGTGTGTCATAAGCTCTATGGATGAAGGTGACACTTTATCTGGCCATTTCGGATCTCCTAATCCAGCGTGTGGTAAGAAATGTGCTATATCAAAATCCTAACTTGGTAAGACCTTTGAATCCAATATGTATGGCTGGTTTGTGTTTTGATAATGTTTTTTCGTTAGAGGTAAAACTTGTGGATGTTCCCGAAATGAATTACACATCGAATGATCAACCATACCCACGTGGTGAAATCTGTGTAAGAGGGCCAATCATCTTCAAAGGCTACTACAAAGATGAAGAACAAACGTAACACATTTTCCAGTATTATTAGTGGCTCTGATTCTTTGTATAGATAAGCAGACATGAGTCTTGACACATTTGCTTGAGCAGGAGAGAAATTATTGATGGAGATAGTTGGCTACACACAGGAGATATCGGGTTGTGGTTGCCTGGTGGTCGGCTCAAGATCATAGACAGGTTTCATAAATCGAATCAATCTTGATATTTCTTTCTTTGGGTGTAAAAGAGTTGAAATGTTTTGATTTTCATGACAGGAAGAAGAACATATTTAAGTTGGCGCAAGGAGAATATATAGCACCAGAGAAGATCGAAAATGTGTATACCAAATGTAGATTTGTTTCGCAGTGTTTCTTACACGGTAAGCAAAAGACTCTGCTCTGTACCAAACCAAACAGGCTTCTTCTTCACTTGTGTTATCTCTCAACCAAGCCAGAATGTGTATTGTAGGTGATAGCTTCAATTCCTCTCTAGTAGCTATTGTTTCAGTTGACCCAGATGTTATGAAAGAGTGGGCTGCATCTGAAGGCATTAAGGTACTATTTCTAAGTCAATGATATTATAGAGTTTCTTCTGCAGGTTTTACAGAAAATATCTCAATCTGTTAGAATCTGTTCTTGATGATGGCAGTATGAGCATCTAGGACAGCTCTGTAATGATCCAAGAGTGCGGAAGGCTGTTCTTGCCGAGATGGATGAAGTTGGAAAAGAAGCTCAGGTAAAAAAACAAAAATTTCCTTAAAATAATCTAACCTGTCACAAAAAAAAAGCAATCAACTCAACATTTATAAATTTTGTGCTAACACAGTTGAGAGGATTTGAGTTTGCAAAGGCTGTGACTTTGGTGCCAGAACCATTCACCTTAGAGAATGGACTTCTGACACCAACATTCAAGGTAACCAATAACAATGTGAAGTTGATAACCACAATCAAAGTTGTTACTTACCTCTGAATCTCTAAACTTTATGTGTTTTAAACTTTCACAAACAGATAAAGAGACCACAAGCAAAAGCCTACTTTGCAGACGCAATATCGAAAATGTATGCAGAAATCGCAGCCTTGGACCCCAGGCCTTCTAAACTGTGATGATAACATTACTTAGAAGTGTGTTTTATTTGTTACAAAAGGTCATTTATAGAACTGTAAAAGATGGAAACTCGAGCTAGATTTGATGATACGAAATAAATCAGATTCATTCTGTAATTTCTACTTATACCATCTTTCATAATATAAGAAGCAGACAGATCCTGAAACGGATGATGAGTTTGGTCATAAGATCAAGAAACCAGTGCAGGCATGTATAGTTTTTGATTTAGATAATGCTCGTAGTACTGAAGAATGATCAAAGACAAAACCATAGTAGTTGTACCATTATAAGTGATTGTGAGTTTTATGTAAATACCATGACAATGTAATCCAAATACACAGTGCGGGAGATGTCGCAGTTGTAGCAACCTCATCAAAACATAGTGCTTAGAAATCTAAGAAATCCAAAAACATAGTTACTAGAATTTATATTGACTAAATTAAAATCCCGCACAATACGAGGGTACAAAAATCTTGTAGATTAAATATGCATTCTCAACGTATTTGGATATATATATATATATACACATATATATGCATTGTTTTGGTTTGCAAGTTTAGTCTCAACATTTATATTATTTTCTGTATTAGGTTGACAACTATTGGTAGATGTCTTTATAATCCACAACAGAAATCTTCATTGCCTAAAATTTTACATCACAAAAAATATGTTTTACTACTTGAAGCATTAAAAAAAAGTCCAATTTAGATTCTTTTTCATAGTCAATTCATAAGAATATCAAACAGTAATAAATTAAATTATATACCTTAGACGTATTTGGATATATATTAAAGAGATATATTTATATAAAAGTAACCAACCATATAACAACGCGTGGTTACAAAAGTCAACAAAAAGTATAAAATTATGAGTGATCCATTACATATATGACAACTTATTTACATTGTATAAATCCTAAATTTATAATTTGAATAACATATTTATCTAGTCTCTTACTCGTGTCGCTACCTAAATTCAAATTTTCATAATACTTTCTATTTCTATTTTTCACATTTTCACTATAAAATATATTAATATTTATGAGTAATCCATTATACATATGAGTCAACAAAAAAAAATCAATTATGAGTGATCTGATATACATATATGACAACTTATTTACTTTGTATAAATCCTCTATTTATAAATTTGACTAACATATTTATCTAGTCTCCTATTTCGTGTCACTATCTAAATTCAAATTTTCATATATTCAGTATAAATACATCAATTGTGTTAAGAAAAATTTAGACAAATATGAGACTTCTTTTTTATAAAAATCTGTAAAAAAAAAAGTATGTGCAAAAGCAAATTTCTCCATCAGAAAAGTTGATTTTCTATTTTGTTTATCTTAATGCAAAAAATGGGGTATTTTCAAATATAATCCCATGTATCCGTTACCACAAACCCTAAAATAAACCCCAAAATATCAAACGGTGGATATAACGAAAAGCCACGTGTACGTCTCAGATGGTATAACAGAAGCTTCCGTGATATAAAAAAATGACAAAATAAAAAGGCAAGTGCTTATTATTGGCTTACGAGTTCTCAAGTCGTCCTTTTATTCAAGTTTCGCGGCAACGCCTCTCTTCTCCTCTTCTCCTCTCTTCTCTCTCTATTTCATCTCAATCCTTTTTTCTCTCTCTATCTCTTTTAAACCTCTTCTTCTCTCATCGATCTCGGGAGTAAAGGTTTTTGTGAGCTTTCTCTTCTTCTTCTACTTTCTCCGAGTCGCGTTCCTGTGTGGCTTTCGTCGGCGATTCTTATTGAGCTGTGTTTAATCGGTGAGTTTAATTAGATCTGTTGTTTTTGATTTAGGGTTTTTGTATGAGGTTAGTGATTTGGGATTTTTTTGAACTTCACTCTATTTGAATTTTTTTTATGGAGAATTTTGGTTTTAGGATCTGTGGATTCTGGTTCTTCGGCGATGCGGCTTTTGTAGAAATCGAAGTTGTTTTTTTTTTTTTCAAAATTCTTGGAGGTTTTTGGATTCGATTTTTTGAATTTTATGTTTCTGTTTTGGTTTGATTTTTTTGAATCTCGAGTACGTATTGATAATTTTGAATCTGGGTTCTTCTTTTTTAAATTCCGATTTTGTGAGATTCTTTGTTTTCTTTATTGATACTGCGATTTTGTGAGGAAAGTTTTTGAATTTCTAACTCTCTATCGACGTACTGATGGAAATTGAAATTTGGGGTTTTGGGAAGAGTGCGAAAAAATTGGTTCTTTAATCGAGTGTGATGTTTGTTTCTTCGTCAGATCGGTTTCACGGGTTCGTTGGAATCAGTATTATTATGGCGCCCAGTAAGAAGTTGAAGAGTGTGAACAAACGCTTCACCAATGAAGCTTCTTCAGATATCAATGTTGGGAGCTCATCCAAAACCAATCAACGAGTGAGTTTTTTAAAGTGTCACTATTTGGAACTCTCTTCTATTGCTCTGTTTGGATCTTGGTTTCTTGAAAGCTGAATCAGATGGCTTTTTCTTCTCGTTGTAGAAGAAGAAACTGACTGACAAGTTGGGACCTCAGTGGACCAAAGGAGAGCTTGAGCGTTTCTATGATGCTTATCGGAAGCATGTGGGTGACTGGAAAAAGGTAAACTTTGTTGCACGATGTGGTTTTATGTTAGTATTTTCTGAATCTTTTGTAGGACTTCAACGTCTTTAAGAATACTTTTTCTCTGTTTAGGTAGCTGCTGTTGTGCGGAATAACCGGTCTGTTGAGATGGTGGAAGCTCTTTTCTCTATGAATCGGGTATGATTATCTCACTGTTCAGTTTTGTTTATAGTATTGGGATTGAAATTAGGCTTCATTCTAAACTTAAAACTACATTATGCTAAACATGAATGCCTTTTCATTCATTTGAGTTTACCTTTTCTTTTAGGCATACTTATCCTTGCCCGAGGGAACTGCGTCTGTAGCTGGCCTCATTGCAATGATGACTGATCATTACAGCGTCATGGTGAGTAGTTTATTTTGTTACGGCTTAAACTTAATGTTTAATGACTTCCTACTTGAATATTTAGGTGGAAAGCTGAAGAGTTACTAATGTCCATACCCAGTATAGTCAAATCACATTAGTGAAAAAATTTAGTTATAAATGTTTCCGTGAAAACAAAGATAGATGTGGCTAATTGGTTGGGTCAGATTGTCTGTTTAGTAAAGTTATGTGGTCCAGTATCGACATGCTGATGATAATTTTTGTAGGAGGGGAGCGAAAGTGAAGGAGAAGACCATGATGCTTCTGGAGTACTGAGCAAACATCAGAAGCGCAAACGTGCTAAAGTTCAGGCTATTGATTTTCAGGAAGAAGCTATTCCACCACATTCAGTTGCATCAACAGAAGGATGCCTCTCACTACTGAAGCAGACACAAGCTTTTGGTACAATCATTACTTTTCCCAAATCAATTTTTAAATTTATGGTTTGAAAGATGCTAGAACATATGACTACTCTGCAGTTTATATTAGTGAGCAAATGAACAACAAGCTGCCTTTCATTTTACTTCTTTAGTTTCGCAGCATTTATCGGGTAACCATGTCTTGTGGAATTCTGTGTCAGCGTAACAAATACATGTAAATGAATATGTTCAGGAATGAATGATTTGTTACTTTATTTTATGCAGAAAAAAGGCGACGTGCCACTGGGAAACGTACACCCAGGTTTCTTGTAGCAATTACATACGAGGGGGGTGATAGAGAAGATTCTACTCCATCAAATAAAAGAGCCAAGAAACAACTTGATCCCGATGATGATGCATCAAGAAGGGGAGGAGGAGGCTCTCCATATAAAAGAACAGAACTCAGTGGCAGGACACCAGTTAGGCTTGGAAAGAGGGTATTTTTTAATAGTTCAAACAGTTTAAGGTTATTGTCATTACTTTTCAGCGTAGTCATGATTCATTGAAAAACAAATTTCTACTCTTTGCTTTTGCCAGTTACAAGCACAAGAAGCTCAATCCAAGCACCCCGATAGTTGCATGTTTGAGAATAGGGTGAGAATAAGCCGAGATAAAAGGCATAAAAAGGGACCTGCTGATATAGACGATGCATTGTTGATGGATATGGTTCCCCAGAAGGGGAAAACTGTGAGAGTTGAAGAAGCAGAAGGAAATGATGATGATGATGATGATTATGCAATACAAGGTCTGAATGCATTGGCTGATCTTTCAGCTTCACTGGCTCCGAGTGGTTTGATTGAATCAGGTTAGCATCGAATGGTTTTATATTCTGGAATTGTGCCATTAAGGATGTATAAAGTGCGGGTTAAAAGAAGAGACCCATTGAAAAATCTTTTCACCTTTCACCTATCATATCAAGGTACATTTCTTTATATTTTCTACTTTCTTGTGTTGGATCCAGAATCATCTGCACGGAGGGAAGAAGAAAGAATAGCGAACAACGTGGGTGAGAAATCTAGCACACTGGAAACCGTGTTCACAAGCCATCACAGAGAAAAAGCAAAACAAGTAGGACCAGAAGAAAGTCTGCTACATGAAGTTTCAGCCGCAGATAAAAGAAGACCGAAGCCTGTGCAGGAACCCGTTGATGGTAATGCTGTTGCCATCGGGGATCTTGGCACTTCAAAAAGAAAACGTAAACCAAAGGTTTGAAAGAAAGTTTTCTCTATGATTTCCTATTTATCTTGTCGTTCCCCTGTGATTCTTGTCGTTATATGCAAATTACATTCAGTTTCAGGTGCTAGATGTTGAAGTTTCAGAAGAGTCTATTCTGACCAAATCTCTATTTACTAAGGTATGTGAAATTTATATATATGCAAACTCCGTTTCTCTCCTATTTGCAATTTTTGGTTTGGATTTAGTCGTACTCTGTGATCTGGTTGTTCATCTGCAATGTTATTATTGACAAGTTTCTTTCTATCAAAAAGCAGCTTATGCTGTAGTAATTTTTATTTATTTTTGTATATAGCTTGTGCTTCCTCTCATGATTTTTGTTTATTGCTTTCCAGGAATCGGCTGAAGATGATAATTTGAAGACTCTGGTCAAAGCAAGACCTGCTAGTGAAGGTCCAGCGAATCAGCTGGAAACTGCAAAGACCTCGGAAGAATCTTCTTTAACTAGTGATAAGAATATAACTGGAACAGATGCAGTAGTTTCAGCTTCACAAGTTTCACCGGGTCTAGTGGCTTTGCCACAGAAACGTTCAGACAAGCGTAAGATGAGTTTGAAGAAAAGTTTACAACAAAGAGCTATATCTTCTGAAACCACTCATGACAAGACTCGTAGTTTCGAAAAGTTGTCAGAACATGAATTACTACAGGTAGAGTCTCTAACTTCTTTTGTCTTATATAAATCCAAAATCTTGTATTTATTTGCTTATTCTCTTTACAGGAGAAAGTTTCGACTTGTCTGTCATATCCATTGGTACGTCGATGGTGCATATTTGAATGGTTCTACAGTGCTATTGACTACCCCTGGTTTGCAAAGACAGAGTTCACTGATTATTTAAATCATGTGGGTCTCGGTCATGTTCCAAGACTTACTCGTCTTGAATGGAGTGTCATTAAAAGGTTTGGTAAATTTCCTGTGTACATTAATGGAAATATAAAGATTTGAAAAGGTTACTCATTCTGTATTTTTTCAGTTCCCTCGGAAGACCTCGTAGATTCTCTGGGAGATTCCTACAGGATGAGCGGGATAAACTCCAACAATATCGTGAATCTGTGAGAAGGCATTATACAGAGCTCCGTGGCTGTGCTAGGGAAGTGCTTCATACAGATTTGGCCCGGCCTTTATCAGTCGGGAATAGAGTCATTGCCATCCATCCTAAAACGCGGGAAATTCGTGATGGCAAGATTCTTACTGTGGATCATGACAAGTGCAACGTTCTGTTTGATGAATTGGGAGTTGAGTTAGTCATGGTAAATCGCAAACTATACCAATTCCGCTGACACGATCTACTTTGTGATATATAGATCATTTTGTCCACTTTTTGCATATCTCAAATGATCTAATAAATCCATTTCTTTGACAGGACATTGACTGCATGCCCTTAAATCCATTAGAATACATGCCAGAGGGTCTGAGAAAGAAAATCGATAAGTGCTTGTCTATAAGTAAAGAAGCACAGCTTAACAGACACTCAAACTCTGATGCATCTCTTCTGTTCTCTCCACCTGTGCCTGAAAATGTCAAATTTTCCATGAATCCTCCTGCCAAACAGGTAAACAAAGATGGGTGTTTAACTTGTGCTTCAAAGCTTTGATCTTCGTCTTTTAAACTCTTTGAATAATTCAATAATTCTCTGCAGGATGACATCAGCGAGCCAGTTTTGTATAATCAAGAGTTAGCAACCAACACTACTGATCAATCTGTCAAAACCAATAGCCAAACAAGAGGAACTGAAATTCAACGACCTCTGACACTGCAGCGTACTTCAGATGAGCAGGTAATTAGCTTAACTTAATGATCTGCTATGCCCGTGGAAACTATCTTCAAATATCAAAGTATAAACATATTTTGTCTAATTTTTTGCCGAATAAGAATTGCTCATTGCTAATAGTAACAGCTACATAAATACCCCTGTCACAATTCTTCTTTCCAGGAAATGGAGCCAGAAATTATTGAAATTGTCAGTGGTTCAAAGTCGATAGCGCAAGAAATGGTGGATGCAGCTATGAAGGTAGTTATAATATATACCTAGAGAATTCAGAGTCTCTAAATACAGAGAAGCCAAAGTTATACAAATCTTATTTTCTAGGTTGTAATTGTTGTTAATATTATGGTTTTAGGCTGCATTGTCGGGGAAGAACAACAAATGCAAGGAAGACTCAGGAAATATGGTCCAACAAGCTTTAAGCTCAAATGGCAAACATCAGCCACTAGACAACTCTTTAGTGTCTGGTATCAAGCATCAACAGCATACCAATGGCAGCTTGGATCATCATCCCTCAAACACAGCAGAGCCGAGTAACGGTTTAATATCACAAGACGGATCAGGGAAAAAGAAAACGCAAATGCCTTCAGAGCTTATCACCTCTTGTGTTGCAACTTGCCTCATGATTAAGGTAAACTGAAAAGGAATTTCTTGGATCAACGAAAGTCCAATCTAAATCAAGAATTCAAAAGTTTTGATATGAACTCTCTGTGTTATTATCTTATCTGCAGATGTGCACAGAGAAGCAGTACCCACCAGCGGATGTGGCTCAGCTGATGGAGACAGCAGTGAGTGGCTTGCAGCCACGGTGTCCACAGAACATGCCGATCTACAGAGAAATTGAGACATGCATGGGATTGATTAAGACTCAAATCATGGCTCTTGTAAGAACATGAGAACATGTGTGACCCCTTCATAATTAACCTGACATGTCCAAGATGTTGTTGATATGAGATTTAATTGTTTGGATTTGTAGAGGTTAGTTTAGTTTTTTAGTTAGTTAATAAGTTGAAACAGCTCTAAAAGCTCTTGTTAATTGTTTGCCATTGATTCTGTAACTTTGGAGCTGTTTCTTTCTCAGTTTTGTCTCTTGTTATCCATTAATAATAAATAATATGCGTCGCTCAAACAGTTAAAATTGTAATACATACGCCTTACAATCAAAACTCCAAATAAAAAAAAACCAAAAAGGTCATTTCTTTTTTTTTTAAATATAATGTTAAATTATATTCAAAATAAAAATAACGTTTTTACAGCCACGTTTGGGTATTTACGGCAGATGGTAACTACACTGTCAAAAGTAGACATTAGCTACTTTCTCGTGAGAATGAGAGATTGAACCAACCACCGGAGTCCGACAGTTTAATGAACATGGTTAAAGAGCGGGTTTGGGGATTGCATACTGAACCTAAGATTTGAATGCTCTTGTGGAGAGCGCTATCTGGTGCGTTAGCCATGTCACAGTGTTTCCGAAGACATGGACTGCAGGCTCATTCCCTTTGTCAGATTTGTAATATGGAGGAGGAAACGATTTCACATGTTTTATTTGGATGCTCTCTAGCCAGTCAAGTTTGGAATTCTGTTTTTCTTCTTTGCATGGACATTTGTTCACGGCTGACATTGTTGGGAACATCTCACATGTTTTTAACCTCATGGAAAGTAATGAGATCACCCTGCAGTTCAAGGTTGCGATGCCATGGATTCTATGGGAAATTTGGAAGGCTCGCAATGGTGTTATTTTTGCAGGACAGGCACATGATCATCATATTTTGCTCGCCACAGCGCTAAGCAACGCTGAAGAATGGTCCTCTCAACAGCATGTTATTCGATCAGAGGTGCCTATGGGGGGTAGAAGAGCTGGGTTTGGTGCGACGAGATGGTCTAGACCAGCTTCATGGGTGAATGAACGCTCCTTCTGTGGAGGAGCTTGGTTACTCCGGAATCATGAAGGCGAAGCTATGTTTCATGCAAGAGATGCTTTCCTCCCGCGAATGAATAGGATTTCCGCTGAGCTAAGCTGCTTTCAATGGTGTTTGCAGAGTCTTAAATATCTACATCTTACTTCTTGTGAATTGTGGTCGGATTGTAAAGCAGCTATCTCTGCGATTGAGTCTCCTTTTGCTGTGGCCTAAGTTTCGGGCTCAATTAATTAGAATTTCTGAGCTTTTACAATTTATGGGGGAGGTGAAGTTTAAGTTGTCACATTTGAAGGCCAATTCCTTAGTTTCAGACATTGCGAAGAGTGTGGCGAGAGATGGGCGCCTCACTTCCTATATTGCTTTAGGCGGCCCGACTTGGTTGATGGATAGGATTGAGCAAGAACGTCGTGGTAGCGGCTGAGGTTTGGTGACTGCATTTTTAATTTCAGCTTATTTTAAGTTTCTCTGTTTTGTCAAATTCTGGGTTCTTATACTCTGTTTTAATAAGATGACGAAGTGTTTTAAAAAAAAAATAATGTTTTTACAACTTGTGCAACATTTTCTGAAAAACAAAAGAGGAAAACATTTTTAAGCTTTAAAGCATATGATTAAATGCGAGATTGTAACCACCGTTGGAAGCCGTCATCATAGCGTCGATCACCTGATCTACGGATTGTGGAAAGTTGGTTCTTGATTTGTTTATCGACCCATTCCGTGAGTCGAGCTGCTGGATTTGGAGGTTCCCCGTGCCGTCGTCCATTACGTTCTCTCCAAACAGCGTAGATTACGGTTTGGAAGACGTAGCGGAGAAGGAAAGTGTGTACCCGATCTTGTTGATGTTTCGATATGAAGTCTAGCAAAGAGGACCAGTCCGTATTATACTATGTAACCGAAAAGGCCATTTCATATCTAAACAATCTCAAAAGTGCCAATTTCTACCTGTACAAAAATGCAGTGCTAATTTATACCCAAACCCAGACAAAAATTAAATTTCATATCCAATAAGTATAAATAGTGCTAATTTCAGACTACACTCTAATAGAACTAACTCATATGCCACTGTCATATTAAAATGCTGACGAAAATAACACATGTCAAATAACTTATAACGTGAGAGTGAGGTGACATTGTGGACGGCAAACGGCGCCGTTTTAATACCGTAATTTTAATTTTTCCAAAAAATTTTGACACCATAAATGTAATTTTTTCTTTTTTTTTTTTTTTTTTTTTTTTTTGGAACACCATCTTACTTTTTTCTTAACAATGTGGAATCCCTTAGGGTTATTGCTTATGATGAAACGACGTCGTTTTATACAGCTTAGTTACTACTTACTAGTACGATTCTTACTAGTCCGAGCGAGAGCAGACGCAAGTCGTAACCTTTCCCGGCGAGTCCAAATCCGCGTAATTGGGATTTCATTTCATTGAGTTCCGCCACTATATATCGTTCATCCCTCTTTCTTCCTTCTTCCCCTCGAACCCACATTGATTCCGACATCGATTCCACTGAGTTCTTCGTCCGCCATTGAAACCTACGCTTATTAAAACCCATTGCTGCTTCGTCCGCCATTGTCCGCTATTGCTGGCCACAGATTGAGCTTTATATTGTCTATCTCGAAGTGGGTTTTACGGATTTTGGTTCTAAAATTCGATTTTGGTTAGCTATACGTTTCGACTTCTCAAAAATTTCTTCTTTCATTGGTGATTGCTTCCAGACGGGTAAAATCCGAAGAAGTCAGATTTTTTAGATAGTTGGAGCTTGTTGGGGGCACTCACTAAATGGCGGATTTCCAGACATCAACACAACGGGCCAAGTGGATTTTCACTCCACAGAAACTGGTAATCTGCTTTCCTTTCCCGTTATGCTTCCCTTGAGAAGCTTCAGTTTAGTCTAATCAGTTTCAGAAGCTTTGTATATCTTTTGGTTCATCTTTAGGATTTTCGTTGCTTTGAGTTTTGACTTTGATTGCATCATATAGATTGCCTTCGTGTGTTTTTTCCTTCTGTTTGGGCTAATGTGATGCTAAATGGAACTGACACTAGAGGGTCTGATTATTCATTAGAGGCTTAGAATGACCATTTCGATCTCTTCGTTACTTAATTATGCGTGTTATTGTCATTATTGGTACTTCTTGTGTAGATATGGTATTGCAACTAAGCGGTAATGTCGTAATTGTAGGCAGAGAGATATAAAGCTGCTAACCAGAGGGCAGTGCAAATCCTGGAGAAGGTGTGCTGAAAGTGTGTTGATATGGAACTTTTTTCTGTATTCATCTTAGATTTTAACTTAGTCTTATTTTTAGTGTGGAACAACCCGTGTTGAAGTAGATGCCAGTGGATCACTAACATATCCTAAAGAAAAAGTTGATGCAGGAGATCGAGGTAAACTACTTCTTTTTCTCATGCATGGTTCGTTCAGTATCTTCATAGCTATCATGATAGCTTTGTTAGTGGAAGTTTTAATTATGTTATGTTTTGCTGCTTTACTCTCAGCTGATAAGAAGCTTAAGCCTTTGAATGTTGAGGAAGAACGGTTCATGAGAGCATTTTATGAGGACAAGGTCCAAGACGTGTGCAGTGCCTTTAAATTTCCTCACAAGATTCAGGTACATTACGCCTCTTCGAAATAGAAGTTTATGATGATGTTGATAATAAAAAAAAATACCTTCATCGTATTAGCTCTCTGTATTCATGAATATCCTTCTAATATGTTGCAGGCAACAGCCCTTCAATACTTTAAAAGATTTTATCTTCAATGGTCTGTTATGCAACATCATCCAAAAGAAATAATGTATGCTTCAATTCCACAAAATGGTCAAATGCTTTACTTTTTCATAAGAGAATAGTTTTAATTTTATTTTTTATCAAAATAAGTTAAGCATTGTGTATCTCTTAAGTCAATTGACCTTTGGTCCAATGTTGTAATTTAGACTAATTTTCACCTTTCGTTGAACAGGTTAACCTGTGTGTATGCAGCTTGTAAAATAGAGGAGAATCATGTATCTGCTGAGGAAATAGGAAGGGGGATTAATCAAGATCACCTCATAATTCTCAAGTATGAGATGGCTGTTCTTCAGGCATGATATGAATCATTTAATCTGTTACAACTTCCCTATGTTTGTTTATCCTTGATGTTAGTTTATTTTTGTTTCTCTAGTCTTCTGTTCATATTATATTAACTTTATGTGCAGAGTTTGGAATTTGATCTGATTGTTTATGCACCGTATCGTGCAATCGAAGGTTTTGTCAACAACATGGAGGTAAATCTGGCCTGTCTAAATTTCTGTAGGTTTTCTTATGTCATCATGAGTCTCTGATTGAGTTGATTGGAAATTATGTTGTTGTAAGCAAAATTCTGAATGTTGTCTTCAAGGGAAGAAAATTGGTGAACCATAACAAGAAATTTAATCTTTTTAATATAGTGACTGTAGTTTTTCGTTATTGTTACACTTCATGCTTTCTCCAAAAGTGAACTCATCTTTTCATCTGCTAGGAATTTCTTCAAGTTAGAGATGATGAAATGCTAAAATTGGAGGTATATATCTCTTCATATATTCCCTTACCGTTACTAAGTTTGTAAACATGTGTAATTTGGCATCATAACTGCAATTCGATTTACTATACGGGCCTTACTAAAGTGTCATTTTTTCATACTGGCATAACATTTCAAGTACTCTGCAGAATTTGCTGAAAGCGGCAACAGCAGAAGCTGATATAGTTATGCTCACAGATGCTCCACTCCTGTTTCCTCCTGGCCAGGTAGCATGAGACTTTCTTTTGTCTCCCATGTTTTTTTTTTTAATCAGATTGACACATAATAGCACATCGAAGAATCTAGTTGAAGTCATAGTTTGGGATATTTCAGTAAAGCTCAAATATGCTACTCTTTTACAGATATATAGGTGAACACTGCATTAATTAATATTTATACTATAGTAGTTTAGCTTATCTAAAAAGACTCACCTTTCTCCTATTCATGAGTCTTGTTTCTTTTGTGTATAAGTAACAAAAGTGTTGAACTACCTCTCATTGTTAGATGTGTATTCTTGCAGTTGGCGTTGGCGTGTTTACGCATTGCAAATGGGGCTCTTGGAGTGATTGACTTTGATAGGTTATTTCTCTTCTTCTATATACATCCCAATGATTATCCTTTTGACACCATACAGTCATCAGGCAATTATCTTTCCATGATATTTAACCACCTGGCCTCTAATTTGTTTATATGCAAGCTTTTACTGGTTCATGTGTTTTCAACGAAACTGCATTTGGTGCAGGTACCTAGAGAAAATTGTTTCTCAACCAAACACTGAGCACACGATTTCAGAGCTTACAGAGTTACTTGATAACATTGAATATATGGTATGCCACTAACTTTCATAATTTCACAGAACAATGAAACTTCCATATCTGAAAGGCAGTTTGATTATATGCTCTCTGGTTTTGCAGATAAAGAACTACAAGAAACCAAGTGAAAAGGACATGAAGCATATCAACCGGAAGCTAAAATCTTGCCTAGGACATAGTTCTTCACATGACGAGTACATCAACCTTTCTGCCTTTGAATATTTTAACCACTTCACATATTTCTTCTTGTTGGCTTTTGCAATTGACGCTCTCCTCTATTCAATTTCCTCAGGAGTAAGAAACGGGAGAAGAGATCGAAGCATAAGTCACATAAGAGCTCCAGTGATACACCAAACAGTGCACCGATAGGTTGAGTTTCTCGTTCTGCCATGTGCAATTTTTCCTTGGCACTTTGGTTAGTTTTAATCTTATTAAACAGAGAAAATCCCCTTTATAGTTTTTTCGTCCCCTGTATCTTTTACTAGTAAATTTGAACAGATCTGAAAATTCTTGTATTGGAAGTTTATGTTAACAATATTGGCCACAAAAATTTGTTTGTTCCGACGATGTCAATGACCTTTAAACACAACATAACTACCATTTAATTTAAGTTTCAGTGTACACAACAAATCTTCCAAATGGTTTGTTTTGAGATAACTACCACAAAATCTGTTCTTTGAAGTTGTAAACAGATCATAGTGAATGAAAGTTGTAAAGTTGTAATTTTTATCACCCATTCTGGTTGTAAGATAAAAAGTGAACAGTGGGTTACAAACCTCATTCTGAATAGACGCATGTTCTGTTCCTGACGTAGCATTATGGAGGAGATACGATGAAGGTAGGTTAAAGCCGAAGGTATCTCCAAAGCAACAGATACAGCCACGAGCCACGCTCAAGTATTCTTTCTCTGCATGACTAACCAACGTGTTAAGGATTTGCGCTTTGAGTGACATCTACTTGTGGTTTTTTTTGCAATGATCCCATTGAGAGTTTGAGACTAGGAACTATGACTAGTCCTATGTGAAAAAACCGAACCAAAACAAAAAAAAAAAATACCCGAAAAGAATTCGATTTTAGATTGATTTCTAGTTTAAGATCTGAAACTGAACCGAAACCAAACCAAAATTTAAAAAATAATACCGAAGAGATAATAATCTCAAAAACCGAATAATTCAAAAACCGCAAATACTGAACCGAGACTGAACCGAATATCCAAATGGTCAGGACTAGGCATGACAAAATCTAACTTTAACCGTATTTCTAACCGTAACCGGACCGTTTTTCAACCGTAACCGTATAAAACGGTTAAAAATTATAACCGTTAACCGTAAAAATAAATCAGTCACGGTTATAAAAAATATATTAACCGTAACCGTTATCAACCGTATAAAACCGTTGGTTAACATTACGGTTAACCATATAATTAACCGTACGGTTATACCTTTAATAAAAAATTATTTCATTAAAACTATTTTAAATGGTTACATGTGTAGACTAGTAACTCTAATCCACTCCACTACTCATTTCCATTAATCAAATCATTAAATATTTGTAGGTTCATAACCATTAATTTATATATTTATAGTTGTGTTTGATTAAACAAAAATCATTTCTTTAACTAATATATTATAAATATTTGCATCATATAATTACATATATTTTATATTGTAAATAAACATTATTTTCCTATAATATTATTTATATCATAATTATCAAATACTCGTACCGTATTTAACCGTAACTGTATATAACCGTAACTGTTGTAACAATATATATAGAGGTTAAGGTTATGGTTAAAGAAATTTTATAACCATGTTATGATGGTTAATAACCCGTAACCGTGGTCATGCCAAGCCAGGACTAAACTATAACAAGTAATTTACTACTTGAAAAAATTGGAGCATGCAAATAGCAACATGTCGCTTCTTATATAAACGTCGCATCTTAATTAATTGGGAAAAACTTGAAACTGTTCCTTTCTTTTTTTTTTTTTTTTTTGCTTCTTCTCTCTCAATCTCCCGATCAACGAAACAGAATGGCTCGCATGGTGAGAGCGAGCTCTAGTCTCTCTTACCCGGAGAGATTCTACGCCGCCGCATCGTACGTCGGCCTCGACGGATCTCAATCGTCGGTGAAACAACTCAGCTCCAAATTCTCCAACGATACCGCTTTGCTTCTCTACGCGTTGCACCAGCAGGTCCGTCAATTCAAAATTCCAAAAGAGATCTGGTGATTTTGAATTTATCTCGATTAACATTAGACAATGCTGATATAATAAAATGGAACATTGCTACATAACTTGGGATCGGAGATGATGAATTTGATTTTTTGTTTGGTTGCCTTGACATGTAATTAACAGGCTACTGTAGGACCTTGTAGTATTCCAAAACCTAGTGCGTGGAAACCTGTAGAGCAAAGCAAATGGAAAAGGTTAGTTTCACTTCTGTGTCTGTGATCAATAGCTTTGTTATCCTTCGCTTGGAAAAGTTTCATGTCAAATTTGTTTTAGTAGCTTCTGAGTACAAGGGTCATGAATTAGGGCTAAAGCAGCAACAAGTAAGATGTTAGAGATTATGTAGAAATGTGGGACTTGTATTTCTATCCAAGGAGAGATGATGAAATGAAACAGCCACCTTGATTTTTAGCATGCATATTGCAAATTGCTGGGTGGCATATCATATCATGGAAACTCATCTTAGAGAATGCCATTATATGCAGACCTCATTTCTTATGGACAATGAGCACAGAATGTGTTCCTTTGTAATAAAACTTTCTAAAGAGAAATCCATGTTTACTAGTTGGCAGGGGCTTGGAACCATGCCCTCCATCGAGGCAATGCGTCTCTTTGTGAAAATTTTAGAGGTAACCAACAGAGGAGTTTAAGCTCATTTCTCTTAATTTGCTTATCATAGGCTAATTTCTTCCTGTTGCTCACTTTTTTTAAAAGGAAGAAGATCCTGGTTGGTATCCAAGGGGATCAAACTCTGTTCCAGATACTGCTGTAGATTTCCAAATCAATGTGAGTTTTTGGATCCCAGATTAAGTACTTTTATCACCTATACATAGGATCGAATTTCAGTTTGTGTATGAACTGCTACTGAGATATCAAGGCCTTGTCTGAAATGTTTGATCCTTGTATATATGTCACCATTCTGTGTCTCAGTTCAGGCTTTACTTTCCTGTTGCTCAAGAGATGTACCTTACTCATTTACTAAATTGATTCTCTGTTGCAGAGCACAATGGCCGAGCCTAGTTTTGAGAGTGGAGCTTCATTTGGTGAGACAAAGAAGATTTCTACTGAGGATGGGGGATTGACGGAAACCCAAGATAAAGATGTTGTATTGGAAGACCCAAATACTGTTTCTGTTTATAATCAGTGGACTGCACCACGAACATCAGGTCAGCCACCAAAAGCTCGGTACGAGGTAATATTTGATTTCACTGTATCGTGTAACATGTAACAAAACGATCTTTCCGTGTACCTTCTCTCTTTTCTAACTCTTGTTTATTATATTCGTTTCAGCATGGAGCAGCGGTTATTCAAGATAAGATGTATATGTATGGTGGAAACCACAATGGTCGTTATCTAGGTGATCTTCATGTAAGAAGTTATAGCGTTCTTTGACAGCAGTAATTGGCCTAATCAAAATTATTGGTTTCGGTTTTACATACTTTCTCCTCTTATTTTCTTTGACACGTCTGCTGAAAATTGGGAAGCATGTCTTCTGTGAATGATGTTTCAAATACAGGTTCTAGATTTAAAAAACTGGACTTGGTCAAGAGTTGAAACCAAGGTTGTAACTGAGTCACAGGAAACTTCATCTCCAGCAAAACTAACTTACTGTGCTGGTCATTCTTTGGTTAGTATTTAACTTTGGTTCGTTCTTTCCTTCTATCACTTTCTAGCCTTGGAATATCATGGGCAGGTTTGGGGAAACATACAGTTATCAACACATGAAATCCTCATGCTGGCCTTCTTTGTTTGTTATAGATACCTTGGGAAAACAAGCTTCTATCTGTTGGTGGTCATACAAAGGATCCCTCAGAATCCATGATAGGTAACAGTTAAAACATTTTTGAAATGGTTAATTGGAGGTAAATTGTTATTCTCTGAAGCATACCAATTCTTTTATATCAGTTTTTCGTCTGTTTTCTCATCACAGTGAAGGAATTGGATCTGCATAGCTGTTCATGGTCAATCTTAAAGACATACGGGAAGCCACCGGTAAAAACTTCTCTTCTCTCAATTTGTCTAATCCTTATATAGGAAATATTCCAATCTAGTATGTAAAAAATTCTGAACATCTGGAAGAAAAAAAATGATAAGTTGCTCTCTTTCTTCCTCGGTCATATATTCAGGTGTTAAATTGCATTTTGAACCCAAATGATAGCTCTACTTTCTGATATTGGAAATTGAGCATGTAGTTTAGCTGCTTAAATTGATACTACTTTATCATTCCTTCTCTCTTTCGCAAGCAGATTTCGCGTGGAGGTCAGTCAGCAACCCTTGTGGGAAAAAGCTTGGTGATATTTGGTGGCCAGGATGCAAAGAAATCGCTTCTGGACGATTTGCATATACTTCATCTAGATACCATGACCTGGGATGAGATAAATGTCTTGTAAGATATTATGACGTTTCTGCATTTTATTATAAATAAGCCAGGATGCAAAGAAATCACTTTTCAATAAGTCAGGTCTGTTTGAAGATTAGATTATAAATTCATAAAGTGAAGGAAATTACTACAAATTTTTCATCTTCTTCCACATCACTAACTTCACCATCCTTAGTTGTCAATAAAATATCAGCAGTTGAAGACTAAAGTGCTGTCAACTTGCAGGGGTTCTCCTCCAACTCCAAGGTCTGATCATGCTGCTGCGGCGCACGCTGAGCGTTACCTTCTAATCTTTGGTGGAGCATCACATACAACTTGCTTTGATGATCTACATGTCCTCGATCTGCAAAGTGTATGGCAAGGTTCTTTTGTTTTAGTAACGTTCTTTATCGGCTTTTTGACAGATTCTGTTCCATTTTATAGATGGAGTGGTCAAGACATACACAACAAGGTGAAGCACCTACTCAACGAGCTGGACACGCTGGTGTGACAATTGGTGAAAATTGGTATATTGTTGGTGGTGGAGATAACAAAACCGGTACGTTTCTACACTTTTCCTTCAAAATCTCTTTCTGTACCCAGCGTTTTGATCTCTGCATGTGTTACTCTTTATGTTACATACTGGAACTTTTCCTCGGGAAAAAGCTTGATAGTTGCTTCGTTTTTTTGTACAGTGTGATTAATTGTGATACTTCCTGGTACTTTACCGCAGGGGCATCTGAGACTGTTGTATTAAATATGTCAACTCTTGCGTGGTCAGTAGTCACTTCAGTTCAAGGACGTGTACCTCTAGCTAGCGAGGTAGTTAAGAAAACACCAACTATTTCAATTTTTTGTTCATATAAGTCTCCAACTCTTTATTCCTCAAACATGAATTTGAACTTCCGAAGATCTTGAATAAATCAATAGTCTTGTGATTTCCTTTTAACTTGTTAAAATGTTCCTTTGATGACAGGGATTGAGTTTAGTTGTGAGCTCATACAGTGGGGAAGACGTAATCGTCGCTTTTGGTGGATACAATGGAAGTTACAACAACGAGGTACCCATAAATACATTTTCTCCTGATTTGGTTTAAAAGTCGGTTGTTAATTCTGTTTATTTGGTGAATCAGGTTAATGTATTTAAACCAAGCCACAAATCAAGCTTGAAATCCAAAATTATGGGAGCTTCTCCTGTTCCAAATAGTTTTTCTGCTGTTAATAACGCCACAACTAGAGATATTGAGTCTGAGATTGAGGTGAGCAGAGAAAACAAAGTAAGGGAAATTGTCATGGACAATGTTAACCCCAGATTAAAGGTATCTTGCCGTCAGATTTTCATCAGTGTGATAATTACAAATTCACAATGCATCTCTTATTTTTCTTCTTTGTATTTTGAATACTATAATCTGTCAGGTTGGAGGAACAAGTGAACGCATTATCACAATCCTTAATTCCGAGAAAGAAGAACTGGAAGCATCACTCAACAAGGAGATGATACAAACTCTGCAACTAAAGGAAGAGTTAGCAGAGATAGATACACGGAATACAGAGTTGTACAAGGTAAACACTATTGCTACCTTTACGAAATCTCTCTTGTCCTTTCTCTTTTACAAAAACTAAAAGCCAACACAATCATGTAATTGGTTTACTGAAAATGGGTTCTTACCGAATGTGTAAAACAGACATGACTAATAAGCAAGATATACGAGTTGAGAATTTCTTGGATAATCTTTTTTTTGTATCAACATTTTTGGTATTGCATCTATAGGAACTTCAATCTGTGCGAAGTCAACTTGCAGCAGAACAATCAAGGTGTTTCAAACTAGAGGTATCTACACCTTTTCTTTCCCTTTGATAGACTATCGTAAGTTCCAGGTCGATATTTGAATCTCGGGATGGTGAAACATTCCTCTCCGATGTTGACCAAATCCTAACAAAATTCGGTTTAAGTGCATGTAGGTTGAAGTTGCAGAGGTAAGACAAAAACTTCAGACAATGGAAACACTTCAAAAGGAACTCGAACTCCTCCAACGTCAAAGAGCCGTTGCGTCTGAACAAGCTGCCACCATGAACGCCAAACGACAAACCTCTGGTGGCGTCTGGGGTTGGCTCGCTGGAACTCCTTCGCCTAAAACATGATTTTTTTTTTGTTTCCGGTACTTCTTAATTTGTCACTCCCAATTTCTTATTCAATATCAGTATTTACTTAGAAAGAACAAAAATAGAGATAAGACGAATATAAATGTCTCCTTCTCAGGCATGGTTCATAGTGAAATAATAAGGTCTAAATACCATACGATTGAGCTTTATCATTGCCATGGAAGATTCAGATTCTATATATGCTCCGACGATTTGTGGAGTTGTTATGTTACTGTTAGACTAGAGATGTGACTTCATTAGCGATCACCATAACTAGTTGAATTGTTCCCACTCTACAATATTTAATATCATCTTGTACTTTAAAATGCTTAATTAATAACATTGCACGTTGACAAAAGAAAAAAGTGTACTTAAGAAAACTTAATCATGGTTAACAAAAACATTATCCAAGGAACCAAAACTTCTGTATTAAAATTTCCGAGGACGCGATTAAAAAACATCTAAGAGATCTGAAGAACAACAATAAGAGAGGGCGACAACACAGACTCAGAAACTTACATCGACTCTTGAACAATTTCCTCAGTGACATCAATAACATCCTCAAACTCGACTTCTTTGGCTTCATATTCATCTTCTTCCACATCACTAACTTCACCATCCCTAAGACTTTGCCTCGCGAGTTTCTCCTCTTCATGGAAAGACTTCCACTGCGCCACCCATTTCTCCCATTCTTCCTTCAATGCCTTCCTCTTCTCCCTGTCTTGTTCACTCAACAACAAAGACACGTCTTGATCCTCTGCCTCGTACTTCTTGCTGTACTTCTTCAGGTTCTTTGCTATCTCTTCTTCCTTCTCTGCTGTCAAGAATGATGGTGGTCTTGGACGCCAAGCCAACTGTGTAAAACAACCATGCACGAATGTTTTTTTTAGACATCGGAATATAGATTATGCTAGTATGAATCCGAGATCTTTTTTACATACCTGGAAGAAATGATCCTTCAAAATCCGGTAAAGTAAATTCCCGTTGAAAGACCATATGGTGAACCCATTCTCCATCTCGTGGACTGATGTCACTGCGGTTGCAACATACCTTTGAAAATAAAAGAGAACAAACAACATCAGCCATTGGAACAATGATAAACAACCAATGGACTGGTTTAGTTTTAAGACAGTAGTACCTTCCAGTCGGGTCCCATTCGATATCAGTGGCCATGAAGTGTTCAGCTGTAGCCATTGTCTCGAGCTCATCCACATTGAAAAATTCAAGCTGCCCATTGAAACCTTTTAGTCCAGCAAGAATGATGTACTTGCCAGTGGGCGACCAGAAGAGAGCATTGGCTTGTTTGGCCTTCAAAGTACCAAGCTTTGAAACCCTTCCAGTGTTTTGTGCAGTCTTCATTGAATAGAAACTGACATCTGGTCTTGGTTGGTCACCATGAATCACCGCAAACCTGTGACCCTTGGGCTCCCAAGCGAAAGCAATGATCTTGTCATTCTTGTTGTCCAGCTCAAGAACCTCGATGGGAATATCCCTTTCTTTGATACGGAAAAGTTCAAATCCAGAGTATGTGCTCTTCTTAGTTTTTGTGTATCGATCAACCTTGACAGCAAGATACTCTCCACTACTCTGCCAGTACATCTTGCAGTCGCTCACACTGAAGAGATTCTTCTGCCTCAGCTCCACCTTGCTAGGGATTTGGACTAGAGCAACCTGAAGAGAGAGATACCAACATGTAAATACAACACAACTGACAGAGAAATGGAAGCAAATTGAAGATTTGGGCTTTTCGTTTACATAAGAAATAATACAAACATACCTTCGCAGGTTGGTTTCCACCACCTTGTTCAGGAACAAACAATGAAAGGATGGAATCAGTAGGAGACCAGCAGATATCCACAACATTATCAACCTTCATGGATTTCTTGTCTATTAGGCTGAAAGTCTCAGTCTCATAAACAGAGATAGTGTTTTTGCTAAGCTTGGCAAAGTATTTATCATCTTTTCCACCAGCCCATCTGCAGATAAAGATTACAAGATATCAACAAATGTGCATATAAGTTGAACAGAGAACAGAGTACGTTGACATATGCAGTTGAAGATATTACCTAAAAACAGGCCAAGAGGCACCAGCAACACCACCAGGTCCTCCAATTGAAAACTCATCAGCACTACCCTTGAAATCTCTCATCATCCTCCCGGTTCTCACATCAAAGACCTTAATCTCTACTTTCTGAAAGTTTGATAGAAATCAGAATCCTTTCCATGAAAATGATATAGAAATAATTTTTGGACAGAACAGAAGCAACAATGCACTCACACTTGCATCACGCGGGTTGCTTGGTTCTTGGCTATGGTAAGTTACCAAATATTTCTCACCTGGTGAGAAATCAACTAATTTTACCTATACAAACCAAGAAAAGATGTCAATTTTCAGGCCAACAGAGGAAAAACGGGAAGTACCAAGTAAAACAAAGACAAACCATAGAATGCTGATAACGCATAAGACGCGTGAATGTATCAGCACCACCCCAAACAGCTGCTCCCTGCTTGTGAAGTGTTACAAGGTATGTACCCAGAGGAGACCACTGCACATAACTCTCTGTCCAATACTGCATAGGAGTAGAACATCACTAATTCATATGATGGTAACATAACATATAACATTGCCCTAAACAGTTAATTAACAAAAATGAGGGATATCCACAGGAAAATGAAAGTAACTTACAGGACGCTTATGAACAGGTTCAGGATTCTTCTTCCTAGCATCATTCCAGAAAACTTCAGTATCAGGGCCAGAACGAATGACTAGCTGGTCTCGAGCTTTTTCATCAGTAAGCCACTTTTGCAAATTTTCCTGAAAAGCAAACACAGTGGAAGTTATTATAAGATTCCAAGGCACATGGCAATTAGAAACAGTTCTGTAGAATTCAGTAATATGATGAAAACCACACATACCCCAGGGACATAGGGCCTGGCCTGAGGAGGCTCCCACTCCTCCCTCACATTCATCAACCTGTCGAAATCATCGAACATGTTTACAGCAAAGATGTGAGACTTGTCCAACTTGTAGCCATGAGACTTTTCCTTAGCATTTTGTGCTTCCTTCAAAGATACCAAGCATTACGACAAACTCTTAGCAAATCTGGATAAGTCAACTTAGAAAAGATACTACCCTTGAGAACAATCTAGTTCTTGAAAGAGAAATAAAGTATTGAAACATGTGAGGCCTACATTATTAACAAACTAAACAAAGAGATTGAGCTAATTACGCAGAGAGTAGATAATAACCTGAGGGGTATTGAACTCAATAAAACAGTAGCCCAATGTCATTTTGGTATCGGGATTAACGGGCATCCACAGTCCATTCTCCTTTATCACACCTAACTGGTTGTAAATTTTCTTGACAACACCTTCAAGTTTCTCAAACTTCTCCTTGGGAACAACAGGGAGGTGATCAACCACGATAATGTTACCAAATCCAGTGTCGAATTCTGATTGGTCATCATGGTAAACAGCTTCATCATCACTACAACCACCACAGAAAAAAAGTATATACTGAATCAGTTGCATTGTTCATACGTTCTAGACAATAAGTATAAACATAATGAGCTTTGCACAATCAAGCTAAAGATTAACAGAAACATTCAGGAGCCTCAAATTTCAAATGAAATTTCAAGAAAAACAAGGCAGGCGATTAGAAGAACCAGAGATCTAATGGAAAATCTCACCTCTCGATCCCAAAGTTTTCTCCAGGAGGAAGTTGGATGGAATCAAGATTAACCTGAGACCAATTAATCCCTAACTTAGCCGCACGGGCATCAATATCAAGGACCTCCATGATTCCAAAACTTCAGATAAAATATCTGCCAAAGAAGGCCATCAAAGAATTATCAGTCTTTGGAGCCGAAGTTTATTGTTAACCCTAAACTGAAGCATTAAAATAGCAAACTAGCATGACCTAATATGTTCAAAAGATAATCAAAGACTGAAACTTCCAATTAAAACTCGCCAACTCAATGTATCAAGTTCCCATGCGTATAGAAGAAAACTGAAACTATACTCTAGATTCAAAACTTTCCGAAGCCAACAAGACGTGAAATGGAGAAAATCGCAAAACTTTCCGAAGCTTTCAATCTACTAATACATGATTCTGGTTCATAATTCATCTTTTTGAAGCTAGGGAACGATGAATCGAGACAAGAAACGTACCCTATAGAGATCAGCTGATAGCAAAATCAAAGAAGACAAGATTAAAGCTGTGAGATTCGTAGAGAAAAAGCTTGAAGACGGCGCTTGTGAGGAAGAAGAAGGAAGCGATTGTTTCAGGTTTTGTATCAAACGACGTCGTTTCAAGAAAAAGAAAAAAAAAAACCCTAACTGTTACAAATATGTTGCGCTCTTTAAATTAACGGGCTTTTATATGGGCCGGATCCAGAGCCCATTTAACATTTATCTTCCTTATTGCTCTATGAGATCATCATCATCGTTCTCTCGGAGAATTTTTAGTTTTAAATCCGTCTCCTTTCATTTGCTGTCATCTCTGCAGAACCAAATACGGATTATCTCATAACCAGAGAGTTGCTGCTTTAGGGTTCTTCTCGATTTGTAACTCCATTGATTCTTCTTCGGTGATGAACGAGGATGCTCAGATTTCTCAACAAACGGATTCGATTCAGGATCCTGATGTAACAACAGCTCCTACGGTTTCTGGTGTTGATTCGAGCGGGGGTGTTCACGAAGCCATTGATGATGGTGATGCTGCAGCTTCATTACCTATGGAGCTGGATTCGGCGGTTACAAATGATGCTAGGGTTTCAGAGAGTGAGAGATCGGAGAAAGATGGTCTCATTGGGAGTGAGGAAAATGATAAAAGCGAGGTTGTTTTAGCTGATAAGGATGATGACAGCTCTGAACTTAAAGAAGAAGAAGAAGAAGAAGAAGATGTTTCCGATGATCAATCTAGTGAGCTTGGCTCCGAAGCTGATGAGAAGAAATTGGATTTGGATTTTAAGGAAGAGAAGCGAGGAGTCTCTGATTACAAATCTCTCTTATCTGAGTTTGATGATTATGTTGCGAGTGAGAAAATGGGTTCTGGAGTTTCGAGGGCATTGAGTTATGGGTTTGAAGTTGGGGATTTGGTTTGGGGAAAGGTAAAGTCTCATCCTTGGTGGCCTGGTCATATATTCAATGAAGCTTTTGCGTCTCCTTCTGTTCGTCGTATGAGGAGGATTGACCATGTTCTCGTTGCGTTTTTTGGGGATAGTAGTTATGGTTGGTTTGATCCTGCTGAGCTTATTCCTTTTGAACCGAACTTAGAGGAGAAATCGCAGCAGACTGTTTCTAAACATTTTGTGAGGGCTGTGGAGGAAGCCATGGATGAGGCGAGTAGAAGGTCAGCTCTTGGATTAACTTGTAAATGTCGGAATCCTTATAACTTCAGACCTACTAATGTTAAAGATTACTTTGCTGTTGATGTGCCTGATTACGAACTTCAAGCCGTTTACTCTGCTGAGCAGATTAAGAAGTCTAGGGATAAGTTTTCACCCGTTGAAACCGTTTCATTTGTGAAGCAATTGGCCTTAGCACCTCGAGAGTTTGATTCAGACGGTTTAAAGTTTATGAAGAAGAAAGCGGCAGTTTGTGCTTTCCGCAAGTCAGTATTCGAGGAGTTTGATGAAACATATGCACAGGCCTTTGGGACAAAATCTGTGCGCACTTCAGTGAGTATGCATGAACCTCATAATAGAGCACCGCCTCGAGGTATTTTCACTTTTCAGAAATCATGGTATTGTTTCCATTTATGTGTTATCTTTGCTTTGTATGTGTATTTTTACAATGCAGACTTGAAACAGCTATCATATGTATTACAGATTTGTGAAAATTAGATCAATGCAGACTTACAACTTGGTTTTGTGACTTTTAAATCATCTATGTTTATGATATTCGGATTTATATCTTAAAAGTTGTATTCTTTACATTAGTATGCTTGAAAGAAGCACGAAGTCACATTGATGTTGAAATCTGCTTTGCAAAACGTGGCGTAACACAAGAAATCTGTGCCTCTTTCTACTATGGAGAGTCCTGCATATGTTTACCTTATTTGCTTCATTGTTTATTTTTTTGGTGGTTGATGTAATTTTCCAATTTCTCATGTTTCCAGCTCCCTTAAGTGGCCCACTGGTCATAGCAGAAACTCTTGGTGACCTGAAGAGCTCGAAAAAACCCACAAAGGTCAAGGACTTTAAAAAAAAAGACAAGTATCTTCTCAAACGAAGGGATGAAGCTGGTGATAAGTCTGTTCAATTTGGCGAAGGTGAAGCAAGTTCAGCAGGTTCTCAAATCCAGGGATCTGATGGACCTTTGGACGGGGGTTTTGTGCTGCAGAGAAGAGCTCAAACGCCAGTGAAAGATGAGCAGTCTGGGATTGTCGGCATGGATTTTGCCTCTTCAAGTGCAGATATTCCTGGTAAAGAATGTTCAGTTTCAAAGCTCTCTCGTGATGAAGAAAAGGGTTCAGCTGAAGAATCAAAGGAGAAAATGGAAGAAAGAACTACTGTACTTCCAGAGCATGGGAAATCTGAAGCTATGGTGAGTCCTAAAGAAGAGGCTGGAACAGATCTAGGATCAGCTGGAAGCTCTCTCCAGCCGCTACTTGAGTCTCATGCCTCAGCAGCCGAAGGGAAAAGTTCCACAGGTTCTGTAATCAAGAAAGTCAAAGTTGCTAAACGATCTTCAAGTGAAATGGGATTGGAGAATCCTTCGTCAGAACCAAAAAAGAAAAAGAAAAAAAAGAAAGAGCCTGACTCTGGCCTTCCAGAGAAGAGAAAGATTTTATCTTCTGGGGAAGCTGGGGCGAAGAAACTCTCCCAGCTTGGTTCAGCGCATTTACAATCTTATATGGAAGCCGATGTGCCGCAGCTGTTGAGTCATCTGCAAGATCTCTCTCTTGACCCTTTCTATTGTTCATCAGTTGCTTCTTTTGGAGCTGCTAGGAAATTTTTTCTCCGCTTCCGTTCACTTAATTACCAAAAAAGCTTGGCAATATCTTCCTCTGATGCTACTGTCGATAATGCCAGAGACACAAAACCCTCAAAACCTGTCAAGAGTGTGAAGAGAATCGAAGACCCATCAAAACCCGGAAAAAAACGCCTCTCTTCTGATCGTCAAGATGAAATCCCAGCAACTAAGAAACTGAAAAAAACTAATCAGTTGAAATCAGGGGCTTCTGAGAAGAAGATCAGTCGAGAAACAAAGGATAGTACAAAACCAGTAAGAGAGCAAAGCAGTGCGGTACAAGCGAAAGCAGCCAGAGCTCAAACCGGGAAGAAAACGGCTCCATCAGTTAAGGTGGTTGAGCGCACAATGCTGGTCATGAAATTCCCACCTGGCACATCTCTCCCTTCAGCTGCATTGCTAAAGGCGAGGTTTGGTCGCTTTGGGCTGTTAGATCAATCCGCCATTAGGGTTTTCTGGAAATCATCGACCTGCCGTGTTGTCTTTCTGTACAAAGCCGATGCACAGACTGCTTTTCGATATGCAACAGGAAACAACTCTCTATTTGGAAACGTGAACGTAAAGTATTTTCTCCGCGATGTGGATGCTCCTAAAGCTGAGCCTCGTGAACCAGAAAACACAATGGAAGATGATGAACCACAGAGCCAGTGGCAAGACCAAGCACCACCACTTCACCAACCAATCTTACCACCACCAAACGTCAACCTCAAATCCTGCTTGAAGAAACCAATCGATGATCCGAGCAGTAGTAGTAACAATGGAAATAGTAACCGCGGATCCGTAAGAGTCAAATTCATGTTAGGTGGTGAAGAAAACTCGAGTAAAACAAGCACCGAGCCACCACCACCACCAATCACAACAGCCTCGAATAGAAACAGTGGATCTTCTTCATCATCATCTGTTGCAATGGAATTTGTTAGTAAGAAGTTTCAAAACGTTGTTCATCATCAACAGCTTCCTCCTTCTACATTGCCACCAATTCTTCCTCTCCCTCCACAATACACAAAACCACAACTTCCCATTAAACCAGTGGAACATGTGGAACCACCACCGATGCTGCCAATAAGAAACAACTTCCGTGGCCAGAGCCAAGCAGTTAGCTCTGGAGACATCTCCCACCAGATGCTAAACCTTTTGTCAAAATGCAACGAAGTAGTAGCCAACGTCACGGGCTTATTGGGCTACGTCCCTTACCATCCTTTGTAACAAAACGTAAGCCCGTTGAGAGAAACAAATGTGAGTGTTTTGTTTTGGTTATATATTGTATGTTAGGTAAGTTAGTTTGGTTCGTAATTTTAAAAATCATGTATTACAATTTATAATGGATCTCTCTCCTTCTCCCCTTGTTTAAATTTTTCGTGTATTGTTTCTTTATCTTTAAGTTTGTATGCCTTGTTGCTGAACCATTTCTGTTCCACTGTTGTGTTTAGATTATGCGAAGCCGACCAAACCGGAAAATCTATTTTGTAGACTCGAACCGAAAAATATATTAAAAAAAAATGTTGCCCATGTTAATAAATAACTCTGTTTTTAAAAAGGTAATTTTTATTACCTCGCATTATGCACAAGCTCAACGACGTCGAGATTGTGAACAGGAGAAAGAGAGAGAGAGAGGCTGTTGTGGTACCAAATACGACTCGAACACTTGGCCTTAAGGCCAAACCAGTACACAACCAACTGGACAAGGTTCGATTTGGTGGTACAAGTTCATGTTCATATGATAACACCTGTATCTTGAACGCAAAGTATCCACCTTTTTAAAACAAGAAAATATCTCATAACTTCAATTTTAGTTATATTAATTACCGATTAGATATATATTTGACTAGCATGATTCTTTTTGTCTAAAGTTCAATACTTTTGTGGTTATGTGTCTCACTTAGTTACGTTATACAGAGGTTGAGGAAGGAACCAAAAGTTAAAGAAAATCAAAATGGAACTATCAAGAGTTCGTTCATTACATTTGGTTCGATATGGTAAAGTTCGATTTCAAAACCTGAGAGTCGTCGTCGACTCACATGTCTGGATTAGCCTCCTCAGGAATGACTTCGAGCGTGGTCCTTTCTTTATTTGATCTTTCAACAACTACTTGCATCCGCTTCCCAATTCTGTCATCTAGTATCTCTATTATCTGTGCAGTTATAATACTTCAATAACACATGAATATTCTAAGAACATAAAGAGAGTGAAGAGATAGAGGGACGATACATGCCTCTTTGATGGTCTCGACCGGCTTCCCGTCAAATCTCACAACAACATCACCTGGTTTGAATCCAGCTCGATCAGCCGGTGATCCCGGAATCACCTGCATAAACAGTGATTAAGCACCTGTATCAGCAGGTATTTTATTTTACAGTGAACTTGTTTGATCTTATTGACAAATATGGGTACTCACCGTAGGAACAAGAATGCCTTTTTCGACATCTGGAAACAATGGGTCTCGTTCTTTTAGCTGAGCAATGATCATTTTATTGAGTTCGATCATTTTTAAGCCAATCCATGGCCGAATAACTCTACTGCAAAAGTAACTTTTGATTTTGAACTCCTCACAAGCTTTAAGATGTGATACATGATGAAAATATATTTGATATTACTAGCATACCCACTCTTCTTGAAATGCTCGATGATTTTGGATACCGAGTCAATTGGCACAGAAAATCCAAGACCATCTGCAGCTAAAACTTTCATGATATTAACACCAATCACTTCTCCATCCAAATTTACGAGAGGCCCACCAGAGTTTCCCTAACACACATATAGCACAAGGGTATAAAATCAGAACATCTGATGGTCAAACTTTAATGAGTTGCAATCCACAGAGAAAGAATGATGTGAGTTACAGCATTGATCGCGCAGTCTGTTTGGAGATACTCTCTACGTGTGCCTCCTAAACCCAAATCACTGCTTTTGCGATCAACACAGCTAGCACCAAGACAAAGCAAAAACCAAAACAAAAGAATCAAACAGATGCGATTATAAGAACTTACGAGTAAAGCCTTTGCAAGTATAATTGTACCTGACAATACCAGCAGTAATTGTATTCTGGAGAGAAAGAGGACAACCCACAGCTATTACCCAGTCCCCAGGACGAAGCTTACTCGAAAAACCAAGTTTAGCAGTTGGCAATGGCGTCTTTGACTGTATCTTCACTAATGCAATGTCGGACTGTAAATCGGCATTCACCACCACACCCTCGAACGTCCTACCATCTTGCAACGTCACATCAACCTATAATTCAACAAATATAAACTTAGCAAATGTTATAAACAGATTTAAACAAGATATATCATTAGAAGAAAGTAGAAACCAATCTTATCAACTACAATCCCAGTTTCATATAACTCCAACAGTTTCATATAACTCCAATACTAATTATAAAGAAAAAGTCATTTTAAGATCCTTGAAAAGATTGTATGCAAACCAACACAGTTTAAAATAAAGCATAGCTTTGATATTTAAACTAAATCTCTGAGGATAACATGAAGAAGAGATTGTATGATCATTAGAAGAAACCAATCTTATCATCTAGAACCCCAGTTTCCTATATCTCCAATAGTTAAACCATACATTCCAAAGACAAAAGTCATTCTAAGATCCTTGACAAGATTATATAAACAAATCTACAGAGTTTATCATGAAGAATACATTTGGTGATTAAGCTTACCCTCCCTTTAGATGATTGACGAATGTTCTGAAAATCGACTACAACATGAGCGCAAGTCAATATCGTACCATCAGCATCAATGATCGTTCCAGAACCGATACTTTTTCCCATAGATATCCCATGGAAACCTAAATCAATTCCCAAGATCACCAAACCACCCCTATGAGTTCTACAACCAATTTCCTAAAGGTAAACAAAATAAACGTAATCAAAAGATAAAATCCTAGAAAGAAGCTAACCCTGAGGAACCGAGAGATTGACAACTGCTGGTCCAATTCTAGCAGCTGCATTGGCTATTGTATCTCTTCCCAAGTATCCATTACTTGGTTTCGAACTATCTGAAGCTTCAACAGAAACTCCTTTCTCATCATCATTTATAGGTGCTTCTGATTTCGGACTAACTCTAGAAGAAAACGCGAAATTTCCTATACATAAACAAATCAAAATTTCAAACTTACAAAGTAAAAAAATTTGCATAGACACTCAAATATCAGAATTTGTGTGCTACTAAGTACTAACCAAACAAGCTTTGATCAGGACAATGAATCAAACCCTGTGAAATTTTCCAAGGCAAAGACAGAGATTCCCGAACAGATTCAGGAATAGAAAACGATACACGCGTTCCTAGAATCACATTTATGATCACATCAAACACCACAAAAATTTCAATGAAGATTGTAAAAAAAAAAAGCTAAATGTTACCTAAATCTGGATTACAATTAGCATACACAATTCCAGAACTAGCGGTAGCAACAGCGACGATACGAATAAGCTCGCTTCGTTTGGAAGAAGATGATACAGCTCTTCTCTAACCCCAGAATGAAACAACAACAACAACGAGTCAGTGAAAAATTCTTCAACCATATCAATCAAGAAATCGTTCTTTGAAGAATCGGAGAGAAGAATCGAACCAGTAAATTCATCATCGCGAACCCAAGATTGAAACAAAACGATTAGATTCGATTTGAAATTCGAAAATCGCGTCTTGTTTTGGATTCTAAACCCCAACACGGGAAACAAAAACCCTCTTTTCCAGAAAACACAAATGATCCAATCAGTTTAGGCCCAATTAAAGCCTAAATTGGATAAACATTATCTCGTGTTAATTTTGTTCTTGAGTCTAATTACTATCAATCATCTATCCACTTCAATTAATGTACCTAAACCATTTCAATCATAATTGTATGTTTTGTTCATGAAATGAAGTAATTTAATTAGACGAATGATTCATGTTACTAAAAACCCAGAAATTAGTTATCTTCCATTACAAATTGCTTAAAACATAATCATCATCTTCTCATGGTTTTTTTACATTGGACAATCCAAAAACAAAAGAGAAGAAGATATCAGAAACCTACACAATCATCATCCCCTAAAACCAAAAAACAAGATGTTTCTTCCTTCATCTTCATCATCTAGATCCGAGAATATAATAAACCAAAAAAAACAAAAAGCAACATCGATCATTTTCTTTAATCAAGCCTTCTTAGGAGATTTGGAAGCAGGTGAACCTTTCTCAGCTTGAGATGGAGATTTCTTAGGAAGAAGAACTGGGTTAATGTGAGGAAGAACACCTCCGCTTGCAATCGTAACACCACTTAGCAATTTCCCCAACTCTTCATCGTTCCTTATCGCTAAACAAAGATGCCTAGGGTTTATCCTGTTCTTCTTATTATCCCTCGCTGCGTTCCCAGCTAGCTCAAGAACCTGAAAACCAAAACACACAACAACGCCACCGTTAGATCTATCTCGCCTCGAAATCAAAAACCAGATCTATAAATTTTTTAAAAACCGGTTCAGAATGCGACATCGGCGACAACGAGATCTAAGTTTAATACCTCAGCGGCGAGATATTCGAGAACGGCGGCGAGGTAAACAGGAGCACCGGAACCGTATCGGATAGCGTAACGACCTTTCTTCAAGTAACGAGCGATACGACCAACGGGAAATTGAAGACCAGCTTTAACAGATTTCGTAACACTCTTCTTCCGATCACCACCTTTTCTTCCTCCGGCTCCTCTCGCTGGCTTCGTCGATGCTGTTGCTGCTGCTGCTGACTCCATTGTTGAACAAAAAAAAAAGCTCAAAAGAAGAAGATTCCTCACAAATGGATCTCTCTGTTTTTTTTCTTTTTCTTTATTTGTTCTTTCGGTTTAGTGGCGGTTTACGATTTGCGTAAAATGAGGAGACTCAACGACGTGTATGTATATACGAAGGAGACTCAACGACGTGTATGTATATACGAAGTATTGCCACGTTGGCGATCCGTGTAGTAGCTGATGTTATCCGTTCAGATTGTATCTTTCTTGGATTTTGATCTAACGGCTATTACGAGTCCGTTGCGTGACATTACACGTGGGGATCGTTAAAGGAAGGTGGGAATAAAACACTCGAGTACTCTCAGCCGTTAGATTCATTCTAATTAATCTTATCTTTTTGGTTTACTCAGGGGCCAGAGTAATTAACTCCAAAGTTCAATTAATTTTGGTTGGCTCCTATTTTATTTTTGACAGCACAATAAATATTTAAAAAATCGAGAGATGATTAAGAATATATTATTCGATACATTACAAAAAAAATTGAGAAATGAAATTTCGAATACAAAAAAAATTGATTTAAGAAAAAGAGTTTAAAATGTTCAACTGTAATCTTCTGAGCTCTATGACAAATGCAGAAGCATTATCAATGGCTGTTCTAGCTGCAACTAAAGCTTCTTGGAGCTCGGTGTTAACGAGATAATAAGAACATATCTCTTTGAGGATCACATCATGACGTTCTTGGAGTCTAGCCACATTCTCTTCTGCAGAAGCCAAAGCTTCATTCACGAGCTTCAGCTTCTCGATGGTGCGGTGTCTCTGTCTCAAGATGGGACTAAGAGTAAAGAAGAAAGAGCCTGAAAGAGCAATTGTAGATAGAACTATTATGCTTCCATAAAGATCCATGGATGGATTAATGGGTTTGGTTAAAAGAGAAAGAATATATAATAAAGTGGATTCATTACCTTGTGAGAGTTGAGATTATTATACTTTGCTTTTACATGAATGCAACTTCGAAGAAGTTCCTCGTGATCGTTCTTTTCGGGGTTTCCTTTTTCTTCGAGGCTTCCTTTCTCTTCTGTCTAACCTCTTACGTCGGATCTCTGGATCTGCCCATCCTTTTCCCCATTCAGAGAATCCGCTGTATGTTTGATACAGTGTTTGATCTTGTTTCAACGAGAGCAGCATGTCGGCTTCCGGGTATACATAGAGTGGTTTGTCAGCTTCGAAATCCAGTTCTTTGTTCCCTTTTTCTGTTGGCTTTATAAATTTAATCTCAACTCGACGATCCTGCAACACACAGATCAGTAGCATGGTTATAATCGAATATGTGACTGTAGCTTTATCAATAAAAGGATCATGAAATGAAAGGAGAACTGTTGGGGTTTTTTGTTACTACCGTACTTTACCTTGTTATCCATCTCTTTGATGTATCCTTTAGCTTCCATGATACGGGCAAGACCTTTCCACCAAAGAAAATCTGTTTCCTTGAATTTTTGACACTACACTAACCAAAGGCATCACATGAATATCATAAAGAACATAATAACCTACATGTAATTTGTTGAGAAAGAAGTTTACCTGTTCCCTGATTCTACCGATAAAGAACAGAAGATTTGGCTTGTTGTATAATTTCTTTTGTTTGCTGTTGCCAAGTCCATAATCTTCATATGGTGCATGCTCAGAGGTATTCTCTACCTGCAACTAATATACTAGCAGCTTAAGTTCCAGAAAGAAAGGCTAGTAGAAGAAATCCCAGGTACTAAATAGAAATATGTTTGATTGGGTGTCATGGAATCCTTTGGGTATCACTCAGACGAACAAGCAAACTTTCAAATAAGGGATTAGAGAAAAGACATACTTGAAAAGCACTGATTACTTGAAACAAAAGATTAGCTTCCTCTCGTACATTTACTTGCTCCGGAGGCCCTTCAGTACAAACATCACATCTGTTTCATAGATTAGCAAGATTGACTGTTTGCTAGTTTTCTTCTATGGTTTTCAAAAAGAAGGAGATGACTTACATGTTACACTTCTTGGAACTAAAATTCTCCCCAAAGTATTCCACTAGTATTTTCGCTCGACATTGTGAAGTATTCATTCCATATCTGCATAAGAAAAGGAAAATGAATATAATGGAGAATAGAACGATAAGTGAAAATATATGCATAAGCAAAGGAAAATAAATATTTTTATGAATAGTATAGAGACCTGAAACAGTCCGATAGCATCTTGTATGCTTGCTCTGTCTGTTCTTTACTCCTACGGCTTGGCAAAAGCGTTGGGGCTCTCGATAGATCAGCATAGAGCACTGTAAATCCCATATAATTACTTACATAAGCGATGCAAATAAGAATTAAATTACATAGCCACAAAATAAATCATTAATCAACTCACCGCACTCAGCTAATTCGCCATCTCTTCCAGCTCGGCCAGCTTCTTGGTAATATGCTTCTAAGCTCTGCAGTTTCATTGTTTCAATAAGATGTAGAAGAGAAAACAACAAATTTGCATATCACGTGAATCTCGAGGACGGAAATGTCAAATTTAAAAATCTTATAAGGAGCTTCTGAAAGAGACCTGCGGCCAACCATAGTGGATGATTTTCCGAACATTTTTCTTGTCAATTCCCATTCCAAACGCAATTGTGGCAACAACAACCTAAACGGAGTAACATAATGTTAATGATCTTTCACATATTATTCCGACAAAGAAGAAGACGGAACAGTGAATTGAAGAACAGAGTAGAACATTAAGTTTTGAGCTAAAAGAAAAGGTTTTATGTATATACCTGCAGCTTATTATCGTGAAATTCCTGATGAACTTGTCTGAGATGTTTTTTTGGCAACTGTGAAACGTAACAAACTGATCATACAGCCATAAAAACATTTTAAAGAACAGCATTTAATTTGGAATACAAATTTTTGACAACCAAGTTAGCAGAGGTTGACAACATTCATTCTTAGGAAAAATAGTGCAGGGGGCTTCTTAAAGCAGGAAAAAGTTAGATATCTCAGTCCATACCGAGGCATTATAAGCTGCTGCCTTCAGTCCAACTCCACAAAGATATTTAGCAATGTTGACACTCTCCTTTCGTGTAGGAACGTAAATGATTGTCAGTCCTTCATAATCCTTTTGCTTTTCGGAAGGGGCAGGCATATCCAGGAGTTCACAAGGAGGCATTTCGCAGAACTCGCCACAAGCCACTGCAATGATTAAATCTTATCTAAATCACCATTCTTCAACACCAAAGATATTTCAAAAACTCACAGGAAAATCACCCAAGACTTTAATTCTGTTGTCTACATATACAATTCACTTTGGAAAAGTGACACTGAGCCTTTCTGCCTCTTTGATTTGCACAGGAGCTAACAACTTAACCAAGGGATGGTCAGATGCCAAGTCTATTTATTTTACTAATGCTATTATCAATTTCACTAACCAATTGTCTAATCAAAGGTTCAGTAATTTTATCAACGGTTTTAGATCACTATGATCCTCTCTGTTTCCAAACATAATTGAAAAGCTTACCATCCCAATCATCAACACTCTGGAAAGTGTCGGTTTCATCTTCCAGATATTCTTCTAACAATTCTTTCCCATTTGAATTTTTTTCCTTTGCACGATTGTTTTCTTGATCCTCTTCATCCTCATCGTAATCTGTTTCATGGATGTTTTCAGCATCGTGATAACCAAAATCATTCTGGCCATCTGACACTCTTGAAATTACTGCTAGCTTTTTCCCATTCGACTTTCTCTTTTCAGTGTATAAGTCAATTAAGCTTTGGAAATCCTTTGCATATGAAGATGCAAACTTGGTTCGACTATGTTTAACCTGCATATGACAATAAAATATCAGAGTCATGTTGCAAAACTCATGATACAATACTAGCATCAAGTAAAAAATTACAGATTGATCTGCCAATCTTATGCTTGTTTACAAATGCAAAACAGTTCCATATGTAAGAAGTGATGTTTACTGCTCACTCACTGAAAATTGTAGGTTTGGCCTGAAAAATGAAGTAAGCACAGTTTTTGTTTCCTTTGACAGATGAAGAGACGCAAGAATATCTTCCTGTACGTGAACTGTGGCTGTTGCAGTCAATGCCATTATCGGTACATCATGTTCCAAGAATTCCAAATTGCTGGCACAGAAGTTTTCCCGCAACACAGATAATCTCCTAACGATTCGGCAGCAGGAGGTTTGTTTAAGATTACCAAGAAGAACACTTCAAAGCAATAAAATTAACAAGTTTTTGACTGTCAAAAATCATACCTGTAGTGCGGACGAAAATCATGTCCCCACTTTGATACGCAATGCGCTTCATCAATTGCAAAAAGAGCAATTCCATGAGTCTTTGCAAGCTTCTGGAGTGGTTTAATCAATCTGCGATCAAGTTTTGACCTTTCTTAACAAATAATATAAACACACTTAAGAGAATTTCAGAAAGTTGTGATGTGTTGTGTACCGAACCACTGTCTCAGGGCAAACATATATGATCTGATACATTCCCTGCATTGCCTTCTCTTCTATGCAATTATCAAGTTGGCCGGAGCCGAGAAAACAAGCAGAGATTCTGTGCCTTGATAACTTGAGGCATTGATCATGCATCAGGCTTATCAAAGGTGAAATAACAACAACAATCTTTCCCGTTAGTAATGCAGGAATCTGAAAGCAAGGAGATTTCCCTGCATAATGAAAACATAGAAAACACAATTAGAATGTTACTGACTCCATATGAGAATGAAGAAGGCAACAGCAACGAAGAAATAAACTACCAGATCCCGTTGAAGCTAGGACAAGACAGTCCTTGTGAGCAATCCATGTTGATAAAGCCTCTCTTTGGAAACTTCTCAGGGATGAAATACCAAACCGGTTTCGTAGTATAGAACTAACTCTTTTCTCCCACGTTGATGACGCCTCAGCGCAACCATTTCGTATTTCTGTTTCAGTAAAACTATTAGACTCCAAACACATTGGAGCAAAAGACTTTCTCTGCTCTTCTGAAGGATCAGACACCGTTACTAACTGAGAATCCTCTACTCCAATCCCAAAACAGTCACCTTTTTGCTTTTTCTGGTCCAGAGACCTAAAATGGTCAAGCAAACTCGACTGACGCTTTGAACCTGAAGAAAACGAAGATGGCATAGCTCTTTTGCCAAGGGTCTTGTTACTCCTTGTAAAACGTACTGAACTAGCCGGCTTAAACCCACCAGTTGTATGATGTCCATTCAAAATATACTCCAAAGCGGCATCACATGACTTACCTACAGCTTTAACAGCCTCCAAAGCATCCAGCTTTTCAAAACCCATTTCAACAAGCTTCATCACAACTTGATCAGAAGACAAATCCATCGAAACCCAACTGTTGAGGCAACAAAAAGAAAAACAGTTTCTTTAATATGAATAGGCTATTGAGACAATATTAGGCAAAAGACCCATACACCAAATCGATTCTAGTCGCATTACACAGCATATGGAGATTTTCCAAAAACCCATAATTGATCAAAACGTAACCTAAACAACGGATCAAAAAAATGTAATGATTCGTACATAACTAGTGGATAATCCCAAATTCCACAACTTTAAAACCCTAGTAAATTTGTTTCTAATTAAACTAACGAATTCGCGCCAAACAACACAGACCTATCGAAGTGAATCACTCACCTTGAACCGACGATTTCACCCGGAGATCCGCAAGGGAGAAGATGAAACGAATTGTAGAATCAGAAACAAAGAACCCTACGCACCAAAATCAATTGAACCACATCAATTAGCATTGGCGATTTTGCCGCTCACTTGCCCTCGAATGACGTCGTTTTAAAATGGGTGGACAAACCTACTCTGGTCAATAAATCATATACTCTTAAGTTCTAATTTGATTATAAAATCATTTGAGGAAACATTTGGCTGTCAAAATCATATACTCTTAAGTTCTAACGTTTAGTATCAAATGATGTTTTTTATTTTTTGTTATCACCTTCTAATTTGATTATAAATTATTCGAGAAAACATATGGCTGCCAAAATTCTACTTTGAATACATTCTCCTTAGTGTCAAACGATAATTATTATTGAAGATTAATGTTAATGTGGTGGATTTTTGTGAATGTGTCACACAACATTTTTGCTTTTGGTAACAACTATAAAGTTTACTCATTGAAAATACAGGCCAAACATAACTAAATAGATTACCACGTTTTTCTCTCCAACGTTTTAAAAATTTGAAAATAATAAATAGAGCATTTTTATATTAAAAAGATAAATATTGGAGAATATTTATCAGCTAAGAAAAAGGTAAATATTAGAGAATATATCATCAGCTAAAGGAGTCCCAATAGAAGCGATGACTTCGCTACTACTATATTTACAAATGAAGTTGCATCGATTCTTTTCTCCCTCTTGCTTCGTCTCTTCCATCTTCTTTCTCTCCAAATGGATTTAGGAACAGACATCAAACCAGACACAAGACAAGAAGAACAGAGACATGTAATTTTTGAAGATAATAACTACCCTGAACCTCTTAGATACACCGTAAGACATAATCAAAAACTCTTCTTCTTCTTCATATAACTATCATCTTTTTATCTCAAGATTCTTGTGTTTCTTTGTTGTATTGCAGACATGGGTTTTGCGAGTTTCTATCCATTGCGAAGGTTGCAAAAGAAAAATCAAGAAAATACTAAGCAAAATCGATGGTAAACTATATTATATAATCTCTTCATGTGTATTAATTGTGTTACGTTCTTCTAAAAATGTTATGACTCTAAATGATGTATTAGGAGTATATACAACAAACATCGACGTGAAGCAACAAAAAGTAACGGTGATCGGAAACGTAGAGCCGGAGTTTTTAATCAAGAAGATCATGAAAGCCGGTAGACACGCCGAGCTATGGCCAACGCCGCCAATGGATAACAACAACGATTGTAACTATCAGAGAGATCAGAAGAACGCAAGAAATGAAGAAACAAGTGGAGACGAGGACGAAGAAAACAACAACAACAACGGCGGAGACGGCGGCGGTGGTGGTGGCGGAGGAGGAGGAAACTCTGATCAGGTGAAACAAGTTGTGACGTTTGTAAACGGCCAACCTCAACCTCAAGGTGATGGAGCTCCCAAGAAGAAGAAGAAAAAGAAAAAGAAGAAGAAAAGCTTAGGGAACACGACGGTTGTGATGGAAGGAGGCGGTGGCGGTGGAGGCAGCGGCGGTGGTGGTGGTGGTGGTGGTCCGCCGCAAAACGATGGACCACCGGAGACAGTGATATACTCTGCTCCACCAGATCATCACATAATACATGGACATCCTCCACATTTTCATCAACAGCAGCAGAATCCGTATCCGACGGTTCACAGTCCTCCACGTCATCATCCACAACAAATGTACGGTCCAGGACCGCCGCCTCCTTCGTTTTATCAGACGCAGCAGACTCAAACGGCGCCGTCTTACACTGTGAGTTACAACACGGCGCACGGACCGAGTAACGGTGGGAACGAGACGGCGTCGTATTACGCGGCTCCTGGTCCTATTCATCCGACGTCGTATTATTCTTACGAGTACGTGGACACGGGATACGAATCTCCACCGCCCGAATATTATTCGTATAGATCTCAGCCGTCGGATTCGTTTGAGGCACTCAGCGAAGGCAATCCAAACTCTTGTTGCGTAATGTGATTAGTAGCAAATTGACGTAATTGGGTTTCAAGTGGGCATCTTGTAAAATGCCGAACATTGGGTTATTAGAGGGGTATTTACGTAAAAAAATATAGTAATTAAACTAGTTAAATTAAATATATACCTTGAATAATAGATGTACATTCGGCAGAATGAATTTTTTTACATATAAAAAGACATGTATATTTCGTATTTTTTTTTTTAAATCGTATTTAACTAAATTAAAACCTTTGTAAATTAATACTTTTGAGATTGCCATATTTTATTAATTTTTAAGTTATTAATTTATCGATATACTAATTTGTCTGAAAAACTAATTTAGGACCGAAGAAATATATTGAGTTATCGAGATATTAATTTCTCGAATATTAATTTATAGAAATTTTACTATAGATATATTTTTTTGTAAATTAAATGTGAAAGATTACATTAATGGTAAATAAAACAAAATAAGGCACAACTAATGCCAAAAAATAACATATATTGAAAGAAAATTAAAGAATATATTATAGTATAATCAAATATAAATTAAGATTCTAGAAATTTGTAATTGCTTAGAAAAAAAAGTTTTTGGTGTTGTGTCATGTGACTCAATTTAGTTGTAGATTAAAACTACTGTAATACCATAAATTTAGATAAATGTGACATGGTGAAGTGAGGTACCACTTTGGAATATCATATTTTTGGGTGCAAATTTTAGAATAAAACATTGAGGAGAATATTTGGACTAGTAGAGGAAGAAATCTTTATAATTAAAAAGAACTGAAAGGGAATAAGAATAATAGAGAAAAGCAAGATAAAAATTTGAAGAGAAAGATGGCTTTTGTGTATGTATTTTTGAGATGCTTTCAAGCAAAATTCAGAAAGCATATTTTGGTGACAAAGAATGATTCTTTAAGAATCGAATTGTTGTATTGGTCTTACATGTTTTAGTTTTAAATATATAGTAATGTTTCACTCCTTAAGTTCTTCAATGGTTAAGACAGAACAGACCAAAGGGAATCTGATTCTTAAGTCTTAAAACCCTTAACGTATTCATGTTTCTTTTTTTTCTCCGAGACGAGCAAATCCAAAAATAACAATAATCGAGAAGAGATACTTTAACGTACAAGAGAAAAAAATAGAACACAAAAAAAAAGCAATGAAGTTCCAAAGACTCAAGCCAAAATCATTACTTCAGTATGAGATAAATCTTTCGAGAGAAGAAACAAAATAACAAGAGTCTGACCAAAGAAAAAAGACAAACTTAAAGCGTTTTTAGTTTTGTTTGGCTTCGACCTTCTTCTTCTGCCACAACCTGTCTACACCACTGTCTGCATCTCCCTGCAAATCAAGAACCTCGTTAATTAATTCAGTCTCTAAGGAAGAGAATGACCTAGAAAAGATTCAATCTAACAAGAGTCTTCCAATACACAAACAAACTCGAGACAATTCAACTTCTACGCATAGGAGGCAGCAGCACAAGCAATGACGAATTGGGAACATAAGAATTAAGAATACTCCTAAGTCTATATGTTAAAAAAAAGTGTGTTGTTATCACAAACCTGAGCACGGACGAAACCGCAGAGAGCAAAGGTGGTGAATTGTCCAGTGTAAACACCATCAGCATCTAAATGACCAATGTTGAGCTGCACAGAGGCATGATCCTTGGATGTGATCAACCGGTTAGTAGCAGAGCTGTAAATCAATCAGACAAACAGAAACCAATATTCTCAGTTTATGAGCTCTAAGAATCAGAGATACCAAAACATAAAAGAAAGAAACATTCTCTTACCATTTCCTAGGAATGTAGAGCTCTGTGACTTGTCCCTCCTCATTTTGCATCTTGAAAGATTAGCTTGGAGAGCAGACGAATCTATATCCAAAGACTATATAATAAACACACAACACTCTTATGTTAGGCTTAGTATCAACATTGTTCAATCACAAGCAACATAAACAGATCAACAATGACAATTATATATCTAAAGGGATTCAAGAAACCACAACGATCCAAGATTTTTTATACAAGTTCAAAACTAGCGATACAAAAACTATAGCTAGAGTTCTAGGGTTTGCCAAAACTACATATTCGCTATCAAACCTAATCATCAGAGAAACTATACATAGAATCAGATCACGAAAACGAGAATACAGTGGCGTAGTAACAAGAACGGAGATGCGAAGATGAAGAAGTGAAAAGTGCGGAGTAGTTTACCTCTGAGGAGAAGCAAAAGCAAGTGCGGCAACGGGAGAGAAACGATGGAGGAGACACAGAGTTTATACTTTAGGGTAAAGCAAAACCCTAAGTTTTTCTTATGGGCTTTGGAGGCCCATGTTGTTATCTTTCATAAAAATAGCCCCCGTTATTACTTTCTTAGTTTTCATTTAAAATGGACTCAATTAGCTTCGCCTACTTTTGGTTTAGACTTTCGAAGTTGTGTAAGATAATTATAAACAAACACCAATGCCCATATTTTAGTTGGACAATTGACATAAAACAGCTCTTCACAAAATTTTAAGCCCATTCAGCTATAAAATTTATCGGACATAAATGAACAAATCTACTTAAATACGTTTAATAAACGACTTTTCACAAAATTAGATGGAAATTCCACTAAACAAAAAAATCTAATTAAATATTAATATCTTTTCATGATATCTTTTTGCAAAAATATCATCAACAAAATGAAAAAAATTAAAATTTTCCCGCAAACAAAATTTCAGACAAAATTTTCTCGAAAATTTTTTATGTCGAGAATTTTTTTTGCTGGAAAACTTGTTCATGGCTAATCCTTTGTAGGCTTGTGTGAAGCACATATTAGATGCCAACATGTACCCAAAACTCTGGACCGGACCAGCTTGATCCCACTGAGGTTAACGGGCCGTCGTATTTTATTGTTATTGTCATGTATGAGTTTTGTGGTATTGTCGTTGCTTTATTGGTCCGAATTATAAGGTCAAGCACAATGTAGTTCTGGTGGAATCTAGAAATGGAGAAATTAAACTTGAAAGTTGAGATTGGCCTAAGAAGAGCATCTAATTTCATCTTGTTTACAAAGTATGTTTTGTTTTATTTATTTTAATTTTGATTTATTTTTAAATACAATAGTATACTATTATGTGACATGTTTCTCTATTTTTATTGGTTAGATTTTTAGGAGGCCGATAAAATAGTTCATCCTTAAAAATGAACTCAAGTGTTGTTGATTTTTTTTTTAAAAGGCCTTTCTACTTATAGAACTTTTAATGGGTTGAGCTTTTGGTTACATAATGAAATTAGGGCAAAAGTAAATCAGAATTTTGCCGTCGCCGGAAAAGGGATTTGCGTCGTATTAATATCGTGACGCAACTAATCAGATCATAAAAATCGACGAATGCAGCTTTGCGGCGATTCAGTGTATATATCTAGAGAACGAAAATGAAGCATCGGAATTCAAGTGTTGTTGTTCTCGTTCTTTTGACAAAACTAATACAGGTTGTTCCATTTTGCCACTTTCTTAAAGGTGGAGTAATCAAGATTCTCCATATCTTTTGGTAATCTTTCTTTTTTTCCCTTAGTCAAATTTGTGTCGGTAAAAGGTTTATGTCTATGACCGTTTTACAAGACCAAGAAAAAATTGAATAAGAAATCGCACTTTCTGGTTATAAGTCTAAACAAATCATGTTTATATATTACACACTTATTTTAGTTTTATGATGCCTTAAAGGCTTAAACTTTAATCGGATGGCATAGAGACCAAACCAGCTAAGACGTTTATATTGTAAAGTATGGTTTGATATCAGTGGAACTTGAACTGATCAGAAACTAGCAATTATCATGTATAATTATCATGTTGTTCTTCTGTAATTGCTGAATGTGAATAACTATCAAATCGTGGTTATATTCACTTTTTGATTCCAATAAATAAACTAATTTCACGTAATTATACATTTTTAATTCTATCTGAACATATCAAAACGTGACGCAAATATCACATTTTTAAATTCTCAATAGCTCGTCAATATTTTTCTACACTGATATAAATAGATTATGTAAGAAACAAAGACATAATTTTCTCACTAGATTATGTAAGAATCAAAGACAAGAAATGTATAATTAGGTAAGTGGAGAGTTGGCAATTTGGGCAAACGCCGATTCCTAAGTCCTTTATAGTGATCTGTGTGATTGGTCCCGAGCGGTTGCACCTCGCATGTTATGCGCCGCTTCTCTTCTGTAATGCCTTCCATTATTAACGTTAATCTTTCATATATATATATATATATATATATATATATATATATATATTTAATGATACGTTATACAACAATACGTTTATACAAAAGAACCACAAAGACAAGCTAATTAATTAATATTAAAAGTTTTATTTCAAAAATACAAACGTTAATGTGTATGTGTGTTGGACTTTTCAATTAGAGTCAAAATCCCAACTGTGGCCGAACCCATACCCATTTGACACACACATAACCCATACAATAATGCATGTTTACATATATATAAATGTTACAAGTATTTTTCGTTAAAATAGAATTATATAGATGAATTAACGTATAGTCAGTATACAATTGTTCAGATAACCATTGCAGCGGACTAAAGCAATCAGAAAAAGACAAAGAAATACACCTATATTTTGCTAATAAATATGTAACGTTATTACAATTCCTTCGAGTGAAAATGAATTCTATAAACTGGAAACAAGAAGACCAATAACAAATATCCTGAATAATATTCATTGGAGGTATCAATGAGTTGATGATTAATATTTAATAATATAAACGTTACAAGTATATATACATTTGTATATATAGAAAAAATCGCTGATTTGGTCTCTTTTTTTGTTTGGTATATAAAAATGTTAACACTAGGGTTAGGCGGTGGTGGTGGTGGTGGTGTTTAGGAGGAAGTGATCTACACGTCTTCAACTTTGTTTATTTAAAGAATTATCAGCGGACGGCCGGCGAGGCGACCAATAGTTTTAAAACGTTGATTCACAAAACGTCCGTCGGTGTAGGACAGTAGGGTGGCTCCAGTTCATACCATTTTCTGACTTTTGTATGGAGATGTATATATTAATGTTTCGTGGCTTTTGACAAACCAACCAAAACGATGCCCATATATATGATTCTACTAGTTCTTCTGCCATGATTTGCAATTTGTCGGCACGAAAGATGAAACACTCACCGTTGTATTTTGCATATATACTAGTGATGATCTACATGTTTTTGTAGAATTTTTATAGGATATACTTCTCATTTGATAAGACAAATTTAAAACTGTTAATTACAGATATTGCGTAACATGTCTTAACGATTGTGCGGACAATTGTCAAGATTCTATGATGCTCAGAATATATTTAATTATGCTATTATATTCATCATAAAGTTTTGAGTTAGTTTATTCAAAGCCGACATCATTAAACCGAATTTTAAAGTGTAACTTTATAAATATCAAAAACATACACGTATATATCAAACCAAAAGTGATGGTGTTTACGTAAATAAAACAAAAACAAACTTCATATTCTAAATAATTTTCTTGATTTATAAAGAGCCTAAAGACCAAAAGCTGTCTTCAGCTTCAAAACTCAAAGAAGACGATACAAAAGTAGTTGAATATATAAACCTCTGCTTCAGTAAGAAGGTTTTGTAAGAAAAAGACAATGGTGATGAACTCACGTATGATCTTTGTCGTCCTTGTGATTTTCATGATCGTGATCGTGTCCGTTGAAGCAGGCGGCTATGAAGACGCTTTAGGGTTTGTGGTCCGAACAAGAACCTCTTCTGACTGCAAAGGATCAATTGCAGATTGTATAGCCGAAGAAGAAGAGTTCGAACTCGATTCTGAGATCAGTAGACGCATTCTAGCTTCCAAGAAGTATGTAAGCTACGGTGCGATGAGGAAGAACAATGTTCCTTGTTCTCGACGCGGTGCGTCTTACTACAACTGCAAACGCGGCGCTCAGGCTAACCCTTACCGCCGCGGTTGCAGCCAAATCACGAGGTGCAGGCGTTGAAAATTTGAGTTTTTTACCTTTCTCGCGTTCTTGTGCTGTTTTTACTTTTTGTTTTACTTACTTCACACTTTTGATATTGGTTTCGTTGTTAAACAAAGTATCGTTATAAATTATACATACAAAATGCGTATTTATGCAGATTACAGAAAGGAGAATTTCAGAACTTTTTTTTATGGAGTGAAAAAAAGTCTTATGATTTCACAATTCTCAATTGAATCACAATCTCAATTATCTTAACAAATAAAAGTAAAGTATTATGCCACGTCATACCATGTTTAAAAAGTAAACTAAAACTAAAATCAGAAAAATAAAAACGATTAAGGAAACAAAAATTGTATTTTTTCATAAAACATGATTAAATATTATTTTGAAGTTTAGATTTTACAATTAAAATAAAATTAATTATCGGTTTGGGTTTATAAATGGAGCGTAGGATTTATATTTTACAATTAAAACAAAATTATATGTTGGTTTGGGTTTATAAATAAGTGGTTAGGGTTTAGATTTTACAATTAAAATTAAATTATATATCGGTTTGGGTTTATAAAGGAGTTGTTAGGGTTTATATTTTACAATTAAACAAAATTATATGTCGGGTTTATAAATAAGTCACTACAAAAAAATGAGCATTTTGTATGATTTATTTTTATTTTTTGTATTACTTATAACTGATGCCAAAACATTTTACATCACTTCAGTAAATGATTTTAAAACTGTAATATTTTTTCATTTGAAAATCTGTCATTAATTCTGTTTAGCTATAGGTTTAGATCACATTTTATTTCATTATTTTGATTTAATCTTGTTTGACAACACTTACAAAAAATGCTTCCCTTTTAATAGTATAGATTTACAAAAATTGATGTTAAATATTTATATCATTACAAATATCTGATGTTAAAATTAGTGTTAATTTTTATAAATGATTATAATAATTGTATCACTTTAGGGTTTGTGGTCCGAACAAGAACCTCTTCTGACTGCAAAGGATTGATAGCGGATTGTATTGCCGAGGAAGAAGAGTTCGAACTCGATTCTGAGATCAGTAGACGTATCTTAGCTTCCAAGAAGTATGTAAGCTACGGTGCGATGAGGAAGAACAATGTTCCTTGTTCTCGACGCGGTGCGTCTTACTACAACTGCAAACGCGGCGCTCAGGCTAACCCTTACCGCCGCGGTTGCAGCCAAATCACGAGGTGCAGACGTTGAAAATTTGAGTTTTTTTTAACCTTTCTCACGTTCTTGTGCTGTTTTTATTTTTTTTTCTCTGTTTGGATGTTTTTACTTATATATATATATATTTACTTACTTTACACATTTGATATTGGTTTTATAAACCCAAAACTAAAATCAGAAAAATAAAAACGATTAAGGAAACAAAAATTGTATTTTTTCATAAAACATGATTAAATATTATTTTGAAGTTTAGATTTTACAATTAAAATAAAATTATTTATCGGTTTGGGTTTATAAATGGAGCGTAGGATTTATATTTTACAATTAAAACAAAATTATATGTTGGTTTGGGTTTATAAATAAGTGGTTAGGGTTTAGATTTTACAATTAAAATAAAATTATATATCGGTTTGGGTTTATAAAGGAGTTGTTAGGGTTTATATTTTACAATTAAATAAAATTATATGCCGGGTTTATAAATAAGTCACTACAAAAAAATGAGCATTTTGTATCATTTATTTTTATTTTTTGTATTACTTATAACTGATGCCAAAACATTTTACATCACTTCAGTAAATGATTTTAAAACTGTAATATTTTTTCATTTGAAAATCTGTCATTAATTCTGTTTAACTATAGGTTTAGATCACATTTTATTTCATTATTTTGATTTAATCTTGTTTGACAACACTTACAAAAAATGCTTCCCTTTTAATAGTATAGATTTACAAAAATTGATGTTAAATATTTATATCATTACAAATATCTGATGTTAAAATTAGTGTTAATTTTTATAAATGATTATAATTGTATCACTTCCGATAATCAGTAACAATAAATAAAAATAATATTGTATAAAATGAAATTAGAAAAAAAAAACTTAAATTCCATAGAAGAAAAAACGAATACATTGCTTAAAACTGTAAACCTAAATCTCAAACCTATATACAAAGTGATTTCATATCTAAAAAAATTAACTATTGAACCCAGAAGATTGAAAAACTCTTCTTGTAACTTGAAGAATCCTTTCCTGAACAAGTAATCCAAGCAATCTTCACCTTACTTCAATCTCCATCCATGAGATTCAGTGTATGTGGTTCATATTAGTGGGAAATATGAAAAATAGATATTCTGTTTCCAAAAAATACATAATCAGGAAGGGTGGTTACAAAAGAAAAAAGAGAAAAAAGCATAAAGAAATTAACATCATATAAAAGAAACTGATGTAAAATTCTAAAGAATTTAGCATCATATAAAAAAGTGACACAAAATTCTACAGTTTTACTTTACGTTACCTTCTGTTTTTTTTTTTAAATGTATATATTTATTAGTGTAATTAATAAAATATACTTTTACACCATTTTTTTTAATTGATGTTAATTTTGGATCATTTTAAAAGTGATTTTACCAACAATTAATAGACACATCAATTATCTAAATGATGTAAATTTAAAATTTATATCAATCATATAAAAGTGATACAAACTAATAGAAATTGAATCAATTTTATTTAATTGATGTCAAATTAATTAATTATAACATCAGTTAATATAATTGATGCTTAGTCATGTATATTTGCTTCATTTATAAATAAGCAATTTAAAATAACATCACTTAACTTTATGATACAATTTAAGTGATACAATATACTCTTTTTTTTTTGTAGTGAGTGGTTAAAGTTTAGATTTTACAATTAAAACAAAATTATATATCGGTTGGGGTTTATAAAATAGTAGTTATATGTATACTTATTTTGTTTCCATAGTTTGTTTTGTTTTTATGATTTTATTTTTATTTATTTTTAAATATTGTATGACATGGCATAGTACTCTACTTTTATTGGTTAGAGTAATAAAAAGTGAACAATAAGGTTCACCATAGGGGTGAACCCAAGAATTGCTCATAGGAAATATAGGAGGAATCTGTTATCCAACGGATTAGTTGTGTAGGAAATAATTAGTTTGCATTTTTGGAGTTAAAATAAGAGAGACAAAAAAAGTAGAAAAATAAATGAGAGAAAAGGCGATTGAAAAAGCAATTTATTTTCGTTTATTGTTTTTGGTAACCTTTCACGTTTCATCGGCAGTTACCGGCGATGTGGCTTCAAGTTAGACCACGAGTACGGCAGTTATCTCCACGTCGTTCCCCATGCCGCGACGTGATGCTACATCACCGGTTTATGAGATTCCATCTCTATATTACTTAACGATTCTGAGAGTGTTCTGTTCTAACAAAATTTCAAGCAATTGAGTATGTGCTATTATTTCCAATTTGATTCTACAAAGTTCTTGCACAAATGGGTGAGAATCTCCGCCGAGCAGTTCATGATATGAATCTCTCCCAACTGCAGCCAACAATTGACCTTGTGTGTAGCATTTGAGGAAGCATCCATCAACACCAAATATTGGCCGAGAGTACTTACACCATGCTTGCTTAATCCTACCAAAACAGACATAGAATCTGTAGAAGACATCTAATCCACCTTCTACCTCAAATGTCTCTACCTCCACAGTTGATCCTTCATTTGAACTAGGAAAAAGAAAAACAATTATTAACCAATGACATATCAGAACCATTAACCAATAGCATATCACATATAATCAAAGAACCATGATCTTACTCTAATAGCTCAAGGCAGTAATCTTTAAGCCTTGAGAATTGTTCATCATGCTCTTCTTGTATCATCTCTAATGCTCTAGCCTTTGCTTTCCTACATTGATCACTTGAAGCAATCAAGCTCCAACGTTTTTGGATCTCTTCTTGAATTCTTTTAGGCATCAGTTTTGGATCCTTTCCGATATCATTCACAAACAACCTAGCAATAACCTCTTGAGTTATTATCTTGCTATACCCACTAACATTGCAGCTGTGATCATCATTGAATCCCTTTACCATCCACTTTTGCGTTGTTGTTTCATAAGAACAATAAATCCGCCATGGACATGGTTCTGTCTCTTCTTCTTCAGTTTCTGGTCTCTCTCCTTCAGCCGTTTGTAGCCTCTCTCCTTCAGCTTCTAGATCTCCTTCTTTATGTGCACATCCACTTGCACATTTCAGTTGATTTATCCTTATCCCATCGAACATACTTTATATTCCTTTGTGTCCTCAACACATACTCCACTATTGCTTTTTTGAATGCATCTAAGCTGTCAAATACTTGTCTAAACTTCAGCTCACCACTCCCTTTGATGTAGGTAGCATACTTTTCCTTATCATCCTCTTCACTACCTGATTCCACTGGTGTTGCATACTCATCATACTCATCATCTACATCACCAAAGGCAGCCACATTTTCTTCCACTCTCATTTCTTCATCAAATTGTTCATCTTCACCAACTCTAACTTCTGGTTCTGTTTCATTTCTGTTCTCATTTGCAGTCTCATCTTCACCACAATATGGCTCAACAAAGATATCAATGTGTTTGGTCCAAGCTGCCGCCAAACACATCTTCTTGAAATTTTCATCACCATTTTTAATCTGTTTCCGCTCTTCATGGCCTTCAAAAGGCAACTTATACCAAACTCTCTGGCCATACAAACTAACTGGAAGCTGATTCATCATCTCTGTAAACAACTCTGATGGCTTTACCTCTAAGAACCGAACACCACCTTCATCATAGTAAATCTGATGTTGAACCTTAACAAATTTCCCACTGTGATAGCAAGCAAAAGTTATTGGGACCTCCTCCTCTTCAAAACGACTGCATCAAATGACCAGAATTAGCTATTAGTTTCACAATTTCGTCATACACCAAAATCAAAAAGACAAAATCTTATCTTACTATCTAATCATGCTAAGCTTACCATCTACGACATTAGTTAGGTTTTAAGAACAATTACTAGACGCAATCTAACAAATTCAATGAATAATTTGAATGGAAATCGAAGAAATCAAAGAAAATTGAGTTTGACTTACCTCATTATCAAACATGAAATTGAAGGCCACTATTTTCGTTCGGACAGACCAAGGAATCGAATATCTCGACCCGACTGTCTCTTCTCTTAACTGTTCGTCTCTTCTCAAAGCACAATCTCTCTTCTCCTCGTGTCTCCTCTCTCTCTCTTTGTTAATCGTCGATTTGGTTTCTGGAAAGAAGAATAAGAACCCTAAATCGAAATAAAACCCCCAATTCGAAAAACGACGTCGTTTTCTTTATTGTGAAGTCGTGTGTTTAAGGAGTAAAACGCAGTCGTTTTATCACTTACGTGTCGTCCTAGTCAACACCCGTTGACGGCACAGTAACACCGTTTGACGATTTGTGGGTTTTAACCAGATTTGTAAAGTTGGTGAATGAAATTCAAATTTTACATTAGTTAATGGGGAAATAAGCACAAATAAAAGTTCCGAGTGTGTTGGCGATAATGTAACTTAGTTCATGGAAAAATAGGCCGTTTTCCCCTTGTGCCTTACCCACTAATTCTCTAGGTCCACCACTGCATACCAGAATTTGCTAAAAATATCTAATGTGATGATTTTTTTGTACATAAAATCGTTGAGGGGCACATGGTTTTCTATTATCTTTGTATATCTTCAAATTCATTGAGAATTATAAGATTGATATGTAATGGAAACGTCAATACTACTTTTATGTATAAATTTGTGATTTTACCACTATGGGAAATTTTTTACTACTAGTATGCATACCACTTACCACTTATCTATGTATGTATATTACTACTAGATTAGGATCTATAAGATGTATGGGTTTTAAAATTTTAAAATAAAATAAAATTTAACAAAACGATGTACTAAAAAAATTCTAAGTAAAACCTATCTTTAAGAAGTAAGTGAGATCATTTTTCTTTCGAGAAATGTGTTGTATTTCTATATTGTTGTTTTTACCTTAATATATGTTCTAAATATCTATATACTTTTTGTCCTTTAATTGTATTTTAAGATTTCTTATAATTTTTCTTCTTGTGAAAATATGATTGATAAAGATTTATATAATTCAAGATTAAATAAATAAAATAAACCGAAAAGACCAAGCCAGTAATTGATTTCAATTATCCAATACAAGTGGTCCATGTAGGTTCCGACAAGAGAGTCATAGTCACGCGCTGTGATACCGCGCGTGAAGAAACGACGACTGATCCATCCTTTGTTAAGACAGCCACCACCACCTCTGTTTGTTGTTCGACGAGGAAACTGTTTTTACAGACAAGGCGAAAAATATCATCACCGTCAAATTAAAGAAGAAGGCTACCCGGCCATGCTTATTTTAATATGATCATGTGAGTTAGTAACTTTGAAACCAAACTTTATATAATTAAGATATATATATATATATATATATATAGTTAAAGATGTGGAGTTTTATTATAATATAAAATTTGATATTAAAATATTCAATTTCTCTCATTCAAAAAAAATATAAAATCAAATAGAACCTAAGCTTAGAGCCATTTCTAGTTTATTAAATTTGTGTAAAAATATCTAAAAAAACATTTATATTGTATCGGATCCAAAACAGTATATTTTTTTTTTTATATTTGTGAGAGATGGTTTATAATAGATAATAAATTCTCACTTGCATCTACTATAACATTTTTGCAGCACTATTTGAAAAAACTCTTGGACTTTCAAACTATTTACAATAACATGTCACTGGCATTAATTATATTTCTCAATTAATTTAAAAAACAAATATAAACAATATTGAATAGAAAAAGGAAAATTGAAAGTCTACAATTATTCACTAATTTCATTCTCCTTAAATCTCTCCAAAGTCTACACAAATGAATATTTCATTAAATACATAAATAGGTTAATTTGGAAAGAATGATTCCATTTTACAAACGTTATAATTTTGGTGTTCCAATTTTAGAAGCGTAATGATTTTTGTGTTTTCAGTTTTGAAAGCTTTCTAAAGTAAATAATCTTGCAAATCTGTTACCAATATAAGGTTATAATTTACTATACAACTGTGTCCGAATGTCAAATAGTCATAACTGAAGTACATTTTAACATATTTTCTTTAAGATAATAATTTTTCATTAGGTTTTAACGATGTATTTTAAGTTAACCCGTAAAAGATTTTAAATATAGATAACTCGTAAGAAAAATATAATCATATATATGCAAACTGAAATCCGTTTAAATTTTTTATAAATAAAGAACCGGATTAATTTTTCTGCATGGGAGAATATTAATCCTATTTATAATGGTTTTGAAGTATTATGAAAAATTTAACCTTATGTAGACGTTGTACATACATTTTTTCCTTAGTCAATTCAGTAATATATGTCCGTTTTCAAAAAATTTAATTGCAAAATATGCGGAGAAAAAATTGTATTTTTATAATACATATGTTTTATGTAATAATATAAATTAAAAACAAATTAGATTAAATAAATTATTGGAGAGAGATTCGATTTATTAGAGGAAGATTTTAGGAATTTTTTTTGATGTTATAAATATTTGTTTCCAATATTTCTGTTTGCTTGTGATTTAATTACAAAAATTTACTTCAAAGTTTTTATTTATTTATTCAAATGGCAAGAGTTTAATTATGCAAATATTAAGACAAAATAATAGGTTATAACCCATAATAGATTTTAGTACAAAATGTACTCCAAAAATGTTAAGATAGATTTATTCAATTTTTATAATTAATTTAATTTGTATATATTAAAATTATTTCATATTATAATTAACCATTTGAACAAAACTCTTTAACATTTTACATTTTGGAATTGAAATGGGTAGAGTGAAGATGTACTTTGATGGAGGCGGGCCTTTGTCTCTCTTAACGGGCTTCTTAATGGGCTACAATGAATGAAAAAGATAAAACGAATTTGATCGTTTGTCCCTAATTAATAATGTTAAACAAAAAAGAAATCGAGTATACGTGAGTCACTCTCTACCTAACTGTCCTCTTCTCTCCATCAGCCAATCTCTCAAATTACTGTAAAGATAATGTTGATTCATCAACAAATCAGAGCAAGGGCACGACGATGGTGAATTCGTACATACCTCTTCGTTTCACCATTTTCATCTCCTTCTCCATCGCAGCAGCTTCTTCCTTCAAACTCAACTCCGCTTCTTATTCTTCTCCGTCGTCGTTGCCAAAAGCCACCGCCGGCGATCTCCTCTCCGTTCTCGGACCATCCTACGCCGCGTCGTCCCTTAACCCAATCGTATCTCGCGAAATTAAATCGTGTCTTAGATTCCTCGTTCCTTTCAAACCGGATAAATCTATACCCGAATTTGGACGATGTTCGCTTCGTACTGGACTCTGTTCAGGTAAAATTGAGAAGCGGAGTAAGTTTGAAGAGGAGAATTCTCTTATCTGGTGGCCACCGGAGTCGATTTTGGAGCTTGCTCGTCTCGCTGTTGATTCCGGTGGTGATCCCGGTTCAATTCAGCGAACTCTCGATCCCACAATGATCCCGGTTTGTTTCCGGTTTGACTTTTTTGTTTGTTCGTTAGATTGTGGATTTGTTGAATTGCATTGGTTAAAATCGGTTTATGTGTTGTAAGGTTCCTGATGTTGAACGGTCAAGAAAAGATAAATGTCAGCTCACAAGAACTCCTTATGGTCGTCATTTTATAGCAGAGGTAACAAAGCTGTTTTTGAATCACTATTGGTGTTTTGATCTCATGGTGTTGTTATCTGATTGATGATGCTAATGAACAGGAAGTGAATTCATATTTTGAGTTCTTGTTTCATCTAATTGAATCTAGGGGACCTAGTGTTGGATTGAATGTGTCATTGACTCAATATGATTTGTTCCATGGTCATCTATTTCTTGCCTCAGAATCTGGACGCCTTGGAATACTGTAAGTCTCCTTTTTCCTGTTAACAAGGAAGGATCGTGTTCTGTTACCGAACTCAGTGTAAAGAATCAAGACCCTTTGATAGGAACTAGAATAGTAGTAATAAGGCAGATGGGAAACAAGTAAAGGAGGTCTTTACCATTTGGTTAATTGGTGCCTTAAGGATTTGAGAGTGAAGAGACCTTTAGGGTTTGTTCTTGTGTTTTTGAAGGTAACCAGCAATTCATGATCAATAAAGAAAGAATGGTTTCTGATTCTAATATTACTAGAAGTTGAACATAAGCAATGATCTTTGGAAGAATTTTTATGAAATAGTCACAAGGTTGAACTAGATTTTGAATAGTGTTGTTGATCAGAATCTTTTGCTGATGGTAGGTTTCATGCTAAAGAGTATCCAGCTTATGACAAGAAAGTGTTTCCTTACAACATGGGATATTGCCAGAGAGGTAAGATGTGACTGTGAATTTTCTTGCACTTTCTTGGAATACAGATATGCTCACATAAATCCCATAAATCTTCAGTTATATGATTGTAGCTCCTTTTGTGTTAGGATCTGATGTGACATACGATGATTCAATGAACTTGAGGAATATCCTCTGGCTTGCACCATTACCCAGCAACTCCAGTCCAGGTTGGCTTGCACCAGGTATAATTTCTCTTTTCATCTCTGAGCGTAATGAAAAGATTCAATATTTCCTAAAGATCTGAACACTTTGCCTTTCATGACTTAATTCTAACATTCCTTTTGATGCGATACAGTGGAGAAGTTTGCCTTGTGTTATGTTATGTTCATTTGAACCGAGAGAAGCAATTGTAATGTTTGTTTAATTGATCCACAGGTGTACTTGTTGTACTTGACGCCCACCCAGATGGAATCATATACCGGGATCTCATCCCTGAGTATGTTCAGTTTGTAAGAACACTATACGAAGGTTTAAACAACTTTAATCCTTGTCTCATCCTCTATTTGCCTTCATTGTCTATCACATTCGATTACACATGCACTCAAAATCTCTTCTAATGAAAAATTTCCGTCTTATCCTTCTCCATCAGATGATTTTGGAACAACGGCGGTTGATGTCAATTACTTGAATGTCGGAACTCAGGAACCTGACTATCAACTTTTCATGTGCTGAAGCCAGTTGTCTGATTGAGACTTTGATATATTAGATAAGTTACTGGAGACGGTCAAGGTTCAAGAACGATCAAGCTGGTTGCTAATTTAGACTGGTGTGAAGTATTGTGCGGGTTGCAAATAGCTTTAACAATGTATTAGGTAATTGTATCAAAGTGACATTGGTGATGTACACTAATTACATCAATAAACATATTAAAGATTAGGTATTTTCTTAACAGTCCACATCACCATTTCAAACGGTAAAAAAATATATATCAAAAAGCTCCGATGCCGGGAATCGAACCCGGGTCTCCTGGGTGAAAGCCAGATATCCTAACCGCTGGACGACATCGGAATTGTTGATTAGATTGATGTTTTAATATATAATTAACGGGAAAATACGAAATATTTGTAAAGTTAAGGGGCTGGAGTGCAAACCACATAAAGTTTTACATTGACCTAAAAGAAACTTCATTAGAAATCCCTCTCACTGTCAAAGAAGTCGAAGAAAGCAAACAGATTTCGAAGTTTCGTCGCCTCCCTAATCTTTGATCTCTCTCTTTCTTTTTCCAATCGCTTTTATCTTCTCGTGAAAGAGGAATCCGATCTTCTGAGAGTATATTGCAAGGTTTCTCTCCTTTTGTTTCAGATTACATAAGTAGCCAAGTTAGGGTTTTGTTCTGTTTACTTTATTGGTTCTTCCGCATCTTATGGATTGTTCAATGTTATATTCTCAGGTTTTTATTTACGGATCTCTAAAGCTTCTAATCTAAAAAGATGGTAAGTTGCTTGATTGACTTAGGGTTTGTTTGTTTTATCGTTCTGTCTTGTTTTCAGTATTACTTCAAATTCTGACTCTAGCTTTTTTCTTGGTTTTGATTATAGCTTCCTCTTTCGCTTCTCAAAACTGCTCAAGGGCATCCTATGGTAAATGAAATTTCCATCCTTGAATATTTATTTTGTCATTATATGGAGCTGAGTTTAAGCGAGCACTGTTTCAATTCGATATGTTGCGTTAAAGGGTTTATATGTTTTTTGCATTATGATAGTTGTGTGCATATAGGATAGATATATCTTTACTGAAAGATTGCATCTTTTTGATGATTGATTTGTTTTGGTAGCTTGTTGAGCTTAAGAATGGAGAGACTTACAATGGGCATTTGGTGAATTGTGATACGTGGATGAATATCCATCTGCGTGAAGTCATTTGTACATCAAAGGTTTGTCTTTTTTACTTAACTATGTTGACACCAAATTTTCCATTTTGTTTATTACGTGATGAGATTTTGTGTGGTTTGTCACTCTTATATGTTGCTGCTTGATTAAATTGTAGGACGGAGACAGGTTTTGGAGGATGCCCGAATGTTATATCCGTGGTAACACAATCAAGTATCTTCGAGTTCCGGATGAGGTAATATACTTTCTTGCATACATGCATCTTGCTTGATCTAGTTTTTTCTTTCTTTCTTTCCAATTCCTCTTTTTCTGGAATGATGATGCTTAGCCAAATCAGATATGTGCTCCAAGAGGCATTTTTCTGTGGAACTTTGTTCAGCAGATATGGTGTCTCTTGTTGTAGCGCGTCTTAGACGATATCACAGGGAATGGTTTTTGCTGACCAGAATGTTATTTCACTTTTGTGGATTTTACTGTGTTGTTTTCTGAACAGTACCTACTAGCTCCATATCTTTAAATACTCTATGATATAATATATAGTCCCTAGCATTCATATTATCTTTATCTAAAAGTGATGGTTATAAGCTATTTCTATATATGTTCGTACTGCTTCAACCTAGACTGAGTTGACTGACTTGTATTGATTTTTTCTCTTGTCAGGTGATTGATAAAGTACAGGAGGAGAAGACCCGCACTGGTATAGTATCTCTCATGCCTATGTTGTGCCTTCACTGAGATATTTTTTGAGTTTTCTGAAGTGTTATATTTAGCCAGAGTAGGCATCGGAATACTAACTGGAGAACTTTACTATATATGCTCAAGCCTTATATATAAGCCAAGACTTTTTGTTTAGATATAGTAGCAAGAGTTACGGATTTATTGAAGCAAACAGAAGCAAGCTGTTCCTGATCATTTTCAGTAATGGTTGTATATGTGCAGATAGAAAACCACCAGGCGTTGGACGCGGAAGAGGACGTGGTATGGAAGATGGAGGTGCCAGAGGCCGAGGCAGAGGAACTTCGATGGGAAAGATGGGTGGCAACAGAGGTAAAATACACAGCCAAATCTGTCACAAAACTCTGATTTTACTAGAATACTCCAAAATCTGTGTCTGCCACAAATATATTTAAGCTAAACTCTAGTATGTGTTGTGAAAACAGGAGCAGGTCGTGGGCGTGGTTGATACAATTGCTTTCATGAATTTCGCTGTTTTTAGCTGGCACCAAGCTCTGCTAACTTCTCTTGCTGCTGCTACTACATTAGTTTGGTTGTAGAGAGAAACCAAAATTATATAAGAAGTTGGTCTTCTATTGGTCTTCTATTTACATATGTAATGGATAGGGAGGGAGTGTGTTTTTGGATTCTCCTTTTGATCTTTTGGAAAAATGAAATTGTCTTTTGCCTTCTTGTGAAATTTGACTATATTATGAGGTCATCTGCCCTTCAATTGAATCTGCTTGGTGAATGGTGGTTAATTAGCTGTGTCATGTGATAAAATTTTGGACTAAGGTGATACTTGTTCCACGAAACGAGTTATACACAACGCATCAAATCGTTTGGTAGTTAATGAATAAACCAGTGTAACAATTATAAATCATTTCTCTAGTAATCAAAGAAAGTAAGCTAAATTTCTATGACCTGAGGAAATAGATACTAAGTATTGAGTTAATAAACTAGTAGTAGTAGTATTATAAAGCAAAATGATCATTGTGTAGAAAACGAGAAAATGATCATCAAGCGGAGACTGAAGTAGAAGTATAAAATCGCAATGATACTTTGAATTTGGGATTGAGAAGTCTGGGGTAGAGAGGCAATCTTAAAGGATGACAAGAAGTATTTACTGTCTAACAACACAGGGGCATACTGGTAAATCAAATCAGAAAGTTTCAAATCATCTCACTGACACAGCATTGCGTGAAAATTGCGAGATGATGAACTCTGGTAGCATTGTTGTAGGTTGATAAGATCTGTGACTCTTTTAAAGTATAAGTCCGAGATGATTTGACTAGGTAAATGAGAGTGTCTCCAAAACTTGTAAATAGAATCCCAAACAAAGAGCGAAAAAACGGATAATGAGTTTTGCAAACACTGGTGGATTTGGTCCATAAACAAAAAAACTAACATTCAAATATCAAACTATTCCTCTTCAACAATCTTGCTTTTCTCACTGACATAGATACCGTCAAGAAACTTCCTGATATCCTTCTTCTTCACGTGACATTTCTGCACAAATCAAACAATCTCATGTAAATCAAACAATTGGTTTCACTATGCAAAAATGTGATCCCAAAACTTAAAACATCAACCAAACAAAACACTTTCAAACACAATGCTCAAGATTACTATACAAACTTGACCACTCTTACGTATCATTTTCTAGACAAATGGTCAAGCTCAAGCTCTTGTCATTTGGTAATCATTATGCAAGAATCTCAGATATAGACAAATCAATCAATGCTTTTTCATTATGCAAGATGTGATACCAAATTCAACCATCAACCAAAAACAAAACATCTTGTGGCAAGAAAATGCAAACTTGGTTATAGTCAGAGAGAGAGTACAGTACCTGGTTGATAAGAGCGCATGATCTTGAGACAAGCTCGATATCATTACCATCAAGAACAATCTCGTCCTTAACCTTCTCAGATCGAACAATGCTTACACCATCCAACATGTCTACCTTCCTCACCTAATCAAAACAATATTTCAATCCAACTTAAGTGTTCCAACATTTTTAAACTAAACTTCAAATCAAACCAAGTAAACAACAACAGTGAAGACAAAAAGCAAAATAAAAATAAAAATCAAACCTTTTTCTCTCCAAGGAAGTTACGGATCTCAATAGACTTGCCATCAGCACCAATGGAAGCGTTAATGGGGAAATGAGCATACACAAACCTCATCTTGTATCTGAAACCTCTAGTAACACCAGAGATGAGGTTATCAACGTGGCTAAGAGCGGTTCTAATGGAAGCACTGGTTTTGCGTGATCCGAACCACGAATCGATCTTGAGCTTCTTCTTCCCAGTCTCTGGATCCTTAATCAGCTGGAAATCGAGGTTGAGATGCTTGAAATCGCGAACAAGCTTCCCTCTTGGTCCTTCGACTTCGATGACTTTAGCGTGAACCTTGATGGTTACGCTGTCGGGGATGTCCATCGTCTCCGAAGATAGAATCGTCTTCATTTTCACTAACCTCTGTGACGACGACTCTTGCCTCTCTCTCTCTGTTTGAGCAGCTCATGCGGAAGATGAAACCCTAATATATGGTTTTGTCGGCGATTTTTTAAAAACACAGAAACCCTAATGGAAATGTTACTGTGGATTAGTTATCCAAGACCAAGCCCAAAACGAAGCCCAAGTTTAAGCCCATTAACATCTTATAAGTAATACGCCCACGGCCTGGTAAGCAATTTGTGCGTGCTTCTTCTTCTTCTTCCTTGTGCATATTGAACTAGTGGTGTGGATATGTTTAAAAGCACCATTTTTTTTTTGTTTTGGGGTATGAATGTTAAGTTAAAAAGTTCCAATTTTGTGTAATTTGCGAAGTTAATGGCGGAAATCAAAGTAGTGAGGAGTCACGATCAACAACTCCTCGTACCTGAAGAAGATAATGTTTCATCAACTCGGAGGAGCTTCGCCGGAAACAGACAAAGACTTGCTTCTCTCGACATCTTCCGTGGCCTCACCGTCGCTGTACGTTACTTACTTCTTTCTTACTTCTGTTAGTTTTGAAATTTCAAGTATTTAAAAAGAAAAATTCTACTTAAAACAGTTGATGATTCTCGTTGATGACGCTGGAGGAGAGTGGCCAGTGATTGCTCATGCTCCATGGGAAGGTTGCAATTTGGCTGATTTCGTCATGCCTTTCTTTTTGTTCATTGTTGGTGTCTCCATCGCTCTTTCCTTAAAGGTCAGTTTTTTTAGGAATTTGAAAGCTTTCAGAATTCTAAGGTTTTTGTTGCATAGAAATTGGATTACAAAATTTGTGTCTGTTCGAGATTTTCAGAGGATTTCGAACAAATTTGAAGCTTGTAAGAAGGTTGGTTTTAGGACTTGTAAGCTTCTCTTCTGGGGTCTTATATTGCAAGGTAATTTACCTGTTGTGGAACCTTGTAGCCTCTTTAGCTTTAACAATTATGTATTTGGACACTTCATTTTCTTATTGCTGTGAAGGTGGATTCTCTCATGCTCCTGATGAATTAAGCTATGGTGTTGATGTGACTAAGTTGAGGTTTTGTGGAATTCTTCAGGTGTTAAATTAGGCTGATGATTCATTTTTATGTATCTATGTCTTGTAGCTTAGAAGGTTCATGTTTGTCTTATTTCTGTTTTCGTGTAGAGAATAACTTTATCATACTTGGTAGTCGCATTGGTTGAAATCTTCACAAAGGACTCACATGAGGAGAATCTGTCAACAGGGAGGTTCTCAATATTCAAGTCATATTATTGGCATTGGTAAAAACATGACATTTGAGCTATTCAAAATGGAAATTTCATGAAAATCTGATCGAGAGTTTTGGATTAATCTTGTTTTTAGTATATTTACAGGATTGTGGGTGCATCAGTTCTTGTGATTTATCTTGCCACACTCTATGGAACCTACGTTCCTGACTGGGAATTTGTTGTCAATGATAAAGATAGCATTCTGTACGGGAAAATCCAATCTGTAAGTCTTTGGATGTTACGTTATGTGATCATTACCAAGGGTTGTGTGAAAGTGGTTAGATGATATCAGAAATTCTGGGAATCCTTCCTAGGTATCATGTGGTGTGAGAGGAAAGCTAAATCCTCCCTGCAATGCTGTTGGATATGTTGACAGACAAGTTTTAGGGATAAATCATATGTATCATCGTCCTGCTTGGAAACGATCCAAGGTACAATACATAGTTTCCCATTTTGCTTGTCTTTAGACTGAGCATGCTAGTAATTTGAGACTCTGGATTGTTGTATGTCAGTCCTTTTGAGTTTTATGTCATAAAAGATAATAGGAAGGTTCTATGTCACAGATTCAATCCTAATGTTTTATTTTGAGTTTTTAGGCTTGCACCAATGATTCTCCTTATGATGGACCTTTACGCCAAGATGCACCGTCATGGTGCCTTGCTCCGTTTGAGCCTGAAGGAATCTTAAGGTCTAATCTTGTCACCCTAGTCACTAACTGAGCATTATAATCATCTTCCAAAGTTAATAAAACTCAGAAACTTGTCTGACGCAGCTCCATATCTGCTATTATTTCTACAATCATCGGAGTCCACTTTGGACATATTATATTACACTTGAAGGTCAACTTACTGGAATGAATCATAAGTCTCAAACTCCACAATCACCGTTTTGTCTTTTCAATATCATCATTTCAAAATTACCAAATTTTTCAGGGCCATTCAGCTCGGTTGAAACATTGGATCTCCACTGGTCTTGTTCTCCTCACTCTCGGGCTTACCCTGCATTTCACCCACTGTAAGAAACACCTTGGTTTTTGATCCAACTCAAAACAGTCTATTCTCTTAACATATATATGAAAAACTCAAAAATGTTATACAGTGATGCCTTTGAACAAACAACTCTACAGTCTCAGCTACATATGCGTGACCTCTGGTGCAGCCGCACTCGTCTTCTCTTCCTTGTATGCTCTGGTAATCCTTGCTCCATCACATTGACAACAACGAAAAACATTTAACAAACTTTGGACAAAAACAAATTCATTGTTTTGGGGTTTTTGCAGGTCGATATATTGGAGTGGAAACACATATTCCTGCCTCTAAAATGGATAGGCATGAACGCAATGCTGGTCTACGTGATGGGAGCTGAAGGCATTTTGGCTGCTTTCTTCAATGGTTGGTACTATCGCCACCCGCAGAATACACTGGTACATATCAATTACTTACTCTCACATTTGTTAACTCTCCAATTAAAGTATACTAAACAGTATCATGATACCCATGTGGTTTAGATAAACTGGATTCGAGAGCACGTCTTTATCCGAGTTTGGCATTCAAGAAGAGTTGGTGTGCTTATGTATGTCATTTTCGCGGAGATTCTCTTCTGGGGTTTAGTCACTGGTGTCTTCCACAGATTCAAGATCTATTGGAAACTCTAAGTAGACTGTGAAAATCAAAATACCCCATCTCTCTATACTGAAGTTGTAATGTAGTTAGCATATATACTGCAGTTCAAATCCATGATAAGTTTAAGTAATCAAACTCATGATTAAGTATTGTTTGAAATAAAAATTATAAATATCCAAATGAAAGTCTCTAAAACAAAGAGAGGCTTCGGTTCTTTAGACCCTTTCCGGTTAAGTTGTAAGCGAAGAAAGAGCTTAAGACATTCTAAGCTTCTGAGTAGAGAGAGGAAGAAGAAGACGATACAGTTCTTTCCCGCCACTTTCATTGTCTTCCTCAAAAACCCTCCGGTGGTGAAGCGAAGATGTTGTGGGTCGACAAGTACAGGCCGAAGTCACTGGACAAGGTCATCGTTCATGAAGATATCGCCCAAAATCTCAAGAAATTGGTACGCTCCTTTTTGTTCAAACCCTAGGAGATTTGGGGATTTTCGGAATCTGATTTTTCGATTCCTATCTTAGGTTACAGAGCAGGATTGTCCGCATTTGCTCTTCTATGGTCCATCAGGTTCGGGTAAGAAAACCCTAATCATGGCGCTTCTCAAGCAGATATATGGTGCCAGTGCAGAGAAGGTATCCTGTTTTTACTTCTTAAACCCTAAAATCCTTCTCATTGTACTAAAAGATGAAGACTTTGGACTCTAAATGCTGTTCTACAAAGCAAATTGTTTGGTTTTTTGCATGATGGGATGTGGTTTTTTGATTTGGGAAATTACTCTCAGTAGCACTGACTCGTTATCTTCTGATTGCTACTTTTTGTCATATGGAAACTGAAAAGTTGCTACTTGACTGCAGGTGAAAGTGGAGAACAGGGCGTGGAAAGTTGATGTGAGTTTTCTGTTTTCTTTGCTCTTAGTTCTAAAGTTCCTCGCTGCTTTCTTTATTCGTCTTGTGCTCTTGTTGGACCAGTAACTCGTGTTTCGGGTGGTATCAACCAACTTGTTAATGGAGAGAAGTAAATTGTGTTAGTTATCGATTCTTTTGGTGGCCCTTCTAGGCGGATTTAAACATAATAACATTGTGATAATTGTCAATTTTGTTGTTTTTAATATTTTGTTATGGTAATTTTAAACAATGCAGGCTGGAAGTAGAACTATTGATCTGGAGCTGACTACGTTATCAAGCACCAATCATGTGGAGCTTACTCCAAGTGATGCAGGATTTCAGGACCGATATATCGTTCAGGAGATAATTAAAGAAATGGCCAAGAACAGACCAATTGACACAAAGGGAAAGAAGGGATATAAGGGTAACAATTCCGCCTGACTGTTTTTTTATACCACACTATCATTAGTGGAGACATTTTGCATTTCTGGGCTCATAGTAGTTATTTGAAGCATCTACGAAGAGTATGACTTTATAAGGGTATTGGATGTCATCTTCAATCTCTATACTTCTGTGGTTCACTTGGTCTAAATTTTATGGTTCATAATATCGGCTTTTTTCTTTCATGGGCAATTTGATGGTATCCTCATATATCTAGTTTTAAGGCTTCTTGATTATCAATTTATCTCTCGTCGCTTGATGAAGTATTACCTCCATGACCTGCCAAATTTGCTCAACTTCTTTTCACATATTGATGTTGGATGATGTCTGATATATGTGAAAACTGAAAAGTATTTGAGCGTACTCAAATGCATGATTTTGTGTGTGTTTTGTTTTTGGTTTTGGCAGTGTTGGTACTAAATGAGGTTGACAAGCTCTCACGAGAAGCTCAACATTCTCTGCGGAGAACAATGGAGAAATATAGCTCATCTTGCCGCCTCATCTTATGCTGTAACAGCTCTTCAAAGGTTACAGAAGCCATTAAGTCTCGTTGTCTTAATGTGCGCATAAATGCACCTTCGCAGGAAGAGGTACAGAAGCTGTTCCCTCTGTTTTTATAGAATATTCGTATAAATAATCTGCCAAGGAAATTTGTGGAATGTCGATAATGCATGAGGCTTTGTGTTCAACTCAGTGTTGAGACACCAAATCTTGTTTTGTGGCCTTTAGTGGGAAACTCATATCTAATCTCTCTTAATAGAGCCCATCTTGAAATTTCATTTCTTAAGATCTACACAATATAGATAATAGGTTTTTACATATTCTTGCCATTTTTCTGTGTACTTCTCATTGGATTGGCAAGAAAACTAGTGAAAACCTGTCCTTGTGTACCTTCTTTAATCCTTAATGAGAAAATCTCTTATGACTACGGATGTTAAAATATTACATAAGATTCAATTTGCTTCGTTTGTCCTGTGTAAACTTTCTTCCACAAAAAAAAAATGTATGCAAGATTATTGTTAACAAAAATGTAGCTCTATGTTACCAGATAGTGAAAGTATTGGAGTTTGTTGCAAAGAAAGAAAGTCTGCAACTGCCCCAGGGTTTTGCTGCTCGTATAGCAGAAAAATCAAATCGCAGTCTTAGAAGAGCTATTTTGTCACTTGAGACTTGTCGTGTCCAAAAGTAAGCATATCATATACTGTATCTATACAGACAATTAATGAGTTTCTTTTGTTTCTTTCATGTTTTAGAAAATCAACTTTACATTACTTTAATCTTGATATTCCCCTTCACATATTTTCTTGGTAGCTATCCGTTCACAAGTAACCAAGTGATATCTCCCATGGATTGGGAAGAGTATGTTGCTGAAATAGCAACTGACGTGATGAAGGAACAAAGCCCTAAAAGGTCAGACTCTAGTGGATCATTTAAATTTTACAATATATAACTTAAAAGATAATACTTTGAATTTCATAGTCTCTTGTATGCTTCTTCAGGTTATTTCTGGTGCGTGGAAAGGTGTATGAATTGCTAGTTAATTGCATCCCACCTGAAGTCATTCTAAAGGTCTTAAAACGTTACCTGATTCAGCTAAATATTATGTATTTTGGGTCTTTTTACCTTTTATTTATCCATAGTTTTTGCATTTCCAGAGACTTCTTCATGAATTGCTGAAGAAACTGGACTCAGAGCTAAAGCTTGAAGTCTGCCACTGGGCTGCATATTATGTAAGACTATACGTATACCGCTCTTAGTCTTAGCTTGCAAATTTTATTCTTCGTCACTGTTGTCTCCACATCTGTGTGCTCATTTGAGCATGAGCTCCCGTCCTTTTGGTTTGACGGCTTGCTTGATAATGTCTTTGGCCCTTTTTACAGGAACATCGGATGCGATTAGGTCAGAAAGCCATATTTCACATTGAAGGTATATAAAACTCCTTAGTTATTGCATTTAGCTCAGATAGACTACATAAAATATAATATTTCTTACATTTTTTTGGGTGCTATTGTGTTGGTGTTGCAGCATTTGTGGCCAAGTTTATGAGCATATACAAAAACTTCCTCATTTCAACGTTTGGGTAGGAGAAGACAAGCTCCGAATCTGAGGAAAAGAGGACAGACTTGCACTTGTACTACTGTTTTTCTTAAGCGTGATCTGATGTTCTGAAGTTTAAGGTTTCGGTTAAGTGGATCTTTTTAACTTCGATGTTTCAATTTATTTCCCTTAGACTAAACTGTTAATTCTAATAACTATGGAAGTGGTTGTGCTTTGCCTATCAATCAGTCGCAACAATAAGAAACCAGCCAGCCATATTATATGCTAACATGTTTTGAGAATTTAGCAGCTTAACACTCTACGTGTAGCAGCATGTTATAGTGCAATTGCGAGGTATATAAGTTTCATATTTTTTAGAATTCCATAACCCAGCCATATTATATGCTAACATGTTTTGAGAATTTAGCTTCTTGCATGAAAAATGAAATTAATCTTTGGACACTCGACCGGAGTTCGTTAATCAGATTGTTCTTGAGTATATCAGCAGAGTTGGAAGGGCTCGTCATGTTCGTTTATAAGTTTTGTTCTTTGATTTTAAGGGAGGCTAGCTTTCCCCTACCAAACAAAAAAATGAAAGTAATCTTGATAGACAAAAAAAAAGACCTATTGTTTTGTTTCTTCCTTAGAGTATAGCCATAAAATGGAGTTTTCCTAACTTGAGAACCCCATAAAGTGAAAACCTACCTCATGACCATCTTATATGTACATTGCATATTTCATATGTATCATGTAAGTATAAACATATATTTAAGCATTTATTAAATAAGTACACCAAAGAGAAATAAAAAGATTAAAATCTTCTTGCAATTATAGACTTAATATAGATTGTAAGCAATCATTACACAAATAAAAGAACAAAACATGAAACAAAGTGAATATTAGTACCAAGAAAATTAAAAATTATTGAATTATAGCATAAAGAACAAAAGGCATAGTGAGCTCAGTTACAACTCAATAGCTTATTTAACAATCCGGATTTACTGTTTCAAGTAATGCAAATGTGGGGTTAAAGCTTAGTACTCAGTCTTTGGGGAAGGTGAGTACGATGGTGGGGGTGGAGAACTGTAAACATACGGTGGTGGGGGAGACTTGTAGTCTACCTTAGGGGATGGAGAGTAGTAAGGTGGTGGTGGGGAGCTGTAAACATATGGTGGAGGAGGAGACTTGTATACAACCTTGGGGGATGGGGAGTAGTATGGTGGTGGTGGAGAACTGTAAACATACGGTGGGGGAGGAGATTTGTAGTCTACCTTAGGGGATGGAGAATAATATGGTGGTGGTGGGGAGCTATAGACATATGGTGGAGGAGGAGACTTGTATACAACCTTCGGGGATGGAGAGTAGTATGGTGGTGGTGGGGAACTGTAAACGTACGGTGGTGGAGGAGACTTATAGTCTACCTTAGGGGATGGAGAGTAGTATGGTGGTGGTGGGGAGCTGTAAACATATGGTGGAGGAGGGGACTTGTATACAACCTTGGGGGATGGGGAGTAGTATGGTGGTGGTGGGGAACTGTAAACATACGGTGGTGGAGGAGATTTGTACTCTACCTTAGGGGATGGAGAGTAGTATGGTGGTGGTGGGGAGCTGTAGACATATGGTGGAGGAGGAGACTTGTATACAACCTTAGGGGATGGAGAGTAGTACGGTGGTGGTGGGGAACTGTAAACATACGGTGGTGGAGGAGACTTGTAATGTACCTTAGGCGAAGGTGAGTAATATGGTGGTGGTGGAGAACTGTAAACATAAGGTGGTGGGGAAGACTTGTATACAACCTTTGGAGATGGAGAATAACATGGGGGAGGTGGTGGACACACACATACATGAGGGTGTGGTGGAGATTTGTAAACAATTTTAGGGGATGGTAAGTGATATGGTGGTGGTGGGGAGCTGTAGACGTATGGTGGAGGAGGAGACTTGTATACAACCTTAGGGGATGGAGAGTAGTATGGTGGTGGTGGGGAGCTGTAGACGTATGGTGGAGGAGGAGACTTGTATACAACCTTAGGGGATGGAGAGTAGTACGGTGGTGGTGGGAAACTGTAAACATAGGGTGGTGGAGGAGACTTGTAGTTTACTTTAGGGGAGGGAGAATAGTATGGTGGTGGTGGGGAGCTATAGACATATGGTGGAGGAGGAGACTTGTATACAACATTAGGAGATGGAGAGTAGTATGGTGGTGGTGGGGAACTGTAAACATACGGTGGTGGAGGAGACTTGTAGTCTACCTTAGGGGAAGGAGAGTAGTATGTTGGTGGTGGGGAGTTGTAGACGTATGGTGGAGGAGGAGACTTGTATACAACCTTTGGAGATGGAGAGTAGTACGGTGGTGGTGGGGAACTGTAAACATACGGTAGTGGAGGAGACTTGTAGTTTACTTTAGGGGAGGGAGAATAGTATGGTGGTGGTGGGGAGCTGTAGACATATGGTGGAGGAGGAGACTTGTATACAACCTTAGGAGATGGAGAGTAGTATGGTGGTGGTGGGAAACTGTAAACATACGGTGGTGGAGGAGACTTGTAGTCTACCTTAGGGGAAGGAGAGTAATATGGTGGTGGTGGGGAGCTGTAGACATATGGTGGTGGAGGAGACTTATATACGACCTTAGGAGAAGGAGAGTAATATGGTGGTGGTGGAGAGCTGTAGACATATGGTGGAGGAGGAGACTTATATACGACCTTAGGAGATGGAGAGTAGTATGGTGGTGGTGGAGAACTGTAAACATATGGTGGAGGAGGAGACTTGTATACAACCTTAGGGGATGGAGAGTAGTATGGTGGTGGTGGGGAACTGTAAACATATGGTGGTGGAGGAGACTTGTAGTCTACCTTAGGGGATGGAGAGTAGTACGGTGGTGGTGGGGAGCTGTAGACATATGGTGGAGGAGGAGACTTGTATACAACCTTAGGAGATGGAGAGTAGTACGGTGGTGGTGGGGAACTGTAAACATACGGTGGTGGAGGAGATTTGTAGTCTACCTTAGGGGATGGAGAATAGTACGGTGGTGGTGGTGGGGAACTGTAAACATATGGTGGTGGAGGAGACTTGTAGTCTACCTTAGGGGATGGAGAGTAGTACGGTGGTGGTGGGGAGCTGTAGACATATGGTGGAGGAGGGGACTTATATACAACCTTAGGAGATGGAGAGTAGTACGGAGGTGGTGGGGAACTGTAAACATATGGTGGTGGAGGTGATTTGTAGTCTACCTTTGGAGATGGTGAATAGTATGGTGGTGGTGGAGAACTGTAGACATATGGTGGTGGAAGAGATTTGTAGTCTACTTTAGGTGATGGTGAATAGTATGGTGGTGATGGTGGGGAACTGTAAACATATGGTGGTGGAGGAGACTTGTACTCAACCTTAGGGGATGGAGAAATATAAGGTAGTGGTGGTAGAGAAACGTATGGTGGTGGAGAAGACTTATATTCTTCCTTAGGCGACGGAGAAGAATACGGTGGTGGTGGAGAACTATACGTATATGGCTCGTATGCAGCAACCATTGTTGCCATGATAATAACTCCTAGAGTAGAAATGAGATGGGCAGAAGGCCCCATCCTAGAAGAAGATCTCATTGTGATATATCTTTTATCTCTGCCAACGTCTAACTACGTTGGTAAATGTTTCTTGTTTTGGGTTGTATTGTTAAGAATAGGTGCATAGGTTTATATAGCAAAGCTTTTCTCTAAGTACAACTATACCATCCAACTAGATCATGTAAGCATGTCTTTGTGAGACGTGCAAGAACGTTTAGAGAACATTACGAGCCATTTTCAATTATATATATAGCTAGCCACGTTACCCGTACATTATTTACAAGCCAGTTGACACATCAACGTTGATGATTGACCAAAATGTTACATGCTTACACGATCTCTTAACATTCTATAAACCTTACAAGTTACAACCCAAATGTTACATTAACGTTTATACTAGAATACAAACACACAAGTAAAAATCAATGTTTATAGCTTCATCCCTAGTGCCCTTGTTGATGATTGACCATAATACTAATCTCTTTCTTTTGGCGGCTCAAGCTCTGTTTTACTGTCAAAAACATAAAGCCAAACTGTATTCAAAGTTACAATAACCACTCTTAAATTTCTTGTGCGTAATATCTATCTCTATATTAGTAAAATAGAAGCATATTGGGTATTTTGAAAATGGATAATCCGGGATGGGTCTAATTAAAAATAAAAACTCACATTCGTATATTGTTTTTATGAATGAAATGTTTTATAGATTAGTCTATCAAAACATACACTAAAACATTAATCCATCAAAACATACACTATCATTGTGCATTTATAAATGTAACCATTCACAATAGTTTATGTATATTTTTATTTTATTACAAATTATATAACATTCGATGGAAAATTCTTACCAGGTCCTATCCTAGTTATAAAGTATAAAAAGAACATTTTATCTATACTAATATTTTTGAAATACATTTTTGAAATAAATCTTCATTTTCAAAAAATACACCAAAAGATGTTTTATGGACAGTTATAGCACACACTCCATAAACTTCCAAAAGAGCACTAATTAACAAAATTATAATATTTTAAATCATTTGGTAGTATTTTTTTTAAGGTTGGGTTTGTTGAAGGTTGATGAGAGAAGAACACACTAGTGATTAAGAAATATTATATTGACTCTCATGAAGATTACAATAATAGTTACATATGTTTATATAGGGAGGAGATGCTAAACCTAAATGATATAGTTCCCTAATATACATAAATACATAAATGAGATAATTATGAGAAATATATTCAAAGATATTCTAACTTATTCTACACACTTCTATACGCTCCCTCAATCTCAAGAAAGTGATGAAACAAAAGTGGAGTTAATGGCTTGAGATTGATCTTAGTGGAATGGTAGAACGGGTAAGGTGACGGAGCTCATATGTGCTTGAACAAACGCAGCTAAACTTGCTTTCGTTGGAAGCTGTCCTCTTGATTTGATACGATCATACGAAGAAGCGGATGTTTTTTTTTTCATATAAAAATAATAATAATAAAGAAAAAAAGAAAAAAATTTGAATAAGAAGCTCTTACTTTAAAAACGTAAAAACAAATTTTTTTTTTTTTTTATGGCTTGATTCAGATGTTTATCCGAAGCATGAGTGATTGTGTTTTAAAAAAATAATAATAATAATAATAATAATAATACTAATAAGAAAAAAAAGTAACAATTTTGGCTTATATTCAGAGGTTTATGATGATAAACATGAATAAAGAGAAGCTTTTTTTTTTTTTTAGATTCAGAGGTTCATGATGAACTTGAATAAAAATAAAAATAAAGAAGCATTTGTAGCTTAGATTCAGAGGTCTGTATCATAGATGTGAATGAAGAGAAGCACGATGGCTTAGATCCAGAGGTTCATGATGAACTTGAATAGAAAAAGCACTTGGCTTAACAAAAATAAAAATAAAAGAAACGAGTTTGATTGTTAGATCAAAACTCGGGAGCAAACCTGCTCTGATACCATGTTGAAGGTTGATGAGAGAAGAACACACTAGTGATTAGAAAATATTATATTGACTCTCATGAAGATTACAATAATAGTTACATATATTTATATAGGGAGGAGATGCTAAACCTAAATGATATAGTTCCCTAATATACATAAATACATAAATGTGATAATTATGAGAAATATATTCAAAGATATTCTAACTTATTCTACACACTTCTATAGGGTTTACTATTTTACATTAAGGTTCTAGTTTTTAGGGGTAGAGTTTATTGTTTTTTTTTTTTTGACCTCAAAAACTCCATATATTATTAAGCAGGTTCGAAAAGGTTAGCCTCGTGAGCCAACCACTCCGGAACCTGAGAACTTACATGGGAAAAAACTACACCTCGTGCACGAGCGCATTTTGCAAGGCGATCAGCACGGACATTATTGTTTCTAGGGATATAAGCTATTGAAAACACAGAGAATTTATCTCTTAAACTGACAAAAATATCCAACTCCGTGGAAAAAATAGGCCATTCTTCAAACTCATCCGTGATCTTGAGGATACTTAAACAATCGGTTTCAAAACGAACCGATGATTCGCCGTGATGAAGGACTGATTCCATTGCCCAAATTAACGCACCTAGTTCAGCATGGAGGGCCGAGAGAAACTTGTTCGTACCCTTGCTCCCAAAAAGGTTTATTTCTCCGTTTAACACAAACCCAAGTCCTGAAAACAAGTCCTGTCCATCCCACGATGCATCAATTTGGCATCTTACCGCTCCCATAATCTCTTGGATTTCTTCAGATTCTTCATGAAAGCTTTCTTCAGATTCCTCTCGTAGTTCCATTACTTGTGCCACTTTCCAAGCCAGAGACTCCGAAAGAGCTAACGCCAGCGTCTCAGTTGGTTGGATGTCTTTATTGTTAAAAACTTTATCATTTCTTGACTTCCAATTATACCAAACAATCCAAGGGAACACCTCTAGTTGTTCTTCTGTCACCTCCCAATTCTTTACTCTCCAGAGGAGGAAGTCCATGTTAGCATAAAGTGAATCACTCGGGAACAATCCCGGAGAGGTCGGGATATTAGATAAGGCCCATACTTGCTTCGCCGGGGGGCATTGGAACAAAACATGATTAATGGATTCCACCGCCGACCCACATCTTGGACATGAACGATCAGTTCCACAGTGACGATCAGCTAGGGGGTTATTAGCAGCCACACAGCCCGCGATCGCTTGCCAAAGGAAGTGTTTAATTTTTCTCGATGATTTTACCTTCCAAACCTGACGTTTTAGCTTGGTTGAGCTCGGTTCCGGCTCCGGGTAGAGTTTATTGTTTAGAGTTTATGATTTAATTTTGATATATGATGCTAATTTTAGAGAATAGGAGAATATGTGCTAAATTTGGAAGTAAAAACTTAATTTTGTGTGTGTTTGGTAAGATTTTCCAAATGATTGCTTGGAGTCTAGAGAATATTTTTATTTTTAATAGTGAGATTTCCAAATCCTGATTATAGGAAAGCTAAACCAAGATCCGCATGTATTCGCGTTTTCTAAATTGCGTTTAAGAATTAATTAATATCAACCGTTTCGTTTTCTCGAAACGCAAATTAAAAATTAGGAAGAACCGTTTCATATGAATATAAAATACTATAGAACAAGGGTTTTTGATCGATACGTTTTTTATCGCTTAGCCTCTCTGAAGCAACAACTCCAGTGGTCGCTCGTTAACTCGCCGGAGAATCAAATCCACGGTGAGTTTTTTATAACGTACCTTGACATTAATCTCTATATATAACTCAACGCCCTAGGATTTGATCAAGTTACACTGTTTTGTTGTTTTTGTTGTTGTTATGTTAATGCTCTCTTTAGGGTTTGTGTCTCGTGATGCCTGGTTTTGATAGACTCAGCGAGTTACCAGAACATTTGATCACTCATATACTCTTATCTCTTCCGACCAAAGATTCCGTTAAGACGAGTGTTTTGTCGACAAGATGGAAGAATCTATGGCTAAACGTTCCAGGACTTGACTTAAACCGCAATGACTTCTGTAATGTTGACGAACAAGTGTTCGTTAACTTCGTCGACAGGTTTCTCGATTCTAACCCTGAGTCACGCTTGCAAAAAGTGAAGGTTGATTACAGTAGCAGTGAGATAGTCGGGTTCAAGGACAGGATCGGTACTGCGATTAACCGCGGGATTCGACTTCTTGATGCCGTGAGCAGTACGGAATATCGAGAAGAGGATGGCTCTTGGTATCCTTATTGGGAGTTCATGCCTCTGGATCTGTTTACAAGCAAGACATTGGTTTCTTTAAAGCTCAGGTTTTCGGTTTTTCAGGATCCGGGTTTTGTTTCCATGCCTTGTCTTAAATTCATGATTCTTGAAAAAGTTAGATGCTCTGGTACTATGAATCTTGAAAAGCTCGTACTGGATGTCCTGTTCTTGAAGAACTGATCTTGATAAGGGCTATAGATGAGGATGAATCGTTGGTTACGCGTGTGAGATCTCGGAGCTTGAAGAAGTTTTATGTTCCCTTAGCGCATGGAACTAATTCTTGGTCGAGAGTTCCAAACACACTTCTTGAGATTGATGCTCCAGGGCTTCAGTATTTGACTCTCAATGAAGACCATTTCGAAAGACTCCTAGTAAAGAACCTGACTTCTTTAGTCATGATTGAACTCGATATCAAGTTTGCCCTCAAGCAATTTGATCCAGAAGACTTGTCTAAGAGAAATGACATCAGTGATTTTCTCACTGGGATATCTAGAGCAAGACATATGATCTTCTCTCAGAAAACAGTCAAGGTATAAACTTTATACTAATAGTCTTTCTCGAATGGGACAACTCTTACATGTATCTTCTTCATTTTGTTGCAGGCGCTTGATCGTTACTCGAAAGTAGGATCAATTCCCAAATTCAATAACGTAACCCGTTTACAGCTTGTGTTCCCAAGCTCCCTGTTATCGGTTTTACCAGCCTTTCTTGAGAGCTTCCCAAATCTGAAAACCCTTACCATGGTAAAGAACCATTGACTTAACAATATTGTGTGAATATGTATATATAACTAAATATCCCGTCTTTCTGTTTGTAGAAAATTGCTTTTGCAAAGGAGGATATGGAAGAGTTTAACCTGGTAAACACGCCGAAGTGTTTGGTATCGACTCTCGAATGTGTTGAGATAAAAGAATTGTTGGAGTGGGAAGAAGAGGAGAAGAAGATAGCGAGTTACTTTCTTGAAAACTCTGTAGTTCTCAAGAAACTCATTGTGAGTTTTATCCTGCACTATCCTCGTTATGCTTCGGATTCAGATGTCTACGAGGAGCTTGATAAACTCACAAAACGTTCTCCAAGATGTCAAATCATCGTTGAGCAGGAATGATTCAGCTGAAGGATCTAGTTGGATTTTGTTAGTCAATAAACAAATTAGAGTCAATTAGCGAATGTTTTGACTTTAATTTATTATTTTCATTTGGGGTCAAAAGAAGCGCAAGTTAATGTTTACTGTTAATTTAATAATATATCCCGATTAAAAAATTTCTGCCAAAATTTCATGTATCGCTAGATCTACTCTAGCCGTTTTGATTGATAATTAATCTATGTCTAGTTTTTTTTTGGTTATTAAACATTTAGATTAAGAAGTTACGACGTTTTACAATAATTTATGTTCAAATTTTTAATGAAAAACTATAAATTTAGTTTTAAAAATATGTTTTCATATATTTACTATAGTTTTGAAACCAATATTATAGTTTTGTATGTTATATTGTGTTTTTCATTAACAAAAATTAAATTATACAAATAACTAATACTATATATTTATTTTTATTTTTTTTCCTTCCAATGACTTTATTAGAAACTGTTGTTACAATCGTTGTTTACAGAGGAATGTAAAAACAATGGACAGACATTAAACAAAGCATACATCTGTGGTGATAGTAGTGCTGATTTGGCAAGATTATCAGCACATGAATTTTGTTCACGGAATTGGAATTTAAAAAGAATAGAACTAAACATTGATTTCCATTGTATAATCGTGTTGACATAGTTCCTGAGACGTGGGTTGCTAGTCTGGTTATGCAGAGCTCTGTGTAGAGTTAGGCTATCCCCTTCAAAAACTACCGAACGGTAACCAAGAGCCCATGATGATTGTACCGCCCAGAGTAATGCAGAGCATTCAGCTTCCGCGACAGTATACCGACCTTGAAACCGGTATACTGTCGCGGAAGCTGAATGCTCTGCATTACTCTGGGCGGTATAATCATCATGGACTCTTGGTTACCGTTCGGTAGTTTTTAAAGGGGAAAACCTAACTCTACACAGAGCTCTGCATAACCAGACTAGCAACCCACGTCTCAGGAACTCTAAATACTATATATTTATTATTTTTATTTATTTAATAACATAATCCTAAAACTAGTCTTCGATTAATTTTCATTTAACCCTTCAAATTTTTTGGTAGACGCTAATCCGCTTCGACCGCCCGACTAGCGCCTAACCATTTTTAAAACATGGAAAAAAAACACGAATTAGCAAAATGAAGCGTAAGTTAGCAAATTGGCTTTTGCTTCTTCGAACGCTTTAAAACCAACGCCTCCGACTCCGACGCTTTCTTTATTCTCTCTCTCTATACAAATTCTTAAATTCAACAATGGCGGAATCAAAGACGAAATTTGCAGAAGTCAGAGAATGGATCGTCGAACACAAGCTTCGTACTGTTGGTAAATCGCACTTTTCGTTTTTTTTTTTGTTCTCCTCCTCTCTCTGTGTTCATCTTCGTCCCACAAAAATATTCTCGTAGCGTGCTTTTGGCGTAATAAGAAGAATACATAAATCGAGTTTCGTGTTGTTTCATCGTTCTTATTAGATTTTAGTGATTCCTCAGATCTGAAATTTTTTTTGGATCTGAGTTATCTAAATTTTTGGAATCTTGTGTAGTAAGTATCTAAATTCCTCAGGTTGATTATGGCTTAGTAGTAAGTATCTGTGGTTTAAGTTTTGATTGTTTAGGGTTTTGTTTTGTTTCCAAAATCGAATGTGAGGATGCATGTATGAGTTTTTGTAGTTTGTTCGGATACAAATTTGTTGGTTCTGAATTGGACTCTTGCTAAGTTGTTCGTGGCTTAATTGTATCTCTGGTTCAATTTTTGATTATTTTAGGGTTTTGTTTTGATGAAGCATTCAAGCATGTATGAGTTTTTGTGTTTGTTCTAATACAAATTTTGGAATTGTTGATAGGTTGTTTATTGCTAAGTGGTATCTCTGGCTCAGTTTTTGATCATATAGGGTTTTGTTTTGAAGATGCATGTATGAGGTTTTGTGTTTGTTCTGATACAAATTTGTTTGGTTCTGAATTTGGAACTGTTGATAGGTTGTTTATGGCTAAGTGGTATCTCTGGTTCAATCGCTTATAACTGGTCAAAACCTGCAATGAAAACCAGTGTCAGAATCATCCACGCTAGGTACTTTTTTCTAATCTTAATGCTTCTATTGATGTTTCTTTTAAATCTTGGGTTATAATATTTGTTAGATGGTAGAAGTTACGGAATGGCCAAACCTATAGATCATTCAAGTTGAAGAATCTGATTCTTTGATCTTCTTTTGATGTGCATCAAAGTAACTTTGTTATGTATTCTCATCATACCAAGAACATTTTGCATAGTCACAAACATTCTCGATTTATGAAAATTGAAAACTAATGCATGAGAAAGCATGATCTTCAGTTTCTTATTGTAATCTTCATTTCTTCACTGGTTATTTGTGGAATCCTCATTTTTAGAACTCATATCTTTCATTCTTTACTATAAGGAACTGCTTTGCTTCCCATGTTCTGTGTTGCTAGACAAATCATCGGTTAACAACATCACATGTCGCTTGTATGCGGGCTTTGTACTTGAAAACGTGTACTTAGCTATTGAATATACATCAAAATCTGAGCATTTCAGTTCATTAATCTTTTCTTAGATTTTTTCTTTACTGTGCATTGATGATGATCTTTCAATTCTTCTTTGGCATTCACATCTCTCAAACATGTCTGTATTGGATGATATTGTCAGGTTACATGCACAGGCGCTGACATTAGCCGCTCTGGCTGGAGCAGCTGCAGTGGAGTACTATGATCACAAATCTGGAGCCACTGATCGTATCCCAAAATTCCTGAAGCCTGATAACTTAAATAAGGACTAGAAAATCCCTTATCATCATATCATGATTCATGGCTCATGCCTATTCTGTTATTTCAGGCATATATGTAATAGCTAATGAAAAACTTCATGTTTCTTCAATCCTTTTTTGTTCTTTGAAATGACTTAACTATGTAAGAGCTAAGAGCTACCGTACAGAAACTAAATGAATAAATTTTGTTATATACACTAACCACGGGGCTAGTATTTTGTACGTATCTTTTATATAAAACTTAAACTGTTATAGTTTATATATGTGTACAGGTCTAGAATTTATCCCGAGGTATATTCATATAATTTTTATGATTTTGTGTTATTAATAGATTAAGTTTCTTGGAAAAAAAAAATTCAGTTTTCCTAAAATTTAATATATATTTTAAAAGTGATATACACGTAGTAAAACATCAATAAACGGAATTATTTACCCGTGTTGTAGCAACGGGTTAATGTATTTTAAATTTATATGAATGTCTATTCGAACCCGTCCCACTATACAACCCCGTCTAGTGATATTTTATATTTTTAATAAGATTAATATTTATGATATTTTTATTTTTAATGTTATTTTAAAATTATTATATCTGGTGTTAATGTACACCACGGGTCAACTTTTTTAGAATAAATTATATTTAATTTTTATGATTTTGTATCATAAAATTAAAAAATCAATATAAATGTTAGAGTGATATATATAGAGAGAGAATTTTTGAGAAATGCCCCTTTTGGTGTACCCCTTTCTAAAAATACCTCATTTTTCTATCTATTTTCAAAAATACCCCTTTTTAAATATAAAAAATTATAAAGTTTTATATAGTTTATAAGGTACTTCTATATAATAACTATTACTGGGAGATTCGATACAAATATTTTAAAATGTTTTAAATAGTTTTAAATCGTTTTTATAAGTTTTATAAGGTTTTTAAAAGGTTTTTAAAAAGGTTTATACGGTTTTTATAAGGCTTTTATAAGGTTTTTATAATTTATTTTTACGCTATTTATGAAAGGTATATAAAGTTTTATACACATATAAAAGTAATTTGTGTATATATTTATAAGCTTACACACATATTAGGATAAATTTCAACATTTTTAGTGGGTTTTTTTATAAAGTTTGAAAATGGGGTATATTTAAAAAGAGATATATGAAAAGGGGTATTTTTGAAATTCCCCCATATATATATATATATATATATATATATATATATATATATATATATATTTCAGTAATTAATAATATTTATTATTGAACTTATGTGGGTTGAATTTGAAAGAGATATAAATATGTCTATAATTTATTATAATAAAAGAGTGAATTTTAAAACTACCCCTTCTCAAATACCACTTTTCAAAAATATTTTTTTTAAAAGTTACATCAAAAAGCCATTAAAATTTTGAAGTTTGTCCAAAATTGTGTGTAAACTTTTATAAATATACACAACTTACATTTATATTTGTATGAAATTATATATATATATATATATATATGTAGTTTTTATAAATACCGTATAATAACTTTTAAAAACTTTTAAAAACCAATTTCAAAACCTTATAAAAATCTTATGAACCTTATAGAAACTTTTTAAAACAATACTAACCAAATTTTAAAATATCGATCCTCCCTATATTTCGATTAATTATCGACTAACAATATATCCACATATAAACAACTTTAATAATTGCAGTCCTTCAATTATTCTGTGTACTAACAAAGTTCCCAAATAAAGTATTAGCTAAATCATAACTTTTTGCAAACTAAATAAATATTATCACAAAATTATTAAAACAAAATCACTTTTTATGCAACTATGGAGACCCTCCTCCATAATTAGTTATTTTTTTTTTTGGTTCCACAATTAGATATGTTAATATTGAACAAATATTCTTTTAATTATATAGTAAACATATTAACTACTTACCCGTTAAATTCCAATTTACTTGTGCGTGATTTTGCAATATGTAAATTATAAAAATCTTCCTAAATTTTCAAAGAATATAATATATGGATTCAACAAAAACGACACACAATTAGGAGGATATATGGAAATACGAAGGTAGAAGGCAACATTTGGAATAATTTAAAATAAAAACATTTGTTTCCTTTTGACTATGCTTTTTCTTTCACAAAGAGCTTTCAGTCATAATATTTAATATTAATTTTTAATTACCATATGTCCACAAAAATTGTGAGATTTTTATTAAATTTATCACAGATTAATGTATCTGAAAAAAAAATGTATCTGAATATTTTTTGTAAAAATTAAGAATACTATTTTTTGTTGAATATGTAAGTAAGTAATTTCACAGTAGTATAATTAATGTATATCCTTCATCTTTTACAGCTCGAATAACTTCAATTAGGATTTGTTTTTTCCTTATTTTGTTTGGAACTCAAGAGAAAAAGGTTAAGATATACATGTTTTTCGATTGTGAATAGGAAAACACAATTAAGTGATTAACCGACTCCTAAAGATTATAAATAGAGACCTTCTTCGACTCCTCTCATTCACACATGTTTGCATAATACATAAATCAATTCTTTTCATCAGCAAAAGAAATATAAAACACCACAAAACAGTCGACGTCGAAACCAATATGTCTTCCCAAAAGATCGTGTTGGTGAGCTCTGATGGCGAGACTTTCGAAGTTGAAGAAGCGGTGGCGAGAAAACTTCAGATCGTAGGACACATGATCGACGACGACTGTGCCTATAAACCAATCCCGCTTCAAAACGTTACTGGAAAGATCCTCGCCATGGTTGTCGAGTATTGCAAAACACACGTCAATGATGATGATGATAAAGAAGAGAGCGTTGATGATGATAAAGAAGAGAGCGAGGAAGACAAGAAGAAGAAGAAGAAGAAGAAGAAGAAGAAGAAGAAGAAGAAGAAGAAGAAGAAGAAGAAGAAGAAGAAGAAGAAGAAGAAGAAGAAGAAGAAAGGTGATGCTGCTTCAGCCTCTGGAGACAAGAAGCTCGAGGAGGTCGAGGCTTTTGACAAAGGGTTCTTGGAGGATGTTGATTTGGAAACCGTCTTCCAAGTCATTCTCGCTGCTAACTATCTTAACGTCAAAGGACTTCTTGATCTCACTTGCCAGAACGTTGCTGATCACATCAAAGACATGTCTGTAGAGAATTTTAGAGAAATCTTTGGCATCCAGAATGACTTCACTGAGGAAGAAGAGAAAACCATTCGAGCGGAGAACGCTTGGGCTTTTGAGGATCCAAAACCCTAACTTTGTTATGTATTCTCATCATACAAAGAACATTTTGCATAGTCACAAACATCATAAAGGCGCTGACATTGGCCGCTCTAGCCGGAGCAGCTGCAGTGGAGTACTATGATCACAAATCTGGAGCCGATCCCAAAATTCCTGAAGCCTGATAACTTAAATAAGGACTAGATGATCCCCTTATCATCATATCATGATTCATGGCTCATGCCTATTCTGTTATTTTAGGCATATATGTAATAGCTAATGAAAAAACTTTAATGTTTCTTCAATCCTTCTTTTTTGTTCTTTGAAACGACATAACTATGTAAGAGCTACCGTACAGAAACTAAATGAATAAATTTTGTTATTTAGTTAGCCTGGTCGTTTTGTTTATCACAAATTTGCATAATCCCATAGTTGTCTCATGTACGTCTTCCCTCATCTAAAAATGTTGACAGTTCCCACTTTCCAGGTCCGAGCACTTAGATTGGGCCTAAAGCGTTCGGCCCATGTGTACAACACAAAAACTCTAGGAAGTTTTGAGAAACCAGCACGCTGTTGGAAACCAGGAGCTTTAAACCTCAGGATGTTTTGATATTTAAAATGTCCCACATCGCTCATTCCCAAAACAATGACTGGGGAAGCAGGAGTATAAATATAGAGGCTGATGGTTCGAGCAAATTACTTACCTGGACGGGGTCAACTCGCGATCAAGAAGACGAGTGGCCTAGGCTAGTGACCACATTGCACATAACGTGGGGTGCTAAGCTTAAGGTCTTCCCTTGAGGAAGAGCCTGCGTCATTATTTGTGGCAGAGGGGGTTTGCGTTCGCGCAGCCCCTACCATTCTTCAGTCTTTAATAATCTTCACGTTTCCAATATTATTGCTTTGTGATTTCAGTATTATTCAGAAATATAATTTGATCCCCTTTATAAGTATTTTTGGTTAAGAACAAAGTCCCACATCGGAGCAGATATAGAGTTGATAGGCATTGTGTGGGTATAAATAAGGAGGCTCTCACTCTAAGCATCTCATCTTTGCGCTTGGGGCAATGACGCAGCTAATGAGGTCTTAACCGAGGCGCGTCTATTGCTGCTTGAAAACTATTTCCATACCCCCTCCTGGGCCTAAGCTCGTCTTGGGCCTTCGAGAATTTCTGGAAGAGCTCCCTTCGGGGTAAAGCTCTACAATCCTTAGTTCAAATATTTGAGACAAACCTTGTAAAAGCTTTGTACAGGTCTGTGACAAAGCTTTGCAAGCTCCTTTTAGCGATGGTTTGTGGCTTTGTGCCTTTGTGGTAAGAGAACTTCTTAAAATTAGAAGGCTTTGTAGTTGATTTGAATAGGTGAGTGACGTGATTCATAGGACTAAAACCTCACAAGTGATATCGAAACCATTATGAAATGTGGCGGCTCAAAAGGGGCTAATCTAAATTGCATTGCTGTGAGAAGATTACACATCGTAACTACACGATTCAATCAAGTTTTAATAATTTCATTTCAGAACTACTACAGTTGAAGGACGGTTCTTGAGTTCGATCCATGATGGAACCAACACAAGGCCTGATTAAAAAAAAACAATTTGATGGTAAAGGGAACATTGTGTTATGAATACACTATATGAGTTTGTCAACTTGGGACAATATGGTTCTAGATTCTTTTCTACTGAGACAATATGTTCCATTGAATCATTTCATACGTTTCTTCACTTCTTGTGTTTTTGTTTTTCCGTTAACAAGATGTCAAGATGTATTCTAGCCAGTGGAAACTAACTAGAACTTATATGAAGTAATAATAAGTACATATGTATCTCTACTTCAAAGATAACGTTTTAAATAGCATTCGCAAACACATAAGTTTTTTTTTTCTAACAGTACATATTCAACTCAAACTAAATATGTTTGGGGGGAAATGATATGATCCGTTGAACAAAACAAAAGACCAATCATACCCTTTTTTTTTTTTTTTCCCTCAGATCCTATGTTTCCTAACATTTTATATCCTCAAAACAAAAACAAAAACTTTTAAAAATATAAAATTGAACCGTTTCTTTTACCTTTTAATTTTGATTTTACGGTTTTATTGTGTATTAAGCTATTAAGAACAAAAACACAATCTTAATCATTTTCTTTCTATTTGTCCAAAAAAAGAAAAAAAATCATTTTCCTTCTATATACACTCTTGAAATTTTTGTATTTCTTTTTATACATAGTTTAATTTTTTGATAGACTATAAAGTAACTTTTAAAAATTTAAAACCAAATTCGACTTCAAAATCTACAACAATTTAAGGTCTAAAAACCAAAAACCACTTAAAAACTAGTGGGAAATACTATATGATTGATTCCGAATATCCCATCAGAATAGGTTTTTTTGGTCCATATCGTAAGATGCAATATTAATATGGTCAATTTGCTAATGGAGTTTCAACAAGTAACTGCACGAGAGGTGTTCATCCTAAAACATACAAACAAGAGCTGTTCAAACAAAAGCATTCGGTTTTGTGATATGTAATTGAGAAGACATTTGGAGTTTGAAAAGCAAAATAAAGGATTCGATGTTTTGATTTAATATTTTTGTTTTAATTTAGCTCATAATTTATTACAAAATATGTTGTTATCATATATATTTAACTAATTATTAGTACTAGCTAATTTAAACATATCTTATGGATGTCATGATATTTAAATTATATATTATTGATTCAAACCATAATTATTCAAATTTATATAAATAAAATAAGATTTGTGTTGTAAAAAAAAAAGAATTTACATCAATGAAAACAACAAAGATTATATAAATTAATCAATTTGGATCAAGAGCCCCGCAAGCCTTTCGGCCCATTCCAGATATACCCATTTACAAATTTTGGATTTCTGAATCAAATCCGAAAGTTTTTGGGGTATTTGTCAATTAAACAAACAGATCAGGGTCACTTCTGTCATTTATCATAACAAAATGGCACGAGCACCTTTAAAACCGAAACAACCCTAAACGCTTCTTCTTCTTCTTCGTCTCTCTTTCAAAGATCAAAAGACGCCGCCACTCGCTTCATACAGTTCCTACAGCTTCAGGTAACGCCATTATCGTCCTTCGTTAATCTTACAAGCTCTTCAATATCTTCCTTTGAATCGATTCGTCTTGTTGTTTAGCTTTTGTTTCCAGGGAAATGGAATCGATTCAGATTCGAAAATTTTTAGTATTGTTGTTGACATTTTTGTTTTTGGATTTGTAGAGGTGAATATGAGTCGTGGTGGTGCAGCAGTGGCTAAGGGGAAGAAGAAGGGAGTGTCCTTCACTATTGATTGTTCGAAGCCTGTGGATGACAAGATCATGGAGATTGCTTCTCTAGAGAAGTTTCTTCAGGAGAGGATTAAGGTTGGTGGTAAAGCTGGTGCTCTTGGTGATTCTGTTACTATCACTCGTGAGAAGAGCAAGATCACTGTTACTTCTGATGGTCAATTCTCCAAGAGGTATCATTTTACTTGAACCCTCGATTCTTCAATGTTGAGTTAAACTTGTGTCTATGTTTGGGGCTGTGATGTGTAGGTATAGTTTTGGTATTGCTTATGGTTATCTTGTTGGTTGGTACAGTGTTGACTTTAGAATCTTTGACTTATCGCTGAGGAGTTGAGTGTTGACTTTAGAATCTTTGACTTGTGTGTGATAGGTATCTCAAGTATTTGACAAAGAAGTACTTGAAGAAGCACAACGTGAGGGATTGGCTCAGAGTGATTGCGGCAAACAAGGACCGTAACCTTTATGAGTTGAGATACTTCAACATTGCTGAGAACGAAGCCGAGGAAGAAGATTAAAAAACCGGTAGTGCTGTTCTTCTCTCCCTGTTGGTGTTTGGTTTTGATTCTTCAATTATCTTGAGTTTTGTGTTAGATATTTATTTAGTTTGATTGAAGTAATACTCTTTTTCTTTTGGTGTTTGCAACACTTGAGATTTTTCTATGGAGTCTATTTCTTACAAAATGTTTTCTCGATTAATATAACAAACTGGTTTAGAGAAATTGCAAATTATACACAATTGCAATCTGGTGAATGTATGGTACAGTGATAATAAGTAAGGCCCATACAAATTGATTGTTATATTCTGATGCCCATACAAATTGATTGTTATGGGCTGATGCCCATGTAGCACGAAGATGAGTAATCCAACTCATTCAAAACAACACTGTTCATTCATATTATGAAATGAAATCAAACGGTTAAGAGTTGAGACGAAAAAGAGAAGGTAACAATAACACAATTAAGTAAACTACTTCCAAATACTTTTACTCAAATTGATTTCATTAGCTTGCAAACTTTAAACAAAAAGGCATTTTCAATTTTTATTTCTTTCAATCTCAATTTTTGTTTTCATTTTAACCTAGTTTGATTCAGTGGTTTTATAACAAATTTTAAAAATATAAACTTACAAGAGTATTTTTGTTATCCAAAATTTTAAAATGCTTATCAAAGTGATAGTTAAAAAATTATAGTTTGTATGTTCTTAGCATATAGTTTTAGTTTGGATACTATCTAGACGTATGTTTGGGATTAATATATGTTATCGGCAGATTTATGTATTCGCATATGGTATTTACGCCACAAAAAAAAAACAAATACGGATACAAATAGTAAAATGACATATACGACGAATACATGTTTGAGATTAAATATATGCTATTCACAAATATCCGTATTTGCTCTTGTCTTCGTATCTAGTTTTTTTTTTCCGATAAACCCTATCGGCTGATCCGTTCAGCTCCAATAAAAACACACTAAAATGTTTCATCCCGAAGGACCACCACATTGTATGTTCCAAGTTTGAAATGCTTTCTGACTAACGCATCTAGTATTTGCTCTAAACAAACAATTTTTAATCACAATTCTTACACAATGCATGATCTCATCTTAAATTTGGGAGTGTGCTAGTGTGGTATGAGAATGTGAGTTTAAGAAAAATTAAAAAGAAGGTAAAATGTAAATATGGAAATGAGAGAGAGAGTGTTAAAAGCAACAACGTCAGAGGTAGAAAACACCAAACCCATAAAACATGGGGGAACGATTCATATTCACTTCTACTTCTACTTCCCCTTCACAAGTAATAAGTGACAGTGTCAACTTCACCAATCCTCCACTTTTTTTAAAAAATCTTTTTTCTTTTCTCTTATAAAAAGTAAAATCTTTTTTTTAGCTATACAAATATCTTCTTTTTAATTTTTTTTCTTTTTCTTTGTGTGACCCTTTCTTTTTCATATATAAGATGAGGAAATCTATTATCTAAGATTCGATTGCTCATACTTTTAAACATGTAGCAATCAAACTCGAATTGACACCAATGTAAAATATATATGCTTAACTAAGTTCTTACTTTAACTTACAAAACTTCTAGCACTATTTTTTTTATAACAATGGTCATTAATCATTATAGATAATTGTTACCCATCTAGTTCAATGGGGGTATTATTAACAATTTATCTTTATAACATTATAGAAAAAAGTGTTACAACATAGATTATTGCATCCCATTGTTGTGTCCAATGACTATAGCGTCCACAAGTATATGAATGTTATAAAGATACATAGAGCATAAGAGACTTGTAATTAATAAATGGGAAAAGAGGAAGGAGAATAACCAAAAAGATAAGTAAGAATTGCATTGGAACTATGCAAATACAACAAAGTCTATGTCTCTCTAATATCTATGGACTTATGGTTTGTGGTGTTGTGGGATCTTTCTCTTTTTTTTTTCTTGTGAGCGTAAAATAAAAAAAAAATAAAAAAGAGAGAAGAAAACTCGCGAGGAACACGCAACCCATTCTTTTCTGTGTGTCACTCTCACTCACTGTCTCCATCAACCTCATCATCATCTTCTTCTTCTTCTTCTTTCATTTCTCTCTTCACCATCCTTCCTTCTTTCACTTTTTTATAAAGGAAACTTTCCAATTGAGAAAGTGAACAATACATAAAATGATAAAATGCACAAGTTTAAACTTTTTGCTAGGGTTTAGTAAATCATTTTAGAAAGAGTTAGTGCCTAACCAAACAATAATTTGATGGGAATTAGTCGGTATGTTTTTTTTTCCGTATATAATTGTGTTTTTATATTTATATCTAATTAATGTAAACATGAGAAATATACAGTTGAGGAGTTTCAAAAATCATATATCAAAGTGGATTATATATAAAAATAAATAAAATACCCATGAATCTTGAAACTTTAGATAAAAACTTATTTGAAAAATTAGACCGGAACATATTTTTAATCTCGAATATTTTTGTTATCCGTAGATAAAACAAATTTTGTTTTAGAGGATAATTGTTCGAAAATTAAGACACTTTTGAGTTCTAGCATGATGTACCACATTCTATCAAAGAAGTTTCTTGGTGACCAAACTAGCTCGTAGAAATTACAAACGTTCACATGATGATTTTTTTGAATATACATGAATGATGCACAAATGATAGCAAATATGCATAGAGATATCTCATAATTTTTTTTAGCACATTTATAAATTATAATAATTACATAATGGTAGTGACATCACAATGGTGATATGATTGCCATTTTACTTCTTATCTACATTTAAAGAAATCCCACTCCAAGACTCAATCACTTTAATTCCACTCCCCACCATTTTTTATTTTATTTAGTCTTAATATGACTTTTGCCTCATTTTATCAAACACTTGAACCCACTATATATGTACGTGAATGAGCAAGCTCAAGTCCTTGCCTCCCTCCCTTCTCACTCTAAGTTTTATGTTTTCATTATTCTTCTCTTTCTCTTTGTCTCTCTCTCTCTCTCTGTCTCTCTCTACTCATACGTTGATGATACGATATTGGTAGAGGAATGTAATGGATGAGTAACACTTGATGGAGAAGCAGGGCACGTGCGAGAACACAAAATGAGATCGATCGTTACGTGTACGTACTGATCATATGTTCGCACGTGTTCTACTCCTCCAACACGTGTCTCTCTTCCTACTCCCGAATAATGCAAATCATCCACAGGACCAAGGAGAGAAGAGAAATGTACATTAACCTAACCGGTCCGAGTGACTACTTCTTGCTTTTTAATTAGCGTATTAATATACATACTAATTAACGTTTCATATTTCGTATAAGAACGTTTTCAAGTAAACATTGATGGTTATTCCAACTTTTTTGTGTCGAGTTGCTAAACTAATTAATGGCACGTATTAATTAGGGTATATCTACTATATATATATATCATGAGAAGGTTTTGAAGTTAACATTGATGGTTACTCCAGTTTTGTGTTACTTTTTTTTTGTTAAAAGGCTTTCGATTAAAATGCATAAAAGGAAATACAAGGATATGATGTTGAGATCATATAGTGTTACTTTAATATGGTTGGTAAGTTATGCACACGAATGGGCATACATATAGACATGTTGATGCTGTAATTAAATGCATATACCGATATATAACATATGCCCATATTATGGCATTTTTGAAGTAATAGTTATTTAATTTGATAAACAATTTTTCTCAAGAGTTGTATTTACTATAAATTTGGTAAAAAGCTAAAAATAATATCTCAGTGAACCAACTGAATTTTCTCCGTGGAAAGTATTGAAATTGCGATTGCGATTAACACAGCATTTTAAAAATCTTTTTATATAACTTTAGAAGATTTTTTTTTTTGTTAAACCTAACTTTAGAAGATATTGTAGTAGAACTATGTGTTTCTGTTAATATTATATAAAAGAACTATCTTACTGTTTACATGATATCGGAATATTCAAGTTTCAAGACTAGCTGTTAACTCTAACATGACAAAATCTGTTTTCTATTTATTTATTTTTGTGTAAAATGGATAAGAAACCTTGATATTATGTAATAACCCAATAATAATAATAATAAAAAAACATGTCATAAAAATAAAATAAAAAGATTGAAGAAACGATTTGGTTACGTCATAGGGTGTAAAAATGTATGCATGCGTGTAAATGTGTGTGTTAGGGTGAAAAGAAGAAAGTGTTTGGCCTTAGAAAGCGGGGGACTCTTTTCATCTCTGCCACTATGTCTCTCTAGCTCTGTGCCTCAGTAACAGTTTTATTAAATACATGTCACTATCTATACATTACGTAAGTGATATTGTCATGTACTTGTGGAGACAGAAAAAATAAAAAAAATACACACACACTCGAAGGTACAATTTTGAAGTCTTTGTGATGAAAACTAAAGCTTACGAAGAAGAAAACAAAAAACTAGATAAGGCATTTTGTTAACCAAAAAAAAAAGAGAATGTTAAGTGTTTCATATATATTGGACTTGATCATTTTGGTAGTTTTACACAAAGCAAATGTTTCTCATGTGGAGGCATTGATGAATTTGTCCGCAGCCCATATATGTTTTTAAGTAGGAATGTGCATGGTGTGGATCGTTGATTCTGGATTTTGATGGTGTATGTGATCTGAATATCTGATTTGCTCCATCGGAATAATTTGTTTTTAAAAAAAAATCTGTATTTGTTTCGCAAGTAACCAGTTGTCACGGATATCCGTTAAAATCTAGATTATAACCGGATATGTGATCTATTTTTTTAAAATATTATAAAAAACTGAAATCTAATACAATATAGTAATATTTAATACAAAATAGTAATATTCTATTAAAAATAATAATATTATATCAAATATATAGTTCTTTTTTAATTGTTAAAAGAGGGAATTTCAAAAATACCATTTTCCAATACCACTTTTTTAATATACATATTTTTCAAATTTTATCTAAAATTCACTAAAAGTTTGAAACCCCATTCGACGAATTTATCAAATTTATCAAATTGATCAAACTTCAAACCCCACCGGATGGGAATTAACCTCACAAACCCCATTTTTAGTTACGTTTTTAGAAGACATGATTTTCTTTGAAGAATTCGACAAGGGCAAAAATGACTTTTCATCTAGTGAGTTCTCGTTTGACCTAATAAGTGAATAGTATAAATTGTCAATCTTCCATATATCTAGGGTTGTCGGTTTTTTTCACCTCATACATATTGAATTCTCAGCTTTCCACCCTCTACTTTTAAGCTCTTAATAAACCATCACAAACAAAAAAATTCTGTCATGTTATATATATCTGTCATTTAAGTCTATCATTCTCGTAACATCTATGGTAAATACATAGATCTGTCACCATATCAGTATCTCTGCCGGTAAGCTCTACCAACGAAACATTAATCTATCACCAATGTAATAACTCTATCATATTTATATGTCAGTCCTCCATACATCTGCCTTAATTTTTAACTCTGCTACCACTAAACAAATATCTATCACATTTATCTACCGATATTTAAAAATCTATTACATTTGTCTATCATAAAAATAACTCTGTCATATATATCTATCGGTTTCAAAAGTTTGTCATAACTCTTACCGATAAGCGGGAGTTCCCGAATCCTCTCAAAACTGCTGACCTGACACTGTTTTTTTTTGTGGCACAATTGTAAATTTAATATCCATTACAACACTTGATGTTTGGTATTAATTTTTAAATATTGATGCAATGATAATTTATTTTACATTACTTTCAATATATTTATACAAAGGTATGAACTTACATCAGTTTAATACTCGACGTAAATATTGTTTTTCATTAACAGTTTAACACCATTAAGAGAAATTATAAAAAGTTGGTTTATGCATATAGTCAATGTGTTCACTAATTTTCATTAAGATTTAGCATCAGTTGTAAATAGTTATTTAGTTTATGTGCATCTCACTCCTCACATCGACTATACTCCAAATATGCTATATAATTTGCTAATATAAAATAAATTTATTATTAATTAAGTATTTTTATATTGAAGGTTTTGAAGCTATCAAATAATATGTATGGTTTAACATAGAAGTATTATCAGTTTAATGTTTTGCTTTTGTTTCAACTATTGAAATTAACGATTTTGGTTTGCTTAGAATGAATTTAGTATTATTGTTTTGTTAATTTAAACATCAAATATTCAAAATTGACAAAATATATGTAATATCACATTATATATAAATGTTACAAATACTAACATCTTTAATATTAATTACATGATGCAAAACTAATTAGTTTTCTTTTTGCAATTGATGCATATTAACATCAATAATATCAACAGATGCAAATAATTACTTCAATACATGCAAAATATTTTACAGAATCACTTACATAAATGATGTTATGATTCTGTGTTTTCAAGCTTTAGACAATAATTTATTGTACTTATTCAGTTGTCAACACACACACATATATACGGTTTTGAACGACATAAACCAATATGAATATATCTTAATACGATTTGTTTTTACTAATGACGAATCAATGTAGTTGAAATTCATAAAGTTGAAAATTGTTAATTACCTTTATTGTCTAGTGCTTTCAAAAAACTGTAAATGTCAAAACATTTATAAGTTTTGTAAGTCGTTTTTTATTTGTTATTGAATAACTCTACACAATAGCCTTTTTACATCGCTAATCCCTTGCTCTAACATATGTATTCCTAATGTAATGAAATAACTAACATCAAAATAATAGTTTTCATGATGTCAAAAATAATTAAAATAATAGTTTTTTTATAACCTTCTCTTTTATAGTCTTTTGAACACGTCATCTTGCATGAAAAATATCATTCATAATAGCGTGACGAAATTAGTGTTTTATATGGATATTTTCGTCTCGATATTTAAATAAATTTGTGTGGTGTTATTAGTATGATACGTAACCTTTGTTTGTATCTATATTTCGGAATATTTTTTTATTAATAATTGAAGTAAAATGATGATTAATTTTGTATATATACATGATGATTCATTTTGTATTATGTATAATACATCCTACTATATTAATTGAAAAGTACACAAATAAAAATAATATTATAAATTGTAAGGAATTTTATTGAAATGCCACTAAAAAAAGTTTTAAAATAAAAATAAATTTTAACACATATAATATTTTAAGTTAATATTCGAAAATATAAATTTTAACATGTGTTTTTATGCGGGCTCTTATTTTTTTATATAAAAGAAGTCCGATGGGTAATGTACAAACACATTGCAAGCCTTTGAAGCCCAATAATAAGAGCCCAATAATTTATCTGGGATTTTTAAAACAGATCTGAAAAAGTTTTATGGGTTTATTTCGATTAAACAAATAAATAGAGGTCACTTCTGTTATTTTAATTATCATAAGACCCCTAAACGCATCTTCTTCATCTTCTTCTTCATCTCTTTCAAAGATCAAGAGATCGCGTCATACAGTACCACCCTCCAAGATCTTCCTCAGCAGCTACAGGTACGCCATTATCGTCCACAAATTTCTATTCTTTGTTGTTAAATTTTTGGATTTCATTTCGTGAGAGACTGAAATGAAAAGGGTTTTAGTATAATCTTCTCTACTTGGTTTAGTCTTCGTTTTCCTGGAAAATGTAATAGGAGAAATTAGATAGAATCGATTCTAGTTAGAGAGATACAGATTCTCTTGTATTTTAGATTACGTTTGTAGTGTGAATCACAAATTCGATATATATCCACCAAGTGTTTGATGAAATGTCTGAGAGAAGTGAAAATGCTGTTTGGCTTGATTAACATCTCGATTCTTATAGGCTATGGTTTGTTTGAATAACTCATAAGCGTTTCTCTTATACTGTTTACTCAGAAAAGATTTGGCTTTAGATGTGATGGTTATTTCTTGGTATAGATAATGTTACTTATATCATCCATTGAAGTTGTCTCTCTTCTCTGTCACGTAGTGCAATTTCGATTACATCATTTACGGATTCAAAGTTTGAATATTGGTCATGGGGTGTTTGATGCGTAGTGAAAGTTAAAAGAGTTGTGTGAAACCCCTTTAAAATGTTTTGATTTTGACTCTCTGTTTTAAAGGGTTCTATGCTTTGTTTCTCAGATGGTGATTCCACCGGCAGTGAGACCACCACGTCTCTTCGACTACCTCAAACCTTACGTGCTGAAAATGCACTTCACTAACAAGTTTGTTCACGCACAAGTCATCCACTCGCCAACAGCTACAGTGGCTTGCTCAGCGAGCTCGCAGGAGAAAGCATTGAGGGAAACAATGGACATCACACGCGACGTCGCTGCAGCTTCAAAGATTGGTAAGATTCTTGGAGAAAGACTCTTGATGAAAGATATCCCAGCTATTACTATCCATATGAAGAAAGAGCAGAGGTATCATGGTAAAGTGAAGGCTGTTATCGATTCTGTAAGAGAAGCTGGCGTCAAGTTGCTCTAAGGGTTATTCAATAATCTGAAGCAGTTTCATCTTGTTAATTCGGAACATTGTCGTTTCTTTTTCCGGTTAATCGGACATATTGAGATTAGATTGGTGTCACAATTAAAGCCTTGCTTTATTAAATCCATGTTTCTTGCTTAAGGAGAACAAAAGCTAATGAATGTTATAAAACTTATCAGAGCTTTGACAATGGAAATAAAATAGATTATAGTATAAAAATTTGATTAGCTTCTTATAGTATACTGTGATTAACGGTGTTTTCTTGATAAGATTATTCTAAATGAGATGTTTTGATTAATCAATTAAAGTGAGATTCTGTTCTAAAAGACACAATTTGACGGAGTCTGTGCAATTGGGTATTCGGGTCGACCCGGAATACTCTTCCTCTCGGGCAAGACTTGTAGAATCTTTAGTCACGAGTACTCGTCTTTGTCTTTTGCTTCGAGCTTAATTTAGATCAGTCGAGAGAAAGATGGGAAGGTGTTTAACGAAGAGGGTGTATCTGATTCAGAGTCCGATCTTGTTTCTTCATCTCTTGATCTCCTTTTCGTCAGGTTAGTATCAAATCTTATGGCTCTTTTTTGATCTGTTGGTTAGATTTCAGAAATGGGTTCCAGGGATATTGGATTGTATTACTCAAAGTTTCAATCTTTTTTTTATTTTGTCGTTTGGATAATCTTGGCTCGTCTGATGCAAATCAAACTGACTAGAAATGATAGCTTAGGTTTGGGATTGTTTATCATTGGAAAGAGATGAACTTTGGAATATAAACTTATCAAAAGCTGTTTAATTTGAGTGAGATGCTCTGTTTAGGTGGTTATATATACTTGCTTAAGACTGGTTGTAGAACAATGTTATCAGGTGCAGTGAAACCAGAGTTGAAAGGAGTATGTGTTTCTAAAGGAGGGAGGTTTCCGCCATATGAATCAGAAGGAAAGCCTCCTAAATCAGTTGGTAGAGGATCCAAGGATCTTACAATGTGCCGGGTGTTTCGTAAAAAGACTTGTTGTTCTTCTGTTCAGACAAACCCGGCTTTCGTGGCTGTGAGAAACCTGGCTACTTATGGAGAAGCTAGTGACGAATGCTTGCACTTGTTCGAGTTATTGGAGTGTTCAATCTGTAACCCAAATGTTGGAATTCAACCAGGTCCTCCTCGCATTTGCGGTTCGTTTTGTGACAGAGTCTTTGAAGCTTGCAAAGATGCATACTTTGCTAGTAATGTACTTACACGGGTATGAAAAGTTCTCGTTTGGAAGATTGTGAAACAAATGGGCATGGAATTTTTCTCTCTGTTGATTTTTGGAATCTAATGGTTTCAAATATGTGGTTAGGCGATTGGTCCTTGTGGAGTAAACGGCAACATCATATGCGTTAAGGCCTCAAATTGGGAGTCCAATGGCACAGCATTCTGTGAAGCAGCTGGTTTTGCTGTTCAAACAAATGGTGATTCTAGAGAAAAACCATGCTACGGAAGCAAAGCGAGTCTAGAATCAGTGGTGGAATCATGGTCAAGAGACTCCCGAAAGGAGACGTCTTTAAAGACTGAGACTTTATCATGTTTTAAAGATCTTCTTCAATGGGTTCGCGAAATGACGACGATTCAGAAAATTTCTTTGGGGATGTCGTTTCTTGTAGCAGGACTGTTCTTGATCAGGTCTCACCTTTCTGGCTTCTCTCTTCACGTAAGCTTTTAAGTATCATTTCACCATACTAACACTTGCTTTGGATGCTACAGACAATCTAATAACCGTTATCAGAACCAGCGGCTAGCTGCGATTCAGAGGACTGCTAGAAGATTGGGAGGAAACATGAACGGGAACTCATACAGTGCAGCTATAAATAGAAGAACAGTTCAAAGCTCTGATTAAGCTTATGGAGAGATATATTTTGTGGCAGTAGTTTGTAAAAGCCAGGAACCAACTGTTATCAGAGTAAACTAGTGAAGTCTCGTTTCAAGTGAAATTTTGCCAAGAACTGTGTTGTAATGTTCTGTCTTCTTATACTGATAAAATTAGGGACAAGAATATCAAACCTTTGCGAAGGATTAAAGTTGAACAAATATGGAACCTTGATGATAAGCAAAAACGTTTGTAAACAAGGAAAAATAAACCCAAGAAACAAAACTAAGAGTGGCTCTAAATTAAACTAAAAGCTAGGCCTAGGCATATAATCCGAAAGCTGATTCGATAGATATCCAAAAAATCCGGTTCTTAAATCGAACTGAACAATGATAAAACCCGAATAGATAATGGATTCTCCTATCCGAATTACCCGAACCGAATGATTTGTATATCCGAAAATGGAACAGTATATCCGAGAACTTGGAATAAAATTATACTCCCTCTGTTTCACAAACTCATAGTATTAATTATTATCGATAGGAACTCAAATCCTAAAGTTCAAAGGTTAACAAAAGGTAAATGACATAAATCAAACGAAAATATTAAGTTTCATGTGTTTAATGTAAATTCTCATAAACCAAATATTTTGATCATATGTTTATGTAAATTCTCATAAACCAACTATTTTTCCAAATAGTCCCATGTATATCAAGGCTTGTTTTGCATTTTTGAAAACATTTATATTAATTTTACAATATTTAAAAAATTAATTTTTGATGTTTTTACTTCTTAAAAACATATTTAGGTCATATGCATCCGCGTATCTATCCATCGTCCCACTGTAATTTTGCATTAAAATTAAATCAAAAATACCAATAACATGAAGGAACGTACTTACAATTGCGACGTCCCCTGTTTTCTTTCTTCACATCGCGGACTCTACTGACACGTGGCGGCCCGCGATTGGTCAGTTTTTGTTTTTTTCAAAAAAAACAAAACTAAAAATAAGAAGAAAAAAATTAATGGGACAAAAAGAAGTCCTACCGATGTGGATGCCCTTACGACAAAATAATCATATTCAGTTTTCCAAAAAAACTTCCAATATTCAAAAAAATATATATTTTTTTGGACCTTCCAATAGTCAAAATATTTAATGGGTCTAAAACTTCTATCCTAAACTATGTTCATAGTTTATATATGCTTTTTTACAATTTTCCAATATTCATCGGCAGTTAATTCTGACAGCTCCGTAGTCTAAATGTGTTTAGAAATATATGAAAAAATCGTATAAAAGTACGATAAAGATTATGATGATGGGTTATGTTTATAATTTTTTTTTTGAATGTGTTAATGAACCCCTATCAAATATTTGCTTCGGCACAATAGTTATCTCCAATTGTTCAACAAAAATTCGAAAACCAATTTATAAATTTTAGAAAATTTAATATTCATGAATAGAGAATTGAGAAGAAAGTACATGAGCCATTGAAATTAAACCAGTTCACATGACCAAAGAAAGAAAATACCAAAACTGAAATCAATGAACCATTAAACAAATCTTTACACATGAAAATAGAATAAAAAGAGCAGAAACTGAACCTTTTATATTTGACAACAGCATTCAGGAATCTGGTCCTCAAGATGGATTAGTGATGTAGTATATAGAAAAAATGTTAAAAATGTAACTTTGAAAAAACCTTTAATGTGATTTATCTACAAGTCATATTCACTAAAATTCTATATAAATTACATTGTTATGTTTAAGTATCTATATTACATTTTTAAAATATATTATTTTTAGTAGATTTTTTGCATGCATCCTCACCAAACACAAACACGGTCTATAATATATTTTATATTAGTTTCCAAAATCATCTTACATATATTTCTCAAGGTTTTTATTTAAAAAAGTTAATAATCATTTTGGAAAATCATAACATTAAACAAAAACACACCTTAATTTCTTTATATTATAATTTTATTGATTTTTAGTTCTCCTTAAAAACAGTAAGTTATCATTTTCTCCTAATATTTGTTTGCTTTAGTTCTAATAAATTATTTTGTTGAGCCTATGATAAAATAGCCAATTAAGCATTAGGCCTCTTTGGTTTGAAAGTTTTTTGATTGTGGCCTTTTAATTATGTCAAAAGTTTTGTACTATTTAATATCACTAGGTTATTAACACGCATGTATCTTTATATTGATTGTTTTAAAATTGTTTTAAATTTAACAATCATTTAAATAGATGTACACTTAAGGTAGTATGAACATAATAATATTATAACATTTTATTTTTGATTTGTAATCTATTTTTAATACAAATGTTCTTTTATTAGAACTATAAGCATCCTTTATTTTGTTTTGACAAAAAAAAGTAGAAGTTAAATAGGATTATTCATCATTTTGACCTTATAAAAAATCAAATTACCCTTAAAAACTTATACACTTCTCAAGTGAAGATAACAAGAATAACATGTTAACCAATGCACCAACGTCTTATGAGTTATACACCTATGCTACATTTTCGACGATTGCCTCTTTGTCCTAGGTGTGTATAATATATTCTTGATGCTTGTGTTGTTCTGGTCTCCAATGATAGCTTTGATCTCAACCTACAAAAATAATCAATCTATCATAATAAATAATAATGCCAAAGGGACAATTCCGTTTAAAAATATTTCCATATTTTTAAAATATATATTTTTCCATATATATAATTATTTTTCTTTTTAAAATTTTTTTTTTAATATAGAAGATTATTGTAATTTCGAAAATGTTAAATATTGAGATGTCTAATTCTGATAAGTTTTTTAAAATTCTATGTGAACACTCTCAAAAACTTATAGTTTCGACTTTTATATAGTATAGATTAACATGTTTGTGAACAGTCAGTACAATTATATATATATATAAGATTTATATATTAGAAGATTATATATATAATATAGATATTCTCTACTTCTCCATCGTCATTCATGTCCCCAGGACTGCTTAGATCCCCATCCATGGTAAGCAACTAAGCATACTAAGTATGTTGAGGTTATAAACTTGTATGTCATTTTCATATGATTATTATAGTGTAATGTTCATACTTTTGTATCCAGCGATGATTGATTCCATATTTTGTCTTGTGTATATGATGAAGCTTTCTTTTTTGATTAAACTTGTGCTTGTTTCATTTGGTTGTATCCCCTGTTTTAGCTTTCACTGTTTCTCTTTCTTTTCGCAGGTGTCTAGGATGTTCTCTACTTCTCCATCGCCACTCATGTTATTATTTATTAAATCTTTAGTTCTCTTTAAAAACAGTAAATTATCATTTTCTCTTATTATTTGTTTGCTTTTGTTTCAATAATAAAGTTGAATATCATATATAGTTCTAACAATTATTTTCTTGAGCCTATTAAATATTGATAAAGTAGTTAATTAAGCATTAGGCCTCTTTGGTTTATTATTTTTTTGATTGTGTCCAGCATGATGTCAACAAGTTTTGTACTATTTAATAAGATGTTTGTGAACACTCAGTACAATTATCTATATATATATAGAAAATTTCGTCAATTTAAAATGAAGATTCTCTAATCATATATTTACTTAAAAATACCTTTTTAATAGTATAGATTTTTCTTTCTGTCCAGTAAACTTCGCATTACAAAATCATAAGAAACCATTTATAAAAAGAAAAAAAACGGTTCATCAAACAAATGGGCATATAACAAATGGGTTCATAAAAACCGTGCATTACTTAAATTCGCATTATATCGAGTGATGTTTTAAAAATGGGCTTTTAGTTTGGGCCTTTATTAAAAGCCTAAAGCAAAGATGAAACCATGAAAACCTAAACACGTAAGGGAGCTTGCTAGTAGCTACCTATAAATTCATAAACCCTAACTTCATTTTCGTCTCACAGCACAAACCCAGACGCAGCCATGGTAATTTTCTGATGTCTTCTCTCGATTCGACATTGATCTAGTGGTTATAGGAGACACTTGTTCCTCTGGTTTCGATAGTGGAATCTAGTTTTTGGTAGATTTGGAGTTGTAGTATCTGTTTTTAGTTCGAATCCTGAAGTGACATTGCATTTGAGGTTGATTTATTGGGATTTCTTGTTGTTGTGGTTTTAGGGTATCGATCTTATCGCAGGAGGTAAGAGTAAGAAGACTAAGAGGACGGCTCCTAAGTCTGATGATGTCTACCTTAAGCTTCTCGTCAAGGTAACAATCATGGAGATGTCTCTTTTTAATCGTTCTCTTTCTCTGTTTCTTTCATGGGTTTGATGAGATTTTGTCCTTTTTGGATAAATTTGGCAGCTTTACCGGTTTTTGGTGAGGAGATCTGACAGCAAGTTCAATGCTGTGATTCTCAAGAGGCTTTTCATGAGCAAAGTCAACAAAGCACCTCTCTCACTCTCTAAGCTCGTCAGTTTCATGGAGGGCAAGGTTTGTTTTATTGAAGCAACTCTCTTTTTACGGTATTCATGCATCTAAAGCCTGTCCCAAGTCATGTAGTTTAAACCCATTTCTGGAAATTCAAGTATCATTTGCTAAAGTTAATAGTTTTCATATATGCATGTTACAGTTAGTATTGTAGAATAAGGTTATCCACTTGAATCTTAGAATGAAGTGATCTACTTCCTTTGTTTCTTACTGTTATTTAGATTTCGTTTCGTCAGATCCGCTCATGATTCTGGTGTTGAAAAGTTGTGGGTTTTTTTTTATTTTATAGGATGGCAAGATTGGTGTGTTGGTTGGAACCATCACTGATGATTTGAGAATTCATGAGATCCCTGCCATGAAGATCACAGCTTTGAGGTTCACTGAGAGGGCTAGAGCTAGGATTGAGAAAGCTGGAGGAGAATGCTTAACCTTTGATCAGCTTGCACTTAAAGCTCCTTTGGGCCAGAACACAGTAAGTATATTTTGAATGGTTGTTAACATCTAAATGTTCTGGATTGTTAAGCTTAGTTATGATTCTGAGCTGTGTGTATGATGTATGACAGGTTCTTCTTAGAGGACCAAAGAACTCTCGTGAAGCTGTGAAGCATTTTGGACCAGCTCCTGGTGTGCCACACAGTCACTCTAAGCCATATGTTAGAGCTAAGGGAAGAAAGTTTGAGAAAGCTAGAGGAAGGCGAAAGAGTCGTGGATTCAAGGTCTAAGGAAACCTTGTTGTGGTTCGTTGTGCTCGTTTTAAAAAACGAAGTTTTGGTAGGGAACACTGGTTCCTCTGTGCCCTGTTCTAAACATTGTTTTATGTTTTTTGCTTTTCTGTTCTTAATTGACAATTGGATATTTTGGTTTGTTTTTTTTTTATCTTACAACTTTTATATTAGCCTAATTGAGATTCGTCTAAACATCCTAAGAGCTAATTAAGACAGTATAACACATCTTACATTATTTAAAACTCTTAAATTGTCGTAACCCTTATGTATAACACATCTTACGTAATTCATATGAACTATATCGACACATTTCTGTACATTGTTACCATTATTCTTCAACATATGCACCATTAATTACCTTCAATTAAATCGCAATAGAACTCACACAAAGAGTACAAGGTAGGAACGAGCAATAGAACTCACACAAAGCATACAAAGGTAGGAACGAGCCATAGAACTCACACAAAGCATACAAAGGTAGGAACGAGCCATTGTTCTAAAGGAGTGTTATAGGAAGTCCGTGTTTATGATATTTCTTCTTCAAAGATTCATGTTTACTCAATTCATCGATGTTAATCTACGGATTCCTAAAGAAATTACCATTATTCCATTCAGTGACAAGTAAATCCTCTTTTGTTTTTTCTCATGAATCTTGGACACCCCACCTGTATGACTCCAAAGTTCCTCTACATGTTCTTAATCTCTTCACATATCAGCTATAGAAAAGGATAGAGAAAATTGATGCTTGGAAAATAGAATTTCCATTACGATAAATAAACTTAGTAAAGAAGAAGAGCTTCAAAGCTTCTCAGCACAAGCGTGTGTATTGCAACAACATTGGAACAACTCCATGGTAAGGGAGATGTTCTCAAAAGTTCCAGACTGGCTGGATTTAAGAAGTTGGAATAGGTTAAATGTACGCACCGATAAAATCTCAGTAACCATTCTCGGGTTTCCAAGAAGAACAATGTGCGATAACAAAAACTTTCAAGACGAAACAAGAGAATAGAAATCAAAAAATAAGTTCAAAAGCTTATAATAATAACTCAAATCCATGACAGATTCGTCCTCCCAATAAACAAAACAAGAATCTGAATCACCGGACAGATACACAAACTAGAATCTGATCACATAGCATCTTACATTCTTGTTGTTGTTGAGATTTTGTCATGGAGACAACTTCCACACAAAAAACTAGTCGAAACTTGCGTTCAAGAACTTAAGCAGTTCATTTCTTTTGCTCTCTGCAGCTTTGTCCTCTTTGGACTTGTCGACCTTCAGCAGAATCTATAGCCAAACACACAGAAGAAGTATATGAGCAATGAACGGAATCTTGCTAGAAACTGAATGAGTCCTGACTAACCTTTTTCCCTGAGACAGCACTTCTACGCTCACCATCGTCTTTGTCACGGCTCAAAAACTGAAAATCAGAAAAACAGCAAGGCACAATGGTTATAGTTAAACAAAGAAACATGAACTTCGTGTAAAGTTTAGATCTTGCATAGGTATAATGCTTTGGTACCTTTGAGAGTTTAACAGGACCGCTGCTTCCTTCTCCTTCCCCTTTCTATACAAGACTCACAATGCCAGGACCAAAAATAAAAAACAAAGAAAATACACAAAAGTCCCCAGTTTATCATGTCACCAACCCCAGCTCCAAGTTCGAAGAGGCCACAGAGAAAGGCAAAAAGAAGTATTATAAGTAACTTGTTATCTTGATGAAAACTTATCTAAGACGTAAAGAGAAACAATAGCTCACCTTCCTGTCTCTATTCTTATGCCGTTTATGACGATGACTCTTACTTCGTTCCTTATCCTTAGCCTGAAGTAACAAAAATGATTACTTTAAAGCTGAACACCACTAAAGAGTGAACCATCACAACAGTTCACGAATTGGAGTAAACAAAAGCAACCTTCTTTGGCTTTTCATGCTTCTTGTGCCTTCGTGACCTCTCGTGCTCACTATCTGAGCTCTCACTTCTGTCACAAAAACGCAAATATCACACTCTTAGTCTTAAATAAACTACAGAGTTCACCTAACGATAACTTCATACAGATTCAACTAAACCTAACCCTAACATAGACGAACGATATTGAAAATGTGAAACCAGGTGTTCCGATTCAGAAATTAAATTAGGGTTTTGAATTGAATAACTCCGTGAGAGAAGTTGACATCGACGTACCCGGAGGAATCGGAGTAAGAAGAATCAGATGAATCGGAGGAGTGATGGCGTCTACGGCGCTTTTTGGAGGTGGATCGACTCTTCTTACGTACCTTGAGCGAGTCTCTGTCACGGTCGTTTCTACGGCGACGACGGCGATCTCTACTGCGGCGATGAGAGTCTGAAGAATCAGAGGAGACGTCGGAGGAAGACGAAGATGAAGAAGAAGCCGCCATTGTTGAGAAAACAGAGCAACATTAGATCTTAAGGGTTTTTGGTCAAAATATATAAGAAAGATATTTTATTCGAAATAATTAGAGGAGATAATTTTGTAACAAAGAAGACTTAAGGGTATTGTTTACAAATATTAAAAGGTTAAGGAGCTTTACGCAACCCTGGATCAATTACAATTGTGGGAGTTTGGGTATCCATTCAGGTTTGGGTCGGGTTTTTCGAATTTTCATATGACCCTTTCGAATAACAAAATGATTTTAATCATTTATGAAAAAACAAAAGTTATCAAACCAAATTAAATTTTAGAAAAGAAAAAAAACTCCGAACAACAAAACAATAAATTCAAGAAATTTAGTATTACGAATTGTAGATTTAATGTTACGATAAAGACTGAGGTTTCCATGGTTTAGGTACTGTTCTGGTGTTCAGATATATCCGATCGGAATTAGACATCCAATTCATTTAGTATAAACAAACAGTCGGATATTTTATATGACTTATAACCGATTTGAACTGCTTACTTCAGATAGGATTCGGATTAGAGTTTTGGGTGCGGGTATTTTGCCCCCCCCCCTAAATTTGCAGTAAACCCTCCCATAATCTTCAAGCCTTCAGGTGCTTGAAGTTTGGTTCAAACCCGAACCTGAATATTTTATTTTTAAAATCGATTTAGCATTGTTTATTCACTACAAGAAAACATCACATAATCATATAGTATTGTATCCTGAAAATCAGTTTAATTCAATAAAATTTCACTAACCAAATTATTTTTACAAAAATTATTCATTTTTAATGTTTTAAATTTGTTTTCTCATTCTTTAATGCCAATTGGATAAATAAATGAATAAGATTGATCTTAATATACATGTCTATCATTTTCATGGGCATATAAGATTGATCTATTTACAATTTCAAACTCATCAAACAACTAAATATTTTTGACCAATTTTATTTTAATGTTTTTAACTGGTATTTTTACGAATCAGTAGACAATTTAGTTGTTTTCTTTCTTGACTATAACATCATAACAATTTTAGGAGTATACATCATACATGCCATTCCAAGAATCCTATGTTGTTATGCATATTTTTGTTACCTAAACCCTCCCATTTATACATCTTAAACAAGATGTACCAATTAATTTTATAAAATTTAATTACAACATATATATACATGAGTACATGACCAGTTAACACGAATTTACAAAGCTAGTCATAGTTACCTCATCAATTGGTAAACCAATAATACTGAACCTGACGAATTTTTCAAGGTTTGCCACAATATTAAAACCAAAAAAGGCTTTGTCAAAATATTTCCTTTTTCTTCTTCTAAAGTTTTGTTTTAAAACACTCCATCTCTAGTTAGATTGTGTCTTCGGATCCCACCTCAACCGAGCTTTCTGGAGAATCTGATGGTGACATAGATGGAGATGTCGATGAAGCAGATGGAGACTCTGTAGGAGAAGCTGAAGGAGAAACTATTGGCGAAGCCGGTGGAGAGATAGAAGGAGAAGCTGAAGGAGAAACTGAAGGTGAAGTTGATAGAGAACCAAGATAATCACTTGGTGGTGAAGCTGAAGGAGACACTACAGTTGTTGGTGAAGCTTGTGGGGAACCATGATGACCAGCTGGTGGAGAAGTTGAAGGAGATATTACTGCTGAAGGTGTGGCTGGTGGAGCCCCATGATGACCAGCTGGTGGAGAAGTTGAAGGAGACGTTACTGTTGAAGGTGTGGCTGGTGGAGCACCATGATGACCAGCTGGTGGAGAAGTTGAAGGAGAAGTTGCTGTTGAAGGATAAGCTGATGGCCCTGTTGTGTTAGAACTAGAACTAGTTTCGGAAGAACCTGGGCTAGTTGCGTCAGTTGCTGAGTTGTTTCCAGAGAAAAGACCAGGGATGTATGGTACACCTTTACCTGGAATCCAAGCATCACCTTGAATGTATTGAGCTGGGGTGAATGTAAGGATTTCCTCTTCACTCAACTTCTTGATCCCGGGCCAAGTAACTCGTTTTGTGAGACCTGCACCTGGTCCAGTGTTCCGCACCTCTGAGTAAAAAAGCGTCTCAAGGCCAAAGTTTCCAAGCCATGGTTGCCATCCTTCGGGCGGAATAAAATCCGGGATGAATGTATTCATGATGATAGTTCTTGAAAACTCTTTCCATGGCCTTCCAAGATAAGATTTGCTGGTTTCCTTGACTGCCAAGTAATCTGGTTCCCCAACTATGGTACATCCTTGGAGTACAAATCCTGTGGATTCACGCGGATCTTTACGTCCGTGGGCAGTAATGGGGCATGCTTGGTTAGGGAGTGGCTTTCTTACCAATAAAGTACAGTTTTGAAATACCGCAGCTGCATCTCCAAAGAGAAAATCGATGGTGCCCGAAATAGTACAATCGCGGTAAAACTGACGGTGAGAATGTGCGTATAGAGTGTCTTGGTAACCATCGAATCTACAGTTGTAGAATATCGACTGATCTGCTAGAACCCTAATCGCTACCGCTTGATGTTTTATTGGCCCTGCTGTGTTCTCAAACCCAATGTTCTTAGCAATGAAATGGTCTCCAACAATAGCTGCAATAACCATTACGCTCATCAAAACATTGGACCTTATCCAATATCTATATAGGAAAAAAACATTAATCTCCGATTTTTCTTGGGCTATAATTTACATACAAATTTTCTAATAAATAAATATAAAAAAAAACATGTAAGAGAAATCATTACCAACGGTGGCAGTTTTGTAAGTGGTAATACCGTCCTTGTAATTTTTATCGCCGGTAATGACAGTTTTATCAGAACCATCACCGATGAAAACAAGATGTGTCATGCTTCTATTCACCTGAACGTATTCTTTATAGATTCCACCTTTGATGTGAACCACAAAAGTCGTGTTCTTCTTCTTCGGGACATTTAATAATGCCTCGTTGATCGTCTTGTACTGACCACTTCCGTCCTGCGCTACCACTATATCTGGTTTAACCTCGGACATAGGAGCATTCAAAAGCCTACGCGCTCGCGCATCCATCCACGAAGGAAAATCTTGGGACAGCAGCCGGCGACTACTCATCTCCGGAATCTGCAATTGTCCCAAGTAACTCGACATCTCGCTGACCATTGCAAGCCCGTTATGCGTTAACTGCACCGCGGTTTTCAACGCCTTCTTAATCGTCTCCCCTGCATCCCCTTGTGTCCCTTGAAACCCTTCAAGACAAGTCTCCTCATGACTAATCGTAGCGCTAAGCCAAAGCCTTAGCTTAACCAAAGCCTCGTCTACCTTATGAAACTCGAACTTCCCTAACTCCTCGAACGAGTTACTAAGCTCACCGATTGCGTAATCCATCAGCTCTTTGCATTGATCCAAGGCCATCTTTGTCCTTGGATCTTTTTGCAGCTCAATCATAGTTTGTGACTTCTTGGCCACGTCACTTATTTGCTTCATCGTCACGTTAAATGCTGTCTTCACCAGCTCTAAAGGGTCTGATGTGTTCTGTGCATCTTTCCTTAGAATATCTTCACAAGTCTTTTTGTAATCAGTTGGTGCACAAACTTCTTTGATGGCTTTAACAGAAGTTGTGATTTCTTCTTCACCTTCGTTCTTGTTGACGCTAACGCCTATGGTAACAGCCACAACCATAGAGATTAAAAGAACAGAGGAGACAGATATAATTATGTATCTCTTCCTCCTCTTTGCATCATCGTCGTATGATCCATATGACATTTTTTTTTTCTGTGTTTTGTTTTCTAAATTTTTTTTTTTTGTTTTTTTTTTTTGGTTTTTAAAAGAAATATATATATTGAACAGCTCCTTTATTTTTTTTTTTGGGAAGAGCTGTTTGATGTTTTGAAGCTTACGTAGCCTCTTTAGGATTGAGAATTCTGCATAATTTTGGAAATATTTACAAGAATAGTTTTGTTTATGATTAGATAAAGAGAGTTTCATAGTTTTGGTTTGCTTTGTTTTATGAGGTTTGGCGGGAAGATCGTTTGGCTTTAGAATTAGAGACACATACAGGTTTGTGGTTTTCTTTTGAGTTACTAAACATGGAGAATTTATTTAAATAATTATTGTAGTTTTGAGAATATTTGGTCACATATTTTGGTGGACACAAAACTGAATAATTTTCAAGCCAAATTTTTTAAAAATACTAACTCTAAAGTATATATACTAACAAATTTTCAAGACATATATGATGCATCTTTTAAAATAAGGTGTACTATTTATATTTTCAACTATTTTGTTAATTTATTAATAATTGTATAATTTTCTCTATAATATTGGGTGCACTAAAGTGATTGTATATGGATATATCTTAACATAATTTTAAATATGATTGGGTACAAACCAAATCTTACAAAAATATGTTTTGACTACGTACATATAACCAATTAATTAACCACATTTTGTTTTGAAATGTTTGTTTCTTCTTTGTAAATCAAATTCTATTATCTTTTTTTTTTTAAGAAAGTCCATAATAATAAGTTATTTGATAACGTCAAAAAAAAAAATTATTCGACATGAAATGATATAAATATGGATGACATTTTGAAAGTTATTTTATGATATACCACACTCAAGTTTATACAAAACTTGTTGACGATAGAAATGCAAAAAGAGAGGAAACCAAATGAAACCGAATCACACTTAATAAATATTGTTGTGTTAGAGAAGAGAAAGTCCAAACTTGTTTACAATAGAAAATATTGATGTGTTACAATATTTCTTGAGGTTATTTCCTTTCAATGTATAGTGGTAACAAATTTTTGATATATGTTTGGCCTTTTCATTGGTAAGAAATTATTTGCAATGTGAGTTTCATAAGTTCATAACTATTTGCAAACCAACATTGGTTTTATGCAATGTGTCTCATCTAAATTACTATGATGTATATAACCTTTAACCAAATCAAGTTTGAGGATATTGCGCTCATTTTTCGATAATCATCTTTAGTTGAGAATGGATTAATAGTAGCATGTCTCTTGTCTCTTGGATTTCTACGATATTAGGACATCCTTAATAAGGGTATCTTAGAGGCAAGGCAAGATTAACATAGGAAAGTATCTTATATACTCTTTCTACGTTGAGTGATCCCTATTACTGACCATGCACCAAACCAAGTGACTGGAGAAAAACCCCAATATGAGCCACACATTTATATAGTTGCATATTCGAGTATGAACGAAGTAAAATCTTACGTACTAATCATCTATAAGCGATTCTTACATGGATTTTGCAAAATTGTGTATCATATATATATATATATGAGCGGCCAGGTCGTACGTATAACGGCTAAATAATTTTAATAAGCCTATGGTTCTTTCTACAAAGCTATATAGTTCAGGCTTTGCTCTATTGAAATATGATGATGGTTTGGCTCCAAGAAGATTTGTTTTAGAGACAATACCAAGTGCGTACCCTCTACACGCAATATTAAGATAAATACGACTATATATGGTTATGTGCAACCTATCATGAGCAAATATTTTGGTAGTCTGAAATCTTTCATATGTAAAAATAATTTAGATTTTTGGTTATAGTTTTATAAAATGTGAAGTCATAGTTTCACAAAAGTAACTTAAAAAATAATATATTTCGTAAATAGAAGCATTGCTAGACATATGAAGATATTATATATATAATCTATGTTTATAAGAAAATCTTACAAGTATTATTAATAATTAGTAGAAAATAGATTAATGAAGTAAGTAGTAAGGTTTAAAAATTACAATATCTAGACATAAGGGTAAGCTTTATTTTCACTTAAAATTAAGGCACTCTTAAGATCTCTCAAATAGTGTTTTTCGATAAATCTCTTCCTAGTAGATACAGATTTACTGATCATTGAAATAATTAATTACTCCACTATATTTTTTTTTCATCTTCGTATGTAAGCCTAAGTAGAAATCATTTGGTATTTAAATTACAGAGTTACAATCTGGAAAAATATTAAAACTGATTAAAAATAATCTATATATATATAAAGTTAGCTTTTTCTCTCTTCTCATGATGCCACCTAACCATCTACCTAAGCCACATTTTTGTTTAAACATTAAAATAAATTTAAAACATTCATTTAGTACATATTTATGTTACTTATTTAATTAATAGAAAGTTTATATACATAAAATTAAATTACGTAAAAAAAATGAAATTTTAAAATAAGAAAAACAATACTTTAATTTTTTTTATTAGTGGTAATAATATAATTCAACTTTCATTTTAAATTGATCATAATTTAATATTTTAAATATGTTACTGAGTTTTAGAATGAAAGTAAAATTTAAATTTATGGTAGACTAAAACAGCATTTATGTAGTTGTATATAAAAATTATAAAGAGGAATAATAAAATGAAAGTGAAATATTAGTTTATAACATGATCAAAAAGAAAAAAAAAGAAATTTCATAAATTGAATCAAATGCTTTTAATCCAAATTTGAGTATTAAAAGATAATAATTAAAGAGAAAATAATTATAACATTTTTTGAAAATCAATTAAAAAAATAATAAAATATCACAATATGAATAAAAAATCAACAAAACAAAATTATAAACCTCCCGCGCGGAGCGCGGGTCAACTGCTAGTAATACATATTATGTGGTAATATGTCAGTAATCATGAATGTATATCTTGGATATTTTCTACCAAATATTTGAGTAGTCTCATTTAAGTAAAAATTGGCACTAAAGGTATTCAAGCTTTATTTTTCTGACTATATATATCTGAAAATAAATTTATAAGGAATAAAATTGTTATTATTTACAGTTCATAGACCATTTTTGTCATTATTTTTCCTTTTTGAGTATTTTTCCCCCAAGAGAAAGAAAAATTAGATTAAGACCAAAAAACTAATTAAAGAAATGAGTAAGAAACAACTCTAGTCAATCACACAAGCTGTCTAAGTTTAATGTTAATGAAACACATTCCAATTCTAGTATTCCTTAGTAGAATGTAATTTGTTTTTGTATTTGCAATTAGTGAAGAATACATCATCCTTCCATAGTAGTGAAAGATGCTAGTTTGACTAGTTGGCTTAGTAATTATTATCTATTCTAATTCAATGAATTTAGATATTTTTTAAACACACAAAAATTAAACACGATATTTTAGATAAAATTTAGTAGTTTATAACGGTTTTTTTAAATAAATCTTCGCGGGCTATCTTCGCGCGCTAATTTCTGTAACAAGATAGTTGGAAAAAACACACTTTTTAAGTATTGGTTTTATATATAACATACACAACTTCTATAAGTTTTAAAAATAAATTCGACCCTCTAAACAAATACTTTGTTATATACCTTATATGGTATATATTTCAGATATTTGTTTTATAGTGAGAGTCAAAGATAAGAGTAAACTACAATTGTTAAAAAAATAACTCCAAATTAATGGATTCAAATTAGAGTTGTATACCAAGTAATACAGCTAAGATATTATTTACATATTTCACACAAAATATCAGATTGTTAGTCAAAAGGAGTAAAATCAACATTGTTAAAGAAACAACCACACAACTTTTTGATATGAAGTCTGGTACTTCCTGATTTTAATTAATTTTGGCCCATAGGGAGATATTATACCATAATAGTTCACGAACATTAAGGTTACTTTCTCAATATATAGCTTCCTCATTTCTCTGAATCTAACACAAACGAGATAAAAGATCACTTCTCTCAATCTAAAGTCTAAACAAAGAATAAAAAGATTTGTAATGGAGAACCAAGCTATGTCTTCTTCAAGCTCCTCCACACCCAAGCCAGAAAAGCTCAAGAGCATTTTGGTGGTCATGGAGGAGTCCAAGGAGAAGGAAACAAGGGACACCAATCTGAAACTTGGTTCTCCTCAAGAGGAGGTTACCTCTGAGAAGAGGATGGAGAACCCTTGTTTTGGATCTGGTCCTGTCCGAAGAGGAAGAGAGATCATGAAGCTTTACCCGTCGAAATCGAACAAGGTCTACGCTTGTCATTTTTGCAAGAAAGGGTTCTCCACCTCTCAAGCCCTTGGTGGTCACCAGAACGCACACAAGCAAGAGAGGGAATGGGACAAGAAGAGAAAGGAGATGGAAGCAGACTTCCCGGGACTCGCGTTCTTGAACCCTTATCTTGATAAGCCTCACCTTCTCTTAGGTGGGTATTCACAAGATGCTTTATCAAATGAAAACCATCTTGGTATCACTCTTGATCCTTTTAAACGTCTAGTTTACCCATCTTTCAATGGTGGAGTCACTGGAGGAATCGCGGATATGAACATGGCCGTGGTTCCTCGTGTGACTCCTACTCGTTTCTTCCCCGGAAACTCGAGTACCAATGGTTTTGCTTCAACGTTCCCTAATCCTCCTCTACCAAAAAGGCATTGTCCATTAACTTCAAGAAACGTTTTCCCTTTTTCTCCTCCTCAAACCACCAATCTTTCTAGAGATGTGGCTTCACAAGAGAATGTTTTGAGGGAAAGAGACTTCATCTCGCTGATTGGAAGAAACAATGTTGTGGAGATTGATGATGATGAGCCAGAAGAGGAAAATGACATTGATTTGACTCTATCCCTTTGAGTATCTCTTTTTAGTTCTATGCGTTATCTAGCTTTTTTCATGTTAGTTTGATATATCCACCACAGCTATGTATGGAGTTTGTTTTTATCTTTTTTTTTTTTCAAGTCATAGTATTTCATTTTAAATGTTCATTTCTTTGTATCAAATCTCTTCTTCTATATTCACATGTAATTGTGTTTTAGTTGAGTTTTTTTAATATAATTTGTTTCCTGAATTTTTATCTTTCTAATTTCTATATCTCATGCGTCATGAGTGTTCTACCATTTCTGAATTAAATTGGTGTTTTTAGGAAATAAATAAGTACAATAGTAAAACCCATTGACTAAGGAACCGGTGTTCTTCACTCATCATCGATTCAAGAGATTACTTTCCTAACAAAACTAGTCAAATTCTGATTTTACAAATCTTCCATTTAAAGTATGAATGACCAAAGATAACACTCTCAATGATATACAACTATAGAAGCCCAAACTGAAATATGTTGTGTGTTTCTTGGTTAAAGAAACGTGTCCGATGAATTTTTGTTAGAATAAATTGTTGTTATTCCTATTTTCTTTCAAATTTAATTATATCTTACAAATAAAGAGAATGTGAGCCTTAGAAACATGATTATGACTGTGACTTTGTTTCTGAATGAATGTAAAATTTTATTCAACCAAAAAAACTTGTTCTTACGATATATGCAACCTTAAATTGAAAAAATGAGTTGATAGTGTGTGCTAAAATCAGAAAAAGGTGGACACGCAAACCAAATGCGGAAAGCATCCCCTCGCTGAGAGTTTGTTGAAAACGAGTGAGCATAATGCGATTGCGAATGGCTCGATCAATGAGCTTAATGAGATGATTATGATTGTGACTTGTACAATAAGCTATAATCAAATAACCAAATTGACTAATTAAAAACAAATATCAAACAATGTTAGAACTCAAAACTAAATGGTCAAGATTGATTGAATACAATCATAACTTGATTTAAAGAATACTACACTACTACAGATATACGCAAGGCCAATAAAGTAAGTTGCTTGGGAATAAAATCACTTGTGTAGGCCAATAAAGTAAGTTGCTTGAAGTTGATATGGCAAATAGTTTGAAAGCAGTCATCACTCTGGGTTACATGGATGAGAGTGCAAAATGGATATTTGTAGCTTGATGAATATGATTGGGTGTGTTGTGATGATGGTTTTGGTTCACATGTTTATGTTTTGAGTTTTTGAGTATGGAAGCTTGAAGTAACTTAGATTTTTATGGTGTTTGTATTGTACTAATGGATTAGTTATCTAAGTTAGATAAGCTAATAGTTGTCAGAAAATTTTGGCATAGTTCTAACTAAATTTTGTCGTATTTCCAAAATAATGTTACATTATCTGGAATTCGTCAAAATAAAATTCAAAATTTGTCAAATTTTTTTTGTTGGAAACTTCTAATGAAACACGCATGTCGGGAAAAAGTACATAATTTTTTTGAAATATCGTCGAAAACCCTAAGTCTTTTCTAAACACCCGAGATATATTTTTTCCTTACTATTGTTTTGTCGTTTCTAGAGAGAAAAAAATGGTGATCGACTTGTTGGATATCGAAAGAGAAAATGAGAGTTTTGAGAAGGGTTAAGATGGGCATAATGGCTAGCTTTGATATTGTCAAGGGAAGAGGGAGAGATTAAGAGATTAGTAGTTGTCATAATTTCTGTGAGGTTGTTGTGTGTTGTTAGTTGATGGTCTTTTTCAGCTTTTAACATCCAAATCAGAGGTGAGTGTATGATCACTAATCTAAGCTTGATGGAGTGTTCTGATGCTTATTTTGATTGTGTAGATGAATTTGGGATTTGTCTCGGTGGCTGCTTGTGTCTTTTCCTTGTTGTGTAAGGCTTGTTTTCGTGTTTGGTTCGTGTGTGGTTAGCATGACAAGAGGCGATTCAAGGGTTCTCTGATATGAGTGTTGATCGACACTAGGAGGGGTGTCGATCGACATTAGGTCCGGCTGAGAGTTGATAGTTTCATGTTTGGTTTGATTGTGTTTTAGTGTTTGTTGAGTATCATTGATTTCTATCTCGCTAGTATATATAACCTAGCAGATGGGAGGATCATGTTACTAAATATTTTGTGATAATATTCACATATCGCTTTTATATTATGGTGCAAGTAAAAATAAGGTGTGATAGTTATATCGTGGCGATGAAGAGGAAGATGATCTAGGATCTCAAGTTTATATTGTGTTGGTTTATATTATATAACTTTTTGCTGATGCGATTAGAAACATGTTAGGATTACTGGTTATCCGAGATTGATTTGTTGGTTGGTTTGTTAAATTGTTGGTTTATTGTTAGATTAATATATTGGGAAAATGTCAAAAAAATCCTCAATTTTCAATTTGTAGACGAAAAAAGCATGTCAAAATGTCATTTAAATCTTAAAGTTTTGTTTGACTTTCGGATAAAATGGCCAAGTTTCATTGATCTTGCCATGTCATACCTGATGTTAAATTATTACAAATAAACAATGCATATACACATATATACACATAATCATCTATATATATATTCCATTAATCAAAAATAAAAAGTACTTATTCATTAAATAATAATTTATGATTAGATATACAACTAAAAGAATATTAAGTTCAATAATTACGATTAAATACAATAATGATTATTAAATATAAAACTAAAACTAATACTAAATACAATAATTATTATTTAAAATAACAAAACTAAGACAAGTATGAAATACAAAAATAAAATTATTAAATAAAGCAATGAGTGATATTTTAATACTAATAAATCAAAAACTAAGAGAGATTACATTTATTAGATACCAAAATATATATGTCATTATTGTGAATGTTTAACGTCATGCCCGAAATAATCAGGACAATGAAACTTGACCATATTATCCGAAATTCAAACAAAACTTTAGGATCTAAATGACATTTCAAAAGTTCATGGTTTTTTTATTTTATTTTTTATTTTTTTTTTGGGATTTTGTTTTGACATTTTTCCCTTAATATACTTAATTAATTTAGAATTGGTCTGTTAGCTTATTGTTTGTTGATGTTGGTAATTAAGTAGTATGCAATTCTTAATTTTAAAAGAGAAAATGGGTCGGATTGTTTCAATATTTGAATTATTGGTTTTTTGGCAGATTGAATTTTAATGTCTAAGAACAAACAACTTTTTTCAACTAATTAATGATTTTGGGTTACTAATATTTTCCCAAGGCACAGGAACTTTAAATCTAAGATTTTGTCCTATCTTCACTAAAATAAACAACATAAATGTATCATGATTAATTTTTATTTTCTTTTAACAACTATCATTATTAATTTATGTGACTGACTCATTTATAACATGTAATCAATAATAATTGAGTATTATGACTCATATAAATCAATAACTGAGTAATAATTAGCTGTACATTTAATATTACCAAACATTATAAAATTAATACTAGCACATAAAATATCATTTTAAGGAAGAGAGTTAATATTCAGCCTTATTTTTTTCTATATAATTTCATAATAACTTTTGCCAGTTTCACGAAATTAATTTGATTGTTAAACCCCAAAGATATTATACCAAAAATGCTTAGATAAGCTTAATTTAGACCGTTTATTTCTTGAGACTAACACATAGGAGATAGTCTTCCTCTCATCAAATGTGTTATTGTCTGAAAAAAAACCTTTATAAAAGCAATCTATGTTTGAGTTATTGTCTCACAAACATATTTTCTCACAATATAGAGTTTAAGGCAATGGAGAAGGAGCATTCTAGCCTCTTCCACCTTGATCGATACTCTGAATTTTCACAAGTTGGTCGATCTTTGAATAACTTGTCTTTCAATAACGTTCATACTACTAATACTTGTTTCTTTGATGTTTCTCTACCCAAACCAGATGTGGAACCATTTAAGAACGTTCGTTACAGTTCTAAACATGGTTGTTTGACCATGATTTTTGATTCACCTCCTCCTCCATGTCCTTCAACCTCATTTTTGCGTGATTTATCACTAAATCTTGTTCGTGGCAATGCTGCTCATATCCCGGAGTTGTATACTAGGAATCTCATTTCAACCATTGGAAGTCGTGACCACTGTTCATCGGTAAATCTTACTTCAAAACTGGGAGAAAACAGTTCAATCATGAATGATACTAGAGACTGGGGACTTGATTTATCTCTTCACATGTAATCCTATTTATTATTAATAATATTTGCGTTTTTCGATTTAATTCATAATATAATGTGCTTCTTTATAATAACAAAAATAGATTTTCTTGTTTCATTTAAAGTGTTGAAGTTCCACTTCACATTTATATATCCCTCTTTATTAATAATACGAATCAACCTCTATAAATTAACACCTCGGTAAATCAGTACATTCTTACAGGATTTTTTTGATAAATAAATATTTCGATAAATCAGTAACTTTACAAATTTATAAAATATAATAATTCCAACCTTATCGATTTATAGAGCTTTTACTCTATATATATATGTACATATTTTCTAGTACAGATTATATCATTTTAGAAAAATTATTACAATGTTATAAATGTTATATACTATTAATATTCATGAAGGATTAGCCTAGTATATGTGTTTTTCCAAGTGTATTAAATATCATCAAATACTACATATTTAATATATTCTAAAATGTTAGTAGATATTAATAGTTTCTTAAGTATATATTAATAGTTTCCTAATACTATTGAGAAATTTCAGATTATGTATTTTTATAAAAATAGACGTTAGAATTTGGGATGTTTTCTTGTACGCTAACCATTTATTGTTATTGTAATAACTAAGTCTTTAATAAAAATGGGAGAGCTAAGTTAAAGTTATAATAAATTATATAATAAAAAGACTATTATTTTTTAATGTTAAGTTTTTAAAGTGGGAACCAAACAATGTATCTTTATTAAACTATTTTAGAAACATATATTAATAATTAAATATCAGTGTTTAGTACAATATTAATGTTTCATTTTTTATCATTCATGCCATTAAAGAACTCTAAATTATATATACTTTTAATAAAGATATCATTTATGGATATATATATATATACACATACATATTTTTCCATTGTATGTACATATATACATATATTTGCTTATGAATACAAATAAAATTATGACTGTACACATAACTAAACTAACTGAATAATATAATTAAATTTATTAACATATATCTAACCATAATAATTAAGAGTCAAGAGAGAAAGAGATAGTCAATTTGTTTTATATACTTTATAACTAATAAAAACATGACTAGTATTATATTATCCTAATAAAAATATTTCTTGAAAAAAAGGCAAATCAAATGTTCCTTTAAATATATTTGTTTTTGAAAAATATAAAAAGAAATATTTTTTCATTTTCTGTTATGTATTTTTTAATATAGGATAATGTATATGGAACATGATAGAAACAAACAATAGTAAATCTTATTTACGACTTACGACATAAGAATTATTATTATTAGACTTTCTTGGATTCAAATAATTTTAGAACAAAAACATCATACGTATGTTTATATTGTATCAATTAACTTACTCTAACTAAAAAGAATATCACACATAAAAGTGTAGATTGTTTTAGAGATACCATTATCTACTATCAAAATTAATTAATATTTAACCTAAACATCAACTTTTTAAATGTGTTCTTATAAATCCAATTGTATATAGTAGATTAATATATAGTTGAATGGTGCTCTCAACAGCTTGACACATCACTATGCCGTATTAATCATTTATTTATTTTAGTTAGAAAAAATTCATGTATTTTCATTACTTATCTAAGAAATTGATATATGACATTAATTGCATATATAAACATAAAATCAAATAAAATTATAGTTCAATAGTAATTTTCTTTGAATATAAACATTAAATAATATGCTAATAGAATATATTTCATCTTTTCACATATATCATATTAGCTATAATGAATTTTAGTTAAATTTATCGTTTATTTAAGACAAATATACTACATTTAAAGGTAACACTTTTTGTTTTAGATCATTAAAATAAATTAAGCTTTTAATAATCATTTAATAAGAAAAAACTTTGGGATAAACTGCTTAGTCAAAACTTAGAAATTCATTAAAATGATTAAAAGACACTAAAAGTATTATCTCATCAACCTAATTCAGTTTATGTATCTTATAAGAAAACTATGGATGTAAAAACCCACACTTATGAGTGGTTATTAAGAGAAAAAACGCTCATTTTTCAGTACCACTTTCCAAAAATACTCCCTCTCTAAAGCCTTATAAAAAAGGCACCTAAAAATATGAGATTTACCTAAATACACATGTAACCTTACAAAATCATACAAAAACTAAATTTATCTGTGCTGAGAACCTTATATGTACATTAAAATACCTTACAAATACTTAATATAAATATCTTGCAAACTTTATAAATACCGTATAAAACCTTATACAATCTTATAAATACTTTATAAAACCTTGTAAATACTTGGATATATTTTGAGTAGAAGTTACAATTCATAAATACCTTATAAACTTTATAAAATTTTCAGATTTAATGAGAGACATCTATACTAGTATTTTTGCAGTATAAATATAAACTATATCCTCAACTTCAAACTTATTTACAATGATTAGCCACTGAATTCAATTCTCAAACATCTAAAGAATTGATTTTTTAATACTACTAAAAGAATAAAATATCATTAATCCGATAATTCAATACAGTTCAAATCCTCAGTTATTATTTTTTAACATCATGAAACTTTTCGAGTCAACTTGATTTAATTAAGATTGGTATTATACAATCTTAATAATAATTATTAAATAAACTATAATAAAATAAATAAATTCTAAAAAATGTAAAATTAAAAATATATAAATAAAAGATTTTCTCGCGGATTGTCTTACGGTATACTACAGATTAAAATCTAGTTTAAAAAAAACCACCAAAAGTTAAAAAAAAAAAAATATATATCCCCTAATCGATGTATATGTATCTTGTGAAAGTTTGTTTGCGATAATTTTGCCACATTTTTTTTATCAAACGTTTTAATTTTTTTTCTCTACATCTTAAATCTCTTATTTAGAAAAGTATCTCTACAATTCTGTCTACATTTTAATTTATGTTTTCAAATATTGACTGAATAAAAATATAATTAAGCATATTCATTATACCATAATTTTAGCGACATTATATTACAGATTTAGTGATATCATATTATTTAGACACAACCTTATAAACAAGATAAATAAATGATTGTTTGACATCATCAATTGTTATACTAAACTCTTGACACTTTGACAGTGGGCAAAAACTTTTTTAAGACACCATCAACTTAAAGCTCAAACCAAACATCCACACTAACGTTTTACTGATTTTAACGTTGAGTTTATAAACACCTAAGCAAAGGAAGAAACCTTATCTTTCTTTACATCTTCAGTCCCATCTAATGCGGCAACCACGAGCATGAAGCATCTCTAGCAATTCCGATGAGAGCAAGAACCTGAGAGGTGCGAGTAGTTTAAGCTTCTTGAGCCTATTGCAACAGGCTCTTAGCGCAAACTCAAACCCTTCTACAGTCACGCGGTTTAGATGAACTAAGTCAACGTCTTGAACCCGACTCAGATTGCTCATCAACATGCATAAAGCCGTGTCAGACACCGAGCAATTGCATAAGTTTATCTGCAAAACCAAACACACAACACAAAGAATCAAATATGTTTCTAACTGATGCTTCTCTGTAAAAAGTGTTTGTTTTTTTTTTACCTGTCGTAGGTTTCTTGAGAAGTAAGCTAATGCCCAGAAGCCCGAATCATCGATATTCTCGCAGAGTTTCAGGTCCAAGTAACCCAATTTCTTGCAGCCGCACGCTATTGCAGCTAAACCAACACCGGTTATATTCTTTAGCCCTCGGAGTTCAAGGTGACTTAGATGTTCTAGCTGGCGGATTTGTTCAACCCCAGAGTCAGTTAGTTCACTGCAGTAGGATAGAATGAGTCTGTTCAAGCTCTTGCAACCTCGAGATAAAGCTGCTAAACCATCATCTCCAAAACCGGCACAGCTGCCCTCAAAAAAACAGAATCGATTAGAAAAAGAACCATGTCTTAAGCATTTCCGATCAAAGATCTACCAAGAAAAGAACTTTACCGGTATAGATCAAGTTCTAGAAGCTTTGAACATTTGGAACCAATATGAAAAATCCCTTTGTCTGTGATATTTGCGCAGAGGCCAAGTTTCAATCTTTGAAGATTTGAACACTTTGAAATATATTCTAGCCCTGCGGTAAAATTTCCCAAAAACCATAAGATTACCAAAGCTGATAAGATCTAAAACACAAATGGGTTGAGTTCACATATATCTGCTTTTACCTCTGTCATTTACGCCATAACAGTCAGTAAGATCGAGTTCTTGAAGAAGCTTGGAGTAACATCCGAGCGATTGAAGACCTTTTTCGGTAATCAAATGACAAGACTCTAACTTCAAAGTCTCCAGATTCCGGCAAGTCTGAGCTAAAGCAGAGATGGCTACATCTGTTACAAACCCGCAGCATGCTAGATTTACGGTTTTCAGGTTCAAACAGTTGCGTGCAAGTGCCATCATCCCAATATCCGTTACATCAACACATCTGCTCATTCCAATCTCCATTAAAGATCTACAACTAGAGCTTAATGTTACAAGAGAAGAATCAGAAACACGAGCTCCATCGATCCATATAGCCTTCAAACGCTTCAAACCTTTGATGTACCCTAGGAAGCTACCAGACACTTCCTGTGAAGTGAATCACAAATGTTAAAAGAGTGCATTTTCCAAGTAAACTAGACTAACTCAAGGACTCAATCGCAAACTTACTGATACACAGTGACTGGCTTTAAGGACTTGTATATCAGGATGGCCTCTGACTATACAAATCAAGCTAGATATACTCACACGCTCACACCTCGTGACATCAATCTCCTGTTTATGACACTTGAAACTTTATTAAAAGATACGAATAATGAATTGATCAAAAGCTTTGTGTTGTAAAGACAAAGTAACACACCTGTAATGAAGGAGAACCATTCTCTAGAATCCGTAACCCAACATCATCTATCAAAGGACAACTTACCATATCTAAAACCTCAAGTTTTGGCAACAAAGCTATAGACCGGATCGAATCATTCGTTATCTGAATCAAAATTCACAAACAAAACTATACATATCAGCCAATCTCACTTTGATCACTTCAAAGATCGAAACTTTGAATCCAATCTCCATCAAATTCAACAAAGCTTTGAAATTTATGCCATTTACCTTAAGATAAGAGACGTCAAGAGATTTCAATCCTTTGCAAATCTTACAGAGAAGATCAATCCCAAGATCAGAGATCTCCATACACCATTTCAAACTAATCTTATTGAGATTACTACATCCAACAACGATCCTCGCTAAACCAACGTCGCTTAAACTCAAACACTTATCCATCTTCAGCTCCCTAAGCCCCTTAGCAGACGAGAGCGCCGCCGCTTCCCTATCTCCAAATCCCCAACAGTGAGACACGTCAACGCGCTCAAGAGCGTGACACATACGCGCTAAAGTCTCAAGTCCCCTGGCTCGAACCGCGGTTGAGCGGCTCAGGTTCAGTGACTTAATACGTAACGTTGAAACGGTGCCGTCCATTGCTAAACGTAAAACGACGTCGTCGTCGAGTTTAGGACAGACGGAGAGGTCGAGGGAAGAGAGGTTCGGGTACTTGAGGAGAAGCGCCGGGATAAACTCGACTCGGAGAATACGGATCGTTGTACGAGTCAACGAGTCGACTCGGAGAAACTCTTTGCTGATTAAACGCCATGTTTTCCGACACGGTGGGTCTAAAAACTCGTAAACACGGACCAGAAGATCTTCAGACAAAACGGATAAAATTGATGTAGACATCGACATTTAAATGTTTGCAACAGAAACAAAAAAAATAAGAAACTTTTTTAGAGGGGAAAATTAAAAAATGGGTTTGATCTATAATTCAGAAAGTTTAAAGCTTTGGTGTTTTTGTGTTTTAAGTCGGGATGAAGAGGAACACAGCTCGGAGATAGAGTAGAGAATGGTGAACCGGTTTCTCAAGAATCTGAATTCGGTTAACGGTTATCAAATTCGGGTTCATTACTCTGAGATCAGTCACACACCTTTCGGATTTTTTTTTCCGGTGAGGAAAGTTTCAATTTTTCTCACTTTTCTTTTTTTTCTTTCGAATGTTCAATTTAAAGGAGAAGAAAAAAAAAACGAAGAAGATGAAGTCAGAAGCCGAAATGACGGAAACACCCCTGGAGTACGGAAACATAAGTGTTAACACGTGGTTAGATATCCACGTGGCGATATATAAGTGGATGATTACGGAGGATATATCGTAAGATATGAAGCAGGTGATTAGTTTCGTACCAGTTTGCGGGTCCCAAATAACGTGCATCGACCGTACCTATCTGTTTGACTCCAAAAACTATATGATAAAATTCTGAAAATATTATTATTTTTTATATCAAATCTGAACAAATTATTAAAATATATGTAAAAATGAAATGAAGAGAAAAAGCATATTCGTTTGTCTGACGTGGATTGTACGCGAGATCGTCGTGTCAGATCGATCGTAGGGTTTTTACGATCTGGAACCTTCATGTATAGTTTTGTGACCTTTTTATACAAATTGCTAATTAAAAAAAAAAAAAAACGATGACGTACAATTATAATTTATTAGTTAAGTAAGTATATTGTAAACACATTAAACAATGTGGAAGTCCCATTAACCTTATGACATGTTGATTTTAGTAATGTTTTTGAGGTATGGGGTTTAAGCTTTAGAGATAAATTTATAGAAAATTTTCAGTGTACCATAATTAAAAACGTTCGTAGTGATTTTAAGTACCATTAAAATTTTTACACACAAATTACTAAAACATATAATTTTATTAATTTTCATAAAAATATTATTAATTAAAATAAAACAACCAATAACAAATATGATATAATATATAATTGGTCAAAATTTTTAAATTTAATTTTTGCATACAAAATTTAAAACATCACTTAAAATAAAATAATTTTTTTTGGTTAGAAAATTAAATAAATAAAAATATGAAAAATATTAAATAAGAAAAAGAAGTCGAACATCAAAATAAAATAAAAAAGGTTGTCAATCAAAAATCTAATAAAATTGGAAAGAATTGTTTATAATAAAAGTTTTGAGGTAAAATTTTCATTAATCATAATAATTAATAAATTTAAAGATGAAAACAATAGAATCATTAAAATCTAATTTGAGTTTATACCAAAGTTTGCAAACGTTATGTACACTAAGCATAGCATAGACCACGCCGCTTCGAGTTGGGACTTTCGCTTGATATATTAATTTCATAAGTTCATGATAATAAGATAAGGGTTTATATGAGTTGTTGTTATATATATATATATAATATATTTGCATGCAAATATGTTGTTGATAAGTTCTTGTAGAAGTAGACAAAGTAGTGAATACTTTTTTCAAGCTTTTTAATGTGTACATATTGAGACTTGTAGGTGTACTTGGTGTACGGTGTTTAAAGTAGTTTGACAATTTTTTTTATTTTTAGACAAAGACATTGCATACGTGACCATATTGTATATCTCTGAATTTTCTCAATGGATAGTTGAAATAAGAATTATACGTTTTATAGAATACGTTAGCGTGACTAAAATTTGGTGGACATCAAATAATGCCTACCCTAGAAAAATTTATGGATCTTACTACCAAAAAGAAAAAAAGAAAAAGCTATGGATCTAATCATCGATGATTATATTTATATATATAAAAAGTTAGTAAAATACATTTATTAATAGTTATACAGAGTGTACGAAAGATTTCTGGTGATGCGCAATTATATTTGTTTGCTATGATTATAGCTATTGAATAAGAAGAAGGTGTTCAATATCAAATTAGAGAAAGAGGTGACCAATATCAACATAGAATGTTGTCAATAGTAAATCTAATAGGGTCGGAAGGAATTGCCTTTGGTAGAATTTGTTTTGTAACAATTCTCATAATTTAAAATAATTAATAAATCTAAGACGATAAAAAAATATATTATTTTTTCTTGTTGTATATCTCTTTTACCCTAAGATTTTACAACAAATTTTGAAAAAAAAACAATAAAAATTTGATTCATAAAATTCTTGTAACTTTACGCTTTGGTGGATAAACCAAATTGGGATTATATAATTTATCTTTATATTTTTGCTACTATACCATTTCTATAGGTATATAATCATTCAAAATCGTCAACGATTCATATAACTCTTTTAATTTCACGCTTTGGTTAAATAGATAAACAAAATTCTAGTTAGTATCTTTTGATGTACGGGTATTTGTCAACTTCAATGGCTGCAGCATCAACTGTATCATGACTATATTAATTTTTAATCAATAAAGTTATTTGTTGAAAAAAAAAAAAAACCAAATTCTAGTTATGATTTTGTTTTGTTTGTGATAGAACCATTTCTATAAATCTATAATCATCAATTGTAAACTGTTAACTATTTCATTCGTAATCAAATATATACATTCTTAGTCAAAAAGCAAAGACAAAATATTGGACTTCTTAAATCTCTACCTCAAAGTATTGAAGCAACAAAATAAACTTAACTCAAACAAATAAATAAATAAATAAAATAAATAACTCGTCTAATTAATGTGTATTTTGCAAGAAATATTTATCATATTCAAGACAGCAAGTACAGTATGTGTTTTAGTTCATACAAAAGCCATGTTTGATAGAAAAATACCGTTTAGGTTTTGTTTATGCAATCCTTTTTTTTTATGGTTGAATGATTGAATCAGACAAATTTAATACTTTTAATTTTAGATATTCACTGAATTAGTCTTACGTATTTTCTATTATTTTTGTTTCAAGAATCTGAACTAATGGTATTATATATGTAGCTAGCAATGAAAATCAGAAGTTCTGATCAGTTCAAAGCATAATAGTAATGACTGGAACGATTCAGTTTTATAATTTTATATATTATGGAGGAGTTGTAGAAACTTTTGACGTGGTTTATATATGCATAATCACATGTATTTAGAGAGAGATTATTAGTTTTGATGTGTGTGTGTGTGTATGTGTGTGAATGTTAGAAATCTTAAATTAGATTAATGTGTGCTTTAACAGTTGGTAGAACTAAATATGAGTTTTATTTTTTATCTGATTAACATATAAAAAAACTCATATTTGTTCCACCACCTGTCAATACAAACTTAATCTAAATATAAGATTTGATATGATTAGTTTGGTAAGTTTTTTCAACTTTTCTATAATTTTTCTTACATTTATATTTTTTTATTATTAATGTTAAAAATATAAGTATAGGCTGGCCATTTAAAATTGAAAAACATATCTTTAGATTCTCAATCTGAAACTCTCTTGGTTTATAATGTCACTCATAAAAGGTGAAATGGTTGAGACACTTTCAATCATTAATAGGTGCTTACTGGAATTTCAATTATTGGATGGGTTTGAAGGCATGACATCAGGAATTAATATATATATATACAATATATGTCAAAAACGAATAATATTTATATGAAAAAAATATTTATTAATTAATTAAACCAACGAATCAAAATGTAGTTGGGTTAAACCAACGAAATATCAAAATAGTTGTGTCGACATTTCAACCCAACTACATTTTAATCTTCAGTTTTTGTTGATTTAATTAGCTTTTTTAAGTTTTCAATACAGTTCAAATATGAAGATTTATAAACACTACCACCACTTCATATTTTTTATTTTGCTAATTTACCACTGAACTCTTAAAATTACAAAGTACCACAGAAATCTTGCAATGATGAGGTTTATTAGACGGGATTTTCTAAAATTAGTTCGTAAATGTAATTAGGAATCCTTTCATGTGGTAGTTTGAGAATTTTTAAGCTTGTGATAATTATTGTCTTAAAAAAAACTAAAGCAAAAAAAGTGTACTTTAAAAAACCATCTTTGAAATTATGAATCTCACAGTTATTTTCAATTAATTATAATAACAATAATGTCTATCTTTTTTTACTATTACAACCTCTAATTAATGTGGATCTAAAGGACGAATAATGGATTATTTTTATTAAAAAAAATTAAACTTAATTTTAAGCGAAACCTAATCTAATGTTTTGCTACTCAAGTCTCGAATGGAAAATAAATTAAAATTAATTTTAAGCCAAACCTAATCTAATTATCTGTAAGATTTTATGTAATTTATATAAGCTTAGTTAATGGGGAGTTTGAGCCAAAAAAAAAAAAACAAAACAAAAGAACTAAGATTAAACTATAGCTAAGAAATAGAAATGTTAATGTGGATCAGTCCAAATTATTATTATTTTTTACTAAAGTTTGTTTACAATATTCGAATGCATAAAAATGCCAATATTTAAATGATGCTAAATATAAATATTATAGTATGCAATAATAAAATGTAGATTTGGTGGGTGTGATAAAACCTGACCAGAATAAGATCTACCCGACTTGAGCCTAAAAGAAAAAGGATGACGACAAAGGTGAAAAGACTTACCTCTACAAGTTGCGAGAGATCCTCGCACCTCTCACGTTCTCCTTCTACTTCGTTGACTTCACTTCCTTGACCCAATTTGCTTTGGGGGCTTGGGGAGGACCAATATAAAAAAAATGGACCTAGCTAGTTTTTTTAATTATATCCTCTCTTTTAAACATTAGTCACATAAAATCTTTATACATTCATATATCTCAATTCGTGTTTCACACAATCCGATTTCACTTGTTTTAAGAATATATACACATAAAGATTTAATTTAAATACATTCTTAGAAATCAAGAAGAAATTTTGTTAAGAAAAAGAATCGAAAAACTTAATTAACGATAAATTTTAGAATAAGAAATATATATACAAAATTATAAACCGCGATTAAAATGAAAATATTTATGTATGTGGTGATATGATGATGTGATGCATGTATTTTTCGTAAGATGATACATTGATTGGATTTAGAACAAGGTGAAGAGTTGTGGAGGGTTTTATATAGGGGGGAACTTATGATGATGATGATGGTGATCACATTGTGTTGGTCTTGAGACTAGACATCGAATATGTAGATATTGTTCATATGATGACATCAAATGCAACAATGAGTTCATTGTCTTCCAAACACAAAGAATACGAATCTATGCTCATTGTGTCACCTCAAATATTTTGGTCTGTATAGAAGTTTCAAATACAATTATATGTGCACCTGTTTTGTTGATTTTGCACTGTTGTTCCAATTTGGTATTGAATCTATGGCATGTGTTCGGCTACTTGACATTTTTCTGTTACCATTTTATGTGTTAAGGTTGGAGTCATCGTATATATTGCATTTGCTGTTTAATGTTCTCTTGTCCTAGCAACGCTTTTGTACCATCGGTTGAGTAGATTAAATTGGATAAATCGGATCAAACCGGCCAGTTCTATACCATCGCATTTGGTACCATACGTAGCCTAAGTTTATTTATTTTTAGGTAGATTCAAACATAGAGAAACATTGGATGTTGTATATACTAATACGGTTTTGAAATGGTTGGGCATTGTAGTTTGCATCTAGGTATAAGTATAACAATTGATTTGGTTTGATTAAGTACTAATTAATCCATCTTTAACATCTTATTAACTGAATAACCTCTCTAATTTAGATACACTCTTCTATATATCACAATGCATGTAACAATGCAATCTAGATTTTTACATGTATATTTAGCGTGTTCGTTTCATCATTGCATCTATCTGCGGTTATAAATTTTGAACGTCGATAAAATTCAGCATCAACAATTAAAACAGCGGCGACGGCAACGAACAACAACCTTCTATATAGCTTTTGCTACATGGCGACGAAACAAAAAATGCCCTATAAACTGTATTTTGACATTTTTATATAGATTATATTAAAACTACGGAAACTTGGAAATCAACAACCAAACCATGCATGCATGTCTCTATTGGAGTAGATAAAACAAAAACAGAGATCCATCAAAAAATTGAAAATTAAAAAGCTATCATCATCACACTAATTATTGTGTGCATCTAAAAACAGTAAAATACTAACAAGTGTGAATATATAACTTTTGCCTTTAATGTCGAACAAAAGCGTTACTTCATTGGTTTAGAATACATATTGGATCAAACATCAACATCACAAATTCAACTGCTAACAATGGAAACGAAACTAAATCGAGCCAAAGCCCACTAATTGAACTAATGGACCAACCATATTATAATTGAAAAAACCCATTTTGGTTGTAAAGACTTAGGGCCTTTTTCTTATGGTTTACTTCATTGTTCTGTTCTTTCTTTTGGGTATCAAGTTACAAACAATGAGACAATATATCAACTCATAATGGCTGCGACCAAAAAAATGCATTTTTTGAACTTCAAAATGAATACAAATGTAAGGCTATCTCTGATCTATTTACAAAGCAAAGTGTTTTTACTTCAAACTGGTGGCATGATGAACATGTTGTGATAAAGATGAAGATGAAGAAGAATGGAGAAAGAGGCAGACCACAGACATATCGTCCATCGAGATTCCTCGTCTCTTTTTCTTCCAAGCTCGAACCGCTTGCTGTACTAACCGCTTAGCCGCCTTTGGCCGCTCAGCCGTTGAGGAGACGATCTCTACAGCCTCTTGGTTAGAGATCACATCCCATATCTATAATATTCAAACCAAAGATTGGTTAAAAACTTTGCCTATAAATAATAAATGAGGGGTGTATAATCACAATTAACCAAGTCCATAACCGAACCAAAAGAGTGTATATAAGTTTATCTATGCAGTATTTTGTTTGTTTAAAGGTTTAGTAAGTATTTTTACCCCATCACTAGCCAAGATGATGAAATGGTCTTTAGTAGAGATATGCCTTTGAGTGACTTCAGGGACTGAGACCAATCCATAATCTTTGATACAGTAGTCACCGAACGCTCTCGACATTGCGAGCCCCGGGGTTTCTGCGTCTGGTTGCCACACACGATGGACTCCCGGCTCATCTTTTAGACAAAATACCCGCCCTTTGCATCCGATTATCCGCTCCTCCTCCTCTGTATTTTTTTCAGATCAAAACAAATTTAAGAATTTAGACTCAAAGGTATACTAAAATAAGAGTCACGTTTTGGATGCTACAACGTTTACGAAATAGTAAGGTAGGATTTTAAGAGGGATTAAGCAAACTAACGTGGTAGATTCGGTTTGAAATCAAGCGTGAGCTGAACCGCAACTAAGCTTCCCTCATCCGAAACCGTGGCTAGTACCGCTCTTGAATCGCCTACATTTGCTATATAAATAACTTCACCCTACATACGCAAAGAAACCATTCTCAGTAAACATATAAAAATTATCAAAAAAAGCTAATATTTCATTTGATGTTTTACCTGTCTAACAATGGTTAGAGAAGTTGAGCCGCTGTAGTAAGCATCGATCTTGCGGTGATGTTCAAGTTCTTGATCGACCATTGCACATGTTTTGAGATAGGATTGCTTCCATATGTCGAATCTTGATTGTTTTTTATTAGAGTCTTCGAGGTCGAGCTCGGGATCTAGTGTGGCCTGAGCAAGAGTTTTTTGCCAGTTGCATAGAAGCGATGAAGGCATTGAGTTTCTTACATGTTTGGCTACATAGTGACCCCATGGACCGTGTCCATCGAATATACCGCAGAAGATCATATCTTCTTGGCACCCAAATCCCTGTTTTCCAAAGATATATAAAATGAGACTTCTACAGTTCTACTATAACATAATCATAAGAGTATTGTGAAAATTAGGTGCTTTAAAGACACAAGGAGAAGGCTATATAAACATAATCATAATAACGCGGTAAATCGCATAAAGGATTACATAAATCTAGGTGCTATTAAGTTGCTAACATCTAAAAGAACCTAGTGGTCTAACAAACAAATGCAAACTCAAATAGTAACTTAGGAGAGTAGTAATGTACCTCCCAAACGAGAGCACAATCTTGGTTAACGCCTTTTTCGCCGCGTTTGGAGAAAACTGAAGCCGAGCTATTAGATCCTTCTGCATTAACATAACCAGAGGATTTTAGAATCAGTTGTTTCTTCTTCGCCTCGTTCACCATCTCATCAGCAGCTTCCTTTGCGTCGCTGTTTCCATTGTTGTTCTTCACTTTCTTTATAGAAAATGATCGAGCTAACCCACTGAACATCGAAGAGAAATGCCCCATTTTTTAAATTACTCCAAAAGATGAAAATATCAAGAAACAACGACTAAACTTTCTCGTTAAGTTTAACTCGATCTTGAATCTGTAAAAAGAGAAACAAGAAGTGTTTAGAAACAGAGGTTGAAACTTAAACGTAAGAAGATGAGTCATAGTGGAATATTCATAAGTCTGACATGGAATTCCATTGGGAACTAAGTTTATGAGATTTATCTTTTTGATAAAAATATGAAAAAAGAAAAGAGTTTTGACGTGAAGGGGAAATCGAGTTTCTGTTTATAGAAACACACATCTAGAGATATTTCTTAATAAGGAAATGAAAACCAAGTTGCAAAGATTCCAAGATTCTCTTCTCTTTTGCTTTTTCCAGGAAAACTAATTTTAACACATATGAGAGAACTTTGTTTCTTCTTAATACTTTAATAAATAATATATAATATAACATATGAATCCCTAAAAGGTTTAAGAGAAGCAAACACACTTAATCCCATAGATTTTGCTTCAAATTTAAGTTTAAAGCTTTTCTGATTTTTTTGTAACCATTAGATAAGATATATAATACTTTAGTGAATGAGGAAAAAAAAACAAAACCCAAGAATTCAAGAAAGGTTAAGCTTGCATTTGGATACCAATGAGATTCTTCTTACTAGATATGTCTAAACTCTAAAGAGATACAGAAAGAGAGAGAAAGACCTTTGAAGTGTCACGCCGGAGAAATGACGTAAGCTCGGAAAAAGATGACGTTTTAACAACCCAACGGTGAAGAAGAAGATTAAGCTAAAGGAGCAAAGCCAAGAGGAAAATATCAGAATCCATAATAAAGCTCCAAAGAGAAGGAAACAATAGAAATTGATATTTTTATTTATTTTTTCTGGTACGTTTGTGTTCTTCTGTTCTTCTCTTTGTTCATTTTATTTAATCTTGTGGTAGGGAGAAAGGACAAAGAAGTAGCACGACATCGTCTTTGGTTTGGTCTTTTGTGGTTGATATAAAATCATATAATAAATTTCAATTATTATTACATTTCTCTCCAAGATATTTGTTGATTATGTTTGTATTTTTATAATGTGTATATGTTTTCAAATGTACCACAATAATTACATTTTCTCTACTATATATCTTTTTGTTGATTATGTATGATTTGTAATATATATTATCAGAACAATATTGTTTGGGATTATACTAAAATTGAAAAATGTCAACCATAACGTTTTTTTTGTTTGTTAAAGTACTTAATAATTTTTAATGGTGTTGAGATTTGATATTTCTGATATTATAAATCAGAAATAAAGAAAAAAAAATGTGTACATGATGAAATGGGTGGCTGGTGTCCCAATCGTTATATCAAAGGTCAAATAAAGCAGATCCAAAAAAAAAAAACAAATTCAGTAAAAAATTAAAAATTCACAGTTTTTCGAAAAAATTAACCAAATTTTTTTCTAAATTTTTTGTTGATTCTTCACTTATTTTATTTGCATATTTTTCTTTCTTTAACTATAGCAGAAGTCAAAACTTAACTAATTTTAATATAATACATAACTAAGATAAATAAAATAAGAAAGTGACATAGATATTTAGCATTATCCATGGAGAATGTCAACAGTTCCGTTATGGGTTCTTTGATTATTTTCTTAAAAATTATGTTGAGTGTTATCATTATTCGAATAATAGCAATTACAATATAATATTATAACTTAAATCATATTAACTGGCATAAAATTAGGTAAGCCATCGAGAGTTAGGAAAATATATATGATGTTATCATTGATATTATTTATATAAAAATTTGTTATGAAAGATATTGCTAATTTTATTTGGCATTATGTCATATGATTATCGTGGTAAACTATACTCTGCCATGTTAACGACATCGATATAAATTACAATATACAAATATTGTATGGGTGTGTGAATCTATTTAAATATTGTATAGTTGATGTATTATATAGTATATGTATGAATAAAATATTCAAACTAATTTTAAAATTTAGGTCAATATTCAAACTAATTTTAAAATTCATAACTTTCACTTTGTATATGCACTTATGCAGATGTCAGTTTGATTATATTAATTTTGTAAGTATATAAAATCTCTTACAATCACTTTCAGGTTTAGATGCCTTTCTCTTATCAAATTGAGTTGTAGGCTTTGCGGTAAAGAATAAAATAATAAAATTGAATTGTATACTATTTACTGCAATAGTGAGGAATTATTAAATAAATAATTTTTAGTATTTTCCTATTAGACATTTTATGATATATTTATGATATATATCTTTCATATATGATTCAATGAATTTATAGCAAAACGTAACAAATAATAATTCAGAGATTTTAAAGTTTTCGATTAGTTTAGGTGTGGATTTTGACTACCAACCAAAAAAAAAGATGGGTAAGAAAAAGCATGAAGTCGATAGAAATGACTTGACAATATAACTTTTTTAAAAGTCTAGTAAAAGTAATTGATTTATTTGTCACAATTTTGGCTCGTTAAATAAAAATCAGTGAAATTTTGCAATAATTAATAGAAAGCAATAGATGTTAGAAATCAGGCATGCTCTATAAGAAATCATTTTAAATTTAAATATAATATAGTTGTATAAATAGATCAATAATTAATACACTACATAATTATATAAGAATCTAAAATAATAAATATTCAATATTGTATAGAATGTAAATATCTAATGCACTATATAACTACATAGAACTTTAAAATAACACTTCTGTCCATTTATATGATTAAAAATAGATAAAATAATTTGTTACATTAGAGTTCGACAACCTCTTTGATATTTATCTTTTTTTTTTCTTTGATATTTATCTTACTTAAACTATGTGAAAATTCTAAAAAAAATAAGAAGTCGACATTGAAAAAGAACATAGTACATTTCGACCCAAAAAAAAGAAGAACATAGTACATTGATAAATCAACGGTCCCATAAACAGGTAATAATAACGACAAAATCGTCTTAAAATTATTTAAATTCAATTTTGTCTTTATAATTCAAGCACCATCTTTGTCATTTTCATATATACACATTTTTCTGCCGTAAGATGTAAGTTCCATAGATATTAAATCGAAATCAAGATTAGTTTTGTATACATTGGTTGAAAACCATGTAAGTATAGTATTTTCATCCATTTATAGTGGCTACTAAAAGACATGCTTAGCTTTGTTAACAACAAATTAAAACATTTGTTTTGTGTGGCCAAGATTTATGGTGAAGTTTGAGTTGTTTCAGACAGTTCCAACTAGAGGCTTTCTTCAAACTGCTTACTGGAATGATCATCACTGGTCAATTTATCTCCTTAGTTACAATAACGATAGCATGATCTAAATAATTATGTCTTTATTCTCTCAATAGTTATTTGAACAAAAATATGAAAATATATTCACTCTTATATAAATCACTGATTTAAAACTCACAACTGTATTATTCGAATAAATCAAAGGCATAAATTATTCGAATCTTGAACGAGTCAATTCATCTTATTTTTTAACGTATAAAACAATCGAAATGAAAGGTTTTACACGTTAATATTAAAACAATAATATATATATAATGTAATAACAATATATACATATAATATATGTATTGGACTTAGTAGTTAATCATTACTTTCATCATGCACATTACATGTATATTTTACTAATTAAAAACATCCAAGTGAGAGGACCTTCTTAAATGGGAAAATAGCACAATAAAGAAAGCCAATTTGAGTTTGAGCAATGCAAAAATACACATACTAGTAAAGTACGTAGGTCGTAGCAATACACGTTTATCATAAGGGATCCTAAAGTATAGATAAACAGTTTTATGTATATTATTATATATACAACAACAACAAAAAAACAATCATACATATCGTACATGTGAAATGGGCCATGTTTGTTTTTACCTAAAATCATTGAAACTATAAAAGAAATACTCTATAAAGGTGTCTATATATATAGTTTATAGATTAAGATCGATTGAGTGTACTATTTCAAGAAAAGTAATATAAATAATCATCAATCACACGAAAATATCTCTAACACTATTCGTTCTTTGAGCTTATTATAAAGTCTAATTTTCTGCGATAGACACAACTCACCAAAAGGGGTTGATTGGTCTTAGCTTAGGCCTGCGCTTACATACAAACCGATTGGTCTGAACTAAACCAAACCGATTGGTCTGAACTAAACCAAACCGATTGGTCTGTACTAAACCAAACCATATTGTTCAATTTTTTGCTCATAATCCGTATAGCAGTCGGTTCAATTTCGGAAATTTTTTGAGTCATATTTGGTTTAAGGTTTAGTCAGTTATCCATTTATGTTAAAAAATAAAATAAACATATTTTTAACCAAAACTTATATCAATTCGAACTAAATTAATTAATTTTATTTGATTTAACCATTTTTATTCTATTCTCCTAATTTAAACCGAGAAACTTCCAAAAAGACAATTCAATTTCGTAGAATTTAAATAACCGAGAACCAAACTGATTTTATTGTCTGATAACCGAATAATCCGATGTAGTTCGACGATTTCGGTTAAACCAACTCACAGAGCTTACTATTCTAGCTAGCTAGTTCGATTTGTTATTACATCAAATGACTATTAGACCATCTTTAATGGCAATTCTTAGAACTTAAATTTCTTTAAGAGAATATCTTACTTGCCATTAAGGATGACCTAATTCCGATTAGATGAAAGACAACTTAAGAATAGGGAATGAACCGAAATTGGAAACCGTAACGTGACAGGTCGCACAATAAATTAGTTAAAGACGTGACGAACTTGGACGTTGAAGGTTCTTCTCTATTTCTCTATCTCTCTTTAGGGGTTTCACATTACTCGAGAAAGGAGAATAAGTCAGTAGGACAATCAGGGGCGGATCCAGAATTTTTTTTTATGTGGCGCACAAACCATTTATACCTAATCATATTTACATATATGAAAAAATATAATTTTTAACTTCTATATATTGTAAAAATTTAAAGAAAGAATACCATTTTTTACTTCTTTTTCTTTTGTAAATATTGTTCATGTTGGTTTCTAATTTATTTATTTAAAAATGTACAATTATAACTCTCTATAAAAATTTAATATATAATATTATTATTTAACTATTGGAAAATATCATAAAAATTTAAACTCTAAAATATTAAGAGAAGTAAAGATATTATAATATTTTTACTAATTTGCTAATTTTGCCAATAATTTAGAACTAAAATGTTCATATACACTCCATTGTAGAAAAGATAACTTTAATTTTGTTAGAATTTAAACTATAATTAGAAAGATAAAAAGAAAATTGAAAGAATATAAGTTATTTATATAGAAAAACAATAAAAGAAAAACGAAAATGCATCCAATAAATAATAATAAAAAAAACATGTTAGAGAGCATTAGACAAAAGATGTGAGAAATATAAATAAATATACACCAAAACTGAAGCAGAGGAGTTGCACAAAGAAAAAAAAAGTAAAGCAAATGAGTTTAGAAAAAGAAAAGGAAAGAAGTAATAATACAAACACAGCCATCGAACCAGACACCAAGAAGATAAATGGGGCACTTTGTTGCCAAGTGAGCTAAGAGATCCAAACGGACTATAGGTACAAACTAAATTTTATTATTTAGTATGGGGCACGTGCCCCACCTAGTCATAGGGTAGATCCGCCCCTGAGGACAATTATTATGGGGACTGGACACTACTGTGGTTGTGACCGCTTGTGACGGTCGTGGGACACGCATAAGAAAACAAGAAAATACTGATTCATTCGTTGGATGAAATGAAATGAATCCCCAATATGTCGGCAACAATCATGCAACACCAAATCTCCTCTTCTTTGATAAATCCTTTTTTAAAAAAAATATTTTTGGACGTGTAAATAAAAAGTTCAAATTGATATAGTAAAGAAAAGGGTTTTTTTTTACAGGTTGGATTTTTGGATATAAGAATATTCAAACCATTTTAAAATGGACATTCAAAGTATGTATTTCATTGTAGTGTAGTAATAAAAACAGTAACATGCTAAAAATAGATTATGAGATCTCCGTATCTTTCCAATCTCATGGAACTGAAAAACAATTACGTGTTCGGTAATGACTCTAATGAGTCATATGACCTATGCATAAACACGTGATGGACATGAGACTTTGTTGGTGTGCGCACTGGGCAAAGAGATTGCTCGATATTTTTGGTGGGGAAGTTCATAGTTTGGCAACCGAACCTAGTCTAGAACCATCGATCACATGATCATCATGATGGATTCGGTTATCTCGAGGTCTATTAGGAACTCTTATGGATAAAACGTTCCACTCTTACCACACATGGCAACGAGTTATCACATGTGGGGCGGTGCATCGGCTAAGTCACTCTCAAGTCTTAGTACATATATAGCCATTTTTGGGGTTTTTAAAACTATTTTTGCCAAGATAATGAAATGTATTTGCAAAAAAAAATCGATGACAAAAAAGAAAACTAGCTACTATTAAAAACATACTAAATTTAGCGAAACTAAATAAGTTTATATACCTAAGTTTAGAAGTCGCCGGTTCGAGTAACATTTAGGACGAGACCATATAACATGTTCTGGTTTCAGGTCTGTTGGAACCAAGTGCTAATAGCTCAATTGGTAAAGATTTTTCCTAAAATTATTAAAGAAAAAAAAACAAAGAAAAAAACAATTCGTAAAACAAGTTTATGGAAATATTAATTGTTGAGTGAGTTTAACTATTTATGCTGTTTTGACAAAACTGTTGTATGGTTTTTCATTGGCTGGTTTATAACTGTAGGGTAAAGAAAAAAGTCAATGGGAAAAAGAAATATACCAAATGTTGCATGATACTGGGAAAAGCCCATTAAGTTAGGATAAGGCCCATAATTATTTACCCAAAACTTATTTTTTTCTTCTTTCAGAAACCGGTTCAATAAACCGACTTCTTGAATTTGAAACTAAGAATTTCATTGGGTTCAGACTAAAACACCAAAACAAACTTTGCAGATAAAGATGAAAAACGAACTTACCTGACTTGAACCCGAGCTCCCTTGATTATAATCTGGTCGTGTCTCTCAACAAAGTTGTAGGTGTTGAGTTGAACCAGACATTAATGAGAAGTTGAGAACCTAATATTTATAAAAACAACATATAGAGAAGGAAACGATCAAGAAGCTAGCAAAAGATCTTATGGGATTAGGTAAAAAGAACAAAGACAAATTAGGGAAATAAAGCGACAATAGAGCTTGAACCACATGATTCTTGTTGGTACCGACAAATCATAATTTGGTAAGTTACCTTGGTCAAGGGGCAAAGAACAACGAGTCAAATTGTGGTCGGTTTGTCTTTTTTAGCGTGGTCACTGTTCAGGCATAAATTAAGCTATGGACAAACGTCACATAGAGAAATTAAACAAAACATAAATCCAAATTCAACATAAGGAACAAGCCACGAATGTTAGTCTGAATCTAATCATAGACCAAAGTGCTAGATGGTCAAGGCAATGCTATAAGATCTCCATGAAGACACGCCCTTGATCTAGCATAGAACAAACTCAAATACAGAACATGTTTCTTGATAACTCCAAGAGCTAGTTCTCTACAATATTCATGTTGTTTCTGTCTCAGCTGTATAAACAGTGTTAGTTCCTCATTGTCTGTGGTCACATCCAAATTCTGTTATTAAATACACAATCACACAGAGATATGAATAGCATAGAAGATACAAACAAACATGTTTGTTATGTTAGTTACACTCTAGGGGTTGTGTAATGACGAGTCATTTTAGATTCTGAAAGCTCTCAAGAAGTCGAGGCAGCATTATTTCCAGGTAGGATAGACTTAAACTTCATATGCAAACAGAACAAGTTGCAAAACTGTGGTAACAGACTAACAGTTCTCAAATTTACAACTCAGACAAAAAGTAGAAGAAGCCAAGAATGTTTTAGAAACTTGAAAACATCACATTCATACTTAGGAAAACATACAATGATACAATTCAAAGGATTATAAAGTTCGATTTCTTACAAGAAGAGACTGTTTTTGGTAACAGAGGAGTTAAAGTCATAATCTAACTTCAAAACTGAGAATACATACATAATAGAAAATAATAATATGTTGACCTAATCAAAGATCGTATCGTGGAACAAGACCTAATTCAATTGTAAGAAGAGAACATCATTGGATCTGCAAAAGACGACGGTGTCTGAGTCCACCCTGCAAACTGATCAAAGTGGACAAGTGGGGATTGTGTCTGCATCTGAGGAGGAAACACCATGGGAAGATCAAAGTTGTTGCAGTTACTTCTTAAACCAGATCCTTGTGCCCCAAGTAAAGCCGTACTCGTCGATGGGTCAAAGCTAGAAACAGAGTCAGGGAGTTGACAGAAGCTACCGTTTCCATGGTTATAGAGAAAGACTGAGAATTTGCTCTGATGTTGACTCAATGATGACGTCGATAGGTCTTGCTCTGTTTTTGTCCATTGTTGATGAGGATCCTTGGAAGAAGAAGACACCGCACGACACTGATCTGACTTCGTTTGGTTCTGGGGTTGGAGTAACTGCAGCTTATCTTGTAAAATCCGTAGACTACTCTCTAACGAAGCCTGCATCTCCAAGAAATTCTCGTAGAACTTGTTGTCCTTGTTATCAAAAGATGTCTTCTTCTCGCTGAGGATCTTCTTATTCAGAAACTGAGAAAGGTTGGTCCTTTTCTTGCGTCTCACTCTCTCGTCTAGTTTGCTGTATCTCTCTGCCATGTCTCGCACCTTAGACCTATCTTCCGGCCATGTCTTTACGAGTTCTCCGTCACGACCATAGTAAATAACACAGACTTCGATGTCGCAGAGAATTGAAAGCTCCGAGGCTTTCTTAAACATGGTCTGTTCTCTCAAAGACAGACTCGTAGTTGTCTTTTTGGAAACAGAAGAGAGTGACGAAGGTTTCTTGAAACAAGTTTGGTTTCTCACTGACAGTTTCGTTTCCTTCTTTGTCGACATTGTTGTTGTTTGCACCAAAATAAAAACAGAGAAGAAGCTAGGGTTAGTTTCTTATCACAGACAAAAATAAAAACTTTTGAGAGAATTGGGATGATAGTGTAACACACACGGTTCAGGGTAAATCATATATATAGAAGTAGAACTATATTGTTGTTTTCCATATTTGCTATACTAAAAACATTAATTATGATATCAGATCTAACCGTTGTAGAATTAGATTTTCCATATTTTTGAGTTGTGAGTTTAATTAATTTCCATTTTTTGTAAGTGTATCTTCTCTTCATTAAATGATAAAGATACACTTTTATTAATATAACCGTTGTATTTTCCAATAATTGTATTTTTTGTTTAATGAGAAAATCTAAACTAGATATGATTTTCCATTTTACTAATATCAATATAACCGTTGTTGTAAAAACCTTATGTTGTATAAAACACTAGTTTCGTATAAATACAATCACAAGTTTCACAAACCTTGTCCATCATAATTAGCTCTCATCTCACATCATCAGCGACTTGACGAAACTCTTCTCTCTCTGTGTTCCAAACTTGGAATTGACTAACGTTTCTTTCTCTGCAGGGTTTTATTTGATTAGTCTCTTTGTCTTGTTTCGTTTAATCTCTTTTGTGTTTGTTTATATATTCTGTTAATCTGATCATCGTATACTAATTTAGATATCTTCTCTAATCTCTCTTTGTGTTTCTTTGTGTTTAGCAGTAACGATGGATACAGGTATGAAGGCGTGGTGTCAAAGTCAAGAACACTTTCTTCCCAGGAAACAATCCAAGGACAACTTAGACAGATTCATACCCAACAGATCCGCCATGGATTTTGACTATGCTCACTACGCTCTTACTGAAGAAAGAAGACAAGTAAAAAATGAGGTAACTTCACCGTCAAGAAAAGCCTACATGGAGCAATTAGCTGAGACGATGAATCTGAATAAAACAAGGATTCTCGCTTTTAGAAACAAACCTCAACCTCTGCTTTCTAGTAATAATCACTCTGTTTCTTATCTTCACAAAAACCCTAGATACGTAAAGCCTCGTAGATACATTCCTCAGACTTGTGAGAGAACCTTGGATGCACCTGACATTGTTGATGACTTCTACCTTAACTTGTTGGACTGGGGCAGTGCTAATGTCCTTGCCATAGCTTTGGGACACACTGTTTACTTGTGGGATGCTTCCACTGGTTGTACATCTGAGCTTGTGACCGTTGATGAAGAGACAGGACCTGTCACAAGTATTAACTGGGCGCAAGATGGTTGTAATCTAGCAGTTGGTCTTGACAACTCTGAAGTGCAGCTGTGGGATTCTAAATCCAAACGTAAACTGAGAACATTCAAAGGTGGTCACCAGTCAGGAGTAGGATCATTGGCATGGAACAATCACATTCTAACTACTGGAGGAATGGATGGAAGGGTCATCAACAATGATGTGAGGATCAGATCATCAATTGTGGCAACTTACGTGGGTCACACGCAAGATGTTTGTGGTCTTAAGTGGTCAGGATCAGGACAGCAACTAGCAAGTGGTGGTAACGACAATGTAGTACACGTATGGGATTGTTCTGTCGCATCTTCAAATTCAACTAGACAATGGTTGCATAGGTTTGAGGAACACACATCTGCTGTGAAAGCTCTTGCGTGGTGCCCTTTCCAATCGAGTTTGCTTGCAACTGGTGGTGGTGTAGGAGATATGAGTATTAAGTTCTGGAATACACACACTGGTGCTTGTTTGAATTCAGTAGGCACCGGCTCCCAAGTTTGTTCATTGTTATGGAGCAAAAATGAAAGAGAGTTGCTTAGCTCACATGGGTTTACACAGAACCAGCTTACGCTTTGGAAGTACCCATCGATGATGAAAATGGCTGAACTCACTGGTCATACGTCACGAGTTCTGCATATGGCACAGAGTCCGGATGGTTGTACAGTGGCTTCAGCAGCAGCAGACGAGACTCTTAGGTTTTGGAATGTTTTTGGAGAACCAGGAACCGTCAAGAAAGCTGTTCCAAAGGTAGCTCCAGAGCCATTTTCTAATTTGAATCGTATTCGTTGAAACTGTGAAGACTAACAAGGAGTAAACCCATTAACAGTTTAAGAAGATTCATTTTTTCTTATGAATTTTGTATAGTTAATACAGAGTGGTATATGTTCATATAAACTTCTCTTTGATATTTTACATGAATTAAGTTTGCATAAACTCTCTGCAAATTTCTAATTAGTGAATCAACAAGAAATTGAAACTACACTACCATTAACACTTCTACATGAACAGGTCATGGCTCGGGTAGGAGGATACCGTCACCACCGTACTGCAAAACACCGGACTTGTTAATCGGTTTGCATCTTTCACCCATTAGTATTCTCTTCTTACACAGCTCCTCTTCTCTCATGCTCACAGTACTTAAGCTTCTTGGTCTCCTTTTTCTTCTAGTCTTCATCAATCTTTGACCTAAGATGAGTATCTCCAGTCGAATTCTTGCGATTTCCCAATAACTCTCCTTCTTCTGAATTGGGTTCTGATTTTTCTTAGCAGCAAAGATCTCATCATCAGCTTCTTTAACCTCTGCAGAACTATCTCTCTGTTCTCTGTTTTCACCAGTGAGCGGTTTCTTGCGGCTGAAGATACCTGAAATCACAGAAGTCATCTTCTTAACTGGAAAGACCAGTCTAGATCTCATGAATTCTCTCTTCTTTCTTCATCTTCTCGTCCGTTTTGGTCCTGTTCTTGGTCCTTCTTGTTTCCTCTGATGGTTTGATCTTGATCGTCCCTTGATGATCCATTGAAACCCTTAACTTCCACGATGTGGACGAGGACGCATGCACGATTCTTGGTGAATCTTTGCTCATCTCAGCGATGCTTTTAGGGTTTGATGAAGTTGATGAAGATAGTAATATCGTCACTGATTCGATGAAAACGATAAAGAGAGAGACTTAGTGGTGTTTGTGGAAAGAGTTGTGTTTGTTATATATCTCGGAGTGGTTTTTAAGAAACGTGGGTTTGATTTAACGAGTGAGTCGTGATTTTTGTTTTTTTTTTTGTACCCTTTCATCTTTTATTTTTCAGTAAATTTGGAGAATTTAGAGATTTATTTGGTTGTTCAAATAATTAAATTATACATAGCTTAAGAATCCAAAAGAAGATTGTATAATAAGGAATCCTTCTTTGTACACTCAAAGCAACGAATTTGAGATTTTCACCTTAATGACACAATAAGAGGACGACCAAAACAGAGAAAGCTCTCACAATATACAAAAATAACATTTTGTTCTTCTTTCCTTCCTTTAAAAACTCTTTACAAAACTGGTGAAAAACATGTTTATGTGCCTAAACTCAGTCTGCGTTTTCCATCTCTGGTTGGTCGCTGCGGCTGCGAATTTAAGGTGTTAGGAAGTCTCTTGCTTGGTGCTGGTATCAGCGACGGGATTAAGCTTCTGTCACAAGAAAAGTTCCCAATTAAGTTTATAATGATTAGCTGCAAACAAACTTCTAAATGTATGTATTTGTTACCTAGTTTCTTGAAGTTTAGCAGTTCTAGGCTGAAGTTTCTTTGGTTTGGGGTTTGCTGAGTTTTGGATATTAGAAACTCTTGGAACATTCACTTGAACGCTCAATCGCCACAGCAAATCGGAATCTGAGCAGTCGCTTGTTGCTGCTTCATCAGATTCGTTATCTGTAATACTCTGCACTTCGAAATCTTGTTTACCGCCATTTCTGTCATTTGAAAGATCGTAGAGGTCAAGATTAAGGAGATGAAGAGATGATACATGTAAAGTAAACAATGTAACGTGAGTTTCCACATACAGTGATTGCTGTTGAGGGACCAATGACTGGTAGAAGTGCTCAGGATAATTTGGATTCTGATCTCGAATTAATTCTTCGTGCTTATCGATCCACTCCCCTGACTTAAATTCTCTATCCTCGTCTTTTGCATCAAGTGATTGCCTCGGCCAAGCCGGAGAAGAAGATTTCATAAGCTCATGGATATCTAAGCTGTGTCTTCTTGAAGATGCAGTAGAATCGCTAAAAGCCTGCATCCATTTCAAAGATTATATATATTACATATATACTTAGATGACATAAATTTAAAAATTCTAGTTAGTTTGATACAACAGCATTGGTAGCTTCTGAAGGAAGGCAGAACATACCTCTGGTCCATATAGATCCATGATTTGGGGTCTGTTGTTGCTTGATGTGTTTCCCATACCAGGTAACTTGGGTCGAATAGAAGGAGTTTCAAGTGATCTTCTTCTTGATATTCTCTCACGGCTCATTGGTATAGAAGTTGGTTGTACATCATTACCATTCCCTTTCCTTACTAGAGCCATCTTAAGATTAGCTATCTGAAATCCCCAAGAACAGTAGCAGATTAGTTATATGATATAATTATGACGAGAATGAAGGAAAGACAGCAAATCAGTATGTTGAACAATCAAGTCCTGGACATGGTGTATGGGTTATGGACCTGTTCTTTGAGCTCCTTAACCTCTGAGTTGTCTTTGTTCACACGAGCAGCGCCTAGCTCAACACTCCCCACTCGTTCAGCAAACTTTAGAGTACTAATAGTTTCTCCGAGAGTGTCAGCTTCTGGACTTATGTGGACAAACATAAGTGTCTTGGCTGATCCTCCTGATAATGTAGGAAATCTGTTGTATAAGATTCAAGTGCGTGTCTATGCCTAATTGCAATAAGTTAAGAGGGTTTTAAGAATTTCACCGAGGGAGTCCTGCAGCAGCTGAGTGAGTTTACTATTTCTATAGGGTACATGAGAAGTCTTCTGAGAAAGCGAGGAGATGACATCTCCAAGAGCCGAGAGGGACTTATTGATGTGCTGAGCCTCCTTCAGTCTATCTCCAGTCACCTCAGACTTGTCCACTCTCTCGCTTCCTGCAAGATCAACCAGATGCATAGAACCATGGAGGATAGTCCCAGATGTGAGGTCTCTGCCTTGAACATGCACAGTTACACAACTGCCAAAGAGATGAAGATTTGGGGTTACAACGAGTTACAAGAGAGTACTCATGACATAATATAAGAATAGAAGAAAAATTGAACCTGTGAGATCGACTACTTCTGTCATTCATAGCTGTAGAGCTCACTGCACGGTTCATGTGTCCCAAATCCATCAGCTGTATAACGTCATCAGTAGATGAGACAGGAACTAGACTTGCTTCCGGCACATTAATTCCATTTTGAGAGTTGTTTCTGATCTCTAACGTAATCAAGAGTTAAGAAAAAATCAAATTCAAAGTATCAAAGTTTTTAAATGATGAAGACACAACAGTCAAACTTATATTAACACAAAGGATATCTTTTAGTCTGGCCATCTGTGGCAAGTAGATCTCTGACTTGCTCATTGTAAATCTCCAACATCTGAACTGAAATATCATAGCTGGTCGTGTCTTTTCTTTGATTTGATAGAAGAAACAGATCTGCCAGTGCCCTATAGTTCACACCTAGGCTTTCTTCAGTCAGCTCCTTAGGCCCTGTCTAGAGTAGTTAGAAAATTAGGAATTTGGTATTGTATAAAGACAAGTTAAAACCATAGTTGTATATTGAATCAAAAACAATCTAATCATCTAAAAAAGATTGGAAGCCTTGTATAGTAGTAGTTCTTACCATGGTAAAAGTTTTCCCTGACCCAGTTTGGCCATAAGCGAAGATGCAGACATTGTAGCCATCAAGAACCGACCGTACCAAAGGCTGCATGTCTGAGAACACTTCCTCTGAAGAAAAATGGTTTCATTCCCTAATGTTATCCACAACGCAACAAACTAAACATTAATGGGACATAAAAACCAAAGCATTTTTTAACCTTGTGTTGCAGAAGGACCAAAGACTTTGTTGAACATAAATGGTTTATTCCCTGCTTTTCCATACTTGGATGGCACTCTGATCGTGATGGTGCCTTCATCTATGTGTTCCACGGCACTTAAACCAGTTGGTTCCCCAGGCAAGAAAGGCCTAACCCGACAGTACACCCGTATGTTTCCTATACATTACCAAGTTTGTGGTCATTATGCAGGTTAATTATAGGAACTGTCTTCGTGATTCAAGATTCTTTAAGTATGACTGACACAAAATCCATTTTTTTCTGTCAAGTTACCTTTTAGATCCTGCACTAGATTGTACAGTTTGCGGTTTTCTTCAAGAACCCTTTTGTATCCCGTAGCCGCATAAGCTAAACCATTTAAATGCTTGCCTGTGTGACCAACCCCAAAATAATGACAGATTAAATATTCAATGATTGAACATTGAGGCCTCAACAAAAACATAACAAAAATATGATCTGAGTTGACACCTAGGTGAAAGAAATTTTCTTGATACTTCATCTGCAGTAATTGCATTCCCGCTTTTGTAGAGTTCAAGGTTTGCTTCAATTCCTGTAGGCAATAAATCAATGTTTAAGTTACCTTTCTAACTTGTCATTGTTATAAATCACTGAGAATGGAAGATAGAATAAGAAACCATTTTCATGATATGGTTGTTAGATCCTCCAAACGTCATAAAATTGGAGCTTACCTGGATGTGTTTTTGTTGTATCAGAAGAATCTCTTGTTCTTCGTAATGCTCAAAATGTGTCCTTTGAAACTTTTCTTCTACAACCGGGGACATACTGTCTTCTTCTGCTTCCTCATGTTGTCTTGCATCACACTGCTGAGACCGGACCACTGTCTGACATGATGAATCATCATCTTCTAGAATAGGCTTTGAACTTGATTTCATCTGAAATTTTTTGAAAGCCAGATTAATTGCATCAATAAGCCAAATCAATCAAAACCTCAGACTGACTCTACTTATTCACTCCAAAGAAAATAACATCTTAATTGACTTCACTTGCCCTCACCATTTCATTGTGGATTGATAACCGCTGTTGGACTTCTTCCATAACTCTGTTCAATACAGACTCTACAACCTGATAAGTAAGAAAAGAAATCAGATTTCTCAATAAGAACTTTCGAGATGGTGTCTACTAGTCTTGGTAACAACTCCTGAGCCTACAAATGGTGATAGACATCAATTTTCTAATATACAACGCTTCAATTCATATTATATGCCTTAAGTAGCTTAGACAAACCATTACAAAGCTTTCATTAAGCAACAAACTATAAAGGCAGAATTGTTACATTTGGAATATCTTCATGCTTTCTATCTGCAATGAATGAGCGAACAAGCCCATTTACGGATCTAGAATCTCCCTGCAAAAAAAGTAAACACTTTTATCAACAACAACAATTCACTGCTATAGAAACAAACATTTGCACAAGGCAGGAATCTCTCACTTACCTTTTCACTAAGATCTTGCCCAACATCAGAACTCAAAGGTTGATCAGTTCTTGATACAGAACTCATAAACGGCTCTGAATTTTTCCTCAGAAATGGTTTTCTCATACCAAAGTTATGCTTCATATTCGAACCATACCTCCATGGACCATTCTCACCTTTGAGTTTCCACTCACTATAAGATTTAAGAGCAAGAATACAGTTCACAATCCTCACAGACTTACCTCCCTGAAAGAAAGAAAAAAATCAACCAAGGTAAAAAAAACAAAGCTACAAGTCTGTATCTAATCCTCTTCATAAAAAAAAAATCCACAATCTTTCTACCTTCTCCATATCTGAAGCTTCAAAAGATGGCAACCCCATTTCCTCTATTGCTACCAAAAAATTCCTTATGTTCTCAAAATACTGAAAAGCCGAAAGCGCAGCTCCATCCGCAACATCATCAGGCGCTTCAACAACCTGCAAAGAGATAAAAAAAACAGATCAAATTTAAGCTAATCCATCATCTCCATCTCCATACTTAATAAAGGTTGAAACTTTTTTACCTTAGACACTGACCCAGGATTAACTTTGTTAAGAACATTGCAAAGAACAATCCCACTTCGTAACCCAAGCCTAAAATCTTCTTCAGAAGGCTCAGCTGGGAAATCTTTACCATTGGAAACTCCAACCATATCTCTAAGCCACCCAGCAGCTTCATATCTTCTTACAGCTACAAAAATCCAAAATTTTTGCATATATAAAAACACCAAAGCAACAAAAACCCAATTCCTACATGACCAATTGAATCCAGAAATCGAATTCACCAGCAAAAATTGAATCGATTCCAAAAAGAGAGACTCACAAGATTCTTCAACTATGCGAGGAACCAAACCAACGTCGCTTGATCGGGTACTATGTTGTTGAAGAACATCTTCAACGATTGATACTAAAGAGAAGGTAGAAAGATCATTGTTGTTGATCTCCGATGTCGTCGCCATCTACAAAAGGAGATTTTTTTAATTTTTGTAAGAGATACAGAGAAATTTGTGGTGGTGGTGTTTTGTTTTATAAAGGGGGAAGAGAAGAAGAAGAAGAAGAAGCAACGGAAGAGAGAAAAGGTTTGAAATGAAAATTTTTCCCTCACTTTCTCTTTGTCTCTCTCTTGTGAGATGGAGATAGCAAAGGACGCGAGAGATACGCTCTTCTCTCTTTGTTTTTTTTTTTTTCTTTTTCTGTTTTTGGTTTGATAATAATTAAAAACCAAAAAAAATTTGAAACTAAAGTAATAATAATTAATATGTTTGTCCAAGAAAAAAGAAATAATAATTAATAATAGATAAAAATAAAAATTATTGAATAGAATTATATTTAAATGGTATTATATATATATATATATATATATTGGTTTGACTTTCTTTAAGTTTTGAATTTTTTTTGTTAATTATAGAAGAAAATATTGTGTATTTAGAGTTTTCTAAATTATTTAAGCTAATTTTTTCTTATGATATTAATAAGCTGTAACTAGTTATGAATTAAAGGAGTACAGGTTAGTAGATACATTTTTTTCAAATATGTTCCCATTTATGTTGATGTTATGTAGAAATTTAATTCCATTTATTCATTTTGTTGCAGCATTTTACTTATTCTATTTTAAAATTAAAAAATATATATAGAGGAATCATAAAATCAATGGTTTAGATTAACACATCAAATTAAATAAACTACTCGGGCCGAAATTAAATGGCCCACTTAAAAAGGCAGCCCAGAAACATGCTGGCTAAAGTAAGGATTTATTTTAGGGCACACACACACACAAAAGTTTTTTCAGTTCAGAAAAAGCAAACATCAATTTCTGAACCCTCCAATTTTTTTTTTTCTCTTTTTTCAACTTTTATAAAGCCTAAATATCAGTTTTACACTGTTTAACTACATGTCATCTCCCCATAAATCGACAAAAAGATATTGAATTCTTTTTCACTAATAGTGTAAAATTTAAGCTTTTAATTTGGGGGATGATATTATCTACATTAATTTCTATTATTTGTATTATCATCATTATATCTTTTAGAAAAAAAAAATATCAATGTCTCTTTATTGACATTGAAAACATAGAAATCTAAGTACCAACTTTAAGAAATGAACAAGACCCCTTTGTTGCCGAACACACCAACCTGTAAAAGTATAGCTTTTGCTTAGAGATGATAGTTCTTTTTGATATATTATGCATGTACAGTATCAAATGAGTGTGTAATGGTAATGGTATACGTGTGTGTATGATTTTGGCTGGTCCAATTCAATGGATCTTAATAATAATAAAATGGATTATTGAATCCGAAATGGGACTCTTTGATTACTAAATTTGTGAAAAATTAAGGACACTTAAGTACATAGTTTTATATTGTTGAGGCAGTTATTAGCTTTTGTTTTGAGGGAGAAATATTTTTTCAATAAAGTTGTTTAAAACTGCTAAGTGGACGAAATCATTTCACTTTGCTTCCTAATTAGTAGGAAACACAGACCAAACATCACTTTCACTAATGACATGTTTATCTTTGTTTAGATATTTATAAGTGCTACTTAGTTTATGATATAAATAGAATATATGAATCCATACATATATAATATATATTAATGTATGTTTATATGAGTTAATTTAGTTAAAGACTTTAAAAATCTAGTGTTATTAGCTAATAGTTATCATTGATGTTAATTCGGTGTTATCAAAGTTAAAGAATTGTAAAATATTTGCATATAGTAAGATATAAATTGATATAATATATTTTCATAAATAAAAAAGCGTTAAAATATCCAATCTCAAAATTCTACGGTAAATTTTTATATTTACTTATATATAAGCAAAATCACAATAGTGAAGCCTAACACAAACTTGTCTTAAACTGTTAAATAAAATCTAGAATCAATAATGTGTAATGTATAGACTATAATGTTCTTTGGATTGACATAATATAGATAGGGCATGTTCTTTCAAGCGTCGTATGACTTTTTTCTGCGACTGATCTTTGCAAATTTTTATTTTTTTTTTAAATAAAAGTTTTGCAATTATGAGGTTTTGAGGGGTATAACTATAAATTTAGAAAAGTTATGCAACTCCCGAATTTTTTTATCTTCTTCTGCTGCAAAAAGCTTTAACAGATATGTACATCTACGATAATGGCAATCTGATTTTTAGAAGTAAGCGATTGTCGCTGCTCAAATCAATGCTTGGGTTTCTATCGCTGTTTTACCCAGCGGCTCAAAAATCTTCCAATTAGAATCGCACGACCGTAATTACAAAAAATATGAAAGAGAGGTGAAGAGAAGTTAGACGAAAAGTAAGCCAATATTTTGATCGCCGGCAACTGTCGTGCGATTCTCTCCCGAACATGCTATTATAAAAATTATGGAAAAAAGGTTCCGAATGATAACCATAACGCACCGTAACACTGTTGTAACAGTGTCAAAATATATGTATATATATATATATATCTATGTATTTTTTTTAGTATTTGAACTGCACCGCAGTTCTCCTGCAGTAAAAAAACAAAATTACCCTTCGGAACCAAAATATAATAACAAATGCTTAACATAATTATTAAAGATTGGAAGGAAGACGACAAAAGAGGTTAGGATGATGATAATGATTTGATGTACTTGAAAAAACACTTTTGATTTGGTAAGGCTTTGGACTGGGTCCTCATGGTGTTTTACTTTATCATTGGGATTGGAACATTTTAAAATAGCAAACAAGGTCTACTGTCTCTCCCGACCTAAACACTTTGGCCATGAATAGATGTTGTGGTAGCATAACAGCGATTGCAGTGATAGCAACCAAGTATCTTATCTTAATTGAATAATGTATAAAATTATAGTTGTAGCTAGATTAATGCTAGTGATATTATAGATTCTTGGATTGTAATTTGTTTTTTGGTATTTTCTATAATTTAAAATAATTACTGAAAATAAGTAGAAGGGGTTTAATCAATTGGTTAAAATATTTTGGTTATAGAAACCAAATGCACATGCTAGGAAAAAATATAGAAAAATATTAATCATATCTTATCTTTTTTTTGTGTGTGATGACCAGGAGTAAACCTCCGAGCTAATATTATAAAAGTTTAAGAGAAAATTACATACGAGGACACGCATGTCCTGACAAATCGTCTCTCAACAAAGGCTCAACAATGGCCGTAAACATATTTAAAAAATGAAAGTTTGAAGGTAAAGTAAAACACCTCCGCTGGTGATAAATATAGTGTTTTTCCTAATTTTTATTATTAAATTTAAGACATACATCAAGAAAGAGAAATAAAAATGTTTTTACTAAGACATTCAAAACATCTATTAAAGACACTCTAAACTATGTGTCAAATTTAAATTAGTTCTAAATTTTGTTAGTTCAATATTTAATAAAATAAATTAGTTAAAGACACTTTTGATTGAGTTGTGCGATGAGGATGGTCCGTATAGTTTGCTAATCAATCCGTGAAATGTATAGCTTTCCTAAACACAATCTTTGATAAAAAGTCATAGCACAAATGAATAAGAGTCACCGATCTCCGTCTTGAAAATATTCACTACCATTTCTGAGTCTACTTCTAAGTTCTAACTCCACTCTTGTAATCTTCTTCTCCGAAATAAACTCGCCATGGCTCTGCCGAAGGTGCCAAACATCTTCCAATGAAAACTCTTTTCATATCCTCTAAACAGTTTCTTAAATCCATCATATGATTTAAAACTCAAAAATCTAGAAAACTCTCCCTTTTTTTGTGTCTAAGTTAATGGGTCTGATGAGCAAGAAATCTATATGTGCTTCTTTTATTTTTGGCAAAACGTTTTGTGGAGGGTTAATTGGGCCTAGATCGTCCGGCCCATGTATACAACACAAAAACAGAAAAACTCATACATTTGTGAGAAACAGCAAGGTGTTGGTAACCAGAAGCTTAACACAGAAAGATGTGCTACTACAATTTGTCCCACATCGCTTAGTTCCGAAATAAAGACAGTGAGGAGTCTAATATAAATACAGAAGCGGATGATTCGAGCAAATTACTTACCTGGACGGGGTCAACTCGCGATCAAGAAGACGAGTGGCCTAGGCTAGTGACCACATTGCACATAACGTGGGATGCTAAGCTTAAGGTCTTCCCTTGAGGAAGAGCCTGCGTCATTATTTGTGGCAGAGGGGGTTTGCGTTCGCGCAGCCCCTACCATACTTTAGTCTTAATAATTTTCACATATTCTATAGTATTATTCACTGTTTAGAGTAATAATCTAAGTTATATGATTGGAGCCAAGACTGATGTGTTTTTGGTTAAAGAACAAAGTCCCACATCGGAGCACATACAAAATTTAAGAGCATTGTGTGGGTATAAATAAGGAGGCTCTCACTCAACCCAACTCATCTTTGCGCTTGGGGCAATGACGCAGCTAATGAGGTCTTAACCGAGGCGCGTCTATTGCTGGTTGAAAACTATTTCCATACCCCCTCCTGGGCCTAAGCTCGTCTTGGGCCTTCGAGAATTTCTGGAAGAGCTCCCTTCGGGGTAAAGCTCTACAATCCTTAGTCCAAGTCTTTTCCTTGTTAAGGTTATGGTGACGTTTATGCCTAATTAAGATGTTACAGAACACAGTTTAAAGAGTTAGCTCTTTGTCTTTTGCTTGGCTTAAACTGAAAATCTTAAGAACAGAACAAGTCAGTTGAAGTATATAATCAAATACATACATTTTTGGTTTTTTTTTTTTGGTTTTTCTAAGATCTACTACAGTCTAAAGACAATTCTGAGTGTTCATTAGAGCAAATATGTCTTTCATAAGTTAATAATACTCATATTATCATGTCTCTCTTTTTAACATTATTCTCTGTTTATTCCCAAACCCTTCCCCAACAAACTCACTTGTTGTGATAACAACAAGAAAGCAGTTTACATTTTCCAATTGTTGAATGATCTAAACCGTAGAGAAGTAATCGGAATTATTATTTCTCCTTTATAAGTTGTCGTCAAGAATCGTTGAGCTCAATATCCCTTGAACGAACTCGCTCTGTTTCAACTTTTCTCTGTGATCCTCTGCTGAAAGAGACTGCTTCTCAACATTCCTGTATAATTTGGAATCAAGACAAGAATCATCAGAGAAACACAAAAGCTTCATGAAAGCTCATATAAACTAAGTTTGTACGATTTCGTTGGTAATGATTCATCCAAGATACAAAATTTCATTGAGCTAAATATGCAATGACTAAGTACCTAGATGTTAGTGATTTTCCTCACAACTGAAACACTAGAAATGTAAGATTTCAACCAGCAAGAATGATGAAGTAAAGGGAAATCACAAGAACTTTATGCTTTTGGTAACAAGAGATCAACTAAGTTCTATGAAGGGCTCATAAAAACTATGTTTGTGAGATTTGGTTGATCCAAACGAAAGTTCACTATAAAATGTTGATGAAAAGCTGATTCACAAGAGCTTTATGCTTATTAGTAAATAAGGATTAACTAATTTCTATGAAGGTTCATTAAAACTAAGTTTGTGCGATTTCGCTGATCAAACATACGGAATTTTCAACTACAGGAAGCATACCTTTCAGGAAAACTCTGAGTCGATGTTTTCTTGGCAGAAGTTGTTTCTGCACATAGACTTGACTCAGAAATGAAAAAGTCATCAGCCATTGGTGAAATGAACGAAGACAGCAAAGGATCAGCAGCTATACTGGCAGAAGAAGAGGGTACCGCACGCGACGATCCTTCAAACAGGCTCTGAAAATTTCCATCCGGAAACTCTCTCTTCAAGATCGATAGCATGGACTGAGCTCCACCTCTTCTTGATTTTCTTTTCCGCGTCACGTAATCTTTTGTTAAGGAACAAAACACAACTCTTTGAAACGAATCACATAAGTAAATGATCTTATAAAATATAACTAGAAGAAGGAAAAAAAAGGATATCTTGAACATATTTGCATGTTGAAGTGTTATATGAGCAATCATATCAGAACTCACTTTCACCGAACAAACGGGACATACCTACAAGAAAAAATATGTCAATCTTCTATTGCAGCAACCCTCCTGCCAATAAAAAAGGGTCCTATGATTTATTCTCTGAGGCACACTGAGCGGCAACTACAATCCTATTTCGACAAATTCCAATCTTACATACAAGACAGAAACTACTGAACAAAGTAACCTTGTTCTGCCCAATCTACCAAGAACCATGTGAATATGTGATGAAACAATAAATAGTTTTTTTCATAACTGTATATTATTGAGGTAATAGTTACCCCATTTTTGGCGTCCATAGGATGATCTTCATCAATGTGGCAGCATAGAGACACGATATCAAAATAGTCTGAGCAGAACGGGCAAGCATACTCCTCCCTGAAGTCATCTTCTCCTTCTACCTCCTCAAATCCCAAGAAATTGTCTGCGTTTAGAAAAATAAGAAAGTCCTAATCAAATACTACAAAACAACAATGCAAAGAGAGCAATCTGAAACAAAATCACGGAAATACTAAAAACGCGTTCCATTTCCATTCTCTCAAGTTAACAATACAAATATAAGAATTGAGGTATAAAAGGAACATCCAGATACATAAAGAACGAAAGGAAACAAGCATATCATAAACCTTTCCTGGCAAAGATGTCTACGTTTGAGATGAAACCAAGCTTACCCACTAAAAGTTTTGTATATTCTTGAATTTTAAAACAAGAATCATCAAGATTCAAGATTCCAACTTTCATACCAAAAACCAAAACAAAAACTCTTCGTATAAACACAAACACACACGCTTAATCAATCCTTAAAGCCCCCACAATAGTACAATGCCTCAAAGACAGAAACTTTCAGTTTTCCATTTCATCATTACCAACAAAAATCTCCATTTCAATATTTCAGACCAAAGACATCACCTTTTGTCGGAAAATCGTCAAACAAAACAGTAATCAATCACAACCTCTCTCATTCAACCTCAATCAAATTAAAAAGAAAACAAATTGAGCTCTAACATAATTGGTTTTGTCATAGAATCAGGATACATTTAAACTGAAAACAAACCAAACCAAATCTACAAATCAAAGATTAATTGACAAAGAACAAAGAACAACAAATCCAAATTCAATTTTTTTTTGTTATTACAACTCACCAGATCGAGACAAGAAATCAAGCTGATATCTTCTTGAAGCCGATGCGAGACGATCACTCCAAGAATCAGAATCCATTCTTTACAACAACCAAATAAAACTATTACAAATCGAAACCCAAGAATCCACTTTTTTCCCCAACAGAAACAAAAACAAAAACAATAAAAATTCAATCTTTGACTCTCGATAATGAAAACACAAATATTCCGATTCAAGAATCAAAAATATCCCGGCGTAATGCGAAGACGACGACGACGATTCAGCGTTTCTTCTTTCTTTTTTTTTTCTTTTCTTTAATGGCTTTCTTTGTTTTTAATTCTTTGGATAGAGAGAGAGAGTGAGAGAGACATTAGGAGAGGAGATGAGTTTATTACATTACATTACTTTTTATTTTTAAGTTTTTTAACTAATCTCTCTCGCTTTCAACAGCCCGCACGAATGCATGCCGTTTAATCCTTTTACCCGCTGTGTATTCCACTTTCGGAAAATGAAAACGTCATGCTGTTTACTGTACACTTACGTGTCGAGATTTTATTGGTTTGGTTTTGGTAAGTTGGTGAAACAGAAGAACTTAGCCGCTCAACAGTCAAAAGAGTTTTTTTTTTTACACTGTTTCAGAGTTAATTATTTAATTTTGGGGAAATAATAGTGAAAACCTCATCGGAGAAGTTTTGATCTCGCCGGTCATCGACCATTCCCGGTCGCCGTCGGTGTTCCAATTTTGGCGCCACATTTCGTGTTTGTTTATCCTCGGTGGATGATGAAGCCGCGGTCGTGTTTCAGATCTGTAGTTTTCAAATCGGAGACGAAGCTCTGATAATCTAAAGCTTAATTTCGAATTTTGGATGAAATTGAGATTCTAGGGATTTTTGATTATTGGCGATCATGGCAACAAGGAACCGTACGTTGTTGTTCAGGAAGTATAGGAACTCTCTGAGGAGCGTTCGAGCTCCATTGTCGTCATCGTCATTGACGGGAACACGATCTGGCGTTGGTCCGGTTATAGAGATGGCGAGCACATCATTGTTGAATCCGAATCGCTCTTACGCTCCTGTTAGTACCACCGAAGATCCTGGGAATTCGAGGTACTTATTCTTCTTCTTCTTTGCCGGTGAATTGATCAATTAGGGTTTTGGTAATCGTGTGTTAAAACTCAGATGCTTAAGCTAGAGTAATAGATATGTAGCTGTGTGGCTTAATCACACTTAAGAATCACAGAGCTGGTTCATTTGTTTGAGTTTTTTTTCTTGCTTGTGTCAGTGTGATAACAGTGGGATTACCACCAGCTTGGGTTGATGTATCTGAGGAGATCTCTGTTAATATACAGCGTGCTAGGACTAAAATGGCTGAGCTAGGAAAGGCTCATGCCAAAGCGTTAATGCCGTCGTTTGGAGATGGTAAAGAGGATCAGCATAATATTGAGTCTTTGACACAGGAGATCACTTTTTTATTGAAGAAGTCTGAGAAGCAACTTCAGAGGCTTTCTGCAGCAGGACCTTCTGAAGATTCTAATGTTAGGAAAAACGTGCAGGTACCCTTTGACTTTATGGGCGATGCTCATACATCTGTTTTTGGGCAGCATTGTTATAGCTATCTGAGATTTTATTTGTATGTGTTTTATAACAGCGATCTCTTGCCACTGATCTCCAACTTCTTTCTATGGAGCTCCGGAAAAAGCAATCAACTTATTTGAAACGCTTGAGACAGCAAAAAGAGGTATTTAGCTAGAACTTGGTCGATTGTAACTGTTAACGTTCTGATCAATTCTGATGCCAGGAACTTTGATGGTACAGTTTATTGTTTGTCGAAGTTTTTGTTTGTGTTTCGATGCTGCACCCTGATAAAGCTTGTTTACTTGGATATCATAGATGATAGATTCTCTTGATGCTTGTTTTTTCTTTTTCAAATTTGGGACATTGTATTATTCTATCCTCTCAAGAAGCTTTGACTTGTAATGTATTATCATTTATCAGGATGGAGTAGATTTAGAGATGAATCTGAGCAGAAACAGATATAGACCTGACGAAGATGACTTTGGCGATATGGTTTGACTCCTATTTCTGTTTCATTCTTTCGATTTATAGCCATCCTTCGTCTTATGTACTTCTTTATTGATGAAATCTGTTCTCCAATTTGTTTTAGTTAAACGAGAATCAGATGTCCAAGATTAAAAAGAGCGAGGAAGTATCGGTAGAGAGGGAGAAAGAGATACAACAGGCTAGTACTTTCGTCTATGTTCTTAGTTGTTTGTTACTCACTGATGGTTTTTTTTTATTATGCAATCAATCATAATCTGTTTTTTTTTTCTTCTTGTCCAGGTTGTAGAATCAGTCAACGATCTTGCTCAAATCATGAAGGATCTTTCTACACTTGTGATAGATCAGGTAAAACTAATTGAACCTATATTCTCTTTGACTAGCTCCTGAGTCTACTTCCTTCTGAAAACAAACTCAAAACAACCCGTTTCGCTGCAGGGTACAATTGTTGATCGGATAGACTATAATATCGAAAATGTCGGTACTACTGTTGAAGATGGCCTCAAACAACTGCAGAAGGTATAATATTGTACACACTTCAACATTAATGGCCAATCATTTGTTGTCCCAAAAATAATTAACGTTAAGTGCATCAAACTTCACAGGCAGAGCGAACGCAGAGACATGGAGGGATGGTGAAGTGCGCGTCTGTGCTTGTCATCCTCTGTTTCATCATGCTGCTACTCTTAATCCTTAAGGAAATATTCTTGTGATCGGAACAACGTCTCTTTCACAGAAAAGCTAAGTTCCATGGACCATCATCCCTGGTTAGATCAATAAGAAAAGTTTAATCCGTAATTCTTTCATTCTTTAGACCCAAACATTGCGTATTTTTTTCTTCCGATTACTTCTATATCGGTAACGAAAACACTTCAGAAGATGTTATTAACAAAAGAAGAGTGTATGTTCTGCCTTCATGGCTTTTGTTTCGACTTCTTTTGCATTTAACATTACTTAAGATCCTTTGCAGAGTAGTGAGTACGCAAACACTATTTTGTAGAAGAAGACCATAGGTAGACAAGTAGTCAATATCTGAGGCACCACCAATGCCAATATGCTATCTTCACTCTAAAGTCAAAGTGTTCTTTATAAAAATGTTATCCCAGTCACAATATTGTTGCACATCTCTAAATATTTTTGTTGTCTTATGTATATGGTTTAATAAACTAAATTTACTAAAAGAGGATTAGCACTTTAGTAGATAACCCGTAAACGAAAGCTAAGTAGTTTAATTAATATAATATACATGTCACATGTGTATATGACTATATGTTATATAGTCCTTTCTTTATATCATATTTTAGAATTAAATTTTGTTCTCTGAAGATAATTCTGATGTCAGAGAGCTGCAACTCTCGGCACTTCTCATGGCTCATGAAATCTTGTTTACCAAATCCTTCCGACGCCAAATCACTAGTTCCGATTCACCAACCGTCTTCCACGGCGGCGAATTCTTCAGCTACGATCGCTTCCCTACCTGACGATTTGCTCCTCGAATGTATCTCCAGAGTCCCTTCCTCTTCGATTCCTTCTCTCTCCGTCGTATGTCGCCGCTGGTCTCGTCTCCTCCACTCTCCTTACTTTCTCGACCTCCGCCGTCGTTTGGGAATGCTCCGGCATTCTCTGTTAGCGATCTCCGCCGTTGATTCTGGACTTTTCGCCGCGGATTTGCAGTTTCAGTCCGAGGTCGTCGCGACTTGGAAAGTGTCTCTTGCCGTTTCGAGTAGGTCTGTTTGTGTCGACGGTAGTTATGGGAGTTTGTCACATGCTCGCGCGGCGGCGATTGGACCTAGGGTTTATGTTGTTTGTAGAAATGCTGTTTTGAGATACGATTCGTGGATGGGAACGCTTGTTTTGAGATCTCCGATGCTTTTTCCGAGGAAGAAATTCGCAATCGCGGTGGTTTCGGGGAAGATCTACGTCGCTGGAGGTGGTGGTGGTTCGGAGGTTGCGGCGGCGGTGGAAGAGTACGATCCGGAGTTGAATCGGTGGGTTGTGGTAACTCAATCGGCGAGGAAGAGGTACGGTTGCATCGGAGCTTCCGTGGACGGAGTTTTTTATGTGATTGGTGGTTTGAAAATTGGGAATGAGACCTCACGCGCGTTGGCGGCGCGTGCTTACGCGAGCTCTATGGATCTTTTCGACGTGGAATCGCGTCAGTGGTTGAGGAGTCGTTCGGTTCCTGGCGGTGGATGTGTAGTGGCGGCGTGTGCGGCGGATGGATATGTTTACGTGTTAAGCAGCCACGCGGTGGAGCTTTCGTTTTGGCGATTTGACGCTCGTCGTCGCGGCGGAAACAGCGGGTTCGGAGAATGGCGGAGGCTGAAAAGCCCGCCGTTGCCGGCTCAGGTACGGTTAGACGGAACGGTGAGGTTTAGCTGCGTCGGAGTGGAAGATAAAGTAGCGGTGGTTCAAGTAGTGGGATGTATCGACGATTTGCTCCGGCGAAGTGGGAGGAGTGAGAGAGGGCTGAGAGAAAGCCTTGTGTTGATGTACGATACGGTGGATGGAGAGTGGAGAAGAGCGGCGGATTTACCGGAGATGATTACACGCGCCGCCTGTGCGTGTGTGGAGTGGTAATAAGAGTGTGGAGAGGAGAGACCACGGCGCAGGTTTAAAGGTTACGAGGCTAACGTACACAGGATTTATTAAAGTGAGCAAAAACAAAATCATTATTATTGGTGCACATGTTTATGGAAAAGCAAACAGCGTCTTGAGCTCGTGACCTTATTGGCTGTTTTGTTTTCCCCGATAGAAGAAAACAAAACTTTTCTTTTTCTCTCTTTGGATTTGAACTTTTTAAGATCTTTTTTTTTAACTCATAGATGTAATTTAATTGTGTGTATTCTTAAATTAAAATTTGGAGAGAGTAATTAATTTACTATTAACAAGCTTAATTTACAAAATCAGAAGATAATAAAGTGGTGGAATCAGCCTCAAAGTCATATGATTAGAACCCAAATACACTTAGAAGTAATGTAACTATGAAGAAATAAAATAGTCAAACTAGTTAGTTTCTTCCGACCAAGGAGAAGGACATAACGTTGATTTTGCTACATCTTTCTCATGCTTCTAGATGCCGGATCGTGAGTGAACAGAAGAAAGCATGATTCAAATGATGACATAAAGAGAAACATACTTATCCACTACTATGTGTAAACTGTTCAACACATCATTTGATTTGTTGCCTTTGGATTCCTTTTGAGTTTTGACAAAGTGAAGAAAATGAAGGATGACACTAAGAGTTTGTTCTAATCAAAGTTTCATAAATCATTTTTGGTTTTGTAAAGTTATCCTTCCAATGCATATGTAGAAGCAAAATCGTTCTTTACAGTTTTGTAACTTTTGTTGCCACGTAAAAACATGGTCAGTCGCAGAACCACCGGCTGAATCTGAATCATCGCTGTCCATTGATGAACGAAATGGTTCCACATAATCAGGTAAAAGCTCTTCTTGGAAATCTGATCACTCCATTAAACAACTAATCTTTCTTATTAGGATTGAGGTTTTGAGTCTTGTATCAAATTAAGTTACATCTGTTCTTTTTTTTTTGCTTGATTGATTTTAGAATCAAATTAAATAATTGGTTACATAATTGCACTGTTAGTTACATTAATAATAAGATGAGATGAATATCCCAAAAGAAGCTTATCTATGTCTACAATGTTTCAGGCCTTCTTCTTGGTCATGGCAGTCGCGATATCGGATGCAGTGTGAGAGCGGAGAACAAGATCAGAAATCGAGAGCTTGAGATCAATGGTGAGCTTCTGGAACACCTGAGATAGGAGTAAAACATCTGACAAGGCTCTGTGAGCGTCACCAGTCCTTGAAAGACTATAGTGATCTGCAAGAGCTTGTAGTGTTGCTTTTGGCTTAACGGTTGGCTCTGCAAAAACAGAAGCAGAAGAACCCATTTCTAAGTTTATAAGTTTCCGACATACATGTTTTTTTCTGTTTAGGTTTAGAGTAAACAGTTTAACCAACTAAAATATACAAAACAAGACCATACAGGCATTACAGTGAAGTAGAAGCAAAGGGATTTTACAATGTTACCTAAGGACTTCATGTTTTCTCTAGCGAGTGGGAGCGAGTCGAGTAACAACCAATTATGAGGAATTTCATAAGAACAACGGTTAAACTCGTTGATCAAAAACTGGAAGTCAAATGTTTTCCCATTGTGTGCAACTAACATCACATAACCTCCAGGCTTCTGTCGACTCTCTACATACCGCAGAAATATCGGTATCAGCTCTTCCATCCTACCACGTAAAACGATCATTAGTTTGATCCAAATGTAAGCTGCCCAAGCATAAACAAACCAAACACACAAATTCAAAGAGTACTAAAGTGGAAAAGAATGTATACTTTGGAACCTCGGGTCGACGAACCATATCATTCCTGATACCGTGGATATGTGTGTTAGTTAGAGGAACATCCCCCGGGTTGACAAGAGTCTGAAATGTGCTGTACTCACCACCAGCTATATCCTGTGCTGCAATTTCAATTATCCTCTCTTTCACTCTACTCAAGCCGGTTGTCTCAAGATCAGCGACTATAACTGTGAGGAGTTTAGGCAGATCTTTGTCTTGAGCAAGCCGTTGCTGAAGATTTCCAAAAGGCTGCTGCTGTATCTTGGTCCTGCTCTCTTCATCTATAATCCTAGTTACAGGAATTGTTCCTCCCAACACACTACTCTTAGTGTTGCTTCTACTACCTTGTGTACTTGTACTCAAGTTTCGTCTGATCCATCTAGCTTTACCATCAACTGAAGAAGCTCTAACATCAAGCAGCTTCAGGCTTGAGCTGTTCTTGAACCAGCCATGAACACGTTCACAGCAAGAACTTCCAAATGAATGGATTCTAAATCTAGAGACTTGCGAGATTGAGACACACATCAGATCCCCCAAATAAGCTCAAGAAGAATCAAATAGACAATGTCTCCTCTGTTCGTGAAGACAACTGCCTGCAGAGACAACTATTCCGATCTGTAGATCCATAGAATGAAAATTAGAATGAGGCTCATATAAACACACATTGAATACAACTTTAACATTTTCACAACATCATTACACAATTTCTATAGAACCCTATCGAAAAGTTAATAACTTTGACTCAGGAACAAGCTAAACACAATATAACACAAATTACTCTAAATCTCAACATAACAAAGAAGAAGGCAAAACAGAGAAAACAGACTATGTCATCAACTCATCAATTCACAGATTCGAGTTAAAGCCAATAAGAGTAGTCAAGAACTTCGAATTTCAAATCTTTACCATCGTTTCCACATCGAAAAAGCAAATAAAAATCAAAACTTTCCTCTAACTGTGTCAGCATCCAAACAAAATCAAATAGGTTTACAAAAAAAAACGAATCATTCAAGTTCAACAGCAACGTTAATTTCGAATTTGATTAGAAAACAGCTACGGAATTGCAGAAATAAAGATCTGAGCTTTACTTTCTCAAATCGCTCATCGAGGAAAAAGATACGAACTTTGTCTGAATTATCAGAGAAACTAAATGACCCAGAAGGAGAAAACACGAATCGGGAAAAGGATAAGAGATATACTTGCCTTGTGTAAACAAAACAGCATTTGCTTGCACGAAAGTTAGAATTTTTAAGAAATGGACAGAGTTTATAGAGACAGAGAGAGCGTAATAGATTGAAGTAAACAGGTCGCGTTGAGAGGGAGAGTGGGAGGGTCGGAGAGAGAGGGCGAGACCCGTCCGTTTTATTCGGATCTGTAACCCGACCCGACAAATACGGATCTACGTGGGGTGGTCGTATTTGTTTCCACTTTCGGCAATAACATAACCACACTTCAGTTTTAACATATTTAAATACACCTCTGTCTTTATAAAATTGTAGATAGAAAAAAAATCTACATATATTTATAAATTATTGCTTGAATTAGTATTCCATTTACGTATTTTATTTTATTTACCTTTTTTTTTTGTATTTTTATTTGTGTTGATCTTACAAAGGAAGGAATATTCCATTTGTTTTAGGAAAAACATCCCAGCAAGTCTGAGTAGTTGGGTTGGTTCAACTTGCTTGTATATGACTTTTCTTTTAGTTAACTTGTTTTTGTTTCTAATGTATTTCTCTGTTTTTTTCCTGACACCTACTAAAATTTAGCATTAGAAATATCTTTAGGATAGAAGTATATTGCCAACAATATCTTGAGATCATGTACAATAAATCAATAATCAACTATTTCTTATTGTTCAACTGATTTTGATCATGTTCGTTTCAATATCGCAAGCTACTGAAACTACAACTGCGATTTTAAAATTATAAAATGTGGTTCGTTTTGTAATGCGTGAATGTGACTTATCGCAATTAAAATAAATCGTATTATTTTGCTAGAGATTAAATCATTTAGATATAGTTACAGCGTTTAGTGAAAAAAAAAATATTTTGCGATTATTAAACAAATAATTTTTAATCGAGTCACAATAGTAAAAATTTTATTTTTCCTTAAAAAAAAAATGTTTTCTTATTTCTTAATCCAGTGAATACCTAATTCCAATAACTTCTTTTTTTGCTTAGTAATCTCATATGTGAGAAGAAATCTTTTTTTTGTTGAATTAATAAACTTAAAAAATATATAGAAGATACTGGTTCGATTAACCGGTTAAAGAAGAACAAAGGGAGGGAAACGCCAGTTGTGATAGAACAACCCGGTTTATCCCACTTTTCCTGGTTTAATTGTGGTTTAGTTACTTTCCTTTACATTTCCGGTTTAGTATTGTTCGTCTCTCTCGTCTCGTCAAAAATCAGAAATCTCAGAAATCTGAAATCAATCAAATCAAAAGACCTAATTCCTCATTTCTCTTCATCAATCCACCATTGTAACCCTTCGCCAGCTTCGAGTTCAAAGGAAGAAGAACAACCTCGAGGTTATCTTCTTCACTTCAAATCCCTTCATCTCTGGGCTTCGCTGTTCAATTTCATTCTCAGTAGCTAATTAGTTGATACATAGGATTCTCGTCACTATTTTAAATCGCGAGTTTCTTTGTTACTGTTAGTGTTTCATTGAAATGGCCATGGCTCCTTAGTTTGATTCATAATGTGACTGATGATTCCTGAGGCATATGTTTCACCTTAGTGACTAGTTTGATTTGGTCTTCTTAGTAGCTACCTAAGTTGATACATTGGATTGTTGCTATTTGAAACCAGAGTTTGATAGTGGGCATGGCTCCTTGTTTGATTCATGATATAGTACTTTGTTCCCCTGAGGCATATGTTTATTAGTAAGATTTTAACGACTCTCTTTATGTGTGTGAGATCTGTAGAGTAGAGAATGGCTACAGCTACGTATCCGCCGCCTCCTCCATATTACAGACTCTACAAGGAGGAGAACTATGATTCTGCTCCGAAACCTCCTCCTCCGATTGAAGGCACCTACGTTTCTTTTGGAGGCAACTATACTGTATGGTTTTTTTTTTCTCTTTTTCGTGTTGTTTACCGTTCTTGTTTTGTTATCTTTGCGGTGGCTAACAATTTTCACGAATTTCGGGTGCAAGACTGAGGATGTTCTTCCGAGCTTAGAAGAACAAGGAGTGCCTCAACTTTATCCCAAAGATACAAATGTTGTTGGTATGTTATTCTACTGCCTTTGTGTGTAGTTGCTTGCTATATTGTAGTAGGCTTTAGGAGTTGATGAGGATGGTTTTTTGTCTTAAATCGCTTGATTTTGGAATCATCATTTTACACGTATTGGTTTATACAATCATCTCCGGATTTATAAAAAAAAAGTGTTGTGTAGATTACAAGAAGGAGCTCCGGTCTCTGAATAGAGAACTACAGTTACATATATTAGAGCTTGCTGATGTTCTTGTTGAGAGACCATCTCAATATGCAAAGAGGATTGGTGAGATATCTTCAATCTTCAAGAATTTGCATCACCTTCTCAATTCCTTGAGGCCTTACCAAGTAAGTTACTATGAAGATTCTCTCGTTTTTCGCATGTTGTATACAACATGGGTTTTGCCTTTGTCTTATCTTTAACTTATGTGCAGGCAAGAGCAACGCTTATTCACATAATGGAACTTCAAATTCAACAGCGTAAACAAGCTGTGGAAGACATTAAGAGGTTTGTGTATGCTTTTACTTTATCTGGACTTAAATACCAATCTATATAGACTATGAAAGGTCTTCAAAAACTTGTTGTTAAGTAGGTTTGTTTTTGGTTGTGTGCAGGAGGAGAGAAGAAGCACAACGACTATTAAAGGATGCTTTTGTCACTTTAGATGGACAATAGAGGTTTTTAACCCATTTTGGGTTTAAATTAAGTTCGGTTCATAAGTTTGCTTCCTGGTTACAAGCTTCAAAGTTCAAACCCTAAACGAAGAAGATATGGTATCACAATGCCCACACCTAAATGCTCCAATCTATTTCAAATACATTTTGAGACCTTATGATCTCTACGGATCAGAATTTTGACACAAAGTTAGGCCCAACATGGATATAGAACGTCAACAAAACAGAGGACAAAGGTCACAAAACAGTGTGTTTCAGCGAGAGATACTCTGTTTTTTTTCTTTCTCTCAGGCAAAAACAGAGCTACAAGACAATAACAGTAGACACAAAGCAGCTTGTTCTTCTTCCTTTAGACTCCTCCTTCGTTTCTTCACAGCCAAGCCACCGTGTGATGATAACGATGAAGATTTTGGATTTCTCTTTTTGGAGTCCAAGGCTTTGTGGCTGTGAATAATACGAATACCTAATAACTCTGATCGTCTCTGTTTCCTGAATCTGATTCCACATGCATTGCAAAGTGACTGCAAAATCCCACCACAAACCGAAGCTTAACAACTTAATAACACTTGTTGTAATCATCTTAGAATCAAACAAAGTTAAGAGTATAATGCTTAAAGGTAGAAGAAGATACCTTGGGACCAGTTGGTCCACCTCTCCACATTGGTGTCTTGGTGGTCTTGCAATCATTACAGCACCTAGTTATCTTCTTCTCTTCTTCCATTCTCGCTGACACGTAAGTGGATGAACGAGATCGTACCTGTACTCTTGGATCCATTAGAAAAGAACCAACCTTTGTTTCTAGAGATCCTTTTTGACACAACAGTAGTGATCAAGAACTCTTCACTTCTCCAAATAACTCCTATATGATTGATATTAAGAAACTATTGCAACCCCTACTTCCTGCTTTTGTAGTATATATATGTAATCAAGAAAGGCTTAAGGGTTCTTTAAAAAGCCTCTCAAACCAAAGTAAGTGTGGTAAGAAGACAAAAGCTATCCTCGGCCGCTCTTTAGATGAACAATGATTATAACCTTTTGGTAGATTGATAACACAAGACAAAACATCTGCCAAATCATTGTCTGCTGGAAAGTCAAGTGGCAATACGCACGACCGGGTTCTATGGTTTCCCTTTTTTTTTTGTTCTAAACAATTATGTGTGTGTATTAGACAAAAGAAAGTAACAGAAACCATATATTTCTGCAAACATGTTCACATGAAGACAGAGGAAGAAAAAGGAATAAATCAAAAGCCACTAATGTTTTCACTAACTCATAAACTTATTCTTTTATGATTAGGAAGCAAGTAGTCTTCTTCCCAAATCAATTCAAGGAAAAAAGCAAAAAGGTACACCACTATTTAACGTGACAAAGCACTATGGAATAATGTTATATAAATTTTCTTAGCATACCCAAAATGATAACATGGTTCTAGATTTCTTTGGAGGATACTCTCAAAACTAGTTTGGACATATCTATAAACCTAGATTAGTTATTAAAACGTATGTACTTAAAACGTATGTAAGAAAACATAAACTCATATATCTTTCGTGTACTGCAAGAAACAGCTGATTCTTATACGGCATATAAAAAGGTTACAACTTTTACAACTTACAAACCAAACGCCCTGAGCTACAATAATTCAGGGAAAAAAAAACTTCAAATATTTATAAAAATCTATTTAGTCATATAATTATAAAACCCATTTTGGGAAAAAGGAAATATTAAACATGATATACACAAAAACTAATCCCCATAACTCATTGGTTGGGATCCATAAACCTAACCTTATTCACAAACATATACACATCTTTCGTGTATTGCAAGAAACCTTTCAATCTAATACGGCAGGCAAGGCTTCTTACATGCCTTCCCTCGGTTTCTAGCAGTTGTGTGTCTCCGGGCTTCCTTAAAAGCTGCCTTAACCTTGGAAGCTGCTTTAACTTTACACCACCTAGCTCTCGGAGATCCCAAATTAACGTTTTCAAAACGAAGATCATACATGCCAGCTTCTTCTGTCCCCGACAAGGTAAAACACATCGTATCCATTTCTTGATGCGTACCAGGTGACCAGCTCGAGTTCATCATGTCATAATGTTGATGACAATCAAACGCATTCTCATCCTCCTCGTCGTTCTCCATACAACCTTTTGTCACTACAGTTTGTGTTTTGCCTTGTGCCAAGTCGACTTCACTTACTTTGAAGCTGTTTCGAAACCCCGGTACGAATTTCTTTTCGATATGAAACGTCGCGGTTGATGAGTTATCAAAAGTCATCAGCACATCAGGTTGGACCGTTGATCTTGCAGACATCGAAGAGCTTGATGGATCCAAACTTCCTAAATAAGGAACATTAAATAATTACTTGATTAGTCTATATATAGTAACTAGTAACTTAGAGATATATCAAAAGACTTATAAGATCAAGACCATTACAAGATTGTATACCTTGAAAGTCTATATGTTGTGATCCAGAACATGTCATGCCAAATCCAGGACCTTGCGGACATTGTAAGGACCTTTGCGGATGACTCGCAAAGGTCCTATCCCTTACCAATCTCATGCGGTTAAGGTTTTGGTAAGCTTCAAGCTTGAGTTGGTCCAAAAATGTTTGATAACTAGTTAGCTGATCGACGTTTTGGAAATCGCCGCCACTGAGTGAGACTTGAATAAGTTCATAAACAGAGTTGAAGAGAAGAGATACGCCATGAACGTTTGTGTCGTAAATGTAACACTCAGTTTCGTCCAAAACGCAATCCATTGCGTGTGATACAATTGCCTTCCATGTTTTCTTTGAGATGCTTCCACAAAGTATCTGTTAAGAAAAAAAAAATCAAATTAAGCAAATGTTTTTCATGGTTAGATAAAAACTTCTTTTTTATAGGTTTATATTCTTACGTTGTATAACGCAATTGGATCAACCGTATACCAACGGCGAAAGTCCTGGACGGTATAAATCTTATTTTCAGCCAAACGCACCGCGGAAACGCCATCTTTCGCGATTTTTTCTAGTCTCCAAACATTGTCACAAGGGTAAGGAGGATGATGTTTCTTATAAGCTGCATAAGCAAAAGTAAAATAACGATTAGTAATCAATCCTAAACGTTTTAACCGCTATCGCAACCGCTGAAAAAACGCTACTTACATTCTCCACGTTGGTCTCTACATCCAAAAGCTTCACTTCTCGCTTCCACGGCTCCATCTCCGGTCAACCTAGCACCTAACCGGAACTTCCTACTCCTAGTCCAACTCGAATTATCCGAAAAAGAGATGTCTCCGACGATAACTCCAACGCCGTCTTTAAGCGTCACAGTTAAATCTCCGGTGAGTAGTGGTCGTTTCCCTTCACGTTGCTTGAGAATATTACGTTTGAATCCTTCAACGTTCCAGCTTTCTTCTGTGAAGTCAGCGTTCAAAGGCACGAGCTCGACTCGAGAAGACGAGAACGGTCCTGAACTGACTCGAGCGTTCGTGGTTATGTCCACGAGCTCGATCTTTAGAGGAGAACCGTCCTCAGCTTCGATCTTGGACCCCGTGAATATCGATGAGGGCGGTGAGTTTAGGAACCGCAGCATGAATCTTGGACGCGACGATGGCGTTTCAGAACTTGGTAGCTCCATTGAGAAACATGATGATGTGAGAAATGGTTGAAGGATACGACTTGTCTCCTCTCGAACCTAATAATCCAAAAGAGTTAAAAAAAAAAAAAACTATTCACTAATTTGCATATATATTTTCAGCATATGAATGTTCATATGCATACAAAATTTTAATATATGGTCTAGCTAGTGACATAAAAAAAACTATTCACTAATTTGCATATATATTTTCAGCATATGAACGTTCATATGCATACAAAAAATTAATATATGGTCTAGCTAGTGACATAAACTACTACGTGGTAAAAATAAACGATACAAATAAAATTATTTAATTTATAAATTTTACAATATATACATTATTTTGACTAATAGAAAATATTATATAGAAATTTTACAATAGATGTTTTTGTATTTCATCATATGTAATAATAATATATATATATATAATGTTTTACCAATTTCTTTTATTTTTAAAAACGCATGTGATTACATGATTTTGTTATATATGTGATATATACATATAACTATAGACTATAGTGACTAGAATAAGCTAGGGACCATTGTTGATTGAGGAACCCACAAATATATAAAACAAAGACAGAAGAGAAGTAGTCGGTCAAACTTGGTGGCTTACATAGCCTATATATATATATTTAGGAACATGTTGTGGTTTTAGTATATATAGAAATTTTTGTTAATTAGATATATAGGATTAGAAGGAAAAAAACTCACAATTCTTCTCATCATGTTCTCCATATGAATCATGAAATGATTCTGTGACTGATCTCTCATCACTTGCTTCACAACTCTGTGGTTTAAAATGAGGAAAAAAAAATTAGAAACCTTGTCCGAAAACAAATAAGGGTTATGTTCGGGTAAGTAAGATCAAGAAAGAACTATGCTCACTTCTTGAATGTTAAGTTACGAGCTCTTAAGCCACTGTAACCACCACCACCACCATGGAACATAGGGTTGTTTCGAACCTTCATTGGATACTTTCAGATTCAAAGACTTTTTGGAACTTTATAAGTCGTCTTTGAACTCTTTGTGTGTGTGTGTGTGTGTAGAGAGAGAGAGAGAGAGATAGAGAGATAAAGAGAAAGATGAGGTTGAGAAGGAGTGAATGATGAAATGTATATAAAGGCATGAGAGTATTGACGAAGTAGCTTCGTTGTTTCCAGGAAGATTCGTTGTTTTAGAAGTGCTCTCTAATCTCTATTCATTAACCACGCTAGAGTTGGTTATTTAGTTTAATTAATTAAAATTAAGAAAAAAGACACTTGTGCTTTTTGGACAAAATTAAGAGTACTTGTGTACTAGCTAGTGTCTTCTTATATGATTCGTTATTTAATTCATGTGTTTGGATCATTTCGTACAACTAACAATGTAGAATAAAGTATATATACTCGATCTCATTAATTAAACCTGTATTTATTTAACTCAGCTTCCTCTCGTATTGGAAAAAGTCGGATATAATTAGGTTTAGTGGGATCGAGTATTTTTAATTTTAAGTTTTATTTTGCAACTTAAGAAATTGTTTAATACTATAGGTTTAATTAATGGGATCGAGTATTTACAGTTTTTATTAGTTTTGTTTTGCAACTTAAGAAATTGTATAAAAACTGGATTAGTAATTCCGTATAGTTATGGTAGTTAGGTTATACCGTTTTCATTTCTAATTTTATTTAACTTTTTATTTCCTTTTTTTTTTATATCTCCTACTAATTGTAATTATCTTGAATTAGATATAGGGTACAAATAGTTGTAATAGACACATCCTTATGTGGATTGAACCATTTTTTATTTTATTATATTCATAAATTTTATTTCTAGTGGTGTGGATTTAAAAAATCGTTTCTGATTAATTACACATCATGATTACATATTAAACCGCTAATGGATTTGTTGATCTCAACCGTCATAACCATTTGAACCTATAATTACGTCAGTTTGGGTGGACATCTTCTATAGACCAAATCGTTTTTTATTTGCTAATCATCAATGCAGACTCTAAAAAAAAAAAAGTTATTGCAGACCAACTACAAACTATTTTTACATACAAATAAAGTTGGTTTGCAGCTATTTGTTATCCGTTCTAAAAATAAAATAAATTAAACCAATGATGAAATTGTTCATTCCAACCGTTATAACCATTCGAACTTAAAAATAAAATAAACTAAACCGTCAACGGATTTGTAGACCCCAACCGCGTAACCATCGAAACTCATAGACTTACACAAAAAGATCACTTCTCACACGTTTTTGCTAATTTTAATATATCCAATGATCCTCGATCACTGATTTTGCTAATTTTAAGAAAAACACCAAACTGTCTCACTTGTTCAGTTTGTGGTCAGATATAGAGCCAGCAGCATTAATGTTTCAAGAACTGAATCGAAATTAAATGTTATACAACTTACGCGTTTTAGAATTATCATTAATTTTTAAAAAAATGCTTTAGTCAGTTTATCAATCATTAACTAGATCCAAGATAATACTCAACTCATCTAGCTTATTATGTACCGTTGCATGACCAAATCATACTCATGCATGATTGATTAATCACAAGAAAACAATCGATTTGTTCCCTCGCAATTATTCTTCGCAAATCGACTGTTTTCTTGTAGTGATTTGATTCAAATCGATATAGTATATAAGAGATAAAACCAATTTATGATATTGGTTACAAATGTTTCGTTTCGTAACATCCAAAATATAGAAGAAACAAAAATGAACAAGTAAAAATTACAAAAACTATAGACAAGTAAAAACTCTTTCACCTGAACTGAATAATATTGAAAAATATTTTACAATTTTGAAAAATTTATAAAACAAGACAAATGAGGCGTTGACATAAGCGTTGACATGGCTTGAGATCGTCAACGACTACCTCAAAAAAGCAACGCTTATTTGGTAATGCCGTAACGCGTTTTTTTCAGTTATTTATTTATGATTAAATATACAATTACACTCAACATGAATATTTAACAATTACACAAAAAAAAACATTCAACAAAAACATTTCAATGTTTTTCAAGATCGGAGGATAATAATTGTAACATGTTTTATTTTTCTACATCGACGCGTTTATGTTGATGGACAATATGTCTATAACCAAATAAAACGACACAAACTGAAACGACAAATATATTCTTTATATGTATATAATAAATTGGTGTATTAGTATAAATGTATTTCAACGAGAAGAAGTCTACACGTTTATGATTTTTTTCTTGCCCAGTATATGTAGTTTTAAAGGCTCAGAATGTATAGAAATTAAAAATAACATGTTTTTGTTAACCGTTATAACCAAAATAAATAAATAAAAATATATAATTCAAGTTATCACTTAAGAAAAGAAGTACTTTGGGGTAAGTTTTCAGTTAGAAAAAATATTTTAAGGGTTTAAAACCTTTTTCTGTTTTGTAGAATTATAGTACTACAATAAAACTTCTATAAAGTAATATTTGATAAAATTAATATTTCTTTTAGTGATCTCGAATTAGGCTTGTTATTGAGATTGCATTCTTATTTGAGGTCATCTCTAATATTTTATATTAGCATTCAAACTTTTGGACTTCTGGTGTTGTCTTCTCGAATTACATCCAAAAAATTATGAAAGACGTTAGACGTGATAGTTGGTTCCTTACGTGTAACTAGTTCTAAGAGTACCACAATATTATCGTCAACAATATGTCGATTATAATTATAACCTAGAATTAATTATAGATAAACATAAACAAAAATTCTTGAAAATTTTGGAATATAAAACCTTTTTATTGTCAAATAGAAAATTTTAAAACGAAATTATAGGATTAGAAAAATCTCTTTGTAAATTAATTTATTGATAAATTAATATGTTTATAAATTCTATAATCTTAATATTATTAATTTATAGAGGTTTTAGGGTATTTAAGATTACTTTTTTAATGATCAGCTTGGCTGACCGGTTGGAAGAGAGGCCAAGTAAGAATTTGCCAAAGCCAAGTTCGGTTTGCAGAGAAGGCTAATCTTCGCAATTCTGATTCTGGTTCATGAACTAATTAGCAACACATTTCTTTATTTTGTCTTTTATCAATTGATTCATTTGATAGAATATGCATTCATGGTTCAATTTTACAAATTGTAACTAGATAGGAAAACAAGGTAATTAATAATACAAAAATATTTCAAATCAAAGATACATATAATTTAATATGATTTTATATTTTTAATTAAGAAGTAAACCGTTAACAACCATCTTTAGTTTTTTAAATGTATCGAACTATGTACTAGCTTTAGGGTTGGATTGTCGTTAGCCTATTTTGTTCTTTTTGGTATGTTTTAAAACTCGAGATTAGTAGTAGCATGTCACCTACTTAATATGAATTAGATTCATTCAAAATAATCATTATGATAATCTTGAAGTCTAATATACTTAATCAGCTAGATAGAAGTACCATAGAGTAGTGCGGACATGATCAGTCCCTCTGCACAATTGACAATTTGACATATCGACGGTCACATATATTGAGAGATATGTTTATTGATGGCTTTGAAAGTTTCCTTCCAAATTCGTGGAAAACCTAAGGAAACTAATAGAGGCCAAATAGTCAAACTATGTTGATTGATAATATGATGATCGTTATCTAGTTAAAGTTTGAGCCATAGCCATTTCACTCACCAATCACTATACGCAACTCTTTCATACATTTACTATATGTCTTTGTTATAACTTATACACTTTTTTTTTTCTTATCTATTTGTTTGTGTTTATGTTATTTTCATACATTTTTTCTTTTTGGAGGGTGGGTGGTACACAAGATGTGTCGTTTATTGCATAGCATAAGAACATGAATAAGTTTTAAACTTCACATAATCTTTTTCAAAAAAGAAGCTTCACATAACAATATTAAACTCCTCAATTTCGGACGTGTCGATAGAGGTGATAAATGTTTTGATAGATACCTTTGTAATTGTTTTATTTTATGAAATGCTATAGATAAAAATGTATATGTTCAATGCGAAAAAGCCATACAAAGAACTATTTCAAAAAAAGAAAGAAAAAAAAAAAACGTTATTGGATTCCTAATCTTAGAACCATCTTAGGAGAAGGTGTCTCAATCTTGAAGAGTCTTGATAACGTAGTAATACCACAAGCTTGTCCCGAGTGTTCTGGAGCTGATGATACAAAGTGATTTCCCAATATGGATCATGTTGAGAGCCAAGCAAATCCTCATGACCATTATATATCCTTTTTTTGGATATATATATATTTGGGTTTTCTAGATGGCTGTGGAAAAGAAATAATTTGTTGGTTTTACTACTTTTTTTTAGAAAGTTTTAAGTTCTCTTACTATTCTTTATTTTCTAGATGGTTATTAGAAGAAATTGACGTTAAAAGAACTAATTTGTTTGTTTTATAATAAGGAGAAAGTTTCCTTCCAATTTCGAGGAAAACCGTAAGGAAGCTAAGGAGAGGCCGAATAGTCAAAACTTAAAGGTTAATTTTTTTGCTAAACGGTAAATATCATTAGATGAAAGTTTAGATGTTACATTACATAAGACCTAAAAGCTGAACCTTGCGCAAAAAATATAAAAACAAGGTAACAGTCAAAAGACAAATCTCAGTTAAAAGGAGACCAATTAACTGAGCCAAATAGCCATTAGATTTCTGAAATTTTTCAGTTTTCTTCTCGCTGTGATGGAGTTTTTGATGAGACGATTTAAGTCCTTGAAGATGATGAGCGGCGGAATGGTGATGTTGTTGTGGATGAGATTGTTTCTTTGGTGCCAAACACTATAAATCAGAGCATGGACGATGAGCAGGCGAAGCGTAGAGGGCGAGCTTGGATTTGTACCCTTCGACCAAGACAGCAAATCGTGCCAATCTGAGAACACAGTTAAAGACAGCCTCAGTTTTGGCATTACTGCAGTCCAGAGAGCCTGAGAAAAATGACAGTGCAAAAACAGGTGATCCCTTGTCTCCACAGCGCCTCCACATAAACAACAGTCTGGAGATACTTGCATTCCCCATGAGACAAGTCTTGATCTGGTTGGTAGCCGATCAAGGATAGCAAGCCACAAAATGAAAGCATGTTTAGGCGTGTTTCCCTTGAACCATATCAAATCTGCCCAGTCCTTCTCAGGTTCCTTATTTCGAATAACCTCCCAAGTTTTACTAGAAGAGAACCCCCCACATGGCTTATTCTCAACACACCATTCATAAACATCAGATTGGTGCGAAGCACTTGGGAGATCAATTGTAGAAAGGTGAATTTGCAGGTCTAGCGCCTCATCTGATCTAGGTGAGGCTAAGATCCATCCCCGAGAGTTACACGCTGCAGCAACTTTAGCGTCACGGGGTACCCTAAGGCTACTCGGGCCAGTTTCACCCATCCTGTCGAGCAGGGTGCCCAACGGTGACCAGCAATCATGCCAGAACCAAGCTTTCATACCGTCTCCAACCTTGCAGGTGATGAACGGCTTTGCTAGATGTCTCAACTTCAGCAAGCTTTGCCAAAACCAAGAGTCAGTTGCTTTCTTTTTGATATCCCAGAAACTCACAACGGCTAGGCGATGGTGATGATGCTGCCATGCTACCCAAAGGGAACCGCTTCCTGAGAAAAGAAGCCAGATAAGTCTTAGACAGAGAGTAGCATTCCAAGTTGAAATTCTTCTCAATCCCAAGCCTCCTTCACTCTTAGGCAAACACACTTTGGCCCAAGCAACTTTAGCCTTGGTATGGCAATCAACATTTCCTGACCAGAGGCACCTGGAGCATAGGGATTCAAGCTTCTTTATGCAGCCCTTGGGAAGCAAGAAAGTTGAGATCCAGAAATTTATTGTGCCATAAATCACAGAGGACAATAGCATAGTCCTCCCTGCGTATGATAGACTCTTTGCTCCCCAACCTCTTAGCTTTGAAGTGATCTTCTCAAGAAGAGGAGAGTACTCGCTGATCTTGAGTTTTCTGGACATGAGAGGTAAACCCAGATATCTGACAGGAAGGTGTCCTTTTGGGAAACCATAAAGAGCAAATGTTGCTTCTTCCCCTGAAGATAGACCAGCTGTGAATAGAGTTGTTTTCTCTGTATTCATTTTAAGACCTGACCAGCCTGCAAAGTCATCAAGAGTCTCATATATGCCATGAAGCGAAGAGCTACTACCATCACAGAAAACCATTACATCGTCTGCAAACATGAGGTGAGAAATTTGGAGCTCTGAAGTTCTTGGGTGATAAGCGATATAGCCTGAATCAAACCTAGATAACAACAGCTTTGAGAAAACTTCCATAGCAAGTACAAAGAGATAAGGAGAGAGCGGGTCTCCTTGTCTTATACCTCTAGCACTTCGGAAAAAACCATCAGATAAGCCGTTTACTGAGATAGAGAAAGAGGGTGTACAGATACACTCTGAGATCCAACCAATAAACCTTGAAGGGATGCCTATAGCTGCCAAAGCTGATAAAATGAAGTCCCATCTGACCGAGTCAAAAGCTTTCCTGAGATCAACCTTTAGCATAGCCCGAGGCTCTAAATTTTTCCTGGTATATCCCTGCACAATCTCTGAAGCAAGTAACACATTCTCTGAAAGAAGTCTTCCAGGCAAGAAAGCCGATTGAGAATGTAAGATCACCGATTGGAGGATAATTTTTAACCGATTAGCCGCAGCTTTGAAATTACCTTATACACTGTATTTATGCAGGATATAGGCCTGAAATCAGAGACCCTCGAGGCATTTTGAATCTTGGGAATCAAAACCAGCGAAGTCGCATTCCAATTTTTTAGTATGAGAAAAACTCCAGAACCGCATCAGTCACCTCTGCTCCTAACACACTCCAACAACCTGATCAAAGAAAGCTTCCTTAATCTCCTCTCTAGAAAAATTTGAGGCAAGCAAGTTTTTCTGATTATCATTGCAAGTGACGTTCAAGAGTAAAGTGATATCATCCTGAGAGAACAAAGCATTTGATTCTGGCTTAGCTAAAAGATCTTCAAAGTGACTTACACAAAGAGCATGAATACCCTGCTGCGACTCAATACGATTTCCATCCTCATCAAACAGAAAGTGAATATGATTAATCGACTGTCTTGTAGCTGCCATACGATGAAAATATGCAGTGTTCTTGTCACCAACAGCAAGCCAAGTTACTCTTGATCTTTGGAAGAAGAAGCTTTCCTCAGCCTTTGACAGAATATCCCACTTTCTAGAAGCAGCAAGCTCAAAGTCTGCATTTGTTGGGGAAGGGTCTAAAAGCATAGAAGATTGCACAACAGCAAGCTCTTCCGCTGCCTCCTGCACTCTAAGCTCAATGTTAGAGTAATTTGTCTTGCTGAACTGCCTAATCACCTTTTTTAATTCTCTTAGCTTTACTGAAACCCTGAACATCGCTGATCCGGCCACATTAACTGAAAACCATTCTTCACAGATTAAGGGGAGGAAACTCGAGTTTTTAAGGAGATAATTGAAAAATCTGAAAGGTTTTTTCTTCCTTTCAGCCCCTGGGTCTAAAGAGATTGAGCCAGGGGAGTGATCTGAGAAAGCAGGGGAACCAAAGAAACCAGTAGAGAATGGAAACAAGACTTGCCATTCATCATTTACAAGGATTCGATCTAGCTTTTTAGCCACTGGTGAGAGTCTTCTCTTGTTCCACCAAGTGAAAGAGCACCCTCTATAATTTAGATCCATCAACGAAGCTTGAAGAAGCTTAAAGGTTAATTAGATTTGATATGATATGATCAGATCATATATATCCCTAAATTTGATCGGTGTAAAGATGTGCTAAGAAAACAAACACAAATACATTACAAGAGAAATTAAATGAGTCATATATAAATGTTTTATTCTTTAAGTTTAAAGTTGAAGTTAGTCGTAAATTTCACAACATAAGAAGATTACACACAAACACAAATTAGGGAAACGTTTCAATGTTGGGAGTATCACCACATAAAATATACACTGATGATATATACTTAACCTAGATAGATCATTATATCTAGTCTATAAATGTTTTGAAAAGATACCTTTGTAATTGTTTTATAAATCGTTCGAGAAATTATGTGTTTGTTCTTCGAGAGGATGAGTCAGATTATCGTATAGTTATAGGTCTACTACATTATATTTTATATAGATATTAATTAGTGAACCAAACATCCAGAAAGTTTCTGATCTAATTAAGATAATCTTTTAGATACTAACTTTGAATCTTGTGGCACAAGTACTACTTAGTATCATGACATTGTCATACCATCTTACGTGTGCTTAAATAATTTTTTTTTAAAAAGATTAAAATATTTATCAAATTTTATTTATTTAAATAAGGATGTAATTACAAATAAGGGAAACATAGCAAAGATAACTTTAAAAAAGTGTGGAAATGTTTGTTTGTAGATTTTGAATGCAACTGGTAAAAAGCCTCTGTCGTAGAATGGTTCTGATTCGTGAACTGTTTACATGTGTTCCAACTAGTTTAATTTGATTGTTATATAAATATATATAGTAGTAGGATACATACAATCAAATATTATATGTTAGAGATGGTTAAAAAAAACTCGCATGTAGTCTTATGCGAATTATTAAATTAGAGTTTGTTATGAGTTTTCAACTCAAAACCAATTAACAAATGAGTGAATTGGCTATAACCCTTTATATATTATTTAATTCTTATCATATTTTCCAATATGGAATCTTTTTCCACACGAATACATCATAGACAAGACTAGAGTCAGCTGCTATGGTCGAGTTTCACCGATCCTCCTACGTACGAAGTCAGACGGATCAGCTAGTTTTCTATATATACATTATTTACGGAATATGAATCTTGAGTAATGGGGGTACGATCAATAAATTTAGACAAGTAATTCAAGAATTTGCAAAAGTAGTACTTCATAATTATATTAGCCGATCTCATGCTTATGATGAACCCTCGAGCTAGGAGTTCCAAATACTCAGGTCTTGAGTAGATGTTTAGGCGGGCTCCAATATCATACCTATGTAACCGATCGATAGCTTAATAGTGTTCCGACAAGTGAAGGTTTAACTTCACGATGTATTCGGTTTGGTTCATTTGTAGAGGTTATATAAAAAGACAGCATATATACAAAACTGCTGAACTCCCTACTTTTTTTTTGTCCAAAAACGTAGTTAGCTTAATGTCGGTTGTAATATTTCTCATTATTATTTTATTTTAAAGTTAAAGAGGTATAATTACGAGTATTTTGAAAAATATTATAATAGACTGTCAATGACATGCATGTAATATACATAATGGATCTTGTGGAAAGCAAACGAGTCAGAGCAAAAGTAGTTTACATGGGCCGGGGGCAATGATATGTTATTGCTACTTTGCTAGTAATCATAATTGAAAAATCTAAGTATGTTTCTAATAGATATGGTTTTAATTCCATTTCATACTATATAGTATACTCACTATGTTTGATTTTAAATTTGTCTGCATACAAAACTACAACCCTTTTTTTTTCCTTGTTCTATATAGTTCACTTGTCCGTAGTTTACATGATATGATATTCATGAATTATAAAAGCCACCTCAAAGAGAGATATGTTTTGTACTTATGCATATCAAAATATTTCAAGAATAATAGTACAATGGAATGTAAAGTACTCCTCTGATGTTTACGCATAAATTAATTTATTTTTCTCTAAACAAAACATCATTTAATAAACATAATTCCACCAATGATAAAATAGAATATACAAATAATTATTAAATATAAAAATAGTTAATATATAAAACTGAGAACATTAATTTAATTAATCTAAAACATACATTTGTTTTTTTTTTCTCTAAAACATCGTTAAGGAAGATCTAACATAAATCAATTTAATGTGCCGATTATTCCAAAAGCTTGAAAGCAAAATATACGTGTCATGTTCAACATTTTTGATAAGTTGATCCAAAAGACGTGTCGTGTTCTTAACACCCTAATAACTCCAATAGCATTAATATTTTTGGTCCAACTATTCAAACTATTTTTCTCTATCTAATATACAATATATCAATATGTAAATATGAATAGTCAAATCAATAACATTAACTTAAACTATTATGAATTATGAAACGTTACCATGTAAAACATGTAAGTTTTATATAAAATTACCGTGTAACTAACAAAAGAAGAAAAAGAGCACTATAGTCAGTCTATACACACAAACGAGTGTCTATTTTGGGTAACAACAAGAAACAAAATTACAAAATTAGAAAGTGGTCGACAAAATGCTAAAACGGTGGTGGTCGACAACAACCAATTTGCAAAATGGTATATATAATATTTTTGGGTGTAATAGATCTATGAAGCATTATGGTAATAACAATAATGGGAAATGTCAAAATGAGATACTAGTAATGTACAATATTCAAAAGTGGGGGAGCCCGGAAACCCATTTCGTGGTTCCCAAAATCGAAAAAAGCATTATAGAGAGTATAGTATAGTAAGTAACTATTAGGATTTGGCAATATTAAGAGACATATGCACTGTTTACTATAAAGTTTTTGCCTTTTTCTATAACTGAAAAAGTAGAAACGTATGTATCATCTCTATTTCTCATTTTGCTACAACATATGTACATATCTCTTATATTAACTGATTTTATATTTAACTGTCTTGTAATATATAAAACAGTCAATAAAAACAGTTTTCGTGTATTACTTTTCTTATAGTTTTACATTATTTTGCAATAGTTTACCACTCTAACTTACAATTTCCTTTTGTACATTAATTAAACATACTGTAATCCATTTTTTCATACTTAAAAGTCTTGGTTGCAGCGGTTAAAAGGCAGACAAATCCTTATACGAATTAGATCGTTTTATATTTTAATTCACAAATTATGTCCATATTAATGTAAACCTAACAAAAATAAAAGAAAAAGCTACATATCAATAACATATCTTTTTTACATACAAATAGAGTTAGTGTACAGCGGCTTTTCTGGCGATCGATTTTTTCGAGTTTGTCGGTCTGTTTCCGAATTTCTCGACGAAAGATGGTGAATGGTCGAGGAGAATAGGCGTGTCATGCATGGACAGACATGGATTAGAGTGGACTAATAAACAGGTGATACCATAATAGTAAACCATGCACACCATAAATAATTCACTAGTAACAGTTTCAACTTTCTAACTAATTCGCTAGTAACGGTTTCGTTCGTTTTATCCACTGCAATTATTAAACTCAATTTCTTGCAATTTTCTTTTATACATTTTACTGAAAGCTCAAAGCTGTAAACAATAAATTCGAGACGAGCAAACTTATAAAATGAAATAAACATTTGATGTCAAAAATATAAAAAAGAAATAAACATTAAAAGAAGTATTACATTTATTTAATAATTTAGAGGTGGAGTGAGAGAGTGGAAAAATTCAAACACACTCTGTTTCTCTCTCTCTCTCTCCTTTCTCACTCTTCGCTCTCTTCTCTCGTCACATCAATCCACACTGTGAAGTATCTGTTTTTATTTTCTTTTCCTTTCAAGTTCTCTGCTGCTGCGTCTGCACTTCCATTGGTCTGTCTTCTCTACCCAAATCCCAAATCACAAATCTTTAGAAAAATCTATCAACCTTACTTCGTCCTCGTTTGGTTTAACCTTTTCCCTGATCTGACCCATTTCTCAAGAATCTCTCTTTCTTCTAAGATTCATTGGTGTTTTAACCTTTTCATCGATTCCAATTCTCAATTGCTGTGTTTGGGGAACACAAGACCCCTCCCTAGTGTTTTTGTCGCTTTTAGGGCTAGATCTTCTTGTTACGACGCTAAAGTTTAGGTTTTTAAATCGATTTTGTGCGTGAATAGTCCGCTGCATTTCTGGGTTTTTGTTCCCGTTGTCAAAATTTTCGGATTTGGTTGAGTTCTCTACAAGGGTTTGTGGAATTAACTCAAATCGAATGAGCCCTTAAGTTTAAGTTGAAGACTTTGGCATCTGAAGTTAAAGGATAGGTAAATTTGGGTTCATGTTTGATCTAATTTAGCAAATTCAAGTTTTTTTCTTTCTTTCTGTGTGTTAAATTGTTTGAGTTGGTCTTCTCTTCACAGCTCTGTTCTCTATTATTCTGTGGTGGCCTCATCTGAATGTAGATAAAACCTGAACTGTCTTAATCTTCATTTAGTTCAGCTGAGAGTTGGGTGAATTATTGAGGTTTTATGCAATTTTTGGTGTGGTTCTCTGCTGTGCTGGAATCAAGATTATATTTTGCTGCATCTGGCTAAAGTGATTCAGTGATTGTGTTATCTGTAGATGAAATAAAATGGAAGTTGTTGAAAGGAAACGATCTAGAGGAGGCTTTTTTAATTTAATTGATTGGCCTGGAAAATCTCGTAAGAAGCTCTTCTCTTCCAGCAGCTCGGAACTCTCAGGTGTGTCTGCAGTATTGCCTTTTTGTATTGTTCGCTAATAGTTAGAAATGTTTGGTTCAGTTCTTGTGAACTCTGTGGCATGTAGAAATGTTTTGGTCTAAGACAATGTTGTACTTTTCGTTTGAAGGATTTGTTTTTGGTTAAAGACAATGCTGCTTTTGTTTTCAAGATATCAGTTTGTAACACATTTTGGTTATTTGATTCATATTCCTGTGCATAAAGTCTGTTTCTATCTTGTTTGGTTTTATAGTCTGTAATCTCAGGTTTGATCATTTTCTTGTTTTTTTACCTGAAGAATCAAAGCAGACAAAACAGACTACGCAAAACCTCTCGAAGTCGAGGGTTTCTCTTGTGAGTTATCTCAATACTATGCCTTGTTTATGTAAAGTGGTGTTAGGCTTAGTTTAGCTGATGAGAGGAACCAATTTTGTTTGATGTTACGTTTTGTACAGATTGAGGTTGATGAGATTGGAAAGAGTACAAGTTACCACCCGAGAAGTGACTCGAGTTGTTGTGCATCTTCTGTTACCAGTGATGATGGACAGGGGACAAGAGCCCCAAGTGTGGTTGCAAGACTTATGGGTTTAGAGTCTCTACCGGTACCAAATGTCCAGGAACCTCGATATAATCCCGATCTTGATCCATTCTCCCTCAGAACTTCACGAAACACCAACAGATGGGATGCATATGAGAATCTTGGTTATGTAAATCTCCGTAGTGACTATGATGGTATTTCCTGGGACCATTTGGATTCAAGAACAAATAATGGCCGCAACCAACCGATTGAACGGTTTCAATCTGAGACTTTTCCTCCCAAGTCAGCTAAACCGATATGTGTTACGAACAATAGACACCTGTCTCCTATACGGAGTCCTGGGTTTGTCCCATCTAGGAACCCTATTTATGTAATGGAAGCGGCTTCAAGAATAATTGAACCAAGTCCTAGGATTGTTGCTAGAACACGGTTTTCACCATCTAATTCTCCTTCATCAGTTCCTATGAGGATTCAAGATTTAAGAGATAAATTAGAAGCTGCACAGAAAGTGTCTAGCCGTCAAATCTCCAATGATACCTTCAACCTAAAGAACCCAAGTGCAAAGCACAACGAGAAGAGAACCTCAACATCACTCACGACACCCTCAACTAGTAAGCTCATGGGAAATAGCAGTTCTAATGGTTTGAAGGGTAAAGTGAAGCCATCTTATGTATCCGCACAAGCAAAGGCCAGTACAACGCCCTTAAGTGTCACCAGAAACTCTGGAAACCAAAAGGAGAAGGCAGAAGCTAAAAAGTCCATCGTCAGAAGCCAGAATGGTCTTAGAGGAGCTCACATTAGCATGGGAAAGAGTATGCTCAAGCAGAATAACCAGAAACAGAACTGCAGAGACAACCAACCTTCAGTGACCTCTTTTCCGAACCAAAAAAGCAGCAAAGTAAATAACAAAGTTGTAAACAAGGGTCCAGTGGAAAGTGGATCGATATCAAAGCAGTCGGGCTTAACTACGGCCTCGATGGAAAAGAATACTTCTTTGTCTTTGTCACGCAAAAAGACTCTTCCACGCAGCAAAAAGCTCCCAAATGGGATGCAAAAATCTGGTATCTCTGATGATAAACTGACCAAAAGGAGTGAAAATTTGATCAAGTGTAACATCACCATTGATGGTGGCTTGAGCAAAGGCAAAGATGATCGGAAAAAGGAAATGGATGTGATTTCGTTCACATTCTCATCCCCCATTAAAGGTTTATCATCTGATTCACTATCTTCCACCCAAGGAATTGATCAAGACACAGACTCTGCAGTTAGTTTCAATGTGATTGGTGGCGATTCCTTAAATGTTCTGTTGGAGCAAAAGCTCAGGGAGCTGACATCTAAGCTTGAGTCTTCTAGCTGTAGCCTGACCCAAGAAGAGTCTTCATGTTCCTTTCCAAAGGATGAGGTGGACGGGATGATTACCCAAAACGGTCTGGATAAAGTTTTATCGGAGAGTGAATCTGTTTCTGACTGCACTTCATTCTACGACAAACAAAAATTCCAGGTTAGTTTCTTCCTTTATGCAGCTAAGAGATATAGTATCCAATCTATATGCAAATTCTTATTTGTCATATTTAGCATTCTATATATTTAGTACCTTGGCACTGTTTCCTAAGTGTAAATATATTTACATTATTAAGGCTTTCTAGCTGATTATGTTTTGTGTAATTTCTTCTCAAAATAAAGATACAAGCAGAAGAGAACGACGTTAGTAGCATTAGCACTGTGACGGAATCAGATGATCTCAGAAGCTCCTGCAGCAAGGGTTTCTCAGATTGCAGGCAGGCTGTGGAATATGGTTCGTTTTCTTCTCCCACGATTTTAACTTTTGAATATTCCACCGAAGAATCGATAAGATCAATGCATATTATAAAGTCAACTCTCATTTTGCAAAGCTTGAATCCTTAAGCTACATGTATTGTACCAAAATACTGTTTGCACTCTATAGCTTAAACGAAGCTTGATGTGCAGCTACTTTTATCCTGTCTAACGCTTTGGGCTTTACAGGGACAGTACAGTCTTCATCAGATCAAGAACTCACCTGGGTTTCAATAAATGAGTCGCACCAATTACATGACGAGTTTGAGCTCTCAGAATCTGTAATAACACTGACTTATTCAGAAGCCGAAGAAAGACTCGACTGGGAGCTTGAGTACATATCTGAGATCCTCAGCTCTGACCAACTGATGGTGAAAGAATTTGCTCTTGGGATGGCAACTGACATATTACCTGCGAGTCTCTTTGATGAAATGGAAGGTAGGGGAGAAGCAACAGCAGCCAAAATCAACAGAAAAACACTGTTTGATTTTGTCAATAAGTGCCTAGTGCTCAAGTGCGAGCGAATGTTTATGGGTAGCTGCAGAGGGCTATTAGGCAAAGGTGGGTTTTTGTTTGAACAAAGAGATTGGTTAGCAGAAGAACTGAACAGAGAGATTCATGGGTTGAAGAAGATGAGAGAGCTGATGATGGATGAGCTTGTTGAAAAAGAGATGAGTAATTTCGAAGGGCGATGGCTTGATTTCGAGAGAGAGACATATGAAGAAGGCATTGACATAGAGGCGGAGATAGTATCGACGTTGGTTGATGATTTAGTTAATGATCTTGTCTCAGGTACTCAAAGAAGAACATTGAGACAAAGGGGAGGCTTAGTTTCTGCTTTAGTAGAGCCTGATCTTCTCACGGTATTCTAGATGCTTCTTCTGATAGTTTCTTTGACATGAGAATTGAGATGAAGTGTAAGTAGCCAATATCTTGGACCATTCTCCCACGATGTAATTCATGAGCATTCCTTTGTTTATGTTTCTACTTTTATCAAGTGAAATGCAAATAATAGGATAATTCTCCTTCATTCGTTCTGATGTAATAGTATGTATTAAGTATGAATCTTGCTTCTTCCAAGACTGTCATAATTGCGCAAAGGAAAGATAATGAAGTGAGTGTTCATAATGAGAAAGTTCGAATTTGGGTTTTCCAGTTAAGAAGACAGTTTTCTCTCTTTCCCTAACCCTTTACCTTTCCTTTTGTTCAACAATGGCTTCTAGCAAGAGTGTAAAATTATTTTGATGTTTTATGATTTGGCTTTGGTTATATACCAATAAAAAAAGTTCCAACCACAAATAAATTACCCTAGTCATAAAGTTTGTTATACAGATAACTTTCTTTTTGAATGAAAAAGAAAAGTGAATGAATCAAGAATGGTCTTATCGTATCGATGGAGAAAACAAAGATGAAGAAAGTGAAAGTGGCTTGTCTGTTCTCTCAGTCTTCTTGTTTGTCATAACCGAAGGCGAGCTCAAAGATCTTTCCATAGTCATCCACAAAGTGAACTTCAAGCCCTTCTTTCACATTCTCCGCCAGCTCATCAAAGTCTCTCCGATTTGCCTCTGGAAATATTATTGTTTTAATCTGACTTCGCCTAGCCGCTATAGTTTTTTCCTTCACCTGAAAGATTTTGTATTAGAAACTTGCGGCAAATTCTGTCAAAAACAAAGCTTTAACAGAGTGAGACAGGTCTGGAGTTGCTAACTTACCCCACCAATAGGAAGAATTCTTCCGGTTAGTGTGACTTCTCCGGTCATTGCAAGATCCTTCCTAACTGGTTTCTTCGTGGCAAGTGATAGTAAAGATGTGATCATGGTGCAGCCTGCGCTTGGACCGTCCTTGGGGGTGGCTCCTGCAGGGACATGGAGATGAAGCTTGGAGTTTGCAAAGAACTGATTCTCTGGTTCTTTCTCTAGCATGATCTTTCTAGCAACTGTGTGAGCAATTTGTGCGCTTTCTTTCATTACATCACCGAGCTGACCCGTTATATTCAGCCCACCTTTACCTTCCCCTTCCTCCACAACAGTTGTCTCTATGTACAATGTTGAACCACCCATTGATGTCCAAGCTAGACCCATCACAACCCCTACTGGTGTCTGCTCATAGAGCTTCTCTGCATGGAATACCGGTTTCCCTACATAATCTGCAAGGTTTGATTCATCAATCATTACCTTTTCAATCGCTATTTTCTCGGTTTGGGCCTCTTTATTTGATTCGTCAAGGGAAGAATCAGAGGATCCAGGGTTTTCTTTGGCAATATCGTTCTCTGGGGATTCCACAATTTCAGCTTCTTCGGGATCAATTGCAGCTACAGGCTCTTCGGGGACTGCTCCTTCACGCACTAATTTAAGAGCAATCTACAAACAAAAAATAAATGATGTCACATTTTGGGGGCTTGAGGAAACCATTCAGAGTCTTGTAAAAAAACTCACCTTGCGGTAAATCTTCTCGATCTGTTTCTGGAGATTCCTAACACCTGCTTCTCTGCAGTAATTTTCTATCAAGGAAAGAAGAGCTGCATCACTAACCTCAACCTGCAAACAGTATGAAGAAATTGAGCAAATCCTAAAAGTATGTGATCCATTGAAAATTACTCCCCTGAAGTTAAAAGCAGAAGTTAAAAGTAGAGACAATTGGAGAATAGGATGAAAGTGAGACCTGTTCAGGCTTCACACCACAATCTCCACGTGCAGTTTTTTCCAAATAGTCTCTTGCGATATGAACTTTCTCATCAGTGATATACCCAGCTATAGAAATCACCTCCATTCTGTCTAGCAGAGGATTTGGAATCATGTCTATCACATTTGCTGTACAAACAAATAAAACCTGTAGGGAAATGGATCAGCAATTAAATTCAAACAGCCTAGAATTATATGAAACAAATGGTATCCATCTTAATAACCTTGGATAGGTCAATAGTAACATCGAGATAGTGGTCCAGAAAATTTGCATTTTGCTCTGGATCCAGAAGCTCCAACAAAGCACTGGCTGGGTCACCAGCATGGCCTCTCCCTAGCTGCCAAGGAGAAATATAACAATTTTATTGCAGAAAATACAAGAAGCTACCAAATCAACTTCAAGAAGCTAGTCACAATACTAACGAGATATTACCTTATCAATCTCATCGATTAGAACAAGAGGATTTGCTGTCCCCACACTCTTTAGACATTGCACCATCTTTCCAGGCATGGCGCCAACATATGTTCGACGATGCCCCTAAACACGTTATTACGAGTGATTTATTGTTTCTTGGACAGGATTCAATCGAAAACATTTGACTAAAATTGCTAGTAAAAAAGAAAAGGTGTTATACCTTGATCTCAGCAACATCTGCTAATCCTCCAACAGAGAACCGGAAAAACTTGCGATTAAGAGCGCGTGCTATAGAACGACCAATACTAGTTTTACCTACTCCAGGAGGGCCAGAGAGGCAGATAATTTTCCCTGGTAACACATATACTCAAAATTTAGCTGCAAGCTTATAGACCAGGACAAGTTCTTTTTCATCATTCAAGATTAAATCAGAAAGGAGCCACAACTACTGTGCAAGTATCATAGTATCATACCTTGTGAAGTGCCTCTAAGTCTTCCAACCGCAATAAATTCCAGTATTCTTTCCTTCACGTCAGATAAGCCATAGTGATCCTCGTCAAGAATATTTTGTGCCCGCACAACATCAAAATTTTCATCACTGCAAGTTTAATACAAATAGATTCCTCGATTAGTGAACACATGGTGCCATGAGATGAGCATGGCTGCTCATCCGAGTCATCCCTCTCTTTATCAGTCTCTTATAAAGACCTATTACTTTAACAAATAAAAAAACAAAATAAAGCAAGTGTAAAAGACCTGTAATTTCCCCATGGTATTATGGTCAACCAATCTAAGTAGTTACGGGTCACATTAAACTCGCTTGAACTCGCTTCTAACAGCTGCAGTTTTGTAAGCTCTTCTTCTATGACTTGTAATACATGCGCTGGAATTTTTTCCTTGTTAGGCTCAATCCTTTCCCTAAACTTTGCTGCAAATGGACAGAATATAAGTTACAGTTGTCTTACAATCAACAGTGTATGGGTCTCCGAACTCATACCATCGACACTGACGCCTCATGAATGCATGGTGATGCATGAGGCAGTGAAATAATAATCGTCTAACAAGGGTATAAAACGAATACATGGAATTGATGATACTAAGTTAATACCGACCAGAAAGTGCAGATTTGTCATCGGTCTCCACACCAAGCTCCTGCATTGGATCACTTGAGTGAATAAACCAAATATGATAATACCACACAGACATGATATGTTGACGAAAATAGCAAGCATAATTTGTGAGGCGAGCTGAAATTTACCTTTTTTATAGCCTTGAGTTGCTCATTTAGCAAATAACGGCGTTGCTCACCGCTAATTTTTTCTTCAATTGCTTTTGCTATGGTTTCCTATATATGGGTCAAAAGATTTGAATCATGTTTCATTTAAACAGCTAGTGGGTAAGTATCCCCTTGATATAGTACCTGGATCTTGCTAATTTCCATTTCTTTTTTCATCAATTCCAGTGTCAACCGCAGACGTTTGTGAACCTGGGTCGAGAATAGTAGAGATGAGAGATTGCCATAGCATTGAAAACCATACAACTACAACAATAGTGAAACTACTTACATCCAGTTCTTCAAGAACTTCTTGAGTTTGATGCTTATTTGCACCACATATCGCAGCTCCAAAATCGGCTAATCGTGGATAAGTGAAATCACCTATATGCTACACAATTTTGAAAGACATCTACTAAGACAAGTATCCTGAAATGTTTTTACCTGCACAGGTAAAAATTATGAAGACAACATGCCTGGGTATATGTCTGAACGTGATCTCTCCATAGTGAACTTGTCTTTAGTACATCCCTAAGCGTTGAAATAACTTCAAAGGATGTTGCCTTGATGACATCATCGTCCATGTCAAACGGGTTATCCTGCACAGAGAGCAAGAAAAAAGGTTTCTTACTTCAGAATCTCAAAAAGAAAAAGGAAAATCAAACAAAAGTCTCATTTCATAAGAGGAAAAGCATTGAAGCAAAAAATACCTTAAGATGATCGACTTTGACGGTAAGTGGTTCCTCACTCACCTGTATAGAGAAAACATTTCTCCCGTAAGTGTAAAGTAACTTGATCAACCAAAGAACACAGAAAATGTAATTGCTAGGCTTTTGAACTTTGATTTCTTTCTTAATTGTAAATTCTACCAAGTACAAAGAATCCTGTTACTATACCAACTTACCATCTCTGTTATGCGAAGTCGTCTGTGACCAACGAGGATAACTTGGTCCCCTTGGATACTTGAAATCTGGAAAATCAGCAAGGAACTTGTAATGCTAGTTATGCATTTTGTTTTGATTACACGGACACCAAACAGACATTAAAGAGCAGTAACAGCAACACTACCTGAGCAAGTGTGCCAACTTCATGAAGCCGGTTAAGCAAGTCTTTCCCTTTTAGCTCATTTATATTTTTTTCTGCATCAGAGCTAGTAGATGAATCAGTTGATGGGTCATCCTTCAAAAGGAAAGCTCCTGCGTATGGGGCTTGTCTTCTTCTGCTCTCTTGTAAGGCTGCAAGTACTTTAGGATCCTGCACGAAAAAAAACACATGGAGGTAAGTGACACCATATCCGCATCTCCCAAACTATAAAGTTCATGTTACCACTTTAATTAGAGGGGAATAGTTCAAAAGCAATTTTGTCCATCAAATGACCCAAGCAGGAATTATTTCAATATAAGAAACAAAGAGGTATTTAATAATGCATCTAATGCAGCTAAAATCTCTGTATATACATAGAAAAATAACCAGCAGTTCGAAGAACCTGAGGTGTCCACTTTGATAATCACTGATACTGGGTTTACTTAGCACCAAATAAGAAGATAACGACTCTAACTCTAAGGCTAGATACAGCCCAACATAGAGAGAAGTCAATGAAGTTTTAGGGCTAGACAAAGCAAGTAATTTCAACGAATGTCTAACGGCCAGAAAAGGATGAATTGACATACCTTGACATAAATTGGCATGTAAAAACCAGGGAAAAGAGGCCTATGCGGCACTGGCAATGCTAGAACCTGCAATTTAACAACAGAAAGCTCCATCAAGAGAAACACAAGTCTAATTGAAATGTATATAATTCACAAAAGCCACTGGTTTTGCTAGACTGATAACTAGAAACCACCAAATCTGGATTCAAAAATGCTCTACGCAATACAAAACCACCATGGAAGAGCATACAATATCAAACGCTTCAACTTTTCTCCACTAATAGAACAAAGATGAAAAGCATCCCATAAGACCATGCACTCAGTCTTAACCAAATTTTACAACTTTGTAATCATTTCAGAAAGGATGATATTTGCCAATACAGTTAAATTGCCAACGATCATTAAAGCAAATACAAAATTAAACTAACCGTTAAACAATCCTCGGGCCTAGGGTTAGTGGGCACAATCGCAGACGACGATTTAGAGTCAGACCCTTCAGAATCGGACTCAACCGCCTTAGCTTCAGCCTCAGCCGCCGCCTCTCCATCGGTAGGCTCGGAGCAGAAGAAAACACGTTGACCCAACGAAGCAGATCGCCGATTCCACCCAGTAAGCTGACTCAACGCTTTGAACAATGGAGACTCCACAGGGCTTGACCCGACCCTAATTGCCGGAGTCAAATGGTGGACTCGAGAAGCGGAAGAAGTGAAGAGCTTTAACATCGTGGGAGAGAAAGATCTGTGATAGCAATTTCTGTGATTGAAGTTTAAAAGGTTTTGCCTTTTAGGCAAGAAACCATTGGAGAATTCTGGAGAAGAAGCCTGTAGACGAAGATTAGTATCAAAGCCCTTCATAAACCCCGACGAAGCAAAGCCCCAATATTAAAGGCAGTAGAGACAACACCGTTTGCAACATATACGACGTCGTTTTGATGTCGGTTCTCTGGATTTTCCGGTTATCAGAAAACCAAACCGGTCTCTAATCGAAGCTGTGATAGCCGTCTCAGTCAGCGGCATTAGTAAATGTATGAACTTTGAAGAGAATAGAAAGCATTGGTTCTTTGATCACAAGTCACAACAACAACAGTAAAATTCTCGACCTAACGAAACAAGCATTACATTACTACTGACAACTACTGATTCCAGAATCACTGCAAGACGTGTCTGTTTTTTAAACAGAGAAGCAACGTGCTTTGGCCTAGATAGTTAGCTCTCTCTACAAACGTAATAACAACAACAAGATTACACACTTTCTACAGAGTTTTATATATCATCAAGTTAGTTGAATCATCTTCCGGCTCCTGCTGCTTTGAGGAAATTGTCAAAGGGACTAGCTGGAGGTAGTCTCATCATGGACCATGAATCCTGCATCACTCCAGATTCTCTCCCATAGATGTTCTCATCTTCTACTACCTGTAACACCGTGTATTATCGTGTAAGCCTCGTATGATAAAGTTTCAACCTTTCTCCTAACCAGCCCATATAGTATCGTAAAGTTTCAACCTTTCTTTTGACCAGCCCATATGTATCAAAAAGTTAAGACCTTTCTCACTATTATTGAGGATCATAGTAGAAGTTGAACAGTTAGTAGTTCTATCTGTTAACTATAAGTAGGTTTTGGTATGCAACAGTTTGAAGGTAACATATATACCCAACTCAGCTGTTAAGTACCTTCTCAAGTGCAAATGATTCCTCTGGTGAGTTTCTGTAGAGCCCGTTCATCTGGCGGTTCTCAGTGGCCAACCACCTTGAGAGTTTCTGTCTTGTACCAGTCCCAAAAGTTTCACAGCGGTTTGTCATTGTGTCATAAGGAAGCGGAGATGTAGAGACAGATGACCCAACCACTTGACCAGCCACCTCAAGCGCCTAGACATCAAATCACAAACCAATTGTAAGATAACACGAAAACTTGGGGATATATCAGCCAGTTTCTTCTTTATGTCAAATGCGGTCTACACTTACAGATTCCATAAGTTGGCCAATGCTGATAACTTGCGGATTAGATGGTGAAGGAGATCCTCTTGGGGGAAAACGCACAGAGAGTTCACTCGTCACTTCGTCCTCAACCATTGAGCCTGCAGGTATATCCTGTGACAAAAGAAACACAAGTGTATACAGTTCTAATTATTATCAAAATCTCAAAGAATATGGGTCTTTAGAGAACAGTTTACCTCATCAAAGGATAGAGATTCCTTAGAGATACTTTGGTTTGGTTGAGGTTCAACATTTGGCCGTGATCCAAACATAAAGGCATCATCAGGTGTGAATGGCTCCAACAGTTGCATCTTTACATCAGCTTCCTCGAGCTTAACAAAAAAGTTATAAATCAAATCAGCACAAGAATCATTAGGTTTATACTCTGACCTGGTGTCTAAAGCCCATTGATCATTTAAGTCTTGGACAAATACACTTGAGAGAATCGATGTTGGGGCTTCAAAGCTAATGTGCACTGAGAAACAGAAAATATGAGATTTACCTTCGAAATCTTATGTAGATTTTTTGCAACAATATCGGTTATAATAGTGTTGGACAGTTCTACTTTGCTTCGTATCTCAAACAGCATTGAAGTAGCCATCTGGCTATCACCTGAGGACCCAAAATCTTTCATATTTGCCTGTGGTCTTACGTGAAGTTGTAAGTCATCGCCAATGAATAGATAGGGATCCACCTGAAAAGTTAATGCACATAATAAGGCTATGTTACACAATCTCCATGAATGAAAGTGATTCTGGAAACAACACGTTGAAAACTCACATCACCAGGAAGTTGGGACTTCAGCATTTCACAAATATGAGGAATCTGATATATTTTGGCAGCGAACATCAGCGTACTTGTGGATAAAGCAAGGATCAACCGCTTGCAAACTGTAGGTAATGTGCCTGGCAATAAAGAAAGTATGATTGCCTATAAGAAATTTCAAAACTTTGATCAATTAAGAGAGTCTCATCAATAAATACCATTATTAAGTTCCAAAGAAAGATTCCTCAATGAGAAGAGCAGCTGGAAGGCTCGAACAACAAGCCCGTCATCAGGATTCTGCAATTAAGTATGGCAACATGAAAGTGAAGACTTCTCCTATGTGAAAGTGAAACATTAAGAGGAGAAACTTTTGATGCTGACCTTCAATCGCAGGGAAAGAAGCACCAAGCTGAAAGAATGAGCAATAGCTTCAATGTTGGAAGGTAAGATATCGGGAAGAGTCGACTGAATCCAAAATGCAGATAACAATTGCCCGATTTGATCTTCGGTAAACTTCATCATTGATGGTAACTGCATCACCAGATAGTATATCAGACAATTGCATAAACATGTGATGGTTCTATAGAACATAACATCCAATTGTAAGCAAAGAAAAATGGTACCATATCAGCTAGATTGATAAACCCAGCAGTCCTATCAATAATGGAATTCAACTTGTGAAAGTTTGGGGACGATTTGTAGTTCTTAAGATCCTCTTGAGTATTATTATAACCGTTCTTCTCAATCTTGGCACCATCCTTCTCCTTCCTGAGCTTGTCTAATCGAGCAGTAATAGATGTGAACGCAGAGGTTGTATCACTCCTCCTATTCCTTGATTCATTAAGGTAGCCAGAAGCTCTCACTGATGCAAGTCCAGCCTGAGATTGACCAGAACTTTGCAAGAGAATTACAGAAAATATTTCATGAGCTCCCACACGAGTTTCGACATTTGGATGCAGCATTGCTTTTAAAAGCGCATCAAGAAGTGCATCTGGGAAAACCTGTATGAAAATTAATAAGGATTAAAATCATCTGTAAAGATAATGTTAAACTATGAAGATATATAAAAATTTATAGTTTTACCTGTTGTGAACGCATAGATGGCGATAATGCTGAAGACATTGCATGAGCTAGTATCAACAGTGATCCAACAGCTGCGCGTGAAACAATTCCTGAAGAAGGAAGCCCCTCAACTGAAACAGCCATCATATCGAATAGGGGCTGTGTATTAACAATTCCTTTGGCTATCTCCCGCAGACAATCTTCAATAGAATTTTGAAGCATCACGTTCAAGTTGAGGTCCTCCTCTCCAATTGATCTAGCTGTCGCCTGAAAGCTTTTCCTTAGGTGGCGACACAAGTCATTAACAAAACTTATGTCCCTAAGATACGAGCTGGTCCTGATCAGCTTTGCAAGACAACCAGCAACTTGTATGATATAAGCCTTGAGTTCAGGGTCATTGGCAACATGTTTGTTGTCAAGATGGCGTACAACAGTCGACAACACCAACTGCTGACTCCCTAATAAATAAAGAAACATAACTATTACACATATGTGTCTAGACAAAAACCAATATTCTAACAAAAAAATGAAGACAAGACATAAAAAAGGTACCAGAGGTTTCCATCAAGTATACTGCATCTGACAGAACTATCAAGGCCAGCCCATTTGGTGGAGTCCATTGGCGTCGAATATTAAAATAGCTGAACATAGGATCCAAGATTTGCCGCAGAGTTGTGCTTTCTTTGGCCAGGTCAACCATCCTCTGGAGACAAATCTGTGCCCAAACTTTGGGCATCTCAGTCTCTTCTCTGTAACAATTAAAAAATTACGAAAATTCGAAGAGAATGAGGCACTTAACAACAGAAAAAAACAAAAATGTATATCACAGCAACAATTAGAGAACTGAGTCAGTTACTTAGTCAATAGAGTCGGATCTTTTCTTGCTGTTCTCGGTCTGACAATCATGTAGCTAGGGCTATTACAAACCGCTGTTCCTCGGCCTTCACATCTAATCACTTCATTTACCCAGTTAGAATTTTGCTCTTCCCTGTCTTCGTTGGTTTGAACAATCATGTCTGCCTCGTAATTATCAAGAGTGGCATGTACAATCTCATCAATAGCAGCAAATATATGTGAAAACTCTCCCATGAACCACACCTGATGAAGAAGCAAACATAAGAAACACATATTAAAGCCAGACAGATACTTTTGGGAGTAAGATTGACTGAAATTTAAAGATTAAAAGAACTATCTCTAGTACCATCGCTGAAAGGCATTGCAGACCAGATGCTCTCAGACACATTTTTTTATGTTCTTCACCTTCTTCACGAGCCAATGAGCAAACTTTGAGCGCAAATTTTTCTATGCTGTGAGTATATGTTCCATCAACCTGTTCATACCAGATGAAGAGTGAGAAATTTCACGTTTCCAACATAGACTAGCATTGGTGTAGAAGCCATGAACTTTATGATAGTTATATCAGTCAAAGCCTCCAACTTAGGTTTGTGTTTGCTCCTTTCTAGTTCTCCTAATATTTTTCAATAACAGCTTACCTGACTATAAATGAACCTCGTCAATGTTTGGCATCCAAGAATGGTCGGTGCGTCCTGCTTTGGATTGTCAAGTAGTTCCGTAACCACATTGAGCAAACTTGTAGCGAAATAAGCCCTTAGATAAGAAGAAAAAACCACGCAAATGTTTAAGAATCATTAAAGTAACGCTGCAATAGAATGTTGCTAATGACTTTTCCCGATATTAGAAAGCTTACATCTGATCCTTGCAATGGCAAAGCATTTTGTTGTAAGCCTCGGTAACAATATTGATGAACTTCATCTGTTCAGATCGAAGGTCCTTGTAACACCTCTCTTCAAGAATCTTAGCTATCTGTGACAGCAACAAAACACAAATAAGCTGAACTTAAACAAAAGACTCCTCCTCACCAACTAAGTAGTAAGATTAAAAAAACCAAAACTATACCTTAGGGATACGGATTGGGTTCTTTGCAGCATACTCACACAATTTGACAATCTTTCTCTCATTTGGTCCACCATCCTACAGAAAATTCATAAAAGTAAGTTGAAAATAAACTCAAGCACGATTTCAAACTCACAAATCAAAACCTATATCAGATGAAACTTAGGCAGTGAAATACACATGAGAGAGATGGTCTGAAGCAAAGAGCTTAAAGGAGGACACTTACAGGGGATTTAGGGAAGATCTCACCCAGCAATTTCTTGTAACGCTTAACGGGCTGACGAGATCTCGACCTGAGAGCTGGACAGCAAATGCACATACTCTCGCAGGCAGGAAAAACATTCCTAGAGATAAACCCCATTTTCTCTGCAGACCTTCACAGAGGATAGTGTTAGAACATCAAAAGAAGAGAACATAAAAGCTTCAGTAAACCCTAGAGGACCCAAAGTTACTAAACCAAGACAAAACAGAGGAGAATAGCAAAAAAATCACAAAAACCAAAACTTTATGAGTATGAGAAAATAGAAGAAAAATATACTTTTTCGAAATTCAAAATTCAAACTTTGACATCGAAGGTTCAAAAAACATCAAAACCTAACGAATGTGAAGAGGAGAGAACAAAAAACTTGGTATGAATGAATCAATGCGTTAGGAAACAAAGGAACAAAGATCAAACACAAATGTGCATTACACCATTTCCAAAAAACAAACCCTAACCAAAAAAAAAAATTAGCTTAATTCCCAAGGTAATCAGACCACGAGAAATCATGTAAGAAACTTAAAGAGATGAGAGAATTGAAGACACATACAGAGCTCCAAGCGGACGGATCTGAAGGAGAGAGGCGAAGTGAAACTGGTTTCAAAGATTTGATTAAACTAATGAGAAAAAGTGAGATAGAGAGAGATAGAGACGAAAAAGGCGCGTGGATTTGGATACAAACTACAATTAGCGAGAGAGAGAGAGAGCAGAGCACGTGAGGATGTCACAGTTTTTAATGTTTTTTTCTTTTTCTCTTTTAACTAGAGAGAAAAAAGCAGAAGTAGCTAGAGTCCTGTCTTGTGTCAGAATGCTCCATCAATTAGAATGCAGAAGCTAACAAGTTGGTTGTTGTCGTTGTTGACAACAAAAATTCGAACAATTTTGTTTTTTTTTTTGTTCATTATTAACGGATGACCCGAATCCAGTCCGACCTAATCAGTCCCCCTGAGTCTAAAATTAACATGATCTTTGGAGTTAAACTTGTTCCAACAAAAACAAAAATTGATGGTAGATTCAAGTAGGTGAGCAAAATAGCCGAACGGGTTCTATATCTTTAAATCCGGAAACCCGAACCAAAATCCGGACGGATACCTAAATACACCTATAATATAAATATATAGTAATAATTTATTAATATATATATATACTAATGCCAAAATTATTCAGTTTTTTGTATATTTTGGATTTTAAAATGTTATAAACTCTTTTTAAATAATTTTGTGTCAAAAAGTGTATAGGTTTTGAGAATTTTTTTAGTAGTTTGGACATATTTGGATATTCAAATTTTGAGTTTTGATAATTTTGGGTAATCCAAACTTAAACCCGATATCTAGAAATATCCGAACGGGTTTTATATCTCTAAACCCGAACCGAACCCAAACGCCCATGCCTAAATTTCAAGGAATGGGAACTTCCATTCTTATTCTTAGGTCGGCTCGGTTATCAGTTAACCAAAAAAATTAGAAAGATGCAGAACGGAAATTAAATTGGATACGTTATGGTTCGTTACTGTATAACAATCATATGAATGTTTACTGATAATCATGGGTCTGTTTCTTTTTTCCATTCTCAAATTTGAGTTTAAAGGACAACAAACAAACAAAATTCGGTGAAATCAATGGAAAGTTTAATATGGTGTTTAATGAAAAAGATGAAAATTTAAAATCTCGGTAGACTCTGATTTGCAAAAAACAATAACACATCCTAATCAAAAGTTGAATTTTTTCAGGAGTTGGATCTCAGACAAATTCGGCAGTCTTGGACTTGAATTCTTCAAGCAAATCTTCAATGCTCTTCACCGAGTGGGCTGCACTGTCTCTCAGACGAACACTCACCTGAAAACGTGAAGGTGGTCTTTAAATGTGTTCACACAAAACAAAATTAATTGAACTAGAGAGACTCTGAATAAGGATGGCTAACCTGTCCAGTAGCTGCTTCAGTTTCACCCACGACAAGAATGTAGTTGTACTGTGCAAGCTGAGCTTCTCGCACCTACAAACACAGCCACAATCATCATCACTCAAGTCAATCTTACGAATCACCAGCCAACAGGACATAACTTAGAACATGATCGGTTTTTTAACCTTTTTGTCGATCTTTCTGTCTGTTAAGTCAGCATCAACATAGAACCCAGCATCATGAATTTGCTTTTGCACCTATTTGAATAAACACTCGAGATTAGTTGCTGCAAATAAGTCAATATGAACCACAGGCACTCAACTCAATAAAAGAGTACAGCCAACGTCGCAAACTTAACCTTTTCTGCATATTTCTGAGATTTCTCTGATATAGGGCAAACAATGGCTTGGCGTGGACTAATCCAGAAGGGCCATTTTCCTTTGTAATGCTCCAACAATATGGCAAACATACGTTCCACAGATCCCAACACGGCTCTATGTATCATTACAGGTCTACCCCTCTTTGCTTCGTCCTCAGCTGCGTATTCCAGTTTGAAGCGTTCCGGAAGTTGAAAATCAAGCTGATAGCAGCGACCAGAAATATATAATCAACTCCTGCACTGATTACAGCAAGTGAAACGCATAGAACAGAGAAAAAGAAAACCAAAAAGACTTTTAGAGCATAACCTGTAAAGTAGCACACTGGAATTTTCTATTCATTGCATCAGAAACTGTGATGTCTATCTTTGGGCCATAAAATGCCCCATCTCCTTCGTTCAACTGCCAAAACAGCATACATTAGAATGAATGCAGACTTTCTGAACAGACTTGAGTATTCAACAAGTGCCAATACCACTAATGGCTTTCCAAAAGCTTCTATAGCTTCTTTGAGATCCTCTTCAGCTTTATCCCATGTTTCCAAAGTTCCAAGGTACTTCTCTGGCCTCTGAAAATTAAATTAAACATGCAAATAAAGAGTAATTAGAAACATGTCACCCAAAGACTATGGGATTTGGTAGATTCACTGGTGAAGAAATCATCAAATATGGTACCGTGGAAAGTTTTAGCTCATAGGTGAACCCAAAAATTTTGTACACATAGTCAATGAACTCCAAGACACCCTTCACTTCTTCCTTAACCTGCAAATATATAAGATTACTTCTAACAACAAAATCTGGGAGAAAAGGAGCTCCGACATTACCAGAGAAGAAACTTATATCACAAACCTGTTCCGTTGTACAGAATATGTGTGCGTCATCCTGAAAAAAGTATACAAACATTATATTGAGTAACAGATATGTACCGTGGAAGGGAAAAATGGTAATAAAGTAAAGTAAACAAGGATACAAAATATACCTGCTGGAACCGTCGGACACGAGTCAACCCACTAAGTGCTCCACTTGCCTCATTGCGGTGTAACACTCCAAAGTCGGCCAGTCTGATAGGTAACTCTACATATCAGATCATATAAGCAGTACCAAGATGGTGTCAGTCAAGATAAATGATAGACAACTTCTTTAGTAAGATTTCTATAGGGAAAACATTAGCCATATTGTCCTTGATGATAGGTTACAAAACAAAAATTACACTTGGAGAAAGTCTCCTGTCATTGAAAAAATCAGCACAAGGTAATCCACGAGAGTTTTGACAGTCTGTCATGGAGTTAACTTTGATTTCTACAACTAATATCAGTAATAGAACTGTTTTCGGTGATATCGAACAGCACAAAAGGAGCGGAGTCACACCTCTATATGAACGAACCCGATGTTGGAATATCAAACAGTGACCAGGACAATTCATAGGTTTGAGCCCAAACTCTTGCTTCTCAATCTACACAAGGAACATTCAGATAAGTCATTCATGCGTAGCATATAACTTAGATAGCTGCTTGTTGAATTAACAGAGTCAAGTAGACTATTAAGCTTTTCATTTACTCTTACATCAAACGTGAACATATTATCCTTGTAATTGTCGGCGTGTCCAGATGTTTCCCACAGACTCATGTTGTACATATTTGGTGAAATGACCTGCCAGTGCAAGGTTATTAAGCGATCCCCACTCATCAAGTATATTAGATATGTGATGAATGATGAGAGCTAAAAAAAACCTCTGTGTAACCCCTTTGCCAGTATTGCTTTTTAATGAAGTCCATCAGCTTGTTATATACACGAGTGCCGAGTGGAAGGAAGAAATAACTTCCAGGGCTGGAGCTCAAAGATGGTAGATATTAGCACAGTGAAACACAAAGAGGAAAGCACAGTAAATTAGCAATGAAGTACCTGAGATGATGACTAAAGAAGAGTTCCTGCTTTTGGCCCAATAGTCTATGGTCATACTTTTTGGCTTCTTCCAGAAATTGAAGATATTTCTGTACGGACCAAGTGAAAGATAATATATATTATGCATACTTATGACACAGCGTAGCAGCCATAGTACTTAAGAAATATGAGTACCTTCAGCTGCTTCTGATCAGGATAAGATATCCCATAAACTCTCTGCAAGCTCTCACGGTCTTTGCTACCCCTCCAGTAAGCTGATGAGGCCTGAGAACAAGAAAATGGTCAGCATAAGAACAAAACTAGAATCTGTTGAGATGTAGCTCCTACAGATAAAAATAGCAAATCACCCTCAAACACTTGAACGCTTTCACAAAGGAAGTGTTTGGTATGTGCGGTCCACGACACAAATCCACCAAAGGACCACATCTGTAGACAGTAATGGTCTTGTCCGCAGGCAAATCATTGATGATTTCAACCTAGATGATTAAGAGCAGAACTATGAGTCCAAACAAACAGGTATCAGAAATGAATGTACGGTTACAGGAGCAAAACAAAATTCAATGATAATCATACACACCTTAACCCACCTTAAAATTATTCTCAGAAAACATCTCGAGTGCTTGATCCTTAGTCACTTCAATCCTTTCAAATGGTTGTGCTTCCTGAAATGTAAATAGAAGTGATCAACCCAACAGAAAAATATGATTAAAAGTTGGGTGACATATATCATTACAATACCTTAGCAGCTTTTGCAGCACCTGCTTCGATGCTAGGAAAGTGATTGTCGCTCAGGCCCAAGTCACCATAAAATCCGTCATAGTAGAAACCCTGCAATAACAAATCCATTACTAACATCAGCGATAGCCACATTTTCTCAACTTCATTGAAACACCAACAACAAGACCAATGGTTTCCACTTTCCTCCTTTCTTTATCTATTTTAGAGCCCAAGAAACTGAATTTCACAAACAATGGAACATGACATACAAACAAGTAACAATTAGCACAATGTAAGCTGTTTTTCTACCTCTCCTCTCGTTGTACATGGTCCTATGCATAGCTGACACCCATACTCCTGCTCGAGAGCCTGCACCAAGATCACACCCACAACCATCATAAACGAATCGTTCACAAAGAGAATAACTTTGGAAAATCCGATAAGATTTAAACTCTTATACCTGACCAAGAATGTGAGCACTAGAATGCCAGAGAGTATCACGACCTTTATCACTATCAAATTTGAAAAGCTCAAGCTTACAGTCACCTTCCAATGGCCTACTCATATCCCAAAGAACATCATTGACAGCTGAAATCAGTGCAGAATTAGCCAAACCCTTTGAAATCTGAGCAGCGATATCCATTGGAGTTGTCTCCCATTTCTTCCCTTCTTTCACATTCCCATCTGGTAAAGTAATCCTAAACACACACGACACACGACACCAGAAATCAAAATCAATCTTCTAGAAACAGATTGAAACTCTAGATAACCAAATCAAATTGTTACACATAACATCGGCATCGTATTTACTTGATCGGATCGTGCGGCATAGACTTAAGATTCTCGAGCTGATTAGCTTGGATCTGCTCGAAGAGCCTGATACGTTTGGGGATGACGGCGGATAGATACGCCTCATCCTTTGGATGATTAGCTGCCATTGATGGAACAGTACAAAACGAAGACGCAGAAGAGAAGAGAGCTGGTACAGACGATGTAGAAGAGGTGTAACGACGAATAGAGCGAGCCGTAAGACGAAGGAGCATCAAAAGCCGTTGCAAAGGTTTATGTTATCTTTTGTGTCCTCTAGGGTTTTTTTTTCCATCAGGGGTGGTGACAAAATAAAATCGAACCAAACCGAGCTAAATTTTGGTGATTTCGGTTTTCCGGTTTTTGAATTCGATTGTGCAATTATCGTATTAATTCTCGGTTTAGAAACATAATCAGTGTGCATCCGGTTTAAGTTAAAAGGTTTTCATAAGTGAGTTTCTCCAATACACATAGATAAGGGTTACAGAAAATACACATAGAACTGATAGTCTTAATGCGCGATTAATGCATAAAAGCATCATATCATATGTTTTTATGTAACACAATTTTTACAAAAGGAACAACAATCTTATAGAAATGCGACGAATCTTAGTTCTAGTAAAGACTAAAGAGCATGCCATGGCTGACTTGAAGATTTTACTTACATTCAAAATTATAGACTCCTCTACTTTCATATTTCTAAAGTTGGTTTCTTCTACCAGTGAACCGAGGTTTTTGTCTACGCCCCGCTTCGGGTAGCAAACTGAGGAACACGGCCAAGTGGTAACAAGATATCCTTCATCGTCTCATACTCGTCGTTTCCAATTCCACTTCCTTCCAGAATCTGATGTTTTACACCAACATAATCAACAGGTTAACTTTACTTCAATTTCCACCTTTTATTATGTTCAAGTTGGCGATACGAGTAGCTTATAGAAGCTCTTAAAGCCTCGATGTATCAGTTGGCTGTAACTAACCTTGTTTATGTTGGATAGATAAGGTGCAATCAGAGGGATGCGTGATACAGACAACGCGTCCAAGAAAAGAAGAACTATCACTAGCCATTCTTTCATCTTTAATGACGGAACTGCACCTGTTAACGACATTGTCTCCAACAAGCTTCCCTGCTCAACAACAAAGCACAACCAATATCACTGAGAACTATATATACACTTCCCAGCATAAGTTTGAGATAAGATTCTCATGAGAAACTTGATAAAGAGTTCAGATTTTCAAATCATACTTATATACTATCTACGAGTTAGCTACAATTTACAAAGATAGATGGGAACAAATCGCTAATCTAACTATGATGGCTATTTGGTTTATTAGTATACTTATAACAGACTAATGAGAAGGAAAAAATTGAAAACGTACCAGTCCCTTTTCTAATTCGGATATCGCTATTGGCAGCCTGAGATAAGTGGCAACTCTAGGTAAAGCTCTGGCAAGGCACCCAGCCATTGTCTCCTTTATCTCTGAGGAAAGCCCGTCTCCCAGGATAATCCTCCGAGGGTACTCCTTCCCGTTAACTGATAAGAACTCCTCATGAGCAGATTCTTCCTTCCCATAAATGTATGCCAGAGAGGACGATGATACCCAGCCAAATAGTGAATCCCACATCACAGCAAAACTTGATAACTGAGGAAGGAGGAGGAGTGGAGGACCAGTAAATTTAGTTTAACGCAGTCCTACTGGGTGAGTAAATTTAAATGCTTAAGAAACTTACTGTGAGATTGAAGCCCTCTGGAGCTCCATCAAACCATGATTGATCACGGTCAAACATATCAGAATCTGGTATCCCGGGCTTAGTTGGCCACTTCAGAAGAGTTGGTTCCTCTTCAATATGTTCCTCAGTAACCTCTTCATCAAGTTGATGTGTACTTGGCAACAAAACGATTCCAGCTTTCGCAGCTATATCAAACATGTCAAAAGTGCAAAATTTAGTAACTCATGCAAGTCCAGAACGTATAGACACCAAAGTGTGTTGTAACATAGTTAACACCTCCGACTTACTGGCATCACTTGCATCTGTATCTCCCAAAGACACAGCTTCAGCAGCCTGGCTTAACGCTGAGGCACAGGCTTCTGCTAATGCAAGGCGTGATAAACTATTGCCATCTTTTGTGTCATTAGAAGACAGGCTTGGACCTACTGTGAAATCATTGTTTCTAACCTCACAAAGATCACCACAGCCATCATTCTGGTCGGCCCAAGTAACTGAACGACTAAGCTTCTTAGAGCCAGAAATTTTAAGGCATGACTTAGTAACGGTTTCACTTGATGAACACACATCCTGAACTTTGTGTCTTTCATAAGATTCAGCTGCAAGGATTTCTTCACCATCTTCATAAGAATTAGCATGATATTCAACAGAAATTTTTTTTTTTCCAGATTTTTCTGCTCTTGTCCTTGAGCCCTTCGCATTAGAACCTGAAGAGGATCCTGATAGATTATTTTTACCGTCCAGAGTCTGAAGACCTCCTTTTAGATTGTAACTAAGAGAATCTTCCATCGAACATTGTGGTTGCTTAGACACACTATATTCGACACGGTATCCATCTTTTCCAGTACCAGAGCTCACACAACCCATCTCATCAAACCCAAAGCTCGCAAGATCGATCCCATCAATGCCAAACGTCTTTTTTTCCTTTTCTTTTTCACGACGAAACCCTGCAAATGCACAGTACTCTTCAAGATCATCCAAATAAACAGAGAGCATGGACAACAGTATTTAATGCCATAAGCATCAGCAGAAGTAGGTCAATAGCTATCACATGATCTCAGGCTCCCAGAAGAATTAAAAAAATCTTTCATGATAGTATGATACCAACCAAATACCTTTAAGCAAGACTAGGTAATATTTATGGCTACCAACATCTCCTAAGTGCTTACTTGATTTTTTTTTTGTGGCAGGAACTACAGTTTGTTCTCTCAGAACTGTTTTCCCTTTGCCATCATCAGATACCCCAACAGGAGAAGCTTGTTTGGTTTGCAGTGGAAGCTTTGAAACACTATATTCATCAGGCATAATTACTGTGCTAGTGAAATCCATCTCGCTAAAAGGCCTGGTTTCATGCTTCTCTTGATTACTTTGAGTAGCCTTGGAATCTGCCAAAACCAAACTTATATTATATATTCAATCATTTGGTAACTGCAAATTTAGCTCATTCTATAGTTCATCAAAGAACTTACTTTGATCACTTTGATCCAAAGGAACATAACCTTCAACAGCATTAGAAGGACCCATCCACTGCTCTAAAGACGATTCTCCACCTCTCACTTCAAAATTCTCCCGAATTATAAGCTTAGATAAATCTAAATCCTTATTAACATCCAAAGAACCTTTCACTTCTGAATCACCAAACAACTCCAAAATCTCATTCAACTTCACAGAATCAAACTCCGAGGTACGAGCCTCTTGCAAAGTCCCCAAAAACGTTTTGCTATCAATTAAACAACCCGCCGAACAAAACTTTCTCGTCTCCTGTAAATCGTAAACCTTATGCTCCTTCAACGAAATCCGATACTTTCCTCTTCTAGACACATCAGACGGGAGAAATCTCTGGCAAAGAGGATAACCACAGAGCTTAGCGATCGCTCTTTCAGTGACGACATCTTCGTAGTCTAATCGAGATATCAATTTCCCCGCAGCGAAGAGCTGGTTCTGATCAGTGATGCCTTCAAGCATAGCGAGCTGAAGCTTGTGAACTGCATCGTTAATGGCGATTACTTGATTATCTATTGTAGTCGTCTCCCGTTTCTTTCCTTCTTTCACATTCCCATCTGGCGATGTAGTCCTGAACACACACACACACACAACACCAGAAAATCAAAATCAATCTTCAAAGAAACAAACTAAAACCTTAGAGATACAAATCGCAGTGATACATATGAACTGTTTCTTTACTTGGTCGCAGCGTGTGATGGAGACTCGACTTGATTGGCTTGGATCCGCTTAATAGATTTGGGGATGACTGCGGAAACATACGCTTCATCCTTCCGATGATTAGCTGTCATTGATGGAACAGTCCAAAACGAAAACGCAGAAGAAGATGATTAGAGAGCCGATAGAGACGAAGAAGAGGAAGAAGACGAAGTTGTGTAACAAATGAATAGAGCGAGCCCGCAAGGCCAAGGGAAACGTCGTTGGCAAAGGTTTATGTGTGACTCTAGGTTTCTTTCTCGCTCAGGGGCGGTGAGAAAACCAAATCGAACCAAACCGACCAAAGATTGGGTGATTCCGGTTTTTGAAATTGATTGTGAAATTATCCCGTTAATTCTCGGTTTAGAATTATTATTATGGTGCTACCGGTTTAGTCTTCACAATCAGGTTGCCCAATGAGTTTTAAATTTATACACCAAAGTTAGAGAACTCATGGTTTTTTTTTTTCTTTATACTTTAAATAAAGAATTTATACACTGAACGTGAAACTACTATACAAAACATTTCAAGGTAAAAAACTCCAAATCAATGTGAGAGAGGGTCGAAGGAGAAGAGTCGTCTTTGTTCATCAGTGGGATTTCTCAGCAATCTGCAGAATATCAAAGAGGCCGCAACAACTGATAAAAGAGATAGAACCGCAAGAAACCCGAAATGGGAAGCGTCATTCGCCGCTATGGCTACTCCGAGCATCAGCGATTCAGCTAGACTTGCCACTGAGATCTCTGTTGCGCCGATGAGATTAGCCTTGGATGATGGAATTCCGGTTTGGAGAATCTGAGCTCCCACGAGGCCGTAAGACATGTGTCCTAACCTCGATAATACCTGCATTTTGTTTCCCTTTCCGTCAACACAAAACTGCAATTGTACTAATTAGAAAGAACGAGAGAAAGAGAGAAGGAACTTACAATCATGGACAAGAAGAAGAAGAGTGGGCTTTTATGGGATAGAGAGGAGCTACAATACACAGTAACAGCAACAGCAAGGAGTGAAGCTTGGAAAAACAATCCTACTGCACCCGCCTGTATCGTTTTAAAAGGCAAACGCAATAACATTAATCAGCTTGAATGCAACACATGCTCAAGAGACTAAATGACGGAAACAAAGTTCAACCTTTAGAATGCCAAATCGTTTGACCAAGTTTGCTGATAAGAAGGTTGCAGCCACGCCCATAACAGCACATAATCCACTGAAACCTCCAATAACTGATGGATTCACAGCTGTTGAAAAGACAGTTTGGAGATTAACTAGGGTGAGTAATACAGAGAACCTCTCACTAGATTAATCATGGTTTTAATTCTGGAATTAAAGTAAAGTAATGGACCGAGTTGATGTAGCATACATCGTTGTGTTAGAAATGCAGTCATCAAGCTGCCTGGGGTGAGGATAATGTTGAAGTAGAGAAGCACATATGCGAGGCTAGCTGGAAGAACTGGCTGTTGGATATATTCTTTCCATCCGAGCTTGATAGTTTCCACAATATCAGCTGATGAACAAAGCAAATGGCATTTGTGATGTCTACATGCTCGAGTCATATAATATGCTAATCCAAGGACTTTCAAGTAAAAGATCTTCTTACAAATACTGTTGGTAGCAGAACGAGGTCCTTCGAAAGCACAGCTGCCCTGGGAGCATTTAGGACGGTCCAGAACACCAGAGGAGAGCTTGTTGGTCAGCCATATAAGAGCTGTCTGGAGAAAACAGATTTTGTCTATTAGAAGTGCAAGACAGAAAGAAGTCTCAGTAAAATTGGTAACTCTCAAATGAAATTGTGTCTAGGATCTCAAGCACAACAGCATCACCTTGCAATGTTGATGCAAGACATTATCTAAGAAAAAACCTGATAATACCAGATCTAGGCTTAAAGCTCAAATTCAGGGAACCCTCGGATAATTATCCAAAACCTAAACGAAAAAGACCGCCTTTATAATGAAGAAAAAAAAAGATCCACACTTGACCCATGAGAAACAGGAATTATTCCATTCTACATAGTTCAGCTTCATACAACACAGCATCTTTGTGTTTCCTTTATTTAGCTTCAAAGACTGACTTTTTAATCTTGGACGAAAGAAGAGTAACCAAAAGTTTATAGGGCATTGCTACTTACCATGGTTGGTAAAGAACCCACCATTAGCGTGGCAGCAAACTTTAAGCAGGTCACAGGGTCATATTTGGATAGGAGGATGCCAAATAACATCGTCCCAGCAATCTGTTTAACGATAAAATTTTTATCATTTGATGAATACTGGAAGTAAAGAGCAGAAAGCACATAAAATCTATAATGAGAATTACTGGACCTCGCAAAGCAGATCAATCCTGTGGAGAACAGCATTTGCTTGTGCAAGAGCGATTGGTCTGTTTATGCCCGCCAACTACCAAATGATAAGTTAATTACTTCAGTCTGTGTTTCCACTGATGAAAACAGGTATTCTATGGCATCATAAAGAAAGCATACCAATACAACCCAATCACGTTCTATGGCGACTCCAGATGCTATTCCACATAGGCTGTCAATGGCCCCTGCGAATACCAATGCAAAGAACCAAGGCTGCAGAAGAATTGATGATGCCGATGGGAAAGGAACAGTGTATGCATGAATTATCATTCCTGCAGATAGCACTTGAGCGGCTGCCTGAACATATAGATATAAATTATGTTTATGACACTTAATTTCAATGTCTGACGACAGATGTTGAAGAAAAGTCAAAACAAAGTCATTTGTGATGTTTAATACTGAATAATTCAGATACTTTTTGAAAAGATTACCTGAACGACATTCAACGAGATATATGTAGGAACTCTTGGACTATAATCCATAAACTTTCCAACCACTGGACCCCCAGCAATTATCATCAATTTAGTGACAAAGCCCATGACTGCAACAGGTAATAAGCTCGGATGTAGCATTGCAATCGCGGACGGCCAAGCAAAATTCCAAAGTTGCTCAACCAAATTCCCAACCAAACAACTTGCATATAACACTGATACAGTCAAGTAAATGCCATCAGGTTGACAAATGCCATCAATTAATTTAATCTCATGTGCTAGGCTAGCAAGTTCAAATCAGAAAACTAGGGAGAGCTCTAACCATATAATCCTTCAGGGTGAGCTGGAGTGGCTGCAATTACAGTCTGCTCCTCCTCAGACAAGACCTAAAACCAAAGATTGATAAGCTCAAGCAACAGATTAAAAACTCTTGATTCTTGAGCAAAAAGGGGGATGAACATACAGGCAATGCTGTCAAAACGGTATCCACGTAAGTACACTCAGTGAGTAAGCTGAGAGATTCAGTAACCACGATACTGGTATCAAGATGAACAATGGGAATTGAATGATCCTCAATAGGAGTAGTAGGCAAATCCTCGTGAATATCATCATCAGTAGTAGTAACAAAATCATGACATACATCAGTGTTTATAATCGTACACCTTGTACTAAAGCTGTTCAACCTATCAAAATGTAAAAAGCAAATTTCACAATTAGCCAAAGATCAATCACAAAACTGTTAACAACAATGAAGTCCAGAAACCAAATTCGAACCTGCGATAACAGGAAGGTGATGAGCTGAGACTTAACCATCTACAAGAAGGGAAGCGATGGCGAACTCTAGAAAAAGCCACCGGAGATAAAAAACGGCTCCTGTCGACCGGAAAATGAAAGAGAAAATCTAACGACGGCGAGTGCCTGACCAGAGCCATTGAAACAACCATTACCAAATTTGATTTCTCTCCTCTTCTTCAAATTCGTACTATTTGTAATCGTCTTCTCCAAAACTCATGCAAATGAATCGTCTCTCTAGGGTTTATTTTTTCCCCTCTCCCCTATGGCTTAATCGCCACTTTTTTAAATTTTCTTCTGCAACCAGAGGGGAAAAAATAATCCAGAGAACCTTATCTATGGCGGTTCGTCGCGAAGCACGCCGTGAAGCAGAAGAGAGCTCAAGTGGGGGTGAGAGAAAAGGCAGAGAGAGTTTTTGTGCAAGGGAAATTTAGCCACGTAGATTAATTTACAACCACTAATATATAGCCACGTGGCTAACCAAATCATCCACAGTCTAGAGTTCATGGCCATAGATCATCTATTGGTTTGGAGGAAAAGGAGAAAGTTAAACCGAATAACCCGATGATAAATTGGTTTGGTTTAGTTTGGTTCGGGTAGATTAAAGTTTGGTTTTAATAAGAGATTGAATTTTGAACCATAATTTTACTGGTTCGGTATCATGGGAATTCCAGTTTTTGGGTTTTCGATTCAGTTTCATAAATTTCTAAATTTCTGGTTCAATTTTACTGAAATTTGGTTTATAATTCCTTTAAAATTTGGCTAAATATGTTTAGCATTTTTTTTAATGGACTGCTAGGATATCTTACAATGGACTGCTTCTTTTTCTGATATAAATTTTATCTCCGTCAGGTACACAGAGAAGGCTGGCCACTCGGTTGGGGAAGATACCATCTTCACCAAGTCTGAACAGTCGGTAAGGAACGTTACGTCACGGAAACCATGGCCAATCATACATCTCATCGCCCACATTAATGACTGGTTCTTTTTAACTAAAAATTTGGTTTATAATTCCTTTTAAATTTGGCTAAATAATTTTAGCAATTTTTTTATGGAAATTGATTGAGTTTTACAATGTAAAGAATCAAAATTTAAAATAAAATGAACTTAATAATATTAACAATTTTGGGTAATATATCAACCTAACCACAAACCAATTTTTTTTTCTTTTTTTCGGTAAAATAAAAACCGAAGTTATATTAAAAACAAGCAATCGAAATGTACCAGAACCGAATCGGGAAAATATACATATATATATCGGTTAAGGTCGGTTTGAAAATAATTCCTTACAAGGTGTAAATTGAACTAATTATAAGAAGTCTTGACAGTTCAAACTTCAAACACAGTAATATTCAACAAAGTAGGAAAAATAAAGTAAAAAAGTATCATACTAAAACAGTTAAAAACTAGGAATATTAGAGATCCATCCATCTTGGTCGATGAAATTAGAGATAGAGAATCGTTGTTTAGCGTCAGAAGAACTAAGTTTGTCAATCCATGGCACTCTTCCAGACATATCCGATCCTGCTCCTTTACATTCAACTTCTGCATACGTCAAACTCCATCTAAACCAACCAAGATATAAACCAAGTTTTAATATATAGTTTGCATATATCATAAAAATGAAATGAAGATATGTTATTATAGATGTGCATGCTTACTTGTGGGCATCGCAGTGCCAAGAATCCCAACCAAGAGGGTGGACGACTGAAGAGAGATCAGTTTGGATGAAAATGACTCGGCTGAATGGACCATAGGCTCGTCCAAGATAGACACTTGTGCTACCTGAAACACTACCACGTAGGAACACAAACCCACTTGGGTCCGATGGGTTTTGTCTTCCTTGTGCTGTTATGTATCCTAACGCCACTTCTGATGCCAATGCTCCTGCCGTTGCGTTTATTTTACAGTCCTGTCAAAACATTTTACATAACGTTTCTTGAATGTGTTACGTTATATACTATGAGCATGCATGCTAAATATAAGTGAAAAATGAAGCAAAAACATGTTTAATCTAGTTAGTAACCAAAGTTGTAAGCATTTTATGATAATATTGGTTATCAATTACTCTATTCACTTAGTCATTCTTGTTTAAGTCGTATGTTTAATTATGTACACTAGAAGAAGAAAAAACATGCTACACCAACAAAAGTTTTTTTCTATTATTTTGATTGGAAGTGTTACTTTTTGTAAAACAAGAAGTTGATTTTACTACAGTGTTCAGCTGTGCCGCCTTTCTAGGACGTTTTCTAACAAAGCTCTTTTTAAAAAGTGTGTTTGGTTCCATGAAAGTAACAGTCTTTAATTTGTGTTAAAATAGTGATCAAGTACGGTTCTAGTGTTTGCCATTGAAACCAAAGTGTTAGAGAGAGAGTGATGATATTAAGTATATATACATACCTCATAAATAGATTGGCCCTGTCCAAAAATGAAATCGACAGCACCTTCGATATAACAGTTTTTGAAATGATGTTTGCCCTGATTATCCCACAAAGTGTCTTGTAACCCCAAGAAATCGCAGTCGTAAAACGCGGATTTATCGCCATAAACATTAAGCGCTACTGCCGGCTTTATATCCCAACTCATACCATTTGATGTAGTGGTAGTTAGACTATCCAAACGATTGAACGTATTCTGCCACCAACCTCCAAATAAAATGTTATCATTACTATATACTAAACTAATTTAGATATAGTATTAGTATATAGTCAAAAGATATAATGTTTGGTGTACCGTTCCGTTCCGTTACGTACCATGATTGATAAGTTTCGGACGACAACATAGGATGGATGTGAAGTGAAAGTTGTGCTGACGTCAGTTGCTTTGTTACCATTATACGTGATGGTCGTGACTCTTTGTCCCTCTCCTTCTACTATTATGCACGATTTGTTCATTGGTATTGTCACTTGCTCTCTGTTTTATACACCATACAAAAACTATATGTTATATTTTCGTTGATCATATAATATAACGGATTAAGGACGATCAAGATTTTTTGTAGTTCTTAACTTCTTACAAACGTTTAACCAAAAACAACACAAATCCAATGTTTAATTAGGTTTTATTATGAACGTTTTGGTATTTAACAACGCTCATAAATTATGTATATAGGTGTAATTGTGGAGAGGTCTAAGATGAAGTCAAGTTGTTACTAGGTCATCCAAAAGAACGTTACGATATCTATAAAATTGGAATAAAAGAGTATGGAGTTGGGGTTGTCTTTACTTACACGTAAACACCTCGTTTAACTTTGATTTTGATCCACAGATCATTCCCCAAACCAACCGAATCAATAGCATCTTGAACCTTACGGAACTTACCTGATGAACCACTTTGGTCGACGACGATAGTATTCACGACTTTGTTGCCACAAGTCTGATCAAGAGCGGTGGCTGACATCAAAGATCCAAAAACACAAGAACTCAGAACCAAAGCTATGAAGATGAACAAACAAGACATGTTTACTTATCTATCTATGTTATGTCTGAAAAGAAAAAAAATAAGATGACGAATGAAGTAGGAAGATAAAGAAGAAGGATGTGAAGAGAAGCAAAGGAGAATGGAAAGTTAATATAATTATGGTGAGGGTTGAAATATTTTGCTTTAGAAAAAGATTAAGCTAATTTTCCTATTTAGTATAGAGTATATAATTTTCTAGGATCTATAACTTGCTTGCTATATTTATACCAACCTAAAATGCTATAATGTATAACCTATTGAATTTGGAATGTTATAATTAATACAAATCTTGAATTTTAGCCGTCCTACTCTAAACTGACTCTAATTTTGTTTATAGGAGGAACTAGAAACTTTTAACATCATGATGATAAACTTGCTTGTGGCCTTGTGTGTGTACACATAGATAAACCCTAAATTTCAGCTAAAATATAAATCTTATCTTAAATTTAGGTGTGTACACATAGGATGTACATATGCATAAGCTGGCTTGGCTAGTATTTGGCTTTCCTATTTCTATCTAATGTAGTGATCGGTCTAGAAATTCTTATATATATAAAAAAAATTCTTGTTGTAGGAGATTGGGTTGCGTTCTTGTAGGGTAATTTTAAAACATTCTTAGAAAGGGTATAAGAAAAAGAAATTTCATCTACTATTTCCTTTTATGTAAATTTTCCAGAGTACTACTTAATGAAATTATATGTTTTTCATTATTTTCTTAGAAAAAATAGAGATTTATAATTTCTGTATATGGTCTTCATATCTTTCTTTGTAAAGTTAGGTTAACTTTATTTGAAAATATAGAGTACATTTAACTTATTAATTAAGTTATAACTTTTTAGATTAAAAAAATCACATTCCTATGTTTTGTTTAAATTTAAAGTGAAGGATAGTTAGATATTTCATATATATATATATATATATATATATATATCTCATTTCCAATTGCTTACATGGAAATCTTGGACCAATTCTGTTTTCTTATTTTATTTTCTTCAATTATTGTTGTTGTGTAAATACATCTTAATATATAGATATAACAACAATATAATTATGTCACACTTATCATTTTTACAAACTAAAGCTGAATCTAGATTTAATATATCATTTGATTTAATAATTTTGTAGACAATTAGCTGGATTCTTTTGAGATTCTAAAGGAAAAATATACAAATGTAATCATGATTTTATTTACAATAAAAGAAAACAGGGCTATCCACATGATATAAAAATGTAATCATGATTTTTTCTTTTTTTCATATTACTTTTATATCATTATAAATATAATAAATTATATTATTTAAAATACCCCTGAGAAATAGTAATTTAATAATATTTCAAATTTAAAATATATAGTCAGTTAAAACTTTATATTATTTATAATTTTCTAATAATCTAATCAAATCCTCAACATGTTTCATGTGAATAGACATTTAGGATTAATTGATATTATATCTATAAACTATAATTTTAATATTTAACACAAGTTATGTAGGTCATTAGCTCATAAAAATGGCAATTATGGTAAACATCCATATTTATCTGTAAATCTTTGTCATATATCATGAGTTAACGCGATAAATTATCTTTTAAAAATTAATTTTAAGAATAGTACAATTCTAGTAATTTAGGCCATACACAAGTTGTTGAATGATTTTTGCTAAACAAAAAATAGATAATAAAATTTTATATTGATTATGTACATATTAGAGATATTTAAAATTTTATATTATCATACTATGTAATTTATCGTTCTGAAAGACAGTTCATAAAATCATAAAAAGTCTCACACAATTTATTTTTTTCTAGGACTCATTTGAACATAAAATGATATATTTCATATAGTAATTCACTCCCTTCCCTCTAATACTGAGAAACAAAACATGGCATTATTAAAATCCCAATACATACCAACCACCATGCCAGCCACAAGCTTCCTCCTCTTAACAAATTCTTCGATCCAAGATTCACGCATAGCAAAGTTAACTTCATGAGGATGTTTCCACAACGTAACATAATGCAAAGTGTTTGTATCAAGATCTTTCACCTTTACAATAGACTTACAAGTCCATAAATTTATCCTTAAGATGTCATGTTCCGAAAAATATGCCATTACAGTATCTTGGATTTGCTCAATAGGAAGTTCGAACTTGCCTTCTTCCCAAGTTTCTTCCATTGTGAGGGTTTTGAGGATTTCCCAACGAAAATGAGTTATAGGTCGGATCTCGACTTCTTGAGGAAACAATGGATAATTAGGATATGTTGCATTAGTGGTTTCTTCTTGGTGTTTTGTTTGAAGGAAGGTATAGAACAAAGTTTTAATCATACTTAGAAGATAAAAATTTAGAGAGCCTTGCTTAGTTAGAAGGAGGGGATGTTTATTGATATATATATATATATATAAGATTTTTTATTGATAGAAATCTTTTATAATGTTATGTTTTGGTGGTGAGAAAGTTAATTAGGATACCCAATGATAAAAAAGAAATAAAATTTCTTTTTGGATTAGAAGAAGTTGATTTGTTCTTTATATAGTGTTAAAAGTTTAAATGACATTAATCTATATCAACAAGAAATGACATTTATCTATTTAGGCATCAATATGCATAGTACTTTATATCCGGTATTGCGACAACACTAGTACACTATATTAAAGATATATAAGTATTTTATGTGTTAAAAAAGAAAGACATATTATTTTCCATTTTATAAAGTATCTTTATCTATTTTTCAAAAAATTAGCAAATTTAAAAGAAAGATATTTTTTTGTTCCCATCTTATTATTTGTTTTTTCTTCTTTTCCCATCATATTTATTAGTTTATAATAATATAACACTAAATATTGTAAGTTCAATTAAAAGAAAGTAAATTATTTTTATATGTTAACAAAAATCTTAAAATAATATATTAGTATATTTGTTATGTAAATTTACATATCAAAAGTTAAATCAAATATTTAAATCTCAGCAATATAATGCAAAAAAAAAGAAAAAAAAAACATTTGGCTTAAATAGTATGTGACTGTTTCAAATTTCACATATTTACATCTTCAAAACATAGCTCTGTCAAATAAAATATCATTCAGAAAACCTTCCGACCAAAAGAAATGTCATTTACAAAAACCTTGCACATAATGATTAAACATGAAATATGACACGTTTTAGATTATAACAAAATTTCGAGAAAACTTATTTAATTTACCATTATAGTTGTTAAAGCGTTTAAGAATAAGAAAAATTATTCATTATGATGGGCAAAGTTTTAGCATACTCATGAGTCATCTAGCCTTGAAGAAGATGGTTCCATGTTCATGAATTAGAAATTGAACCAGAATGAGAATACATGCAGACAAAATCAAGTAACTGACAACATTGCTATGCCTAGATCACTCTCTCATTTCACCAAGCAAAAAGAAGCATGAGATAGATTTGGAATTCGACGAGCACAGGGATCGGATCGATCACACCTTTATAGCATCAGCTCTAGGTTTCCATAGCCCTAGCCTGTACTTGTGGCTGTATTTGAGTATCAGTTTCCTCTGCAAAATCATAATTCATAACGATCGAGTAAATTAGAGAAGTGAAGAACTGAGCCAACGAATCCAAACATATGATAGTGTGATTCATGAAAGGAACAATGTCGCAAGTAAGTGACAGGAAATGTAAACAAGACTACATTTTCATTCTTTTTAGTTGGTAAACAATGAAACTCTCAAGTATCATGCTAAACTGAAACCAAGAACAGATAACACAGAACTACATGTACCTGAAAAGTTTCAAGAACTCAACTTTATGGTTTTACTCCTCTTGATTGGTACAGTTACTTCACTAAATTAAGCAATGAAATAAATTCAAGGTAGCAGATCGTTGTATCCCAAACATATCAATAACCATTACAAACCTATGACCCTAAGTAGCGCTTTCTACAACAACAACTACAACCAAACATAACTATACAGAAAACTTCAGAGTCTTGAAAAACTTACATGTTTGCAAGGTATACCAAACTTCTTGAGTCTAAGAGTACGCGTCACAAGCAGTTTTTAAAGATCGCCGACCTCAGTTTCAAGTTTAGCAATGTGAGTCTCAACTCCTCCTCCAATCCCACTCAAGAACTCAGGAATCCCAACCTTCACTACAAATATCACAACAACAAGCAATCACAAACCCCAACATACAGATTTTAACTCAATCAAAACACACAATGAACAACACTTCAGTATAAATTGAATGATTCACACATCTCTATAACTAAACCTTCCCAAAACCAAAACAATCACTTGAAATTGAAACTACTTCAAGAGTAAGGTACTCAATCATGAACCTCCTCCACACAAATGAAACTTTCCAAGATCCTTAAGGTAACGAATCAGACAATTCCACATTTCACCGAAGCGAAACAAAATCAGAACAAATGTTTACCGGGATAAAGAGCCGGTTTGGAATAGAATCTAGAGAGGTTGAGATTCGACGACGGTGGTGCTGTCGTTAAAACAGATCTCGCGCTCTGTATCAGTCTCATCCACGACGCCATTATCGGAGTTTCTCCTCGACGCTTCGGCGAGACTTTGGGGTTTTTGAGACTTTCTCTGATAGAGAGCGTCCCTCAATACGTCGTCGTTTCTCAAACAAAGGATAAACTCATCGATTGTTTTATATTAACGGGCAAGCCCACTACATTTTTGGCCCAAAACAATTTTAGAAGAATCGTTGGAACTTAAACTTTCCCAAAACAGAACATAATCATTGTTTTAAAAGAAACCAAAACTACAACACAACTCTCGAGTTAGCATCACGCGCCTCTGTTTGAAACACTAAACATAAATTTCTCCGCCGTTCATACAAAATAAAAGAGGATATAAAAAAAAAAAAAACTAGACGGTGCAGCCACAGAAGAGGAAGAAGAAACAGAGCATAGAGACCAAGGCCACAGACTCGAACGCCGTCACAACTTTCCAAACAACGTCGTCGACCACCACGGACAATAAACTCAGCTCCGGTATACGCCAACTCAGCCACCTCGGCAAAGATAGAGACGAATTAAATTGGATCGACATCGAAGTGAAGTGTTTATGTTGTGTAGCTAATTGCGGAAATAATGGGGAATGAAACTATATATTAATGTGGTACATGCGAGTTTTAAATTTTACAGATGTGTAATGTGTTGGATATTTTTGAAATGAACGGTGAGGATTTAAGTTAGTGATGTTACATTTTACGAGATGTGGAGCTGTGATTGGATGAATTGGGATCTGTCGAAAAGCAAATGAGAATAGTTGTTTCCTCCATCATTGTGGTCAATGACTCAAAACGTGGCAGGTTGAAAACACTTTTCAGAAATTTTTGTTAAAACCAAGTTGAAGGTCTTTTTGTTTGTCAGCTGAAATTATATAGATTTGAAGATAAGAGTATAATAGAGTACACCAAGTCTGAAATTAACAGCCAAATAAAAGGCAATCCCAAAAGACTAACCATTAAACAAAACCCGTAAATGACACATCTTCATCGACTGATATCTATAGACAAAGCAGCAGGTCTAGCTCTCATCTTGCAAGCCATAAATTACTTTTTTCATTATGTGACTTTTCATACTCTCTATAGCTTATAGGAGCCCTTTTAAACTAATCATCATGTATATCCCTTACATTAGCCAAAACTCTCCTCCTATGTAACAAAACTCTACCTTCGTGATCTCTTAACACCCACGCAACCCCAGCCAAATTGTTTCTGCTGAACCATGAGATACCAATATTGCATTTGACCCAATTAATGGGAGCTAACCAACCTTCCCTCACCTGAGTACAGCGGGTCTCCTTGGGAATGGAGGATGATTTTTTAATATTAACTCCCCTATTCTCTTCTTCATCCTCTAACTTTTGAGCATCCATCTACTATTTCCAATCTTTCATACATTTTTGAATTGTTTATAGAGAAGAGACACACATAGCTTCAAAATAAATATGATTTTTATTCTTCTAAATTTTCCAAAGAGTCCAAAATTTTTTTTCCTTAACTATTTTGATCACAAGTTATTCTTTAAGCTTAAAGCTTAAAAAGATATTCAGAAAAGTAAACAGGAGAAAACGGCTAATGGAAAAGTGTTTTCCAGTCTTATGTTCTCTTCAAAACTTAGTGAAAGACACTGGTTATGAGAAAAGGTATTAAGCTCAAAAAAGGTGGTCTCGATATTTTTTTTTTTGCTTTTTGTCGCGTTTATATAAATACATTTTCTAATATACCACTAAACCAAATTTTGTTGTTGTTGTATACTGTATAGTTTTAATGTTATCAAATCTGAATGAAAACATTAATGGAAAAAAATTCGAAAAATACTTGGTTTATTATTTTTTTGGACATTTAAAACTAATAAAAAATAATAAACCAAGTATTTTCGGATTTTTTCCCAAACATTAATTCAGAAATATTCAAAAAATATAATATACATATCAATTCCCTTACTTAAAGTCTACCATTGTGATTCTTGTAAGCGTCGCATCCATAATAAAGTTGTATTTTAATCGTCGCAACAATGTTGTTGGCATGACTCTTATGACGACAACCATAGAAACCATAACCATGTCATGACTCTCGGACAAAGGCTGGCTTTTGCTCATGTTCCTAATCTATTCTTATTTTCTAGTGGGTTCTCCAACAGCGGTAAACTATGGTTTTATCACTTGGTTTGGTTAAGGTTTGGCGATTCTTACATATGACTGAATAAGAAAGAGAGATAGGATGAAGTTTAGTAACTTAGTGATTTTTAAGGTTTAGGTTACTTAGTCGATTAGAGATTATTATATATAAAAAACTTTTACCTATATGTTTTTGTTGTAATATACTAAACATTCGGTCGAGTTAATTGTTCAAAATTGTTAAACATACAACAGAGGTAGCTAAATTATGAGTTGACACATAAAAACGTTCATGATGATGAATGAGCAAGCAACGAGATTATTTATAAATCCATTAATATACAACTAAATTAAGATATACATAATTTTCTGTATCATCAACCAACGGTAACAAAACATAACAATTTTGCGGTATATCTGAATGTATCAATTTACTTTGGATTTCAATTTAGTTTCTATCTAACGTCTCTTTTCAATTTTGTTTATTTATTTATTCTAAGGCAAATTAATAACCAAAGTACGTATCTCGTATTGCACCGACCTTTTACTCTTTTCGTATTCAAAATACTTATAACCTTTAGAGAAATTGAAAAGAAGAAGAAGAAGAAGAAGAAGAAGAAGAAGAAGAAGAAGAAGAAGAAGAAGAAGAAGAAGAAGAAGAAGAAGAAGAAGAAGAAGAAGAAGAAGAAGAAGAAGAAGAAGAAGAAGATGAAGAAGAAAAACTGCTTCTTTTGTTTCAATCAGGAAAGCGGTTCTCTTTTGTGCAGATTTGTTGAGGTACATTATTGTATACATTACTGAGAATGCATTATTGTTGTGGTTGTTGGAAGAAGTATAAATCTTCATACTTACGAAAGCTTTGTTAAGTTTATAAGCAAGAGATGAATATACGTTGATTGTGTTATGGGACTAACTCGAGATTTATGTTGAATCAGTGAGATGGAGTTTAACATTAGTAACATACGGCACAAAAGGGGGGTTTCTCTGACTAAACAGCATCTATACATATGCCAATTTAAGTAACTGTTGTGAAGCAGTGACACTGTTGCTGAAGTATCTTGGTGGAGCTAAACACAACTGGCTCTTCTTGATCAAGGTAATCAATATTAACTCTCTGAATGTTCATGTCCCTAATGAAAACAACAGTGTCCCAGTTTTGTAAATTGTCCGAGTTTCTAGTCACTGAGCTAATTCAAATGCCTTCTGTTGGTTGAATGTTCACGTCCCTGATGGTAGAATGAAACAAATGCCTCGTGTTGCTCTAAATGTCCCTGTACCTAGCTAATGATAAAGAGATTGTCCCATTTTGGTAAATTCTCAGGTTCCTAGTCACTGAGCTGAAAACAAATGCCTTGTACCTCTCTCTAATTGTCACTGTCCCTGTCCCTGTCCCCGATGGTAATCAAAATTTCCCCCTGAATGTCCCTGTCCCTATTGATAAAGAGATTGTCCCATTTTGGTAAATTATTGGGTTCCTAGTCACCGAGCTGAAAGCAAATGCCTTGTGTTGGTTGAGGTAATTTAAATTACCTCTCTAAAGGTCCATGTACCTGATGGTAAAATAAACAAATGCCTCGTGTTGGTTGAGGTAATTTAAATTACCTCTTTAAAGGTCCCTGTCCCTGTCGGTTAAATGAAACAAATGCCTCGTGTTGGTTAAGGTAATTTAAATTACCTCTCTAAAGGTCCCTGTCCCTGATGGTAAAATGAAACAAATGCCTTGCGTTGGTTGAGGTAATTTAAATTACCTCTTTAAAGGGCCCCAGTCCCTGTCGGTAAAATGAAACAAATGCCTCATGTTGGTTAAGGTAATTTAAATTACCTCTCTAAAGGTCCCTGTCCCTGATGGTAAAATCAAACAAATGGCCCGTGTTAGTTGAGGTAATGTAAATTACCTCTCTAAAGGTCCTTGTCCCTGTCGGTAAAATGAAACAAATGCCTCGTGTTGGTTGAGGTAATTTAAATTACCTCTTTAAAGGTCTTTGTCCCTGTCGGTAAAATGAAACAAATGCCTCGTGTTAGTTGAGGTAATCAAAATTACCTCTCTGAATGTCCCTGTCCATAATGATAAAGAGACTGTCCCTTTTCGGGTAAATTCCCTGGTTCCTAGTCACTGAGCTGAAAGCAAATGCCTCGTGTTGGTGGAGGTAATATTAATTACCTCTCTAAAGGTCCATGTCCCTGTCCCTGATGGTAAAATGAAACAAATGCCTCGTGTTGGTTAAGGTAATCAAAATTACCTCTCTGAATGTCCCTGTCCCTAATGATTAAGAGATTGTCCCTTTTCGGGTAAATTCTCGGGTTCCTAGTCACCGAGCTGAAAGCAAATGCCTCGTGTTGGTTGAGGTAATTTTAATTACCTCTCTAAAGGTCCATGTCCCTGTCCCTGATGGTAAAATGAAACAAATGCCTCGTGTTGGTCAAGGTAATCAAAATTACCTCTCTGAATGTCCCTGTCCCTAATGATAAAAAGATTGGCCCATATCGGTAAATTCTCGGGTTCCTGGTCACCGAGCTGAAAGCAAATGCTTCGTGTTGGTTGAGGTAATACAAAGTTACCTCTCTAAAGGTCCCTGTCTCTGTCCCCGATGGTAAAATGAAACAAATGCCTCGTCTTGGTCGAGGTAATCAAAATTACCTCTTTGAATGTCCCTGTCCCTAATGATAAAGAGATTGTCCCATTTCGGCAAATTCGAGTTCCTAGTCACTGAGCTTAAAGCAAATGCCTCGTGTTGGTGGAGGTAATTTTAATTACCTCTCTAAAGGTCCATGTCCCTGTCCCTGATGGTAAAATGAAACAAATGCCTCGTGTTGGTCAAGGTAATCAAAATTACCTCTCTGAATGTCCCTGTCCCTAATGATAAAGAGACTGTCCCTTTTCGGGTAAATTCTCAGGTTCCTAGTCACCGGGCTGAAAGCAAATGCCTCGTGTTGGTTGAGGTAATTTAATTACCTCTCTAAAGGTCCATGTCCCTGATGGTAGAATGAGAACGAGACTGTCGTGAGTCTGTAACTTTTCGAGTTCCTAATCATTGAGCTGAAAAAAAAAGCCTCATATTGATCGTGGCTATTAAGTAAGATATTTCATGCCAAAAGAGATCTCCTAATTGACGTAAATCAGGTATTTCCTCACCTCTTAACTTACTTACAAGAGTTCTTCAAGATCAATATGCAGAAGTGTTGATGATCAAGCTTACAAACAAATTCGAGGTATGTGGTTGTCTTGGTATTCTATATCTATGGGAATTCAGGTATGTATATTTTGCATTTCTTCTCTATATTTATGTTTTATTACTTGATTCAGTTTTGCTGTTGCCTCTAAGCTTAATATTCTTCTTTATTTTTCTGCCGTAAACAAAATTATTGTTATGTAGACTTACATCACATATTGTTTTCGCAGGCAGTTTTTCTCAGGTTTCCAAAGATCATCAGGTTAGTTTCAGGTTAGACTCTTAGGCCTTATCTTTTTCCTCACATTTCCATTTTAAGAGTTGGAATCAGTGTTTGTAAAAGATATCTATATTGTCTTTGCTTAAGTTTCTCTCCCTAGTTCTAAAAGAGTGTAGGTCAATTTCTATAGGTTGTTACTATTGAATATGGAAAAAAAAATAGTAAATCATTTTATAAATAGTAATTTCTGCTCTAAATCAAATGGTTCAGTTTGAGGTTATTCTGAATCATGGTTCTCAATATTTTCAGCTTGAATATACTTATATTATGCATTTCTTGCTACATTGTTTTCTATGATTGGTGTTTAATTGTTATAAATGATCTATTAAATTGACCACTTCTTATAGTTGGAGCTGGATTACACAAGAGTTCTCGTATTTTAGTTAATCTTCTGTCATCTGATTTTATTGATGTTTATTTTACTTTATAGTTGTATTATTTCTTGTTGATACTCTTGTTATGTTATGACCTTGTTTTGGGATTTAGCTAGAATTGGATGAAATCTTAAATGTTGTTTATTCATGTTACGGTCATCATCATGTAAAGTTTGTTTTCTCACTTTTCAACGTCTTATATGTATGTTTCTAATGTTTATGCTATATTAATAGTTTTGTTTGTCAAAATTTCATGGATGAGATTGAGTTGATGAGTGTCTTTAGGTGACGACCTAATTAAAATGATGCATCATATTTACACATGTGATTCTCTGTTGCTATATTTTTATTCCTATAAATTGTCAATTTTCATATTTGGTAGGATCTTGATTTCTTTATACAAAGATTGAAAACTGCACATTTTCAATTATTTGTGAAATTCAATTTTGTTTAGAAAACCATTCAGTGACATGTGGTATTGTGGTATGAGTGTTACAATGTTTTGTTTAAGTGGAGCAGTGTAGGTAACTATGTGTTGCAATGTTCTTGAAGATCGTCTAGTTGTGTGTGCTTTCTATATTTGGTGTTCTAAGGTGTTCACAATATTGTGTGAGCAATATCTTCTTTGACTTGTGTGGAATGATTGATACAATGAGTGTCTTTTGTATTTATCTCAGACAGAATTCTGAAAGAACCTTATGTCTGAGATAAGTCAGTTTTGTTATGTGATGAAAACAGAGAAAGTTTTGTGCAGCAATAGAATTTATAGATATTTGTATTTGGTGCATTACTCTCACTAGGATTCCTTATTCAAGTTACGAACTTGGCTTACCTTTGTATCATCTCGTTGTTAGTTATTTACTCTGATCCTTCTCTGTCTTCTTGTTATGGTCTTATGCTCTTGTTTGTTGAGAATTTTCAGCGATAACGTGTTTTTAGAAACATTGATTGTCTTGTTTCTTATGATTGGTGATGAATGTTAATGATTTGTAAAAGTGACCACTTCTTACTGTCTTGTGAAGTTGAATAGGACATCAGTTTCTCTTAGGTTTGTAAATATTATGGCATCTGATTTTGAATACGTTTCATGTTGCTTTAATAGTTGTATTCTTTCTTATTGTTATTCTTGCTATGGTCTGACCTTTGGTTATTTTTGGATTCAACCATCGTTGGCTGAAATCTAAGATGTTAGTTATCATGTAAATTTTGCCTTCATTCATTTTCTAAGTTTTCACATGTGATTCTGTGTGTGACATTCTTCATATAACTATTCAATATTAAATATTTGGTAGGATCTTAATACTCCTTCATACAAAGATCAAAAGATTCATTTAGTTTAGATATTGTTGTAACATCCAAGTTTAAGTAGAAACTTGTCTGTTACATGTAGTGTGAGTGGTATAAGTGTAGCTGTATAGGTGTTCTGGAAGATCGTATAGTAGCTGTGTCTGCTTTACTATTCACACAAATGATTGAACAAACTTTATCTTCTCTGACTTGTGTAGAAGAACTGATTCAATGAGTTTCATGTCTTAGATATGTCTTTTCTCTGTTGGTTCATTATTCTTAGAGAACTTCATGTTTGAGATCTGTCGTGATACAACCCATTTGTCTTATGAATATATTATTAGATGGGTTTAAAATGCATTGTTTAGTCTTGCTGTTAGTTACTAGTCTTGCTGTTAGTTACTACTCTATGAGTTCACTCTTTTTGGTAGATTAGGCCACCTTAAGTGGTTCTTTTGCCTCTTCTCTTTCAACTCTATAAACAATCCATATAATCTTACAAGAACAACATATTAACCAACTCAAAAGAAATGACCAGTTTATACACAAAATTACCAAGGAATTACATTTTTGTTAGAAATTTTTAAGCCATAAAAATTGGCTAATAGTAAATTTCTTAATGGCCAAAGTATTCACAATTTAAGCCATTCTTGAACAAATACTTAAATCCTAGAGCTGCATCGTTTTATGTGGGAAGGCAATGTAACGACTTCTTATTTAAGACAATTATGGGGTAAATCCATCATAGCAATCCTTAAAAACAGTTGCATTACAATTTCTTTAATTGACTTACCAAAACATGAGGAAGCAAAAATGAAAGTGTAAGAGACAACATGAGAGTGCCATTTTTTGAATTTCAGAGATACTTTAAGGTGGTGCCTCTGGTACTTGATCTCTGCAAACTTAAAGCATCTCATCTCATAGATGTGGAAACGTGTCAATCCACTCGATGAAACTACTCTTTGTATCTCATGGACTCTTTCTCGAACCCAATTGTTGGGAATTGCTTAGCATATTCTTCTACCATCTCACGCAGCTTCGCCATCTCTGATTGTAGTTTCTCATTTGATTGCATTGTTGCTACAAAGTCCTTCAACTTTGTTCCTGCAGTACATTATAGATTCAGCAATACAATCCCCATTTTTCAGAGAGTGTAACACAAATACAAAAATATGAAACAAACATCCTTTTTTGTATATACCTTGAGACTCTGCCTTGATCTTTAAGGCTATCTTGACGGCTAAATCAAAGTAATCAGCCACTCTTGCAAAATCTTCCTCAATGAATCCTCTTGATGTGAGAGCTGGTGTTCCTGTAACCATACCATCATTTATAAGAACAAATCAAAACATGAACATTTACTACTTTTTCGACATACTAACACGTTACTTCTTTCAGTGTTCTTTTAAGAGCCTTACCCATACGGATGCCACCTGGAACCATGGCAGAAACATCACCAGGAACAGTATTCTTGTTTGCTGCAATATGAACTGATTCCAATACTTTTTCCACTCTTGATCCATCTATTCCCTGCAAAACCCAATTTCCACAATAATATATGTTACTAGAGAAAAGTATACACTATGCACTGCTTACTGAGGTTCACAGGAGAAAATCAAACATTTTAACTTGATTTGCTATATCCTGGTCAGCATATAGTAAGTGGAAAATGAAATCACACAACAGATACGGGAAACAAGAAACCATCATGTTTTAGTTTTATCATATACGAAAACCATATTTTCGGGAGTTAAGCTCTAATACAGACGAATTTCATCTTTTCATATGCAAACTCGTACGTCAGTGCAAACATTTCCGTCTAGATATCAAGGAAACAAAAGGTAGAACGCAAAGTACCTTGTTTTTCAGGTTCACCAAAACTAAATGATTGTCAGTGCCTCCAGACACTAAATCATATCCTTTTGCTAGCAAAGTCTGCAGTTTCAAGCCATTTTATATTTTTAAAAAGTGAGATGCTTACAGAATTATACTGGCTGTTCCAAACATAACATTATATCCAAGGCATATCAACTAATTACTTGCGATCAGTAAACAAAACGCACCTCAGCAAATTTTGAGCAATTACGGAGAACTTGATCCTGGTAGGCCTTATACTCAGGTGTTCTCGCCTGCAATAGAGTAAATCAACAAGTCAAATGATCATAAACAAGAACAAGATAATCCTAGATGAGAACTTAAATCACATTAGTGAAAGGAGTTTATCTGTACATATTAGACAATGGAACACAATTTCAAAACAAAGTTTGAGACTGAACCTGCTTCAGAGCAACTGCTAGACCCGTTATTGTGTGATTATGTGGACCACCTTGTAGTCCAGGAAATACAGCTTGGTTTATTCTGTCTTCATAGTCATACATAACCTGCAAGGTAAGGATACAAACGATAAACAAACAAATACCGTGAAAATCAGTATAAGAGGAACCTTAAAATTTCACCTCTTTCCCTTGTTTGTTAATCTCTTTTAATCCCTTCCTAAAGAATATCATAGCCCCTCTAGGACCACGAAGCGATTTGTGAGTGGTAGTAGTAACAACATCTGCATACTCAAAAGGAGAAGGAATAACGCCAGCAGCAACCAACCCACTTATATGAGCCATATCAGCCAACATAACTGCCTTTTGCTTGTCACAGACCTGCAAATTAGTCATGCATAATCTTAAAAAGGGGAACTGCACATATTATTTACCATGCAACTGTGGTAATTATACTTCACACTCAAGAGTTGAGACAATATTTTACCTTACGAATGCGTGCATAGTCATAGAGACGAGCATAGGCACTTGCTCCCGCAACAATTAGTTTTGGTCTGAAAAGCACAGCACTTTTTTCTAGCTGCAAATTATCATTTCACAACTGAATAAACTTTGCTTTCAAAACTGATCACTTAAGAAACGTAGAAGGAAAAGCCTGTATATATCCAACATACATCTCAGTGGTCTATTTGAGAGAGATAAAATGTTCAAACATTAAGCTAAGGTGGTTATTAAACTACCGAACCTGATCATAATCAATGTAACCAGTGTTCTCATCCAATCTGTATGGCATCGTCTCAAAAAAGATGGATACAGCCGATATTTTCTTCGTGTCAGTCTGCAAATGAGCAATCAAAAGAAAATGGAATAAGGTATTCCACAAGGAAACCTAAAAATTGACCATGCTATAAAGATTAGATACCTGATAACCATGAGAAAGATGTCCACCATGAGGTAAGTCAAGCGCCATGATTCTCTCATGAGGTTTCAACAAAGCAGTGTACACTTGGAAGTTAGCTGGTGATCCTGATAAAGACTGCACATTCACTACAAAAAAGGAACAGCTCATTTAAAATATCACAACTAAGTTAAAGTATCAGAATCATCTGCCAGAAAAACTCATACCTCCCCATTTAGAAGGATCTAACTGAAAAGTTTCTAACGCGCGTTTTTGACATAACGATTCAGCCATGTCAATGTACCTGATTAGATCCAAAATAACCTTCAACATCATATACTAACAAACAAAGTCCAAAAACCTCTCAAGAAACGTTTACATAATTACATACTCATTTCCTCCATAGTATCTAGCTCCAGGGTATCCTTCACTATACTTGTTAGTCATAACAGAACCAACGGCTTGCATAACCGAAAGAGAAGTAAAATTCTCAGACGGTATAAGTTCAAATCCCTGTAGTAAAAAAAACCAAGATTTGTCAAAACCTCATCAATGAAATTAGAAAAATCAATCTCAAGTATTATTACCTTCCATTGTCTAGCTTTCTCTAATTCGATAATATCAGCGACTTCGGGATCGATTTCTTCTAGAAATGCATTGAGTTGTTTTATCCACTGGATTGATGATAAAAATTACAAAAACGTTTTTTAAATCGTAAAATTAAGACATGATCTGATTTTTAATTACAAAAGAGACAAAACTGATTGATGTGTTTTTTTTTTTTACGCTGGAACGAGGTTTCTCTGAATCTGCCATAGCTGAGGCTGATACAGACGACGACTGAGAGAGAGAGCATAAGAAAAAAAAGAGAAGGGATCAGAATCAAAGATAAAGCGTAAGAGAATCAAAATGAAGGGATGATGAGAGATTTGAACCATGAAACGGAGAGAGTCGCCGCCATTAGAGTAGAGAATCGAGATCGGTTTCTTAACGGAAGAGGAGAGTCTACGAAGAGCCAACGCCATCTTTTCTCTCACTCTTCTCTTCTCTCTTCCTCCTCTGTGTCTCTGTGAGTGTGTGAGAGAGTTTATATTATATAAAAGCAACTCTCTGCTGGTTATGTAATTAGCATTGGGGTTGGTGAGATGAGATGCCTTTAATATATCATAACTTTTTTTTTAATTTCCCGACTCGGTGCGTTTTGGTTATTTTTATTTTATTTTGTTTTGTTGATTTGATTATTAAGATGCGAATTGTTTTCTTCAAGGCAATCATATTTTATTCCATCACTGTCTTACAAGTTACAACAATCAATTGGTGTTACATATATAATGAATAACACTAGGTTTGAGCATTTGAATATTAAGGTAAAAAAATTTGGTTTTAATTGGGTTTTTTTCTTATAAAAAAATTAACTATACTTTACATATTTAGAGTTTAGAATTTAGAATGTTAGTGTAAAATTATTCGATCCGACTATAAAATTTTATAATTTCATAGAATTAAAGATTTCGTAGACTTGTAGTTTATGACAAGAGAAGTGTTTTTTTTAAAAAAAATTGTTGACTGCAAACAATCCATTTATATTGAAATAAAAGGATTACAAGTTATCCTAAAAGCCAAACACACTAATAAACTTACATAGGAGAAAAGATAATCTAAACATGTTCTCAAAGTAGACAACAACCAAACTTTAAAACTCGACTTAGATTCATAGAAACTACAAGAAGAACAAAAGATTAACGTCCTAAAGATCACGAGTTTCACTTAACGTGAGGCCACTCGAGCTAATTGCTTAGTGGTTGGCTAACCCACTAATGACCACACCATTGATGGCCACTCTTAAGGGACATACGTATATCTTAGCTGGAACCAGAGCCGTGAGGCCCGTGACTACCTCTTTAGAGAAACAGAACAAACGGCCCTAGGCCATATTTTGTGTTATACTTTAAAGAGGCCACATTAATCATAATCGTCTTACGTTATGTCTATGTCCTGAAACTAGAGTTTGGTTCTGAAACTCTTTGCCCAAAACAGAACATAAGACCACTCTCTCATTCTTTTTCCATGGCCTTCTTATTTGTCTCTTATGTCGACATTGTTCCTTAAACAAAGCCACATCTTGCAATAATCCAACTAATAAACTATTTTAATATATTTTCAAACTCATTTTTCTATTTATAAAGTTAGAGCCATATTTTTGGGCACTATCTTCTCTTATCCTTTGGTTACAAAACAATCATAATCCTTGTTCCCTAAATTTTATGATAAAAAAGATATAATCAAATGTTATAGACAACAAACTCTATTATGGAGTCAAATCCGTCCAATCATACTCCATTTTCAACTGCAAATTAGAGTTTTTCATTTTTTTCTCTCACCATATTTGAAGATTTTAAATTTATCTCTCTAATATGAAATTGGATTCTTTTATATTTAAAATTGGGTTCGAAAAAAAAAAACACAACTCCAAAATAGAAAAATGATGAAATAATTTGGATGAGCCAAATTGCATTCCCATAGAAACTACATACATACTTTATGAAAAATAGAAGATTCTTGACATAATTAATTATAAGGGCATTATCAAAATTTTAATGAAATATCTTGGAATTAAGCATACACATTAGTTAAATAATTTTCCGAAATTTACACCACATATAAAACAGCCAAGCTAAAGCCTAAATGATCAATGGTCTATAACACAGTTTTTTATCTTCAAGTCTTGAACTACAATGATCCAAATATATCATTGGATTTATATTAATCCAAATACACAGTTTTTATAACTATGCTTTGTAGTAGCCAAATACAAATCAAAATTTAAAGTATTGTAAACATATATATATATATATATATATATATATATATACAATAAATATATGGCAAAATTGGCTCTTGTACTTTTTTGGTCTTTTGTCAAACTATAAACCCAATAACTTGAATTTTATTTCTCAATTTCCCTTTTTTATGTCATAACTCAAACAATTAATTCACAAACTCCATAATTAGTGGCAAAATAAGTATTTTTATTTGTTTCTCCATTATATCTTTCTCTCTCTCATAATCAGATAAGCCAAAAAAAATCATTTATTTTGAGAAATTAATTCATTGACTGCGTGTAATTAGAAGCAGCTTCCTTTACGTGTTTCCTCTCTCTCCTCTGTCACGCAAGAAAACATAAATATGATCACTTTAATTTTCTCTTCTCTCGGGACTAACTAAAAAAGATTCAACCAAAGTACCAAAAACACTTGGAGCAACAAATACCCAGAAGTCTCTGCTTCTTTTGAACTCGTAAAGTCTCCATCTTTAACAATTGTCTCGAAACTATACTGTGTTTTTCATTATAAGTTCTTCAATGGTCTATGTTTGTTTTAATTCTATAGTTTATGATTTGTCTCTGTTTTCTTTACAAAGGTTTGAGATTTGATCTGATACTTTGAACAGAGTCAGAGTGGTTTTTGTGTATATGAGAAATTGGACAAGACCCTGATGTCAGATTGCGTCAAAACGACGGTGGATCCGCTTTTGAAAGATTTGGATGGGAAAAAAGAGAGCTTTAGGAGAAACGTTGTGTCTATGGCAGCTGAGCTTAAGCAAGTGAGAGGTCGTTTGGTTTCTCAAGAACACTCCTTTCTTAAAGAAACCCTTTTTAGAAAAGTTAGTACTTTTCTCACTCTTCATTGTGTTTTGAATCTCTTAATATTGATTTGTTACTGCTTTGGTAGGGTCAAAAATCCGGTTTTGACAAGTTTGGATTTGTTTTATTTGTATGAGAAATGATTTTGCTTTTTTTCTCTAGGAAGCAGAGAAGAAAGCTAAGGACATGGAAATGGAGATCTGTAAATTGCAGAAGAAGTTGGAAGATAGAAACTGTGAGCTTGAAGCTTCAACTTCTGCTGCTGAAAAGGTTTGTTTTTTTTTCTCAAAACCCTTTTCTGCTATATAATATATTGATACTGTATCTGAAAAGTTTGGTCTTTGAGAAGTGGTACTTGATCTCAACTTTCTGAAGTAATCATTATAGTTACTATTGGATCAATGGCCCCTTTAGAACTTAGGGTAAAGTAGATGAAACTGAGTGTGGAAAAGGTTGACTGAGTTCAGTCTCAAGTTTATTATAATTAATGTTCAGTGAAGCTTGGACCTTTTCAAAATGAGTTCCTTGAATGATTTTGGAATCCTAACTGGGTCAAAATGAAACAAGCTCATCTTTAGACAAAAAGGGTCTTAGTTTGGCTTCAAAAGTTGTATGCTTGTGATGAATTCACAAATTAGGTTAGTTCTCAGGTCTAGTGTTTGAAAATGTAGAATCTGAGATCAGAGATGTGCAAATGGGTGTTTCTTGAGCACTCAATACATCTATTAGGAGTTCTGCTTGATAATGGATTGGTTTGCATAGCTTCTTAATGTGTTCTTTTCTGAATGTTTATGATTTCTTAAGCTGAGAGGTTTGAACATAGAATGGCTTAACTTACTCAGCCAACATAATTTGAGAATCATTTGAGGTATTAGGGAATGTATTATCTATGTTAAGAATGCTTCTCTTATGCGTTTTTAATCTTATGTGGGGAGAACAGTTTCTTGAAGAAGTAGACGATCTGAGATCGCAGCTAGCTTTAACAAAGGAAATTGAAGAAACAAGCGCTGCTTCTGCTCAATCAGCACAACTTCAATGCTCAGTGCTTAAAGAACAATTTGACGACAAAACACGTGCTCTAAGAGAACACGAAGACCGTGTAACTGAGCTAGGTCACCAGCTTGATAATCTTCAGAGAGATGTGAGGGCAAGAGAATGTTCTCAGAAACAGCTAAGAGAGGAAGTTATGAGGATCGAGCATGAGATAACTGAAGCTGTTGCAAAGTCTGGGAAAGGCACAGAATGTGAGCTCAGGAAACTTCTGGAAGAGGTTTCTCCAAAAAACTTTGAGAGAATGAACAGGCTATTGGCTGTAAAAGACGAAGAGATTGCTAAACTAAAAGACGATGTAAAGTTAATGTCAGCTCATTGGAAACTCAAGACAAAGGAACTTGAATCTCAGGTTCAACATCCATATCTGTCCTTATTCTTGTGTTATTGTCTGAAAGTTTCAATCTTTGGCTGATAAATGACTATTTTCAGCTGGAGAGACAAAGAAGAGCAGATCAAGAGTTGAAGAAGAAGGTACTGAAACTAGAGTTTTGTCTGCAAGAAGCTCGTAGCCAGACAAGAAAGCTACAAAGGGTAAAGTCCAAGATTGATTGTGGCTTTCAATTTATTTAGCTATGTTTATGAAAACTCAAATGGTTTATATGTATGCTTGATGAATGAAACGCAGGCGGGGGAGAGGCGAGACAAGGCAATCAAAGAGCTAAGAGATCAGATTACCAGAAAACAGCTGAATGAATCGGTTTCAGGGGAGAAACCAAACTTCTGGGATACTTCAGGGTTCAAGATCGTCGTGTCAATGTCGATGTTGATATTAGTGATTGTCTCCAAAAGATGAGTTCTTGTATCCTGAACTCTCTTTTATTCTTGTTGGTGTGTAAATGCAGTAGTTGCAGATAGTAGTAGTAGTAGTAGATAATGTTGTATATTACTCTATGAGGTTAGCGAGGAGCACTCTTACTTCAATTATCAAGTTATAAAATTGAACAAACACAAGAATCAACTTACATTGATTTAACTTGTTGTCCAGAAAGCAAGTGAGTTGCAGAAAATAGAGATTTTAAAAACATTGTTTGAGACGACAAATGAATAGATAGAGAGCTTTGTATATGTTACATAAGAAGTAAGAACCAATAAAGACTGACAAATAGGATTATTAATCCATCCACCCATTGCCAATGTTTGGGAGTAAGTCTTGCACCATTTACTCGTTCTCCATCTGACCCATGACCTCTAGAATCCACTCAGGCCCAACTTTAAACGTTACGGCTATTGCTAAACGGTCTTCAAGGTTCACTATCTCAGTTTCAGAGGTGATGCATACATATGGTTTTTTTTGTTTGAATAATCAAAGAAGTTCTGGACCGAAACTCATACATCCCTTGAGGCCTCGAAACTAGAGTATGTTCATGGTTTCGTCCCAAGCGCTACTCGAACTGGCGACCTATGAGCTTTTGCCAGAGATCTTTACCAATTGATGCTATTAATACTTGGTCACATATGATTTATTGGTCGAAAAAGGATTCAACTTATGATATACCAAAATAAACGTCCAAACTTATTGTGTTTTGAATGTATGAAAGATCTTGAAGTCAGGCTTGGCTTGCTTTTTTTTACTTTACAAAGATTTGTCTCATTTCACAATAAGCTAAAGAGATGGGTCAAAGACGCTATATATGTTGTCTCTTTTGTAAAAATTTGTTATAATCTTATTAATCTCTTGGAAGTTGTAGATAATGAGTTTGAATTGAAATGTCATACATTCTTGACTTAGGGACATTGTTAAAAAGTCTAAGAAGTTGATTATGGACGGTGGTATGTTTCATGCTTTCTTTTTTTCTAAGCATGTGAGACGAAAATTTATGATTGACCATATGTTTTTAGTTTTCCCAACTTTGAATTGAAATGTATTAAGTAGGGGATAAAATCCAATAATTGGATGAATTATTGAAATAGGCTTCACCCTTATATAATAAAAGTGGTTGGTGGGTTGATTATTTTTCGTTTCTTTAATTTTTTCTGCCTCTCCGACACGTTTGACCCAACGGCCCATTTTTCAGCTTGTGGGTCTCTCACTCTCTGTCTCTTGGTATATTCCTTATTGATCAAAAAATATAAAGGTGTGTAATAAACACACAAAAAGAGTCAAAATTATCCTAATTTATTCTTTCTCTCAGCTCCAAAATATCGAGAGAAAATAAAATAGGTATAATCTTCCGCAGTGTTTTTTTTTAAAAAATTCTCTAAATCTATATGCCAATTTTATATTAATACGATACTGTCTGCTTTAAATACATTTGCTCAAATTCGTACGAATTTGTTATTAGACTTTTTTCCAAAAAACTTCATATTAATATGAGTTGGACTTGATTTATATATTAGATTCTAATATTCTGATATTAGATGTTGATTTCTCTAATAATTTTACTAAACAAAAAAATAATCTAAAAAAACAATGTATGATGGTTTTTTATTTATTAATCGTTTTACAATAAGAAAAATTGTCTTAAAAGATTTGAACTGAAAAATGATAAAAATAATTCAACGGTTTGAACATCTGTTAATATAAATAATGAAATTTAAGTTCGTGATTTATTTGAAAAATCAAATGAATAACTTAAATCTCTTATTAACATGTTATTGATAACTCCTTATATGATAAAGTAAAAAAATATTTAAAGAGCTAATAATCAAAAGTTAGATACGTAGTTTAATAAATCTAAAATTAATGTTTTCCATCATTTTTACTAACATCATGCTTTTTTTGATTTTTTTTGTTCCCATTAAGATAATGGGTTCTATGTTTATTTTCCATAACCCTTATCTTTTGTGTTGGGAAACAAAAAAATGAGTTTGAATGGTCAAAATTAAAAAAAAAACTAAACCCAATATAACTTTATTTTCTCACAAAACTTTCTTATTACTAACTCCGAAGAGTCTCATTATTAATATTTTTTCACTATCCAATGCTGGCCAATGTTGTTGTATCACACAATAGAAGTAAAGTCTTTAAATTTATATAAAATTTATATTTCATAATTCGTCTCACCGGAAAAAAAAAGAAAAAACAAAGTTAGAGAGAGAAGAGAAGAGAGAGAGGGATTCGATTCATCATCATTCATCAAAACACACAACTCCAAATCCTTAAATCGTACGGATCTCTCTCTCTTTCATATCCTTAATTCATCTTCATCTTCATCGTCGATCTGGGTTTTTAAGGTTTTCTTCGGTTAGTTTTTAATTTCTTCAAAGTTTTGATTTTTATGCTTCTGTTGCTCATCTCGATTTCTGGGTTTATCTTCTTTTTATGAGTTTTAGCTTCAGATCTGCTTCTATACACTATGATTCACTATGAAACTTTAAACCCACCATTTTTAATCGGTTTATTCTATCTTTCTCTACCCAACTTTAATTTGGTCTTCTTCGTCTTCATCTTCTTACTTTAATGCTTGGGTCTTTGTAATAAATTCGCAATTTTTTTCTTACCCGTTTATAAATCTTTCCTCTTTCGTAAACTTTACTGTTCTAATATGTCGTATAAAAATCAGATTTTTAGTTTTATATATTAGTGAAGCTTGAAATGAGCTTTGTTTTGTTCATTGTTGAGAAATTGAATTTGTGAGGTCTTTCTTTATCGGAGAACTAATTAGTAAAGCAACGAAATTTAACACATTGGACTCATCTTTGTTGTTATTGGTGCAGCTTGAAGAGTTGAGATAAAGGAGGAAGCTGTTTTGTAGCCTGGAAAATGGCGTCAGTGGGTATAGCTCCTATCCCTGGGGCAAGAGACTCTACTGCACATGCTTCTGCTGTTGATAAATTACCTGAAGAGATGAATGACATGAAAATTCGTGACGATAAAGTATGTTTCTATGGGTTGTAGTATAGTTTTCTGCTCATAGTTTTTGGTATGTTTTCGTAGATTATTAAAATGGTGTTGTTGTGATTGATAGGAAATGGAAGCGACGGTGGTAGATGGAAATGGGACTGAGACTGGCCATATCATAGTGACTACTATTGGTGGAAGAAACGGCCAACCAAAACAGGTTTTTTTTGCTTCTTCTTTGTTTCAACATTTGCAAAAAAGTCTGATCTTTTCAATCTCGTACTTAAGTTAGTTGATTGTTAATAGTTTTCTATTTCGTGAAACGTGAATGCAGACGATCAGCTACATGGCAGAACGTGTTGTTGGGCACGGATCATTTGGCGTTGTGTTCCAAGTGAGTTTTGTTCATTTTATCTATCTCTTATAGATAATTTTATCTATCTATTGACTGACTTGGAATCCTTTTTCTTTCTGTTTGTATGGTTTAGGCGAAATGTCTTGAGACAGGAGAAACTGTTGCAATAAAGAAAGTTTTACAAGATAGGAGGTACAAGAACCGTGAGCTTCAAACCATGAGGCTACTTGACCATCCAAATGTTGTGTCCTTGAAACACTGCTTCTTCTCAACCACTGAAAAAGATGAGCTTTACCTCAATCTTGTTCTTGAATACGTCCCGGAAACTGTTCATCGGGTTATCAAACATTACAACAAACTGAACCAGAGAATGCCTCTCATATATGTCAAACTTTACACATATCAGGTACCATTTATTGCATTTTTATTAGGTTTTAGAGGATTTTTTTCTTGTGGATCACTTATCCGATTGCTTCTATGTTTGGCAGATTTTTAGGGCTTTATCTTACATCCACAGGTGCATTGGTGTGTGTCATCGTGACATAAAACCACAAAACTTGTTGGTATGAAAAAGCTTTCTAAACTAGCACTCACAGTATACCTCGATATTTACTTGTCTTCAATTTTTAATGCCACTCTATTTCATCTATAATGAAACAGGTAAATCCACACACTCATCAAGTAAAACTATGCGACTTTGGAAGTGCAAAAGTATTGGTGCGTTTGATATATCTTTTCTGCGTACATTTTTATTTGGATAAGTTAAATTCAAACTTGTTGATAATTGTAACTCCTGAAAACAGGTAAAAGGAGAACCAAACATCTCCTATATATGCTCAAGGTATTACAGAGCACCTGAACTGATTTTTGGAGCAACTGAGTATACGACAGCCATTGATGTCTGGTCTGCAGGATGTGTTCTTGCTGAACTCTTGCTTGGACAGGTATGCACTATAATCTCATTTAAACATTTCTGTTCTATTCGAACTGTTGTGATTGACAAACTCTATCCTTTGCTTATGATAGCCATTGTTCCCGGGTGAGAGTGGTGTTGATCAACTTGTAGAGATAATCAAGGTATAATAAGCTTTGCACATGTTCACTTTGATCATAAGTTCTTGTTTTCACCATTTCTGATGGAAGATTGATGTAATGTATTTTTTTGTTTTGCATTGGGGTAGGTATTGGGAACGCCTACCAGAGAAGAAATCAAGTGCATGAACCCTAACTACACGGAATTCAAATTCCCTCAGATTAAAGCTCATCCATGGCACAAGGTAATTAGTTATTATATTAATCAGAACATCATATTCAATGTCTCTTCTTCAATAGCAGTTGAAGTCAATGTGATGATATCTTCTCATCATATATTCACAGATTTTCCACAAACGCATGCCTCCGGAAGCTGTTGATTTGGTCTCAAGACTTCTTCAATACTCTCCTAATCTACGAAGTGCCGCTGTGAGTATTACAAGTCAACATCCTTTCTGTTAATCTTCGCGGTTGTCCTTTCATTTCCCAGTTTTCCTTTATCTGACATGTATATGCTTGAATTGTAAATCTGGTCACAGCTTGACACATTGGTCCACCCATTCTTTGATGAGCTAAGAGATCCAAATGCACGTCTGCCAAATGGACGTTTCCTTCCACCTCTTTTCAACTTCAAGCCTCACGGTAAAACATCTTCCTTCCCTAATGCTTTTATATCCAAATTTAGATGCAAAATTATCAAAGATTTCTCCATCTAAATCCATCAGTGTAGAGTTTAAAAACATCAAGAGATCCTTGATCATTGACTGCTTAGTTTATCTGTGTAACATCCTAAGACATTGGACTAAAATTTGTACCTGCTGTTGTTACTGTGAAACAGAGCTGAAAGGTGTACCTGTGGAGATGGTAGCTAAGTTAGTACCTGAGCATGCAAGGAAGCAGTGTCCTTGGCTCGGTTTGTGATTTTCAAAAAACCCCTAAAAATGTAGCAAGAAAGAACACAATGTGCCTCTCTCCTCTCTTCCCTCTCCCCTCTTCCCCTCTTCCCCTCTCTATGTATCAATATGTCACAGTCTGATATGTATCCTTTGTTTGTTGTATGAGTAGAGAAAAAGAAGAGTTATTATAAGTTTATAACTATGGTTGGTCTGTTGGTTTATAATGTAACAGCCCACCAAGAGTTTTTTATATTAGAGTTTTGTACTTCTATGCTTTTGTATTTTTCTTCCTACTATGCACAATCAAACCTTAGTCTAGTTGTGTTCGTGGCATTGTTTCACTCTAGCAAATTCAAGAAACCTCGTGCCACTTCTTAGACTTGATAAAAACCAAAACTTTGGGACATATTGATATTACTACGAGTCGTCATCGCCGTAGAAGATGCCGTCTGGGAAATATTACTGTGATTACTGCGACAAGGAATTTCAAGACACTCAAGTCGCTAGAAAACGCCATCTTCAGAGCAAACCTCATCTCCGAGCTAAGGCCCTTTGGTACAGCTCTTCCTCAGGTCTGTCTCTCTTCTCTCTCTCTCTCTCTCTCTCTGTTTCGCTTCTCTTCCGTAACATCTCCGTTTCTTAGATCTTAATCCACAAGTCTCCAATTTTGCGACTAAGGGTCTCTGCAATAACTTCATTACCTCGGTACGTTTTCAATCGAATTGATTTTTTCGCTCTGTTTACTGATCCTTAATTTAGACATCTCTTGGATATGTAAAGTCTTGTTCTTTTGTTTAATATCTAGTTGAATCAAAAGTTCTTACCCTAAAGTTTACATTGTCTTGTTTTGGGTTTTGTGTTATCTTCCAAGTATCTTAACGGGTGTGTCTTAATGGGTGTTTTGCAGAACTTTTGCCCTTTCGGAAACTCATGTAGATACGTTCACCCTCAGAACATTCCACAAGACATCATTCCCTGAACCAAACATCCAAAATATTTGACAGAGTCGGAGCAGTTAGCTCCTTAAGCTTATGGATTATTTATCCTTGTTGGGAAACTTAAACTTAGAGTAAGCAATTTGGTGCAGTTGAACTATGAGTGGATGTATGTAAGTTGCATAAGAGAAAGGTGATGGGAAATTTCCAATTAGATCGAGATTCTTCTTTCTTCTTATGGATAGAGGTTAGAATTAAAACAAATATAGATCAAATTAAATATATTAACGCCTCGTTACAAATGTTGATCCTGCTTCTTTGACTCTTTGCTTTGCTCTTTGGGCTTTCTTGCTTTCCAACTCGAACGACTTGTTATAGAGTCCGTGTAGTGGTCGGCCTTCCCATCAGAAATGGGAAATGATAGAGTGGTCGGCCTTTTGCTTGCCTCTGAAAACTTTTATGCATCATTTTTATTAATTTAATAGTTTATTATGATCATTTAAAAAGTGTAATACTTTTTTCTATTGGTTGAATTTTTATTAATAATCAAACAATCAATTTTTTTAATCTTTGTGCTTTTAACCAAAAACTCTAATATAATGGGAATAAAGAAAAAAAAATTAGTTTTGAATAAAGAAAAAATTTAATATTAATTTTTGCAAATAAAAAAAATTCAGTTAAACATTTGTGTAGAAATTAAAATAAATAAATATAAACAAAAAATTGAGATGCCAAGTAGCTCAATAGACAATACCATTCATGATTTTCTTTTGTAATTAAAATTAAAGAGCTGAAAAGGTGTTTTGTTTTTCCTATCTCTCCAAATTCCGATAATGAGGAATTGAGAATATAAGGGCATGTCCACTGGGGGTTCTGTTTAGAGGTTCTCTCCATTAATTGGATCAAAATTAAATCAAAAATAGATAATATGCTCAGAACCGATTATGTATAGAAAAGTTAAAGAACCTTTCAGGGAAGATAATTTTTCTAAAATCATTTGCAATCTGAGGAGAAACAAATCGATCCACCTTCATCTTATCATCTCCATCGACGTCGGGTAGAGCTCAGGCGAGTTTAGTTCAACTAATCGGCGAATTTAGATAAAGAAATCGTAGTCTCCTTCACCAAATCAGATAGTGTCCTTCACCAATTACACCAATTATTTCCAAAAAAAAAAATTGTTAAGAACCTCTCATGAATTATGAATTACACCATTGGAGGTGGTTTTTCTTAACAACTCCTTATAAATTCTCAAACACTAACAAATCCAAAATTTAATAGAAAAAAATTGGTGAGAACCCATGAGAGGTTCTCACCATTGGAGATAACCCAGGAGATGGTCTAACTTTGAATAACTTTAGACTCATTATTTAAAGCTTTGCCACGTCGATTTACTAATAACTGAGTTGTAATGTGACCACACAGTTTGGTAGGCTTGGGTCAAAGGTTCAGAGTTACGAAGATGCATGCACCTGAGAGAGAGACTTATAAAGAATCATTTCAATCAACACAGCATAACGACCAAAATAATTATTCTCATCAGTTAATTATACTAACTAAATAATAATATCATTCGAATTATTTATAAACGTCCATCCACGAACCAATAACACTGACTAATTTGCTTTATTACCCTGACTTGCTAATGTTTTTAGGGAGAGATTTTGAACAGACGAATCGAGCTAAGGAATTAGAAGACAGCTTAGTTTTCTCAAACATACATAATTACTACATAAGAAGTTTATGTTGAAGAGATGTGATTGTGGAAATAGCGAAGTTACTTCGCTTCTTCCAATCTCATGAAGCTCCATGGTACCTAAACCATGATAACTTTCAGGATGATTCTTTCGTCCGAAAAGCTTGATGCCCCTGGTTTTATACAACACGAGAAAAGCAAGACGACCACGAAAACATTAGTATTGCGATGATTCTAGTAACATTTCCTAATGCCTTACCAATGCCCTACAAAACACAATTATTCCCAAGACTATATAGATGCTCTTCAATTTTCTAGTAACACCGCGACTAAGTTGATGAATAAACAGCAATATGGGACATGATATTTATAAAGAAACGAATTCGATAAAGAAAATAAGGTATTAGTGACAGAACATAGCCAGAAAGCGAGAACTTGGGACAATATAATGTACCTTATTCAACTAGATAGAGACGTGCATCTGAAACCATCTTTTACAAGTCCGTTAATTGCGTCCCTGAGCCTATGATACTCCTCAGGTTTGTTGTAAACTTGAAAAGAAATACGCACATAACCTGTGATTGGATCAATCTCACCGTCCGCAGGTGGCCTGAAGTAAATCGGGATTTCAATGCTGAACCTTTCTCTCAAAAACTTTCTAAGCTTCAAAATATCCGAATCACTCGACACTCCTAAACAAACCGGTAACCCGACCATGATCATACTCGCACACATTTCAGGCGGACAACCGAGCTGAGTACCCCAAGACTTAACCAACATTTGACCCATCTCAACCACAGACTCATGATTCCTCTTCTTAATCCCATCAATCCCTCCTTCAAACCGATTCACAAACTCCAAAATCGAAGGAACCACCAACTGAGCACTATAATCTCTAGTACCAACCCACGAACTCTCAACCGCCAAACCGTTCCCATACTCATTCGACACAACGGGATGATGCAAATCCCTCGCACCACCGTTACTCGATCTCCTACAGTACAAGAACGCAACGGAAGGCGGCGCGAAAAACCACTTATGAAGATTACTAGTATAGAAATCAGCACCAATCTCCTTCATATCAACATCAACACAACCAATCCCATGAGCAGCATCAACAAAAACTTGGTCAACACCTTCACTTCTACAAATCTTAACAAGCTCTTTAATTGGAATCACAACACTAGGCATAGAAGTCACATGATCAATCAAAGCTAACCTAACTCTCCTACCATTCGCTTTACCCGACTCTAAACCAATCTTAAATTTATCAATAATCTCATCCGCCGAGTTAACCGGAAACGGCAACTGTACCTCGATGACGTGTCCACCGGAGCGTGTAACGTACGCTTCAACAGATTTCTTAACGGAACCAAAAGCGTAATGAAGCATAACAACCGCGTCGCCTTTATCGAACCTTCCTTCACGGAAAGCCCAAGCGGTTTGTTGTAAAACGATCGCAGCTGCGGTTGTTGCGTTGTCGACGATGGAGACCTCGTCGTCGTGCTCGGCGTTGATAAGAAGTTTGATCACAGATCTAGATTCGGAGATTTTGGGTTTGAGCTCTTCTAAAAAGAATCGATCCGGTTGACGGAGGAACTGTAGCTGCCAATCTCGTTGTCGAGCGAGGATTGACGAAGGACAACACCCGAAGCTTCCGTTGTTGATACGAGCGAAGTCTGGGTCGTGATGTGAGAACTCTGATTCGATTTCAGAGTAAGTTATGTAACTCGGTGGAGAGATTTTGGGGCGTTTGACGAAATCGGAGACCGATTCGATTCCGTTTGAAGCGGTGACGGAGGAGGAGGAGGAGGAGGAGTATCGTTTTGAGTGACGGTGGTGGTAAGATGCTTCTTCCGGTGGAGACAGAGACGCCATTGAAGAGAGCCTTTGGAAGAAGGAAGAAGAAAAATTTGAGGAAATGAGAGCTTTTCAATCATAAACAAAGAGGATAAAGACAAGTGGTGAAAGTGCGGTGCCACGACGACTCTTTGGGAACTGTAAACAAAAAACAAAATGGTTTCTTCTGTTGTTTGAGTGGTCACGTGACTCTCGCGTGATTGTGGAATGATTCATTCACCTACCGAGCCGACGAACTTCATTCACGTGTTAGATGGTGTTTTTTTCTCGTACGGGACATTGATGAGAGACACTCTGAAACGGTTCGTTTTAACGGTCGGATTGATATTTAATAATAATGGTTATAAAGAGGAAACACATGAAACAACATTTAAGACTGTGTTTTGTGTTGTTTGACCGGAAATGTAAAGTTTCCTGTTTTTGAATTTTGGGTAAAGAGCTATAAAATAGAGTTACATGAAGAGTACAATATTCCCGACTGAGTGAAGCGAGCTTAGTCTTCGTCACTGTCATTGCCAAAAACAGATGCGATCGCTACTTTTGGCTTCTTGATGCTGCTTGTGGGTTGACTCTACAAAGGTCAAATGTATAAAAACTAGTTTAGGTCCAGGTCTAAGCACGACTATATTAGGTCCAGCGCGTAATAGGCTCAGCTGGTAAATGAACAATGTGAGCTAAGGTACTAAGATGTGACGACACAGTTAATGATTTTTGGTACCTTTGATATAGTGCTGCTTTTAGAGGAAAAGCCAAACTTCAATGTTTTTCGCTGATCTTGGACAGCGAGTGGTGCAACCGTTGTCTTTGCTGGTGTAGAAACAGGAACATTATCTGGGGATTCTTGTTGGTTTTGTTGTATCTGTTGTTGTTTACGAGCATCAGCCCTAAGATGTACAAAACAAGATCTGTGTTAAGTACAACGCATACATAATATTTCAGAACATGTAAAGGGACGAAAACTAAAATAAGTGTCGAGTACATTTTAGTCAATTCCCTCTCTTGACGCTGTTGCTCTCGCTTCTTCCTATCATCTCGGCTACTTGCACCGTGCATTTCTTTCATTTCTTTGAATCGCTGCATGATACCAGCATTTTCTATGTTTTAGGCTTGGAAAAAGCTGTACACAAGAAAGGATAATGGGATCACAGTATTTGTTTACCTTCTTATGGTTGTGATCATATGAGCTCAAGTGACCTTCAAACTCCATCACTGTTCTATACTGTTTGCTGCAGAGTTCACAATAGAAGACTTTACGGATTTCTTTAACGTCGCTCTGGATCTTCTGCTCACGTTCTGCTAGGACCTGGATTGTCATAATGGGGACGAAGCGGGCAGTAGAAAGCCACCAACCAGGTAATAAAAGACTGCAGTGTATTTTTTTTTTCTTTCCCTTTTACAATACTACCATTCCCCTCAAAAGAGATGCATATACGCTAACGCTATACACTGCTTTCTGTTCTTTTGAGTATCGAAAGTTAAAGGCATCATTTCCAAATATGTTTTGAGCGCATACCTCCCGTTTCTTTGCAATTTCCTCAGTCTCTTCAATCTCGATATCAAGTTTCTTCCGCTGGATATTTTCCTCTGCAGTGAAATAATCATCTTCTTCTTGTTTCCCTAAACCGAGTCTTCGATCCCTGATACCAGACTTTATAGGCTCCGTGATACCTTAACATATAAAAAAACCAACACAACAACACAAACGATCAAAAGATGAAACAACACCAAACCAACCAAATCCTGAATTCTTATCAAACAAACACACCTTGCTCTTGCTTCCCAAGACCTTTCCCTTTCCACCCCATCTTCTGAAGAAGACGAAACCCGACATTCGAAGACGAAATCTGTGTATCTAACGATGCTTGCTCAACATCCTCCAAATCAACATTTTCAGTAACCCTATGCGTAATCGGCAATCGAAACTCATCTGCTAAACCCTCAATAAAAGACTCTTGATTCATCTATACAAATTCCAAACCACAAATTTATAAAGCAAAACACAAAATAAGCTAAACAAAGCAGTAAATTGAGAAATTTGTGAAACAGACCTGATCTTTCTCATAAATCCGTTTCTCTCTACTACTTGCTTCCGTCTTACTCTCACGTCTCCTTATATCCATTCCCGCTATATCAACCTAAAACCCAATGTGACTTGTGTTAGAGCTAAAGCTGATGGATTCGTAAAACTAGGGTTTCTACATCATAGCGATTCAAATCGATACCGAATTAATCTAGGTGAAGTTTGTAAGAAGATTGGTGATTAGGGTTTATCGAATCTCAGATCGATACATATCTAAAGATGAAAATTGAAGAAGCTTACCTTCCGAGAGCTTCTAGAGAGAGATCGCGGCGCAGAGAGAGAAAGAAACAACAAATTGACGTTGAAGATTATTTTTTTCTTCGCCGTCTTTCCTTTCTAACTGGGCCTTGAGCTTGATGATTAGGCCCAACATAAACAATTTTTTTTGTTTTTTGTCTTCAGCCCAACATAAACAATTTGAAAGAAGATGAATACCAAAAAAAAGGCAAAACTATAACAAAGATACAAATGAGAAAATCACAAAAAGAAAAAAAAAATGAGTATATCCTATACTAAAAAAATCATATATTCAATTTGATTGCCCTTTAAAAGATAAAAAAGATTTATTATTATTATTATTTTGCATGTATTTTTGTATATATGATAGTAAAAATTTTGTATATATGATAGTAAAAAATGACGTTGCGGAGAGAAACAACTTAAATAACAACATTTTTAATATATTTCTCATTTTAATTCATTATTATATGATAATTTTTGAAAACGAACAACATTTTAAAATACAAACTAACACTTATTTTATTTTCTTACAAACACAATAACACGTTATGTTATTTTAATATCAATTTTCTATTAATAATCTTAAATAATTATGATAGCAATAAGAATTTTCTATTAATAATCAATTTTAAGAGAAATAGCATACATAAAGTACCTAGTGAAAAAGGGAAGGGAAATGATTCTTGCACAAGTTGGGTATTGATATTTCTAGACACTATGTTCATATTAAAATGTTTATTTTTCTTATGATGTTTATTTTATAAATAATTTAAAAGGTTGAAAATTACGTTGTTCATAACATCATATCATTGGTCTTAGCAAAAAGATGAGTGACTTTTGTAATGGCTTATATATGGGGTTAGTGAGCTTAGTGGATAACTTTTACTTTGATGAAACCTATACTCTCTTTGTAGTATGCTCTTATTTGAAATATTGCCACTAATTAAAAAACTACATAGGCTATCAAATTTCATACTATTTCTATGATTTTTAATGTCTCTATACAGTATTAAATTAATCATCTTATATTATTTAATGCACATAATATTACAAAACAATTTCCTAGTATTGTTAAACCTATGATTAAATTTAAGTTTTTGATTAGTAATCCCGTACCGCTTTGGTATGGAGTGTACCGTTTTGACAATTACCAATCACAAAAACGGTATTACAAATGTTATTAAAAGCGTTACTTTCAGTTTTTTATTTACAGTTTTTATATATCGTTTTTTTATATAATCTTAGCAATCAAACCTTTGCCTAAACCACATTGACAAGAAGGTGAGCTTTTTTATATATGTTTGGTAATATGGTGAATTCTTATATATTTGAGCCCAAAATTGAATAGATAGGGTTCATAACACTTCATAAGTTCATGATCTAGTTCCAAATGGTTATGGTGTGATCCATGTCATGATAATATATAATTTAATTTCTTTATTTTCAAGAAAATCAGCCAAAAGGTGAAAAATCAATCAAGATGAACACATTAAAATCCGAAAGGAATCAAACTTTTTTCTCTCTTTCTTTTATATTCTCTGTCAAATTCGATATAATGAACTTTGTTTGGTGGTAGATTACTTATGCTTTAATTATAGCTAAAAAAAAACACAGTTTATAGGCGAAAAGATTACTAAAGAAGATTAGTATATTTGTATGAAACAAAAAGTTCTACTAGATATTAGTTAATTACTTAATTGTTTGTTATATAATAATGTAGGCTTGAAGCCTGTTGAATATATTCCACAAACAATGGAAAACGAAAGAAGGAAGAGCTCGTTGTGGCCTATAAAAACAAATAATTTTTAGTGTTTTATTCTTCCATAGATTCCTTTTCATTTGTCTTTTGACTGTTTCCTCTTCTATCATTTCATAACTTTAACTTAGTTTATAACTTGTGTTTTTTTTGTTTTTTCTTAATTAGTGACACCTAGCTAAAATGATACAATTAGTTGTTCTAGTTTTTGGCATGATTATATGAAAATATTGTAGTCTTTGGTCTTCTAGTTAATGAGAACAATCTAATTGTGATATTATGATTGTGTATGTGTATTTTTTTTATATATTTTATTTTGGAATTTTCTTAAGAAAACAGATCGTACACACATATATGTGATTCTGCTCGTCATCCATTAACGGAACAGTAACACCGTTTCTCGATTTGATTATTTTGATAGGACTTAGATTGTTAATTCAAATTTTAGCTAAGCTCTTAGGTACATTTTGATGAAATTCTATGTATAAATATGGTTATTAGTGATTCACATTGACTTACTAATTTTGACTAGAATCTTAGATTTGGTAAAGAGTTCGGCAATTCGTTGAAAGTTATAGAGATCAATATATCTAAAAGCATCATTAGGATAAGAAAGCCAAAAACAAACTAAACATACAAACAGTACTGTATATGTTTGGACTTTTATAACAATAATACCTATCTTTATTCATATTATTGAAACATTACAATAATAATACACACCACCTTTTGATTGATTCGATCACACACACACTCTTAATATATATATATAAAATGTTTGAAGAAAGTTCAAATAAAAAAAGAAACAGAGAACTTGGATGGATGCCTTTGAGGAGGAATTAAGGAAGATATAAAATAGAATAAAATAGAGAGACCAAAGACTCTTTAAAAGTTTGTAACACTGAACACATTTTGAGATTTGAGTTTTGTCTGATAAAATCTCAACAACCGTCGGATTTGCAGTTTCCAAGTTTCTTCATCTTCCCCTTTACGACGATACTCGAATCATATCTCATTACTATGATTTTCTTCTTAATTTACGTGTTTATTTTTTTTTGTTTAAATATGTTGTTAATTATATTGTATGATTTAAACGTGGAAAAAATAATTATACCAAGATAGCTCACTGATGAAATTTAGTTATTCCAAATAGTTTATAAAAATTAATATAAGACTACTAACAAAGAAGTTTACATGCAAATATGCAACATGAATAGGGATAATGTTTTAGTTTAGTAATCTCATTGAGCTAGAATAGAAGTACTTTTCATAGTAGTATTAGTGATTTTTATTTCTATTTTGCAACGTTTTGATGACTTCTAAAGTTAAATATTGGTTAAAAAATAATTTAAAATTCTCTATAATTCAAATGCAAAGCAAATATATATGTACTTAGTAAAATAGGAGTCAAATATATCTTAAAAAATTAAGTAAAATCTTAAAAAATAATATTTTAATTAGAACATACGCTACAAGACCAGCTCCACTGGGGTTTCGTATTAAGGTGCTTATGTTTTATGTGGGCCAAAATTGAATGAGTAAACATTGAGAAGATCCCAGTTGTAGAAGAATCGTTTTTTCTGATAACAACAGTAGAAACCAATGAACAACGACACGTGACAGTGTGTGATTGGCTGATGAGAAAATGTAAAAATAATTTTTTTTTAATTATATTTGTATTTAATTTTAGGTACCTCAGCTCTACTAAAAATGGTCTAAGCTTACAACATAGCATCCTAGTCCTATTATCATGTGCATTATGTACGTCAAGTTCACAATGGCTCTAGAAGTCTTTGGAGGATGGTTTGATCGTCGTGCTACACCAACGTTCTTGAGCTACTCTCTCTTTCTCTTATTGTGTGTTTCTAAAAACAAATGGTAACAACACTAACAACGTCAAAGAAAAAATTATACTCAAAAGAATCTTAATTCTAATGGTTATTGTTGTTTAAAACTTAGTAAGTTGTGTTTTATATTACAAATTTACAAGTGCTATTCTCTTATGAGCCACTTTGTTAACATCCTTACAAGCGACACAATACAAAAGTATGTGTGGTGGGACAAAGGTAAACGAAGTAACACTAACTAAACCAAACTTTATTTTCCGGTTTGATAACATCTAAAAAGAACCAACCAAGATTCGAACCAAACCGGACTATCCAAAAGGCTGTTTTGGCTCAGCCATCCTATAAATACACATCCCCAAAACCAATCTCTCTTCACCAACACATCAAAACCAACACAACCTTACACTTCTTCTTCTTCAATCTTAAGTGCTGTTCTTGTCCTGTCTCTGATCATCATGGGAGGTCATGGCAGAAAGAAGTTCTCACTCTTCAGCTTATTCAAAGCAAGAAGGTCGTCTCATCATAGAGTTGAAGCTGATGCATCATGGGACGACGTCGTTTACACAAGAAAGGCATGGGCTAGTGACGAGGACAAGCGTTACTGGGTGGCTGAGCCAGGTATTGACCGTAAAGCTTCTGCTTTCATCGCCAAGTTCCATGCCTCTCGTGTCTCTGAGTCTGAACGCCAAACTCTTCCTCCTTGCCAAACTCATCATAACTAGTCATCATCACCACCATGATGATGATGATGATCATGAAACAAGGCCTAGCCTAGGGCTTATTTAGTTTGGTTTGCTTATGTATATATGTCTTTTTCTTTTCTTATTAAGTTTATGATTATCCTTACGATGATTTGTTTATAAAATGTAGTTTTAAATCATTCTGTTGTACACATTAATATTTTAAATGAACTCAAGACAGCTTTTAAGTTTATTACATGCAATTTTCATCAATTAACGACATATTATATTTCTTATGATCCATCAATTTGTGAACTATACATACTCTAATAATTAAGAGAATCCTTAATTAAACCATATCAAGAACAACGTGTGTCCATGCAGCAAAAATGTATATTTACATGATTACATTGATATGATTAGTCTAGCTAGTAAAAACGATAATCTTACACTATATTGATCCATGTAATTATCTTTAGGTAATTAAGTCCTTGCACTAATCACAAGTCCAGAGAGTACAATATACTTTTCGATTGGTTAAAGTCAGTTTAGCTACAATAAAACCATCACAGAAGCATGTCTTTCTTTAATCTAGTAAAAATTAAGGATTTTTCTAAACCAATATGTTACATTTTATAGTTTACTCTGTTAAAGTTATTCTATTAGTAACTAGTGAGTAAGGATGATTATATTGAGATTAATTAAAAAAAAAAAAGAAGAAGAAAGATTTGGAGCCAGCTGTAGAATCATTAAGAACAATATGAGGATGATATGAATTATTATGTTCCAACAACATATATTGTATAGTTTTGTACACAAAGGTACATTTCTAAGAGTACATTGATTCCCTCAGCTTTTCTCTCTTCCTCCTCTCTCACCTTCCTTCGCCTATTATTTTTTTTACAACTATCCATTTTTATTTTCCTAATTTTTTTTACTTTAAATTTTAATAAGAACTAACTTAATCTCATTGCTAACTCTTTTTCTAATCTTCTTGGAGTAATATATATATATATATATACTATAGAAGATTCAATCTGAAGAAATTATTATATTAGCTTGATTTTTTTAGATTATATATATTTATCTATAGATAGTTATCAAAGTAATGTGCAAACTCGTTAGGTTTGTATCAAGAGTCCAGAAGAATCTAGTAGTTTTCTTTTATGTTTAATCAGTAAAAACAAAATAAAAATATACTAGTAACTTGTGAAAAAAACTAAACTGATCTTGAGTATATATCAAATTTATAAAATAAGTTTTTTTTACTATATATTAAATTAAATGCTTAACACACACAGACACACACACATATGTAAATTTTAATCAAAAACCTTTTAAACTCATCAATTTTTTTTATTTTTTTTTGTAATTAATAGAAAAAGAAACACTGGCACAAACAAGTTGAAATTAAACAGTAGTTTTATATTGTCTAGTCGTGGTATATATCTCATTGATCACCTTTTCTTGAGAGTGAAGTTAATAATATTAGCCTCAACTTCCTAATTTACTAAAAGTAACATAGGAATAATATAAAAAGACATTGGAGTATTAGCTGCAGTATCTTTTGCTGTTGAATGATTCGTTCATAGCCAATATAATCTCTATGTTTATTGGCTTATTGTTTTCATCTTTATGAATATTTTGCTTTACCTGAGGGATGATGAGAACCATCTATTTCGTTTTTTTTTACTTTGGTCCAATATACCAACCCGGTTTGGCCCGATTTGATTCCACTATTATTTGAATCCGGTTAAATACGTTTTTTTTTTTTGAAAAAAAATAATATTGATATTGGCCAATATCAAATATAGTAATTTAGATGTAAAGATTTGTGAGCAAAATGATAATTTGGAAAAATAGTGCAAAATATATGCTATGAAAGTGAACATGAACAATAAACTATAGCTACTATAATAGTAAAGAGAACAACAATGCATGATTCTCCTAATGCAAAGAAGTAAAGCTAAGTTTTACTTGATATGTTGATTGTATATACCAGCAACTCACAATGCTAGATGATGGAAGACCACATATAAACTGAGAAGAATATTTATTTAGTAACTATAATCACATCTTAAACTTGTTATTTTTTTTGGGTTAGATTCTTGTTAGTGTCCTAGTCTTAACAAATTAAAGAGATTCACTTAAATCGGGAAAATTTAATTGATAAGTCATTGAGATAGATAATATCAAAATATTCGAAATTATCGATGAAACTGTTCTATCTGTTTCATATTAAGTGTCATTATAACATAATATTTAATTGACAAGTCATTAAAATTGATAGTACCAAAATATTTGAAATTATCGACGAAAGATGTTCTCTTTGTTTCATATTAAGTGTAGGTATAAAATTTTTGACAAGTTGATTTTTGGCATTGTGGTTTATATATTTTGTATTGCAGTCCATTTAAATTAATCTTTCAAGGTCATATATTAAAAAATCATATAGAGAAAACCCATAATTTACGGTATATACGGAATATATTCAAAAATCATATACGGAAAATGTATAATTTTACGGTAACAAATATTAAAATAAGACACATAACTCACAGTCATTTGCTTTTCTTGTCCTTGGCTTAGTTACCAAATTATAATCAATCACATGTTCACATTAATAGAAATTTAGCCGTAAGAAATGTTATAACTGACTGTAGTTTGTTTAAAGTTTGGTCCTAACCTTTTTTTTGTTCTTGTTTGTTTAAAGTTTTTGGTCCTAACTTGAAGATCATATGATCATGTCGACAAAATAGAGATTCATGTTTTTGTGTCTAGCTATGAATGGTTTTGAGTTGTTATAGAATTGAAAGACAATCTAAGATTCACTTTTAACAAGAGTTATTCGTAATACCTAGATTTTTTGTCTCATACATAGAAAAAGTGTCAATGTCTAGAGACTCTAGTACATGATATTTAGAATATGGTGCTTAACTTTATCAATTAGTTTGTTTTTGACCCATTACAAGTATTCTTGTGCTGGATCTAATTCAAATTGGCAAATTATTATGAGAGTGGAGCATCGATGGAACTAAGCTTTTAACACTAGTGCACTACCCAATGTATCATCAAACGATTAATACATTGTTCATTTTCTTACGGTAGATGATAATTAAGTTACCATAATATTATTTTGTATTGTTATTTTTTTAAAGTGATTTTTAGCGCTGTTATTTTATTAAATATTTATAAAAGAAATATTAATATTTATTAAGTAAATATAAATATTTTTTTAGCATTAGTTTAAAAGTGGCCGGAAATTGCCGTATCGATAAATGAGATATTAAATAAACTTGATGTTACTTTCCATACTAGAGTTCGATTTTATTAAATTACCTTATCTCGTGTAGTAGGTAGGGATTGGTTGTAGAGCATGCCCCTGTGATCCTTTTAAGAAAGATGATGGTAGCTAGCTGGCGGATGTTAGGGGTTTTGCGGGTGAAGAGTTGCTGACTGAGGTTTATACTGACTTTCTATTTGCCTTGAATCAGATTGGAGATTCGGCAGAATCGATCAACATTTACGAGACAAATTTTTAAAATGATTATCTCAAAAACAAATAATTAAACGTCTGCTTATGTGAGAAACTTGTATATTGGTGATTAAAAAATATGTAGAAAACAAAAGTAGAGGTCTACGACTACTTTCAATGTCATAAATTAATTTCTCAAACTCTAAAAGTTACATCAAACATTTATTCTATAACAGATATATAAATATAATGTACAAAAAAATCACTTTAAAACTATCACTTGATAAATTAGACGTACTAATTATATGAATACAAATTTTCTTAAAAGACCTTACTCATTTCCTTACTTCCTAATTATTGAATGTTATATTAAAACTTTTGCAATTTTGTTTTGTTTTGTTTTGTTAGTTATTCAAATTCAGAAATAAATTTCAAGAATACAGAGTTTTTCTAGATATTTTTTTTTTTTGAAGATTCCACGTTTATGCGTTTTAAACTTTTCTTTAACGTGCTCAAGTCAATAACAAAAAACCCAAACAGTAATGTAGTTTCTCGATTGATGCTATCGACCATCCGTTCAAAACACATCACATTTTTAAAACCAAAACACATATACGAATAGTGCTATGTCTTAAATCATGGTTTTGGTCTATAAGATTCTTCGATAGGGTTTATTTATGCTTAGACCTACAAGAAAACAATAGACAAAGCTATATGGTATAAGTAGGCTATAATAATTGTATATAATTTGTTCTCTGAAGTAACAGATTCATGATTTGAAAATCAAATCAAACCTATCAATTTGGCTTTGAAACACTTTGTGTCAAAATGGACAAGACATGACCACCTTCGTGTCTTTCTTATTACAACCAACCATCTATAAAGTTCTCTTCCTTTATTTTTTTTTCTTATATATTTCTATTCTAACTTTTTGTCTTGTATTTGATTTCTTTTTGTGGGTATCTATATAATTTACCGTATCGTAGGAAATTAGTAAATGAATGAATATTTTTTAAAGGATCGGAATAAAAAGTTCTATCACACATTGTAAAAGCAAAAAAAAAAAAAAAAGAAACCCAAAATCTTGGTTGAAATTGTTGTTGAAGGATTGTATTCACGTGATCACGTCTTGATTTTAATTGTCAAAACATCTTTCAATTCCAAGATCTTTGTGAGATTGAGTAACGTGATGAATTTATTTTGGTTCATAGTTAATACTTATACATTAGCTTTGCCTTCAGGCTGGCTCTGCTTGTTGTAAATATTTGCAATTAGTTTTTGAGAAATAAAAATAAACAGTACAAAAATAAATTTTGTTCGACAAACAATAAACTAAGGGAGAATTTTAAAAACAAAAAAGCTGAATAATTGTGAATTTTACACGTAAGCATCAATGACTCTCTTTCAATATATATAAAATTTTATTTTTGTTTATTTAGCCGTGAACAATAATTTCTTGTGATAAAATTTTGTGTATTTTGAAAATGAAGTCATTTATAGTATACATAATATTAGTTCCTTAATAGATAATCTTTTGTTTAAAAAAAAAAACAGATGATTTTCTCAAAAGTTAATGCAACATTAATTACATTTTAGTTTTAAATATTTATATTTATATATATATATATATATTATTTTTAATTGATCGAATTGTGGTTAGGTGGATATTAAATGATATATAAAATGAATAAGCAAAAATTAAAGAATTTCTTAATTAGTATGAATTTGTATAAATGATCATTTAATAAGGAACGGAGGGAGTATTATTTTTATGAAAGATAATCTTCTTTCATTTCATTTACATAAAATTTGAAATAATATCCAAATGTTTTTGATTAATAACAATTATCTCTAGGAAACCTATTTTCTATTTGAAGATTAGTATAATATGACTGATCAATTTTATTTAAATACAATTTTTTATTTTTTTCTATAAATTAAGAAATTTACTGTAAATATATACAATTTTAGATTATAGTTAAAGTAATATGTAGTTATTTAAATTTTATACTAACAAGGTGTAAAGAAGATTTATGAGAAATCCGCAAATTATACCAAAATATATATGTTTTCTGAATACTTTTTATTATAATACTAAAGAATTTAAAGTAGAAAAAAATAGAAAATAACAAATATTAATTTCAGTGTTTTAGCCATTAAAAACTCAAAATTTCATTATTTTTTGTTTTGGCTTCATAAGTCCTTCTTTTTTTCTGGCCAAGCGAGATAATTTTCTATCAACGTTAAATAATTGACAAAATTAGCTTCAATGTTAGTAAAATTTAATAGATTTTTCGCTTTAACTATAGTTCGCTCTAATTCAGAAAATTGATTTAAAATAGATGATTTAGTTGGTTGAAAGGACTAAATTGACGATATTTTTAGCTTTTTAATTTGACAGTCAGCTCTTTATATTTGCTTGATATAATATTTTTAAATAGAATTTCATATCTTCTGTAAATTATTAACATGTGTACTGTGAATTATAAATTTAATATAAAATATAGTGATAACAATATTTAGTGATTCAAAATAGGTTAAAGACGATTTATGAGAGATTCACACACACACACACATATATATATATGTGTGTGTGTATGTGCATATTTTGCGAATATATTTCCGTCCGTGGATATTGTTCAAAACAATTTTTTTTATAGAAACTACGAAAATATCGATTTTTATAGAAATTACAAAATACAAAATAAACTCTTCTATAAAAATTAATTGGGTAAAATATTTGAAAAATCTTAAATTACATGTTTTGGTCAATCTTTACTTTTTAAGTTGCGAAGAGAATTTGTAATCTTTTTTTTTTTGGCGAGATTGATTCCTATTTACGTTAACTTAGCCAAATTCGTTTCTATGTTGGTCAAATTTTTAACATAGTGTTGAATTTGACTTTCACTAGTTCTGATTCGACAAAATAATGTTCCAAACTAATGTTTTGACAGATTTTTAAAATTATAATATATTTTTGAAGATTATATTTCCATAGTTAAATTAAAATTAAAGAAACATTGGAAAAAATACCAAAAGTTTGAGATTCATAAAATTGTCTCATAAAATGATTGATCTAAGGAAATGACATTGTAAATAACACATTTTGAGAATTGACAATGGTTTGGTTTTTGGTGCCAATAGGCCCAATACTATAGAAACATGTTTCAAGACCTGATTTGATGTTAAATAGTTACGAGTCCAAGTTCGATTATTTTCGTTGATTCATTGCCATGCTATTGCGAAATCTCTTTAGTTGTGAATGAATCAACTACATAAGTTTTGATAAGGAGCAAAATAATATCCAGACAAAACATTCTTAACTAGAGAAAAGGAAATTTTATTTATTAGAAACGACAACAAGAAGTCAAAAGCAACCCAAACATGTAATAATAATTAAAAAACAGAACTCAAATATAAAGTTTTATTGATGGTTTAAATAGCTTAAACTTAAGATACTCCCAAAGACTGGTTCTTCACCACTTCTTATTCAGATCCAAATCCTTATCAGTCTTCTTCACATTCAAAGTATTCTCGATCTGATCGCGAATCTTTTCGTGAAATCCAACCGATGAAGAACCCATCTCAAGCATAGGTATGACAGTAGATGTTGTAGCAACATCAGCAGCAAGAACAAGGGAGGAAGAAGAAGATCCTTCAACCTCGTTCCTCTTCATAATCTCCATCCTACGGTTAACATCTTTGAGATGTTGTTCAATAACAGAACCGAAATCTCGAAGATCGCATTTGGGGATACAAGGAACAGAAGTTTTGTTACTAAGACAATCAAACATGATGTTCTTCATCTCCAGCTCTTTGTTCTCTTTCCTCGCCTTCCTCCAAGACTCGGTTGCTTTGGCGATCCTTTGTTGGAGATAAGTCTCTTGGTTCACCATCTTCTTGGTCTTGTCCATCACGGGCATCTTACTCCATTGAGCCACGATCTTGTTAGCCGTCTCCCTCGATGGCCACACCTCAGGGGCCGCGTCGTAGGGACTGTTGACGACGACACAGATGGGGACGTCACATAGAGTTGCTAACTCATCAGCTTTCTTGAGAAGACCTTTCTTCCTTTTCTTGAATGTTGATTTTCTTGCGGTCTCGTTTTCTATGAAAGCCATTTTCACTTTCTTTCTCGTCATGGTGTTTTTTTTTTTCTCTCTTTCTTTTCTTTGTTTTGTTTTTTGTTTGATTATAATTTTTGAGGGGACTAGTCCTCCTTATATATATAATTTGATTGGTTGAATTAGGGAAAGATTATCACCATTCAAACATATGTAAATCTATATCTTACCTTGTAAGAAATATCTTAATTGGCATTCACTGAATAGAAGAAAATATTTATATCTACAAGAGTAGATTTGCTATTCAATTATGGGTTATTTTTTTTTTCTTTTTAATACTTTTTCATACCTTTTTTATTACTTTTATTTTGCTTTTTTTTTTTTACTTTTTTTTTCTAGTTTGCAATCAAAGAGGCTAGATAAGAATTGACACTTGTATAATATTTAGAAAACATGCGTGTAATAGTGCTAATTTTAATACTTTTTATTTATTTATTTACAGATGATCATTTATCTTTATTTGGTGCCTTAATAGAATCAATAGATGGGAAAATATTAGCTTGAAATTAAATTCACTACTAATAATTACCTCTACACATATCTTACGTGGAAAAAGATTTAAATTTACAAATATTTCTGCATAACATTTTTTTAAAAGTGTTATATATATGAAAATCATAAAATTTTGACACATAATATATATATTGTTGAAGTTACTTTATATTGTGGTGAGAAATCTTGAATTAAATATCATTGTCTTAAAGAATTTTTCCTAATCTAAATTTTTATAAAAATATTATTTAGCAAAATAAAATAAAATGGTCATAAAAAATTAAAACATTAAATGATATTAAGGGGTAACTGTGAAAGAGGTCTTTAGAAAATAAATTTAAGTGGGTATTGTTTGTGAGTATATTTTAATTGATTTGGAAATCTATATAAGATTTATAACAACTTGAAAATTCATAATGATTTTATAATCCAACATGTGGATACTAATATTTAAAACTCCACTTAAAATTCAATGTGACAATGAGTACTTATGTAAATCTTTAGAACCAATAACACAAAAAAAATATTACTATTCAGAAATCCATTTAAAATAATAAGATATTCCCATAATTCAACCTTTTCTATTTAGACTTAGAAATCTTCCCAAATTTTTTAAATCCAATATGAAAATAATAGTACGTAAATATTTTAGAATGAATATAATTTAGAAATCTATTCAAAATTATAAGATAACACATCATCCACTAAATTCTCTTTCCATTGCTTGTATTGGATTTCATAGTCGAATTCAAGCAACTTAGGTAACCATTGCTATTGAATAGGAGTAGTAAGTCGCTGCTCTAAAAGGTATTTTAAGCTTTGCTGGTCCGTCTTGATTATAAAATGAGCCGGAAATAAATAATGGCGCCACTTTTGAACCGCAAAAATCATAGCCTATAGTTCCTTTCCATAGATAGAGAGATAAAGTTGCCTGCCTTTTAGTTGCCAACCTATATAAGAAAGAGGGTGACCTTACTGCATCAACACCGCACCAATGCGTTGAGCACACGCATTTATTTCCACCACAAAAGTCTTGTAAAATTGTGGCAAAACCAAAACTGGTGTCTGACAGAGCAACTTTCAATTGATTAAAAGCAGATTGAGCTGCGTCATTCCACACAAAATCATCAATCTTAGGTAGAGCATGGAGAAGACTTGCAATCACACCAAAATTCTACACAAATCTCCTATAACCAGCCAATCCTAAGAAACCCCTCAATTGCTTAAGATTATTTGGCTGCGGCCACTCTGCAACAGCTTGGATCTTAGCTGGATCAGTAGAGACTCCCTTTGGACTGATAAAATGTCCCAAGTATTCGACCTTCTCCATTGGAAAAGCACATTTACTCATCTTGGCATACAACCTCCCAGATTTCATGATTGTAAATACCGGTTGCAAATGTTGAGCATGTTCCTCCAAAGATTTGCTGTAAATGAGGATATCATCAACTAAGATTAACAAAAATTTCCTCAAGAAGGGTTTGAAAACCGAGTTCATCAAATTTTGGAAAGTCGCAGGAGCATTAGTTAAGCCAAAGGGAAATACTAGTTTGTCTGTTAAATGTAATTAAAAAAAATCACATCGATGTAATATTTTCTTTATCATATATTTGTTCATATGGTTTCGTTGATTTTCAGTAATGTGCTTGATTTTGATATACAATTACTATCGTTTCTCAAGAAGAAAGCCATTAAAGTCAGACTCATACGTATCCTTCAACTTAATTTAGGTTTTGTTAATATTGTTAATGATGATATTGTATTATATATGGTTTCTCTTTGGTGTCACATGATTCATTACTGATGTTGTTAACTTTTTAATTAGTTTCTTATGAGGTTTTTTTTTTTATATCAAATATGTATATATGTACTTGGATTTTGTGTTAAAAGAAAGTTTTTTACTTTGATTCTCAATGTTACATTGTCTCATAACTACGAAAAAACAGAGTAAGTTCCTAGTCTTCATTAGTATTAAATTTATTATACGCCATCTTTGTTCAAAGATAAACATTTACATTGTAAGTATTTTAGATGGTATGGGGTTGCCTCATGAACATGAGGTGCTCAAGATGAGACACTTCATGGTAATTATCTTGACTGCAAACTCTTGGGGATCATTGCCTTCTACATAAGCTTGTCTTGCTTCATGTATTGGCATAGTGTGGAGGGGTTCATGAAAACTTTTATGTTTTTTTTTTTCTATTAGAAAGTTGGCTTTTTATGTTTTTCCTATTAAGGTTACCTTTCTAGGTGCTTATGTTTAGACAATTATAGTTGTTGCAAAGTTTTGAGAGCTTACATCTATCATCCTCCTCATGTTAATTGAAGCAGGTTAACTCAAAGATGAGCTCGGCTCATTTCTGCATGTGCCATAGAGAATGGAAATATAAATAAACAACTAAAATAAATAACTAAACCAAAATAGCTAAACAAACCGAAACAAGAATTTGGTTGTTCGCTTTGGTTATTGGTCATTAACTGATCAACAAATCTATACAATTTAAATAACGGTTATTAGCAAGTTAAGAAAACTACACTATGATATCTATGAACAGTTGTTGCTCCAGCATCTACATTTAACATGCTTAACAAGGTTTTCTCTGAGGATGCTTGATCCAAAAATATATGTGCATTTTGGTGACATAAACGACCAAATCAATTTTTAATAGTCAAAATAATATAAATGCTTTAAGGTAAAATTACTAGCCAACAACAGTTAATCGAAAACATACACAAAAGAAACATTCAATATTTTTATTTCGAAATGAAAACATAAAATACACAAATTCAGATAAATGAAAACTTCACTAGAAAATATGCTTCATTGATTACATATAATTGTTATTGTAAGAAGCATAAGCTCCGAGAGTAGAGGTGGTAGATGATGTGATGAAAGGCATGTGATTGGTGATATCAAGATCAACAGTTGGTTGTTGACGGTAGTTAGAGTGGTTTCCATCTATGAAAGGAATTCTAGCATATCCTCCAGCATATCCCACATTTTGTTCCACCATCATATCCTTGAGAGATAAATTTTCTTGATTCAGATACTGACTTAAATTCAGATCTACATTCAAATTCAAGTTATGACTCAAATCCAAATTCATAGTAGGATTCCAAGTCATGTTATTGTAAACATCTTCTTGAATATGACCATTACGATCAGGAAAAGCCTGATATTTAAATGGTTCCTGCATGTATTGAAATGGTTCATGCGGATATTGAACTGGTTCCTGGAGATACTGAACTGGTTCCTGCAAATACTGAACTGGTTCATGCAGATACTGAACTGGTTCCTGCAGATACTGAACTGGTTCCTGCAGATATTGAACTGGTTCCTGTAGATTTTGAACCGGTTCCTGTAGATTTTGAACCGGTTCCTGCATATTTTGATTCATATTCATATTCTGGTATTGAATATGATCAAAAAACTCACTAGCAACACTTATCGCAGATGCATTCACATTAACAGGAAAATCTGCAATAGATAGTGGATCTAGATCTGCAGCTCCAACAGAAAGAGGAGGAAAAGAAGAAGACTCACCATTTTCTTCAAGAATTTCCATCCTTCGAGTAAGCTGTTCAATATAATAATTAATATAACAATGCAAATCATGAAGGTCCTTTGCACCATAACGATACTCCAACATCTTTCCTTCAAGACAATCAAACATAAACTGTTTAACCTCTAAATCTCGATTCTCAGAAGTAAGTTTTTCTACTTGCTCTTTTGTTTTGGTAATCTGCTCCCGCAAATAAGTATCTTGATTCATCATCTTTTTGGTCTTCGCCGCCATCGGCATCTCCATGAACTTCGTGACCACCTCTTCTACGCCTTCTTTTGACGGCCAAACCTCTGGTGCCGGTAGGTATGGACTGTAGATTACACCACATGCTTGGACACCACAAAGAGTTGTCAACTCGTGGAGTTTCTTTATCATCCCTTTCTTTCTCTTCATGAATGTTGTTTTTCTGGATCTCTCATCAGCTATCAAAGATAATTTCAGTTTCCTCATTTTCTTTGTTTTTTTTGTGAGGCTTGTTTAGTTTATTGGCACAGAGACTGTTTATATAGCATCGGAAGAGTGTCTATCCTCATCAGGTTTCTTATCACTAATTCCAAGTTACAGCTAATAAGTATTTATCTCTATATAAATCCTTGTATTTATGTGCGTAGTTGGCACCTTGTATCTAGAATGTGTGGTGAGTAATATAAACATAATACAAATTTGATTTTACTTGAGTTAATAATAAATAAAATTACAATTATTAGATATAATACATTCCGGGGAATTATGACCAGCTATTGTCATTCAGGAAAGAAATGTAATTTAATTGCTTTTTTAAAAATGAATTTGACCACCTAATTGTCAGTAGTATTATAGCTGGAATTAACATATATATTTTGTTCACAAAATTACAGCTTGTAATACCCAATAATAAACATGTATGTTGAAATCAAATTTAAAAACTTCTAAACTCATATTCTTGAATTTTTGATGATTTTGTTTTGGGCCGAAGCTCATGGATTTTTTTAGGCTTGAACCAGATTTTAATAATTTACTCATATCTGCAGATGCCATTCGCACTTGTGATTTTTTAGTTTATTTCAGAGTATATTTTCCTATAAAGCTAGAACAATTCATGGGTTCACCCCTAGAGGTGAACCTCCTTATTCCTCTCATATTAGTTTAACCAATGAAAATAAAGTAAAATGCCACCTCAATTTTCCGACCTTAGAGAGTTCATGTTCTTCTCGAACCCTTGCGATGCTCCCTAAATTGGATCAGTCTGGTGCTTGAACTATTCTTCAGTTCCCTCAAATCACCTCGAGATGAATCACTGTAGTACCGAACTACGCGCTCTTCTCATATTACCGCTGACAACTAGTGTCCTCTTTTTTAGGTAGTGGTTCCAACAATTAACTTACATAACAACTTTCATAATCAATTTAGAGACTTGAATGACAAGTTTAACTCCTTTAATTATAGAAATTAATTCGGGAATTAGATCGCATATTTGAGCAAATATTTGCCATCCCTTTTCTGTAACATGAACCTTCTTGAGATTCTAAGTTGATGGGTCTTCGGCGCAACTAGACAGGGTCCACATTGAGGAGGTTATGGTCCCAACAGTACTCACCTCTGTTGCCATTCTCACCACAGTACTCACCTTTGTTTCCATTCCCACTAAATCCAGATTTAAACTTGATCTCTCTCAAAGAAAGGCATATAATTTGGCATTCAGGCAAAGATGTATAAAAAATGATTACGTTGGAGAAAACACAAACAAAATAATGAAATAAAGCATCAAAATAAAGAGATTTGGAAACTTTTCCGGTTTACGAATGATAATATCTTTTCCCCCACATATGATATATAGAAACGAGCTTAGATGTATGATTTTCAGGATGATGTGATGGTGTTCAATATGTAGTCTTCTTTTTCTCTAGCAAAAAATATATTCTCTTTATTATTATAGAAATACACAATAAAAATAATATTTTAAGGGTATATAATTATATTCAAATGTCATAAGAAATATAGGTCTCGAATAATAAAATAATAATTGTAACAACCTGTCCTATGGGATTTTCCGCCATATGTCATTCTTACAGCGCTGTAGCGCATCGACCCTAACCTCTCTCCTGGCCCACAGGCCATCCTTGGCCCACCAAGTTGGTTATTGGTACGCTTGGCGTTCCTCGAACCCAAGACCCCACCCTTTAACAATCTTCCCACCGTGAAAGCTGTTACCAATTGAACTGCAAATCTTAGGTTCGAGGAACGTCAAGCGGACCAATAACCTACCTGATGGGTCAAGGAGGGCTTGTAGGCCAGGAGAAAGGTTAGGGTCGATGCGCTGCAGCATTGTAAGAATGACATGTGGCGGAGTAGGCGATGTGGCGGAGGATCCCACAGGTCGGGTTATTACAATAATAGTCACTATGAGTGACAATGTCAATTACTAATCTATAATATATATTTAATTAAATTATAAACTAAAATGTACATTTTTGCCATGGTTTGAATTTTTTTAAACAATATAACTTGTTCAATATACGGCTAGAAAAAAAATATCAAGCTTGAGTAATAAATTTGCTTTTAAAATATATATTTAACAAAATATTTCACTAAATATGGGTCAGAATTAAAAACAGTAAAACTTCTATAAATATTTCTGGAGCGTGAAAATCTATTAATTTATAGAGGTGTTAATATATCTATAAATTAATAACTATTGAGTAATAGAGATTTCATAATTTAGTTATATTTTTTAAGTATAAACATCAAAGATCATAAGTAATCATTGTAATATTTTTATAGAATCAGTTACAAAAAAAAAACCATCATGCATCAGTACTCAAAGTGACCATTGTGTGTTTTGGAAATATCTTCCACTTGTATACTCACTTGATGATAACCAGCCCGTAAATCAATTTTGGAGAAAATCTGTGACCCACCTAGTTCATTAAGTAAACCTTCTATCAAGGGAATGGGAAATCGATCTTTAACTGTAATCCCATTGAGTTCTCTGTAATCAACACAAAGCCTCCAACTGCCATCTTTTTTTCTTTACTAAGACTACAGGAGAAGTACCATCAGTGAGCATACCTTCAACAATTTTATCAATTTCATTCTTTTGATGAATCGCATATCTGTAGGGACGTTGATTGACCGGGTTTGCACCCTCCAATAGCACGATCTTGTGGTCATGGTTTTGTCGAAATGGGGGTAACCCTTTTGGTTCAGCAAACACCTCAGGGAAGCTCTGAACCAAATCTGTAATAATAGGAGTAACTTCTTCTGAAACACTGATAGCATTTATGGCGACTGGATTATCTGAAACCACATGATCCACTTGATTAACACAAATCATAGACACTTGAATCTGTTCATCATTCAAATGCTTGAGTTTTTGAGCCTTCACATCCCGAACAGAACCAGTTTGTATGCCATACAACATCACGCGTTTCTTTTGCCACAGAAATCCCATTTCCTGCTTCTTAAAATCCCAATTGATAGTACCCAGTGTTTCTAACCATTGTACTCCTAGTACCATATCACAACCCTGCAGAGGAATAAGCATCACATCAGATTCAAAGGGAGTGGAACGAAGACGCCACTGAAAACTCTCAACCTTGCCCTGAACTCCCAACTTTCGACCATCAGCAACAGAAACTCTTCGCAAGCCCGAGACCTTCACAGCACAACCCAACCTCTCAGCCACCAAAGGATCCACAAAATTGTGTGTGGAACCAAAATCCAACAAGATATAAATCACCTTCTTTCCAAATAATCCTTTAATTCTCATAGTCTTATATAGCCCTGGGCGTTCAGTGACCCGTTCGGGCTCGGGCCGGGGTTTTCGGGTTTTCGGGTTTAGACCTCTAAAGCTCATTCGGGTATATATATATTTTCGGGCAGGCTCGGGTTCGGACCGGGTTTTTCAGGTTCGGGTTTGGTTTTGTTTCGGGTTCTTAATAACCGAAGTTACCAATAAGAAGAAAAATAATATATGAAAAAGCATTGCCAAAAAGATGTCTTGTTAAAAAAAAAACATGAAATAAACTATAAAACAAAACATCAAACATGTGAACGTTTTGGTCTTTTGTTTCCATTCATGCTTTTTTGTTTCAAGTTTTATAGCGTTTCTTACTTTCTTATAAAGTTCTTATTAGCTAGAATCAAAATATATATAATTTAAGATTATTTCCAAAAACTCACAAACCTACGATTATGTGTTTTTCTCTTTGAGCTATCTCTTGGCGACATCGAATCAATCACATGAACTTTGTCTATACGAAACCAAAACTTACAGTTACATATCAAAGAAATACCTTGATAAACAAACGAAACACACAAAGAAACCAAAATACTAAGTTATACTGATATGATTCTTATCAATTGGAGTAGAAAATTTGCAACTTGCAAAGTACAGAAGATACCTTCTCCAATCAAAGTACGAAAAGACAACTTCTTCCAAGTTGGAAATATAATTGTATTATTGTCACAACTACTCATGTTGCCTTGGCATATGATCTAGAGATAACCTATTTTCTGATAGATGTGATGCATGAGCTGATGTGCATATTTAAGTTAAAGCATCAAACGGTCAAAGATACTAACGGGGCATTCTCATTATCGATCAATTCATATTCATAAGATAAAAAGATAAAGCAAGAAAAGAAAAAACAATAAGTTAGACCATGACAAGGTTATGTCATAGCAAGAACTAGGAATCAAACACATGATGAGAATTAACCAAGCTTTAACACAGCCTCATAGACAGTGAACATGAAGAGGTTGTGTAGCATTCAACAAGTTTTAATTCTCAAAACCAAGAAGCAAAAAGCCAGTAAAAGATCAGATATAACACGCTAAAGTATAAGAAGAAGACAATAGGCTAAATTCGAATATTTAAGATCATTGAAGCTTTGATTTGATCTCCTCTCTGCTAAAATGTGACTCCCGTGAATAACTGAATACAACACTCTCTATTTTGTTTTCTTATTTTACGTATCTAGCTAACCTGTTCCAAATCTATACTACTACTATCAAAATAAATTTCAACTAAAAATAGATAAAGCACGAATTTTTGTAAACTCCATGATTATATGTAATTTCTTGGCGATGGAAAAATTGGAAACGGATCGGGGAAGTGAGGTGAAGGGTTATTTATGTACCGAAAGTGGCGTGAGCAGAAACATGAAGATCGTGGTGGGATGAGCCATGGGAAACGCTGATTCTGATGGTCTGAGCAAAAGCAGCGGAAGCAGAGTCGGGATCCTGGAGAGGTTGGTCGGAAGGAGCAGCGTCATCGTCTTTTCGTTGGACGAGCATACCACCAGGTCTCACCTCCCATTCCGATTCGTCGGTTGAGTTATGCATCATTGTTCTCGAGAAGGAATCGGAGTATGAGAATGGATTTACAAACCCTTTCGAGCAAGAACACGATTGAAATCGGGTTTCGGGTTTTATTCGGGTATTCGGGTTTACCCGAACCCGAACCCGGAATTTTTAAAAACAAAACCCGATCGGGTATCTCTTTAAATCGGGTTCGGGTTTGATACGGGCCTATCGGGCCGGGTTCGGGTTTGGGCTTTGGGTACGGGCTTTTTGCCCAGGGCTAGTCTTATAGTCAGAGATTCCTGAAACTGCATTCCCAGAGACTCGAGGCATATCCTTCTCAACCATATCATCATCCTCCCCTGAACCTTGTTCTTCCTCATGACTAACTTCATCAACCTCCAAACTAAACAATTGCGTTTTCTTATGTGTTTAATAATGTTCAGGTGAAAACTTCACACCAGTAACATAATCCTTATGAGTTTTATTGCAACGCAAATATCTGTTTTCTTCATCTTTTTTTTTTTTTAATCTTTTTTTCGCTTTTTTTTAATAGACAGAAAAATAACAACACAAAACTCTTCTCAATGTTTCCTCTTATCTTCCTCTGCACTTTCCTCTCTCTCTTCCTCTGTACTTGAAGCTTCCTTTGTTACGCTTTGGCTCTAGACACTCGCTGTCTCCATTTTCTCGCTCTTCGCCGTGAACCCATCCCATTCGTTAAAACTCCGACTGTCTCCGGCGTAGCTTCCGGGTCGGGTCAATACTTAGTGAATCTTCAAACCGGACAACCGGCTCCGTCGTTGCTTCTTTTCATATATTGAATAAACAATTTCATGGGATATATGTAACATAATATATGTAAAGCCTATTTAAAAACCTGGCTTTTACTTGTTTTCACTACAGATCGAACCTTGGTTATTTTTCTCCATTAATTAATCTGGTTTGCGCGCGGATCGTCGGGTTAACGGGTCGGGTAATCGATTTTTCTCTGAAATTCCAGAATTTACCCTCTCTAATTTAGATTGAAAGGTAATTTTGAAAATTTTTGGTCAATTATTGGGAACGCTAAATGTGTACTTCTCTTTTAATATATAAGAGGATATAAAATTTAGTGCTAATAATATTTAGTTATTCGATATTGTTATCTAAATAGGTTTATCCTTTTATGAGTGATATGCATACATATATATGTGCTGTGTGTGCATATTTTGCGAATATACTACAGCCTGTTGTTATAATTCAAAAGTAAAATAATTTTTATAGTACCTAGGAAAATCTAGATTTTTAAAAAAATATCCCAAATGATTAGATAATTTTTTCTATAAAAATTAGTTGGGTAAAAAATTTGAAAAATCTTTATTTACGTGTTTTGGTCAATCTTTACTTTTTAGTTTTTAAGTTGCCAAGCGAATTTGTAATCTCTTTTTTGGCGAGATTAGTTCCTTTTAACGTTAACTTTGCCAAATTCGTTTCCGTGCTAGTCAAATTTTAACTTGGTGTTGAATTTGACTTTCATTAGTTCTGATTCGAAAAAATAATGTTCCAAACGAATACATTGACAGATTTTTAAAATTATGATATATTTTTGAAGATTATATTTCCTTAAATAAATTAAAAAACATTGAAAAAATCTTAACCAAAGTTTGAGATTCATGATGACAAAAAAAAAGAAGAAAGAAGTTTGAGATTCAGAAAATTGTCTCATAAAGTGATTGACCTAAGGAATGACAATGTAAATAACAAATTTTGAGAATATAAATGGTTTGGTTTTGGTGCCAATAAGTCCAATACTATAGAAACATGCTTGAAGACCTTATTTGATGTAAAAAGTTTACGAGTCAAATTTCGTAAATTTATGTTGATTCATTACCATGCTATTGCGAGATCTCTTTAGTTGTGAATGAATCAACTATATAAGTTTCGATAAGGAGCAAAAAAATATATTATCAAGCCAAAACATTCATTAACTAGAGAAAATGAAAATTTTATTTATTAGAAACGACAACAAGAAGTCAAAACCAACCCAACATGTAATAATAATTAAAAAACAGAACTCAAATATAAAGTTCTATTGATGGTTTAAATAGCTTAAACTTAAGATACGATTCAAAGACTGGTTCACCACTTCTTATTCAGATCCAAATCCTTATCAGTCTTCTTCACATTCAAAGTGTTCTCGATTTGTTCGCGAATCTTTTCGTGAAATCCAACTGATGAAGAACCCATCTCAAGCATAGGTATGACAGTAGATGTTGTAGCAACATCAGCAGCAAGAACAAGGGAGGAAGAAGATCCTTCAACCTCGTTCCTCTTAAGAATCTCCATCCTACAGTTAACATCTTTGAGATGTTGTTCAATAACATAACCGAAATCTCGAAGATCGCATTTTGGGATACAAGGAACAGATGTTTTGGTACTAAGACAATCAAACATGATGTTCTTCATCTCCAACTCTTTGTTGCTTTGGCGATCCTTTGTTGGAGATAAGTCTCTTGGTTCACCATCTTCTTGGTCTTGTCCATCACCGACATCTTACTCCATTGAGCCACAATCTTGTTAGCCGTCTCTCTCGATGGCCACACCTCAGGGGCCGCGTCGTAGGGACTGTTGACGACGACACAAATGGGAACGTCACATAGAGTTGCCAACTCATCAGCTTTCTTGAGAAAACCTTTCTTCCTTTTCTTGAATGTTGATTTTCTTGAGGTCTCATTTTCTATGAAAGCCATTTTCACTATCTTTCTCGTCATGGTGTTTTTTTTTTCTCTTTGTTTTGTTTTTTGGTTTGATTATAATTTTTGAGGGGACTAGTCCTCCTTATATATATAGTTTGATTGGTTGAAATAGGGAAAAAATTATCACAATTCAAAAATATGAAAATCTATATCTTACCTTGTAAGAAATATCAAAATTGGCATTAACTGAATGGAAGAAAATATTTATATCTACAAGAGTAGATTTGCTATTCAATTATGGGTTATTTTTTTTCTTTTTAATATATTTTTCCATTCCTTTTTGATAACTTTTTATTTACTTTTATTTTGTTTACTTTTGTTTTTTCTAGTTTGCAATCAAGGAGGCTAGTTAAGAATTGACACTTGTATAATATTTAGAAAACATGCCTTTAATAGTGCTAATTTTAATATTTATTTGTTTATTTATTTATTTACAGATGTCCGTTTTTCTTTATTTGGTGCTTTAATACAAATAATTACCTCTACACATATCTTACGTGGGAAAATATAAGCTTGAAATTAAATTCACTACTAATAATTACCTCTACATATATCTTACGTGGACAAATATTTAACTTTACAAATATTTCTGCATAACATTTTTTAAAAATGCTATATATATGGAAAACATAAAATTTTATATAGTTTGTCCATATATATATTGTTGAAGTTACTCTATATTGTGGTGAGAAATCTTGAATGAAATATCATTGCCTTAAAGAAATTTTCCTAATCTAAAATTTTATAAAAATATTATTTTGCAAAAACAATAAAATGGTCATAAATAAATTAAAACATTAAATGATTTTAAGGGGTAACTGTGAAAGAGGTCTTAAGAAAAAAAACTTAAGTGGGTATTGTTTGTGAGTATATTTTAATTAATTTAGAAATCTATATAAGATTTATAACAACTTGAAAATTCATAATGATTTTATAATCCAACATGTGGATACTAATGTTTAAAACGCCATTAAAATTCAATGTGACAATGAGTACTTATGTAAATCTTTAGAACCAATAACACAAAAAATTATTACTATTCAGAAATCCATTTAAAATAATAAGATATTCCCATAATTCAACCTTTTCTATTTATACTTAGAAATCTTCCCAAATTTTTTAAAATCCAATATGAAAATAAATAATAATACGTAAATATTTAGAATGAATATAAATCTATTCAAAATTATAAGATAACGCATCATCCAGTAAATTCTCTTTCCCTTGCTTGTATTGGATTTCATAGTCGAATTCAAGCAACTTAGGTAACCATTGCTATTGAATAGGAGTAGTAAGTCGCTGCTCTAAAAGGTATTTTAAGCTTCGCTGGTCCGTCTTGATTATAAAATGATGCCGGAAATAAGTAATGGCGCCACTTCTGAACCGCAAAAATCACAGCCTATAGTTCCTTTTCATAGATAGAGCGATAAAGTTGCCTGCCTTTTAGTTGCCAACTGATATAAGAAAGAGGGTGACCTTCCTGCATCAACACCGCACCTATGCGTTGACCACACGCATCTGTTTCCACCACAAAAGTCTTGTCAAATTGTGGCAAAACCAAAACTGGTGTATGACAGAGAGCAACCTTCAATTGATTAAAAGCAGATTGAGCTGCGTCACTCCACACAAAATCATCAATCTTAGGTAGAGCATGGAGAAGACTTGCAATCACACCAAAATTCTACACAAATCTTCTATAACCAGCCAATCCTAAGAAACCCCTCAATTGCTTAAGATTATTTGGCTATGGCCACTCTGCAACAGCTTGGATCTTAGCTGGATCAGTAGAGACTCCCTTTGCACTGATAAAATGTCCCAAGTATTCGACCTTCTCCATTGCATAAGCACATTTACTCATCTTGGCATACGAACTCTCAGATTTCATGATTGTAAAAACCAGTTGCAAATGTTGAGCATGTTCCTCCAAAGATTTACTGTAAATGAGGATATCATCAAATAAGATTAACAAAAATTTCCTCAAGAAGGGTTTGAAAACCGAGTTCATCAAATTTTGGAAAGTCGCAGGAGCATTAGTTAAGCCAAAGGGCAAGACTAGTTTGTCTGTTAAATGTAATTAAAAAAAAAATCACATCGATGTAATATTTTCTTTATCATATATTTGTTCATATGGTTTCGTTGATTTTCAGTAATGTGCTTTATTTTGATATACAATTACTATCGTTTCTCAAGAAGAAAACCATTAAAGTCAGACTCGTACGTATCCTTCAACTTAATTTAGGTTTTGTTAATATTGTTAATGATGATATTGTATTATTTATGGTTTCTCTTTGGTGTCACATGATTTATTACTGATGTTGATGACTTTTTAATTAGTTTCTTATGAGGATTTTTTTATATCAAATATTTATGTATGTACTTGGATTTTGTGTTAAAAGAAAGTTTTTTACTTTGATTCTCAATGTTACATTGTCTCATAACTACGAAAAACAGAGTAAGTTCCTAGTCTTTATTAGTATTAAATTTATTATACGCCATTTTTGTTTAAAGATAAACATTTACATTGTAAGAATTTTAGATGGCATGGGGTTGCCTCATGAACATGAGGTGCTCAAGATGAGACACTTCATGGTAATTATCTTGATTGCAAACTCCTGGGGATCATTGTCTTCTACATAAGCTTGTCTTGCTTCATGTATTTGCATAGTGTGGAGGGGTTCATGAAAACTTTTACGCTTTTTCTATTAGAAAGTTGTCTTTTTATGTTTTTCCTATTAAGATTACCTTTTTAGGTGCTTATGTTTGGACAATTATAGTTGTTGCAAAGTTTTGAGAGCTTACATCTATCATTCTCCTCATGTTAATTGAAGCGGGTTAACTCAAATATGAGCTCGGCTCATTTCTGCATGTGCCATAGAGAATGGAAATACAAATAAACAACTAAAATAAATAACCAAACAAAAATAACTAAACAAACCGAAACAAGAATTTGGTTGTTCGTTTTGGTTATTGGTCATTAACTGATCAACAAATCTATACAATTTAAATTACGGTTATTAGCAAGTTAAGAAAACTACACTATGATATCTATGAACAGTTGTTGCTCGAGCATCTACATTTAACACGCTTAACAAGGTTTTCTCTGAGGATGCTTGATCCAAAAATATAAGAGCATTTTGGTGACATAAACGACCAAATCAATTATTTTTAGACCTCTTTACATACACTACTAAACTTCTTGAAACTAGTGTGTTACATCAAATATATATTATCAAAAATATATGAGCAATTTGATTTGTGTTTGTTTTTGACAAATATGATAATAAGAGGAAGATTCTTTGTGCAAAAAAATTATAGTTATATATATATATATATTTTTTTTTTTAAAACAACTAATTTTTATTTCAAATAACTAAACTTCTTCAAATAAAATTAAAATTGATGCGCTATGATGCACATATATATTTTTAATAGTCAAAATAATATAAATGCTTTAAGGTAAAATTACTAGCCAACAACAATTAATTGAAAACATACACAAAGAAAGATTCAATATTTTTATTTCGAAATGAAAACATAAAATACACAAATTGAGATAAATGAAAACTTCACTAGAAAATATGCTTCATTGATTACATATAATTGTTATTGTAAGAAGCATAAGCACCAAGAGTAGAGGTGGTAGATGATGTGATGAAAGGCATGTGATTGGTGATATCAAGATCAACAGTTGGTTGTTGATGGTAGTTAGAGTGGTTTCCATCTATGAAAGGAATTCTAGCATATCCTCCAGCATATCCCACATTTTCTTCCACCATCATATCCTTGAATGAATCTTCTTGATTCAGATACTGACTTAAATTCAGATCTAAATTCAAATTCAAGTTATGTCTCAAATCCAAATTCATAGTAGGATTCCAAGTCATGTTATTGTAAACTTCTTCTTGAATATGACCATTACGATCAGGAAAAGCCGGATATTGAAATGGTTCCTGCATGTATTGAAATGGTTCATGCGGATATTGAACTGGTTCCTGCGGATATTGAACTGGTTCCTACAGATACTGAACTGGTTCCTGCAGATACTGAACTGGTTCCTGCAGATATTGAACTGGTTCTTGTAGATTTTGAACCGGTTCCTGCATATTTTGATTCATATTCTGGTATTGAATATGATCAAAAAACTCACTAGCAACATTGATCGCAGATGCATTCACATTAACAGGAAAATCTTCAATAGCTAGTGGATCTAGATCTGCAGCTCCAACAGAAAGAGGAGGAAAAGAAGAAGACTCACCATTTTCTTCAAGAATTTCCATCCTTCGAGTAAGCTGCTCAATATAATAATTAATATAACAATGCAAATCATGAAGGTCCTTTGCACCATAACGATACTCCAACATCTTTCCTTCAAGACAATCAAACATAAACTGTTTAACCTCTAAATCCCGATTCTCAGAAGCAAGTTTTTCTACTTGCTCTTTTGTTTTGGTAATCTGCTCCCGCAAATAAGTATCTTGATTCATCATCTTTTTGGTCTTCGCTGCCATCGGCATCTCCATGAACTTCGTGACCACCTCTTCTATGCCTTCTTTTGACGGCCAAACCTCTGGTGCCGGTAGGTATGGACTGTAGATTACGCCACAAGCTTGGACACCACAAAGAGTTGTCAACTCGTGGAGTTTCTTTATCATCCCTTTCTTTCTCTTCATGAATGTTGTTTTTCTGGATCTCTCATCAGCTATCAAAGAGGATTTCAGTTTCCTCATTTTTTTTGTTTTTTTTTTGTGAGGCTTGTTTAGTTTATTGGCACAGAGACTGTTTATATAGCATCGGAAGAGTGTCTATCCTCATTAGGTTTCCTATCAATTCCAAGTTACAGCTAATAAGTATTTATCTCTATATAAATCCTTGTATTTATGTGCGTAGTTGGCACCTTGTATCTAGAATGTGTGGTGAGTAATATAAACATAATACAAATTTGATTTTACTTGAGTTAATAATAAATAAAATTACAATTATTAGATATAATACCTTTCGGGGAATTCTGACCAGCTATTGTCATTTAGGAAATAAATGTAATTTAATTGCTTTTTTAGAAATGAATTTGACCACCTAATTGTGAGTAGTATTATAGCTGGAATTAACATATATATTTTGTTCACAAAATTACAGCTTGTAATACCCAATAATAAACATGTATGTTGAAATCAAATTTAAAAACTTCTAAACTCATTTTCTTGAATTTTTTATGATTTTATTATGGGCTGAAGTTCATGGATCTTTTTAGGCTTGAATAGGCATGTCAAATAAAGTTTTATGTGGCAAAATGGTTAACATGTCCCTATTAAATATTTAAAGTCATGGGTTCGAACCTCCCTTAGTGCAGTTTGCACCCATTTAATTTTTTTTCTGGGTCCGCCCGTACATGCATATGTATATATATGTTAGTTTTTTCATACGTGATGGTGTGGTTTTATTTAATCAAATAGACCCATTTTGTATCACATCATAAATCTTAGTTGTATTTGTATCAACTTATTATCATAATAATATTATCATCATCTAACCCTCTTTATAATAAATGAAATATAATTAACGGATCTAAGACTACGATTTAGAACTATACAAATATTTATGTATTGAAATTATCAAACGAATCAAAGATTAAAGTGAAAGAAGTAACGAACAAAGAAACAAAACAAAAACACATTTTTTGCAATGAGTTTTATTGCAAAAGCCAAAGCTTGAAACATATTTCTTTCAAGCCTAAAAAGACAAAGTTTTAATACAATGTACTTTGTATTAAAACTATTTCGACCACAAACTGACAAAATACGTACATATAACCGTATTGTTACACCTTCGTCTTCGTCTTCTTTATTTTTTTTTTTATAATTTATTTTGGCTTTTTTTTTAATAGACAGAAAGATAACAACACAAAACCTTTCTCAATGTTTCCTCTTATCTTCCTCTGCACCTTCCTCTCTCTCTTCCTCTGTACGTAAAGCTTCCTTTGTTACGCAAATCTCTGTTTCCTTCTCCAACGCAAGCTTTAACTTCCGGGTCGGGTCAATACTTAGTGAATCTTCAAACCGGACAACCGGCTCACTCGTTGCTTCTTTTCATATATTGAATAAACAATTTCATGGGATATATGTAACAAAACCCAAAAGGAATGGACATAATATGTAAAGCCCATTTAACCTGGCTTTTACTTGTTTTCACTACAGATCGAACCTTGGTTCTTTTGCTCAATTAATTAATCAGGTTTGCGCGCGGATCGTCGGGTTAACGGGTTGGGTAATCGATTTTTTTTTCTGAAACTCCACAATTTACCCTCTCTAATTTGGATTACTATTTTCCTTTGACAAATATTGAAGGGTAATTTTGAAAATTTTTGGTCAATTATTGGGAACGCTAAATGTGTAATTCTCTTTTAATATATAAGAGGATATACAATTTAGTGCTAATAATATTTAGTTATTCGATATTGTTATCTAAATAGGTTTATCCTTTTATGAGTGATATGCATACATATACAGTATATGTGCTGTGTGTGCATATTTTGCGAATATACTACAACCTGTTGTTATAATTCAAAAGTAAAATAATTTTTATAGTAACTAGGAAAATCTAGATTTTTAAAATCCCAAATTATTAAATAATTTTTACTATAAAAATTAGTTGGGTAAAAAATTTGAAAAATCTTTACTTACGTGTTTTGGTCAATCTTTACTTTTTAGTTTTTAAGTTGCCAAGCGAATTTGTAATCTCTTTTTTGGCGAGATTAGTTCCTTTTTACGTTAACTTAGCCAAATTCGTTTCCGTGCTAGTCAAATTTTAACTTGGTGTTGAATTTGACTTTCATTAGTTCTGATTCGAAAAAATAATGTTCCAAACGAATACATTGACAGATATTTAAAATTATGATATATTTTTGAAGATTATATTTCCTTAAATAAATTAAAAAAACATTGAAAAAACGTTAACCAAAGTTTGAGATTCATGATGACAAAAAAAAAAGAAGAAAGAAGTTTGAGATTCAGAAAATTGTTTCATAAAGTGATTGATCTAAGGAATGACAATGTATATAACAAATTTTGAGAATATAAATGGTTTGGTTTTGGTCCCAATAAGTCCAATACTATAGAAACATGTTTGAAGACCTGATTTGATGTAAAACGTTTACGAGTCCAACTTCGTAAATTTATGTTGATTCATTACCATGCTATTGCGAGATCTCTTTAGTTGTGAATGAAACAACTATATAAGTTTCGATAAGGAGCAAAATAATTTCAAGACAAAACATTCATTAACTAGAGAAAATGAAAATTTTATTTATTAGAAACGACAACAAGAAGTCAAAACCAACCCAAACATGTAAAAAAAAACCAAAAAACAAAACTCAAATATAAAGTTTTATTGATGGTTTAAATAGCTTAAACTTAAGATACGATTCAAAGACTGGTTCACCACTTCTTATTCAGATCCAAATCCTTATCAGTCTTCTTCACATTCAAAGTATTCTCGATTTGATCGCGAATCTTTTCGTGAAATACAACTGATGAAGAACCCATCTCAAGCATAGGTATGACAGTAGATGTTGTAGCAACATCATCAGCAAGAACAAGGGAGGAAGAAGATCCTTCAACCTCGTTCCTCTTAAGAATCTCCATCCTACGGTTAACATCTTTGAGATGTTGTTCAATAACAGAACCGAAATCTCGAAGATCGCATTTCGGGATACAAGGAACAGAAGTTTTGTTACTAAGACAATCAAACATGATGTTCTTCATCTCCAACTCCTTGTTCTCTTTCCTCACCTTCCTCCAAGACTCGATTGCTTTGGTGATCCTTTGTTGGAGATAAGTCTCTTGGTTCACCATCTTCTTGGTCTTGTCCATCACCGACATCTTACTCCATTGAGCCACAACCTTGTTAGCCGTCTCTCTCGATGGCCACACCTCAGGGGCCGCGTCGTAGGGACTGTTGACAACGACACAGATGGGAACGTCACATAGAGTTGCCAACTCATCAGCTTTCTTGAGAAAACCTTTCTTTCTTTTCTTGAATGTTGATTTTCTTGAGGTCTCATTTTCTATGAAAGCCATTTTCACTTTCTTTCTCGTCATGGTGTTTTTTTTTTCTCTTTGTTTTGTTTTTTGGTTTTATTATAATTTTTGAGGGGACTAGTCCTCCTTATATATAAATTTTGATTGGTTGAATTAAGGAAAAATTATCACAATTCAAACATATGTAAATCTATATCTTACCTTGTAAGAAATATTAAAGTTGGCATTCACTGAATGGAAGAAATTATTTATATCTACAAGAGTAGATTTGCTATTCAATTATGGGTTATTTTTTTTCTTTTTAATATTTTTCCATTCCTTTTTGATAACTTTTTATTTACTTTTATTTTGTTTACTTTTGTTTTTTCTTGTTTGCAATCAAGGAGGCTAGTTAAGAGTTGACACTTGTATAATATTTAGAAAACATGCGTTTAATAGTGCTAATTTTAATATTTTTTATTTATTTATTTACAGATGTCCATTTTTCTTTATTTGGTGCTTTAATACAAATAATTACCTCTACACATATCTTACGTGGGAAAATATAAGCTTGAAATTAAATTCACTACTAATAATTACCTCTACACAAATCTTACGTGGAAAAATATTTAACTTTACAAATATTTCTGCATAACATTTTTTAAAATTGCTATATTGATACAAGACTCGGTGGTGAGCTTGTATTAGGACAGATAGGATGGCTTCACAAGATGGCGGTCGCTTCTCTCTTGTGAAGGAAAGATGGTCGTTGATGTAGATCTGACACGATGGCGGTCGCTTCTCTCGTGTGGGATCGATTGAAGGGGAGGTGCTGGCGGATTGAAGTACACCACAGAGATGTGATTAGTCTCTGATACAGTACACGAACTCAGCCTTGTGGAATCACACACACAAGACAAAGAACAAGCTTTTCTCTTAAGAACACTTAAGGAGAAAAAGGAAGAAAATTCGGTTTCTTTATTGATAATAGGGTGAAAACTCGTATAACTGCTGAGGGGGACTTTATAAGAGTCCTTCAGCTAGCCCTAAGGCCGAAATAAATGTAAACAATGCAACAAAGGAAACAAATAAAACTACAAATACAAAGCCATTGTTTTGGAAAGAAAATAAGTAAAATACCAAAACAAACTTGAAACCTCGTGATGAGCACGTCTCCTAGCCGTTGTTGGGGCTTAATGGACCTGCAATTATCGAAAATATTGAATAGAACTTACCTGGATGCGATCTAGGCCCAGTCGATGTTCTCTGAACTACGTCTTGATCTACTTCAGGGGTCTTGTCAGGTGCCTGTTTGTTTGTTGGTTTCTTGAAGTAGATGGCTTCTTGGAGTTTCTCTTGGGTAGCTTGATCAGTCTCTTGAAGCTCTTCCAAGTCCTTGATGTCTTGTTCTTGATCTTCACTCTCTCGATCACTCTCGAAGGTGAAGCTTGTTTTGCTCGTCTCTTGTGACTCCATTGTCTTCTCTTGGATTCTAGAGGTTTCTTGACCTGTCAAAGGAGAATTCATACCTGGGGAGATGGTAGGTTCAAGACTCATTTGGGTGAATGCTTCAGCAAGCTCTTCCTCGGCGATGGGATCATATCCGTCGTGATGGAGTAAAGGTGGTACAGACCAGTTGACGTAGTTCAGCTCTAGTGAGCTCACAATGTCTTGTACAGCTAGGTTGAACCTCTTTCTAAGTTGTTTAGACTTTGAACGAGTCATTGGACCTACTGGGACGACTGGTACAGGGTGTGGTACAGGATCTGGTACTTGATCTAGTTCAGCGGGTTGGACAGGATAATCGATGTTTGCATCATTCCCTCCCTCTTCAAAAGGTTTTGCCCTCAAAACTGAATCTCCTGGATCATAAGCAGACAAGTCAGCAACATTAAAAGTATGAGAAATTTTTACCTCATTAGGTAGCTCCAAACGGTAAGCATTGTCATTGATCTTCTCGAGGACCCTGAATGGACCGTCGCCTCGTGGTGATAGCTTGGATGCTCTTTGTGTTGGAAACCTCTCAGGCCTCATATGTAACCAGACCCAATCTCCTGGTTCGAATAACACTTCTTTTCTTCCTCGATCAGCTTTGCGTTTGTTGTCGACGGCCTTCTTCTCTAAGTTGGCTTTGGCTTTTTCATGCAACTTCTTGATGATTTCTCCTCGTCTTAATCCATCTTGACAAGCCTGTTCTATCTGAGGTAAAGCTGCTAAATCTATGGGAGATAAAGGGTTAATTCCATAAACTATCTCGAAGGGAGATAGTTTTGTAGCCGAGTGAACGGCACGATTATAAGCAAACTCAATAAAAGGAATGCAATCAAGCCATGTAGCCATATTCCTACCAAGAGTGGCTCTAAGTAAAGTTGAGAGAGTTCGGTTTACCACTTCGGTTTGTCCATCCGTTTGAGGATGACAAGTTGTAGAGAATAATAGCTTGGTGCCTAACTTTCTCCAAAGTGTCTTCCAAAAGTGACTCAAGAACTTGGTGTCACGATCAGAGACTATGGTCCTCGGAATCCCATGGAGGCGCACCACTTCCTTGAAGAACAAATCCGCGGTTTGAGTCGCGTCATTGGTCTTGTCACACGGGATGAAGTGTGCCATCTTGGAGAACCGGTCCACGACGACAAAGATTGAATCCTTGTGTCTAATCTTAGGCAATCCTAAGACAAAGTCCATAGAAATATCTACCCAAGGGGCGTTAGGAATAGGTAATGGTAAATATAGACCATGAGGATGTAACCTGGATTTTGCCTTGTGGCAAACAATGCATCGAGAACAAAATCTCTCCACGTCCTTCTTGAGATGGGGCCAAAAGAAATGATCCATGACCATTGCCAAGGTTTTGTCAACACCAAAGTGACCCATCAACCCTCCACCATGTGCTTCGGTGAGTATCAACTCTCGCATTGAACCTTGAGGGATGCACAACCGCTTGTCTTTGAACAAGAACCCATCTTGCAAGTAGAATGCTTGATAAGCTCCTTTGCCATGCTCTTTGTAGCACTCTCCTAACTCTGGATCATCCTTGTACAACTCCTTGATGTGCTCAAAACCCATTACTTTAGCCTCCATTGTAGCTATAAGGGCATGTCTCCTCGACAAAGCATCAGCTACCACGTTCTCCTTTCCCTTCTTGTACTTGATCACATATGGGAACGTCTCGATGAACTCCAACCACTTTGCATGCCTCCTCTTGAGTGAAGTCTGACCCTTGAGATGCTTCAGAGTTTCATGGTCGGTGTGAATGATGAATTCCTTGGACAACAAGTAGTGTTGCCATGTCTCAAGTGCTCGTACTAAGGCATAAAGCTCTTTGTCGTAGGTCGGGTAGTTCAATGCTGCTCCACTTAACTTTTCACTGAAAAATGCTACTGGTCTTTTTCTCTGATGTAGTACAGCTCCAATTCCCAAACCTGATGCATCACACTCCACTTCAAACATAACTTCAAAATCTGGAAGTGCTAAAACTGGTGCTTGTGTGAGCCTCTCTTTCAGCGTGTTGAATGACTGTTCTTGAGCTACTCCCCATGAGAATGGTACATTTTTCTTGATTACAGCAGTCATTGGTGCAGCCACTGTGCTGAAGTCTCTGACAAACCTCCTGTAGAAGCTTGCTAGTCCATGAAAACTGCGAACATGTCCAATGGATGTTGGAGTAGGCCATTCGCGGATCGCCTTGATCTTTTCTTCATCTACCTGTAGGCCATTTTTACTCACTACAAAACCTAAGAACACACACTTGTCAGTACAAAATGAGCACTTCTTTAGGTTAGCATAAAGGCCTTCCTTCCGAAGCGTTTTCAGAATTAACTCTAAGTGCTTAGTGTGATCAGAATAGCATTTACTGTAAATAAGTATGTCATCAAAGTAGACAACAACAAATTTACCAATAAATGACCTTAGAACCTGGTTCATCAATCGCATGAAGGTGCTTGGTGCATTGGTTAGCCCGAATGGCATAACGAGCCATTCATAGAGACCTTGCTTGGTCTTGAATGCGGTCTTCCACTCGTCGCCTTCTCTCATTCGGACTTGGTGATAGCCGCTTCGCAAGTCAATTTTGGAGAAGATGATTGCACCACTTAGCTCGTCCAACATGTCGTCTAGCCTTGGAATAGGATGTCGATATTTGATGGTGATGTTGTTAATTGCTCGGCAGTCTACACACATCCTCCATGTGCCATCCTTCTTTGGTACCAAGAGAACTGGTACAGCACACGGGCTAAGGCTCTCTCTGATGTACCCTTTGTCCATCAAGTCTCGCACTTGCTTTTCTAACTCCTTAGACTCCTCCGGATTCATTCGGTAAGCTGGTTTGTTAGGTAGAGCAGAACCTGGTACAAGATCGATTTGATGTTCGATGCCACGAATAGGGGGTAGTCCTGGTGGAATCTCCTCCGGAAAAACATCGTTGTATTGATCTAGTACAGCTCGTACTTCAGCAGGTAGTTCAACTTCACCTAAACATGTACTTAGACATTCTTTGAAAACCATTAGTAGCACGGTGCCATGGGCACTCATGGTTTTACAAATTTGACTAGAACTTAAGTAAAGGCTAGAAGTTCTTACCTCGACCTCTTTGTTCATGTGTTTTTGCAACTCATGAACTTCTGATGGACTTAGAGGGGCAAGGTTAAACTTACGGTCATTGTGGGTGAAAGAGTAGTGGTTTGTACGACCATCATGATTGGTAGCTCTGTCAAACTGCCATGGTCTTCCAAGGAGAAGATGTCCGGCTCTCATTGGAACTACGTCACAAACAACTTGGTCTTGGTACTTTCCCACGCTGAATGATACAGTAACTTGTTCAGCAATCTTCAACTCAGCATCATCGTTCAGCCACCTAAGTTTGTAGGGTCTTGGATGCTTCCTCTTTTGAAGACCTAACCTGTCTACCATATACTTGCTAGCAACATTAGTGCAAGAACCTCCATCAATAACCAAATTACATACCTTGTTATTGATTGTGCACCGAGTGTGAAAGATATTTTCCCTTTGAACTTTCTCCTCAGGGTTGACATACACGCTCAGCATACGTCGGATCACAAGGAGTTCTCCTACATCAGGATACTCCACAGCTTCCTCTGAATCAGTCAGGTTCTCATCTTGCTCGTCTTGAGACTCGTAGTCGCCACTAGGAGTGAGTATCATCACTCGTTGGTTCGGACACTCTCTCGCCATGTGTCCCCTACCTTGACATTTAAAACAAGTAATGTCACGGGTACGAGATTGACTAGTGCTAGGAAACTTACCTGGTTCAGGCTTGGTGATTTTAGGCGCTTCACTAGACTTATGCTTGAATCGAGAATCGTTGTCTATAGCTTTGCCTTTGTCCATGCCTCGGTTGTTACTTGCATTCCAAGGTGTACTACTTCTGGTACGATTGCTCAAAGACATCTTACGCTTGATTTGTTGCTCCACTTGTACAGCCTTGTGAAGTAGTTCATGTAGACTGTTGTAGTTGGTCGTCTCCACTTTTCGGGCTATACGCTCTTGCAACCCGTCAATGAATTGAGCCATCAATGACTCGCTGGATTCTTCTAACTCCAAGGAGTTCATGAGCTTCTCAAACTCCTCAAAATACTCGTCTACGGTCCTTGTTCCCTGAGACAATTTTCTAAAACGTTTTTGTAAGTCTCGATGATAGTGGTCAGGAACATACCTCAACCTCAAGAGGTACTTCATGTCTTCCCAATTGTTGATTGGAGCGAATCTTTGTCTCCTCCTCTCGGCCACTGTCCGATCCCACCAAGATAAGGCATTGTCGGTGAGTTGTGCTGATGCTAAGGCTACCTTTCGGGTCTCTCCATATCCATAACATTGGAATATGTATTCCATCCTTTTCTCCCAATCCATGTAAACCTCTGGATTTGATTTTCCTGCAAAAGTAGGAGGTGTTAGTTTAACATCTCGGTTCTGGTCACGTATGTCCATCTCTCGCGCGCGGTTCCTCATCAAGGGATCTTCTCTCCGCTGATGTTGACGCCTTAATGGGTCAGGTGGTGGATCGTCGTCGTCATCCAGGTCAAGGGAGTCTTCTTCCTCTTCACGGGCATTCCTTCGAACCTGAACTGGTTCAGCTTCAGCTCGGGGCTGAGGCTGCTCCAAACGACCTATCCTTTCGCCAAACCCTTCTAGTTGCTTTGAGAGGGTTTGCATCATTTGTAGCATGGCATCTTGGGGTATGGCTGCGTGTTCTCCCATTGTGAGTGTCTAAAAGTATCCTGCACTTAGACAAAAACAACAAAGAAATCAACGTACCACAGAAATCGAAAATGAAAACTTTAGAAACAAGAAACTAACAATCGCTGATGCACGTGCTGAATCAGACAAGAAAAATGAAAACTTTTTTTTTTTTTAAATAGGCTTTAAGATACTTAGACAGTACTAGCTAACACAGATAATGACACAAAAATTTAAAAGCGATTTTTTTTTTTTTTTGGACGAAAACTTTGAACTAGTACATAAACTAAATCAAAGACTGAAGCAGACGATTTAAGGAAAGAATAGTGACGAATTCTTTTTTTTTTTTTTTGTAAGGAAAATAAAACTAAACAACCTATAGAAACAAGACTGCAGCAAACTAGGGTTCTTAATTTTTTTTTTTTTGAAAATTAAATAAAACAAAACTAGAAATCAAACTATCGAAAGAAGATGGAAAAGGTAAACCTGGCAAGGGAAGAGCGTGAGGCTCTGATACCAGATGATACAAGACTCGGTGGTGAGCTTGTATTAGGACAGATAGGATGGCTTCACAAGATGGCGGTCGCTTCTCTCTTGTGAAGGAAAGATGGTCGTTGATGTAGATCTGACACGATGGCGGTCGCTTCTCTCGTGTGGAATCGATTGAAGGGGAGGTGCTGGCGGATTGAAGTACACCACAGAGATGTGATTAGTCTCTGATACAGTACACGAACTCAGCCTTGTGGAATCACACACACAAGACAAAGAACAAGTTTTTCTCTTAAGAACACTTAAGGAGAAAAAGGAAGAAAATTCGGTTTCTTTATTGATAATAGGGTGAAAACTCGTACAACTGCTGCAAGGGGACTTTATAAGAGTCCTTCAGCTAGCCCTAAGGCCGAAATAAATGTAAACAATGCAACAAAGGAAACAAATAAAACTACAAATACAAAGCCATTGTTTTGGAAAGAAAATAAGTAAAATACCAAAACAAACTTGAAACCTCGTGATGAGCACGTCTCCTAGCCGTTGTTGGGGCTTAATGGACCTGCAATTATCGAAAATATTGAATAGAACTTACCTGGATGCGATCTAGGCCCAGTCGATGTTCTCTGAACTACGTCTTGACCTACTTCAGGGGTCTTGTCAGGTGCCTGTTTGTTTGTTGGTTTCTTGAAGTAGATGGCTTCTTGGAGTTTCTCTTGGGTAGCGTGATCAGTCTCTTGAAGCTCTTCCAAGTCCTTGATGTCTTGTTCTTGATCTTCACTCTCTTGATCACTCTCGAAGGTGAAGCTTGTTTTGCTCGTCTCTTGTGACTCCATTGTCTTCTCTTGGATTCTAGAGGTTTCTTGACCTGTCAAAGGAGAATTCATACCTGGGGAGATGGTAGGTTCAAGACTCTTTTGGGTGAATGCTTCAGCAAGCTCTTCCTCGGCGATGGGATCATATCCGTCGTGATGGAGTAAAGGTGGTACAGACCAGTTGACGTAGTTCAGCTCTAGTGAGCTCACAATGTCTTGTACAGCTAGGTTGAACCTCTTTCTAAGTTGTTTAGACTTTGAACGAGTCATTGGACCTACTGGGACGACTGGTACAGGGTGTGGTACAAGATCTGGTACTTGATCTAGTTCAGCGGGTTGGACAGGATAATCGATGTTTGCATCATATATATATGGAAAACATAAAATTTTATATAGTTTGTCCATATATATATATATATATATATATATTGTTGAAGTTACTCTATATTGTGGTGAGAAATCTTGAATGAAATATCATTATCTTAAAGAAAATTTTCTAATCTAAAATTTTATAAAAATATTATTTTGCAAAAAAAAAGAAAATGGTCATAAATAAATTAAAATATTAAATGATTTTAAGGGGTAACTGTGAAAGAGGTCTTTAGAAAAAAAAACTTAAGAGGGTATTGTTTGTGAGTATATTTTAATTGATTTGGAAATCTATATAAGATTTATAACAACTTGAAAATTCATAATGATTTTATAATCCAACATGTGGATACTAATGTTTAAAACTCCATTAAAATTCAATGTGACAATGAGTACTTATTTAAATCTTTAGAACCAATAACACAAAAAAATTATTACTATTCAGAAATCCATTTAAAATAATAAGATATTCCCATAATTCAACCTTTTCTATTTAGACTTAGGAATCTTCCCAATTTTTTTAAAATCCAATATGAAAATAAATAATAATACGTGAATATTTAGAATGAATATAAATCTATTCAAAATTATAAGATAACGCATCATTCACTAAATTCTCTTTCCCTTGCTTGTATTGGATTTCATAGGCGAATTCAAGCAACTTAGGTAACCATTGCTATTGAATAGGAGTAGTAAGTCGCTGCTCTAAAAGGTATTTTAAGCTTCGCTGGTCCGTCTTGATTATAAAATGAGCCGGAAATAAGTAATGACGCCACTTCTAAACCGCAAAAATCACAGCCTATAGTTCCTTTTCATAGATAGAGCGATAAAGTTGCCTGCCTTTTAGTTGCCAACTGATATAAGAAAGAGGGTGACCTTCCTGCATCAACACCGCACCTATGCGCTGACCACACAGATCTGTTTCCACCACAAAAGTCTTGTCAAATTGTAGCAAAACCAAAAATGGTGTCTGACAGAGAGCAACCTTCAATTGATTAAAAGCAGATTGAGCTGCGTCACTCCACACAAAATCATCAATCTTAGGTAGAGCATGGAGAAGACTTGCAATCACACCAAAATTCTACACAAATCTCCTATAACCAGCCAATCCTAAGAAACCCCTTAATTGCTTAAGATTATTTGGCTGTGGCCACTCTACAACAGCTTGGATCTTAGCTGGATCAGTAGAGACTCCCTTTGCACTGATAAAATGTCCCAAGTATTCGACCTTCTCCATTGCAAAAGCACATTTACTGATCTTGGCATACAAACTCTCAGATTTCATGATTGTATAAACCAGTTGCAAATGTTGAGCATGTTCCTCCAAAGATTTACTGTAAATTAGGATATCATCAAATAAGATTAACAAAAATTTCCTCAAGAAGGGTTTGAAAACCGAGTTCATCAAATTTTGGAAAGTCGCAGGAGCATTAGTTAAGCCAAAGGGCAAGACTAGTTTGTCTGTTAAATGTAATTAAAAAAAAATCACATCGATGTAATATTTTCTTTATCATATATTTGTTCATATGGTTTCGTTGATTTTCAGTAATGTGCTTGATTTTGATAAACAATTACTATCGTTTCTCAAGAAGAAATCCATTAAAGTCAGACTCGTACGTATCCTTCAACTTAATTTAGGTTTTGTTAATATTGTTAATGATGATATTGTATTATATATGGTTTCTCTTTGGTGTCACATGATTCATTACTGATGTTGATGACTTTTTAATTAGTTTCTTATGAGGGTTTTTTTTATATCAAATATTTATGTATGTACTTGGATTTTGTGTTAAAAGAAAGTTTTTTACTTTGATTCTCAATGTTACATTGTCTCATAACTACAAAAAAAACAGAGTAAATTCCTAGTCTTCATTAGTATTAAATTTTTTATACGCCATTTTTGTTCAAAGATAAACATTTACATTGTAAGAATTTTAGATGGCATGGGGTTGCCTCATGAACATGAGGTGCTCAAGATGAGACACTTCATGGTAATTATCTTGACTGGAAACTCCTGGGGATCATTGCCTTCTACATAAGCTTGTCTTGCTTCATGTATTTGCATAATGTGGAGGGGTTCATGAAAACTTTTACGTTTCTTTTCTATTAGAAAGTTGGCTTTTTATGTTTTTCCTATTAAGGTTACCTTCTTAGGTGCTTATGTTTGGACAATTATAGTTGTTGCAAAGTTTTGAGAGCTTACATCTATCATTCTCCTCATGTTAATTGAAGCGGGTTAACTCAAAGATGAGCTCGGCGCATTTCTGCATGTGCATAGAGAATGGAAATAAAAATAAACAACTAAAATAAATAATCAAACCAAAACTAGCTAAACAAACCGAAACAAGAATTTGGTTGTTCGTTTTGGTTATTGGTCATTAACTAATCAACAAATCTATACAATTTAAATTACGGTTATTAGCAAGTTAAGAAAACTACACTATGATATCTATGAACAGTTGTTGCTCCAGCATCTACATTTAACACGCTTAACAAGGTTTTCTTTGAGGATGCTTAATCCAGAAATATAAGTGCATTTTGGTGACATAAATGACCAAATCAATTATTTTTAGACCTCTTTACATACACTATTATACTTCTTGAAACTAGTGTGTTACATCAAATATATATTATCAAAAATATATTAGCAATTTGATTTGTGTTTGTTTTTGACAAATATGATAATAAGAGGAAGATTCTTTGTGCAAAAACAATTATAGTTATATATATTTTTTTTCTTTCAAATAACTAAACTTCTTCAAATAAAATTAAAATTGATGCGCTATGATGCACATATATATTTTTAATAATTAAAATAATATAAATGCTTTAAGGTAAAATTACTAGCCAACAACAATTAATTGAAAACATACACAAAAGAAACATTCAATATTTTTATTTCGAAATGAAAACATAAAATACACAAATTCAGATAAATGAAAACTTCACTAGAAAATATGCTTCATTGATTACATATAATTGTTATTGTAAGAAGCATAAGCACCGAGAGTAGAGGTGGTAGATGATGTGATGAAAGGCATGTGATTGGTGATATCAAGATCAACAGTTGGTTGTTGACGGTAGTTAGAGTGGTTTCCATCTATGAAAGGAATTCTAGCATATCCTCCAGCATATCCCACATTTTGTTCCACCATCATATCCTTGAATGATTTTTTTTGATTCAGATACTGACTTAAATTCAGATCTAAATTCAAATTCAAGTTATGACTCAAATCCAAATTCATAGTAGGATTCCAAGTCATGTTATTGTAAACTTCTTCTTGAATATGACCATTACGATCAGGAAAAGCCTGATATTGAAATGGTTCCTGCATGTATTGAAATGGTTCGTGCGGATATTGAACTGGTTCCTGCAGATGCTGAACTGGTTCCTGCAGATGCTGAACTGGTTCCTGCAGATGCTGAACTGGTTCCTGCAGATGCTGAACTGGTTCCTGCAGATGCTGAACTGGTTCATGCAAATACTGAACTGGTTCCTGCAGATACAGAACTGGTTCTTGTAGATTTTGAACCAGTTCCTGCATATTTTGATTCATATTCATATTCTGGTATTGAATATGATCAAAAATCTCACTAGCAACACTTATCGCAGATGCATTCACATTAACAGGAAAATCTACAATAGCTAGTGGATCTAGATCTGCAGCTCCAACAGAAAGAGGAGGAAAAGATGAAGACTCACCATTTTCTTCAAGATTTTCCATCCTTCGAGTAAGCTGCTCAATATAATAATTAATATAACAATGCAAATCATGAAGTTCCTTTGCACCATAACGATACTCCAACATCTTTCCTTCAAGACAATCAAACATAAACTGTTTAACCTCTAAATCCCGATTCTCAGAAGCAAGTTTTTCTACTTGCTCTTTTGTTTTGGTAATCTGCTCCCGCAAATAAGTATCTTGATTCATCATCTTTTTGGTCTTCGCTGCCATCGGCATCTCCATGAACTTCGTGACCACCTCTTCTACGCCTTCTTTTGACGGCCAAACCTCTGGTGCCGGTAGGTATGGACTGTAGATTACACCACAAGCTTGGACACCACAAAGAGTTGTCAACTCGTGGAGTTTCTTTATCATCCCTTTCTTTCTCTTCATGAATGTTGTTTTTCTGGATCTCTCTTTAGCTATCAAAGATAATTTCAGTTTCCTCATTTTTTTTGTTTTTTTTTTGTGAGGCTTGTTTAGTTTATTGGCACAGAGACTGTTTATATAGCATCGGAAGAGTGTCTATCCTCATTAGGTTTCTTATCACTAATTCCAAGTTACAGCTAATAAGTATTTATCTCTATTACGAATCCTTGTATTTATGTGCGTAGTTGGCACCTTGTATCTAGAATGTGTGGTGAGTAATATAAACATAATACAAATTTGATTTTACTGAGTTAATAATAAATAAAATTACAATTATTAGATATAATACCTTTCGGGGAATTATGACCAGCTATTGTCATTCAGGAAAGAAATGTAATTTAATTGCTTTTTTAGAAATGAATTTGACCACCTAATCGTGAGTAGTATTATAACTGGAATTAACATATATATTTTGTTCACAAAATTACAGCTTGTAATACCCAATAATAAACATGTATGTTGAAATCAAATTTAAAAACTTCTAAACTCATATTCTTGAATTTTTGATGATTTTATTATGGACCGAAGCTCATGGATCTTTTTAGGCTTGAACCAGATTTTAATAATTTACTCATATCTGCAGATGCCATTCGCACTTGTAATCTTTTAGTTTATTTCATAATATATTTTCCTATCAAACTAGAAAAATTCATGGGTTCACCCCTATAAGTAAACCTCCTTATTCCCCTCATATTAGTTTAACCAATGAAAATAGAGTACAATGCCACCTCAATTTCCCGACCTTAAAGAGTTCATGTTCTTCCCAAACCCTTGCGATGCTCCCTGAATTGGATCAGTCTGGCGCTTGAACTATTCTTCAGTTCCCTTGATCTCCTCGAGATGAATCATTGTAGTACCGAACTACGCGCTCTTCTCATATTACCGCTGACAACTAGTGTCCTCTTCTTTAGGTAGTGGTTCCAACAATTAACTCACATAATAACTCTCAAAATCAATTTAGAGACTTGAATGACAAGTTTAACTCCTTTAACTATAGAAATTATTTCGGGAATTAGATCGCATATTTTAGCAAATATTTGTCATCCCTTTTATGTAACATGAACCTTCTTGAGATTCTAAGTAGATGGGTCTTCGGCGCAACTAGACAGGGTCCACATTGAGGAGATTATGGTCCCAACAATACTCACCTCTGTTGCCATTCTCACCACAGTACGCACCTTTGTTTCCATTCCCACTAAATCCAGATTTGAACTTGATCTCTCTCAAAGAAAGGCATATAATTTGGCATTCAGGCAAAGATGTATAAAAAATGATTACGTTGGAGAAAACACAAACAAAATAATGAAATAAAGCATTAGAATAAAGAGATTTTGAAACTTTGCCGGTTTACGAATGATAATATTTTTTCCCCCACATATGATATATAGAAACGAGCTTGGATGTATGATTTTCAGGATGATGTGATGGTGTTCAATATGTAGTCTTCTTTTTCTCTAGCAAAAAATATTTCCCTTTATTATTATAGAAATACACAATAAAAATAATATTTGTAAGGGTATATAATTATATTCAAATGTCATTAGAAATATAGGTCTCGAATAAAAAATTAATTATTGTAACAACCCGTCCTGTGGGATTTTCCGCCACTTGGCCTACTCCGCCACATGGCATTTTTACAGCGCTGCAGCGCATCGACCTAACCTCTCTCCTGGCCCACAGGCCCTCCTTGACCCACCAGGTAGGTTATTGGTGCGCTAGGCGTTCCTCAAGTTTTAATCCTCAAAACCAAGAAGCAAAAAACCAGTAAAAGATCATATATAACACGCTAAAGTATAAGAAGAAGACAATAAGCTAAATTCGAATATTTAAGATCATGGAAGCTTTGATTTGATCTCCTCTCTGCTAAAACGTGACTCCCGTGAATAATTGAATACAACACTTTCTATTTTGTTTTCTTATTTTACGTATCTAGCTAACCTGTTCCAAATCTATACTACTACTATCAAAATAAATTTCAACTAAAAATAGATAAAGCACAAATTTTTGTAAACTCCATGATTATATGTAATTTCTAGGTGATGGAAAAATTGGAAACGGATCGGGGAAGTGAGGTGAAGGGTTATTTATGTACCGAAAGTGGCGTGAGCAGAAACATGAAGATCGTGGTGGGATGAGCCATGGGAAACGCTGATTCTGATGGTCTGAGCAAAAGCAGTGGAAGCAGAGTCGGGATCCTGGAGAGGTTGGTCGGAAGGAGCAGCGTCATTGTCTTTTCGTTGGACGAGCATACCACCAGGTCTCACCTCCCATTCCGATTCGTCGGTTGAGTTATGCATCATTGTTCTCGAGAAGGAATCGGAGTATGAGAATGGATTTACAAACCCTTTGGAGCAAGAACACGATTGAAATCGGGTTTCGGGTTTTATTCGGGTATTCGTGTTTACCCGAACCCGAACCCGGAATTTTTAAAAACAAAACCCGATCGGGTATCTCTTTAAATCGGGTTCGGGTTTGATACGGGCCTATCGGGCCGGGTTCGGGTTTGGGCTTTGGGTACGGGCTTTTTGCCCAGGGCTAGTCTTATAGTCAGAGATTCCTGAAACTGCATTCCCAGAGACTCGAGGCATATCCTTCTCAACCATATCATCATCCTCCCCTGAACCTTGTTCTTCCTCATGACTAACTTCATCAACCTCCAAACTAAACAATTGCGTTTTCTTATGTGTTTAATAATGTTCAGGTGAAAACTTCACACCAGTAACATAATCCTTATGAGTTTTATTGCAACGCAAATATCTGTTTTCTTCATCTTTTTTTTTTTTATCTTTTTTTTTGCTTTTTTTTAATAGACAGAAAAATAACAACACAAAACTCTTCTCAATGTTTCCTCTTATCTTCCTCTGCACTTTCCTCTCTCTCTTCCTCTGTACTTGAAGCTTCCTTTGTTACGCTTTGGCTCTAGACACTCGCTGTCTCCATTTTCTCGCTCTTCGCCGTGAACCCATCCCATTCGTTAAAACTCCGGCTGTCTCCGGCGTAGCTTCCGGGTCGGGTCAATACTTAGTGAATCTTCAAACCGGACAACCGGCTCCGTCGTTGCTTCTTTTCATATATTGAATAAACAATTTCATGGGATATATGTAACATAATATATGTAAAGCCTATTTAAAAACCTGGCTTTTACTTGTTTTCACTACAGATCGAACATTGGTTATTTTTCTCCATTAATTAATCTGGTTTGCGCGCGGATCGTCGGGTTAACGGGTAATCGATTTTTCTCTGAAATTCCAGAATTTACCCTCTCTAATTTAGATTGAAAGGTAATTTTGAAAATTTTTGGTCAATTATTGGGAACGCTAAATGTGTACTTCTCTTTTAATATATAAGAGGATATAAAATTTAGTGCTAATAATATTTAGTTATTCGATATTGTTATCTAAATAGGTTTATCCTTTTATGAGTGATATGCATACATATATATGTGCTGTGTGTGCATATTTTGCGAATATACTACAGCCTGTTGTTATAATTCAAAAGTAAAATAATTTTTATAGTACCTAGGAAAATCTAGATTTTTTAAAAAAATATCCCAAATGATTAGATAATTTTTTCTATAAAAATTAGTTGGGTAAAAAATTTGAAAAATCTTTATTTACGTGTTTTGGTCAATCTTTACTTTTTAGTTTTTAAGTTGCCAAGCGAATTTGTAATCTCTTTTTTGGCGAGATTAGTTCCTTTTTACGTTAACTTTGCCAAATTCGTTTCCGTGCTAGTCAAATTTTAACTTGGTGTTGAATTTGACTTTCATTAGTTCTGATTCGAAAAAATAATGTTCCAAACGAATACATTGACAGATTTTTAAAATTATGATATATTTTTGAAGATTATATTTCCTTAAATAAATTAAAAAACATTGAAAAAATCTTAACCAAAGTTTGAGATTCATGATGACAAAAAAAAAGAAGAAAGAAGTTTGAGATTCAGAAAATTGTCTCATAAAGTGATTGACCTAAGGAATGACAATGTAAATAACAAATTTTGAGAATATAAATGGTTTGGTTTTGGTGCCAATAAGTCCAATACTATAGAAACATGCTTGAAGACCTTATTTGATGTAAAAAGTTTACGAGTCAAATTTCGTAAATTTATGTTGATTCATTACCATGCTATTGCGAGATCTCTTTAGTTGTGAATGAATCAACTATATAAGTTTCGATAAGGAGCAAAAAAATATATTATCAAGCCAAAACATTCATTAACTAGAGAAAATGAAAATTTTATTTATTAGAAACGACAACAAGAAGTCAAAACCAACCCAACATGTAATAATAATTAAAAAACAGAACTCAAATATAAAGTTCTATTGATGGTTTAAATAGCTTAAACTTAAGATACGATTCAAAGACTGGTTCACCACTTCTTATTCAGATCCAAATCCTTATCAGTCTTCTTCACATTCAAAGTGTTCTCGATTTGTTCGCGAATCTTTTCGTGAAATCCAACTGATGAAGAACCCATCTCAAGCATAGGTATGACAGTAGATGTTGTAGCAACATCAGCAGCAAGAACAAGGGAGGAAGAAGATCCTTCAACCTCGTTCCTCTTAAGAATCTCCATCCTACAGTTAACATCTTTGAGATGTTGTTCAATAACATAACCGAAATCTCGAAGATCGCATTTTGGGATACAAGGAACAGATGTTTTGGTACTAAGACAATCAAACATGATGTTCTTCATCTCCAACTCTTTGTTGCTTTGGCGATCCTTTGTTGGAGATAAGTCTCTTGGTTCACCATCTTCTTGGTCTTGTCCATCACCGACATCTTACTCCATTGAGCCACAATCTTGTTAGCCGTCTCTCTCGATGGCCACACCTCAGGGGCCGCGTCGTAGGGACTGTTGACGACGACACAAATGGGAACGTCACATAGAGTTGCCAACTCATCAGCTTTCTTGAGAAAACCTTTCTTCCTTTTCTTGAATGTTGATTTTCTTGAGGTCTCATTTTCTATGAAAGACATTTTCACTTTCTTTCTCGTCATGGTGCTTTTTTTTTTCTCTTTGTTTTGTTTTTTGGTTTGATTATAATTTTTAAGGGGACTAGTCCTCCTTATATATATAGTTTGATTGGTTGAAATAGGGATAAAATTATCACAATTCAAACATATGAAAATCTATATCTTACCTTGTAAGAAATATCAAAATTGGCATTAACTGAATGGAAGAAAATATTTATATCTACAAGAGTAGATTTGCTATTTAATTATGGGTTATTTTTTTTTCTTTTTAATATATTTTTCCATTCCTTTTTGATAACTTTTTATTTACTTTTATTTTGTTTACTTTTTTTTTTCTAGTTTGCAATCAAGGAGGCTAGTTAAGAATTGACACTTGTATAATATTTAGAAAACATGCCTTTAATAGTGCTAATTTTAATATTTATTTGTTTATATATTTATTTACAGATGTCCATTTTTCTTTATTTGGTGCTTTAATACAAATAATTACCTCTACACATATCTTACGTGGGAAAATATAAGCTTGAAATTAAATTCACTACTAATAATTACCTCTACATATATCTTACGTGGACAAATATTTAACTTTACAAATATTTCTGCATAACATTTTTTAAAAATGCTATATATATGGAAAACATAAAATTTTATATAGTTTGTCCATATATATATTGTTGAAGTTACTCTATATTGTGGTGAGAAATCTTGAATGAAATATCATTGTCTTAAAGAAATTTTCCTAATCTAAAATTTTATAAAAATATTATTTTGCAAAAACAATAAAATGGTCATAAATAAATTAAAACATTAAATGATTTTAAGGGGTAACTGTGAAAGAGGTGTTAAGAAAAAAAAACTTAAGTGGGTATTGTTTGTGAGTATATTTTAATTAATTTAGAAATCTATATAAGATTTATAACAACTTGAAAATTCATAATAATTTTATAATCCAACATGTGGATACTAATGTTTAAAACGCCATTAAAATTCAATGTGACAATGAGTACTTATGTAAATCTTTAGAACCAATAACACAAAAAATTATTACTATTCAGAAATCCATTTAAAATAATAAGATATTTCCATAATTCAACCTTTTCTATTTATACTTAGAAATCTTCCCAAATTTTTTAAAATCCAATATGAAAATAAATAATAATACGTAAATATTTAGAATGAATATAAATCTATTCAAAATTATAAGATAACGCATCATCCAGTAAATTCTCTTTCCCTTGCTTGTATTGGATTTCATAGTCGAATTCAAGCAACTTAGGTAACCATTGCTATTGAATAGGAGTAGTAAGTCGCTGCTCTAAAAGGTATTTTAAGCTTTGCTGGTCCGTCTTGATTATAAAATGATGCCGGAAATAAGTAATGACGCCACTTCTGAACCGCAAAAATCACAGCCTATAGTTCCTTTTCATAGATAGAGCGATAAAGTTGCCTGCCTTTTAGTTGCCAACTGATATAAGAAAGAGGGTGACCTTCCTGCATCAACACCGCACCTATGCGTTGACCACACGCATCTGTTTCCACCACAAAAGTCTTGTCAAATTGTGGCAAAACCAAAACTGGTGTTTGACAGAGAGCAACCTTCAATTGATTAAAAGCAGATTGAGCTGCGTCACTCCACACAAAATCATCAATCTTAGGTAGAGCATGGAGAAGACTTGCAATCACACCAAAATTCTACACAAATCTTCTATAACCAGCCAATCCTAAGAAACCCCTCAATTGCTTAAGATTATTTGGCTGTGGCCACTCTGCAACAGCTTGGATCTTAGCTGGATCAGTAGAGACTCCCTTTGCACTGATAAAATGTCCCAAGTATTCGACCTTCTCCATTGCATAAGCACATTTACTCATCTTGGCATACGAACTCTCAGATTTCATGATTGTAAAAACCAGTTGCAAATGTTGAGCATGTTCCTCCAAAGATTTACTGTAAATTAGGATATCATCAAATAAGATTAACAAAAATTTCCTCAAGAAGGGTTTGAAAACCGAGTTCATCAAATTTTGGAAAGTCGCAGGAGCATTAGTTAAGCCAAAGGGCAAGACTAGTTTGTCTGTTAAATGTAATTAAAAAAAAAATCACATCGATGTAATATTTTCTTTATCATATATTTGTTCATATGGTTTCGTTGATTTTCAGTAATGTGCTTCATTTTGATATACAATTACTATCGTTTCTCAAGAAGAAAGCCATTAAAGTCAGACTCGTACGTATCCTTCAACTTAATTTAGGTTTTGTTAATATTGTTAATGATGATATTGTATTATATATGGTTTCTCTTTGGTGTCACATGATTTATTACTGATGTTGATGACTTTTTAATTAGTTTCTTATGAGGATTTTTTTATATCAAATATTTATGTATGTACTTGGATTTTGTGTTAAAAGAAAGTTTTTTACTTTGATTCTCAATGTTACATTGTCTCATAACTACGAAAAACAGAGAAAGTTCCTAGTCTTTATTAGTATTAAATTTATTATACGCCATTTTTGTTTAAAGATAAACATTTACATTGTAAGAATTTTAGATGGCATGGGGTTGCCTCATGAACATGAGGTGCTCAAGATGAGACACTTCATGGTAATTATCTTGACTGCAAACTCTTGGGGATCATTGTCTTCTACATAAGCTTGTCTTGCTTCATGTATTTGCATAGTGTGGAGGGGTTCATGAAAACTTTTACGCTTTTTCTATTAGAAAGTTGTCTTTTTATGTTTTTCCTATTAAGATTACCTTTTTAGGTGCTTATGTTTGGACAATTATAGTTGTTGCAAAGTTTTGAGAGCTTACATCTATCATTCTCCTCATGTTAATTGAAGCGGGTTAACTCAAATATGAGCTCGGCTCATTTCTGCATGTGCCATAGAGAATGGAAATACAAATAAACAACTAAAATAAATAACCAAACAAAAATAACTAAACAAACCGAAACAAGAATTTGGTTGTTCGTTTTGGTTATTGGTCATTAACTGATCAACAAATCTATACAATTTAAATTACGGTTATTAGCAAGTTAAGAAAACTACACTATGATATCTATGAACAGTTGTTGCTCGAGCATCTACATTTAACACGCTTAACAAGGTTTTCTCTGAGGATGCTTGATCCAAAAATATAAGAGCATTTTGGTGACATAAACGACCAAATCAATTATTTTTAGACCTCTTTACATACACTACTATACTTCTTGAAACTAGTGTGTTACATCAAATATATATTATCAAAAATATATGAGCAATTTGATTTGTGTTTGTTTTTGACAAATATGATAATAAGAGGAAGATTCTTTGTGCAAAAAAATTATAGTTATATATATATATATATATATATATATATATATATTTTTTTAAAACAACTAATTTTTATTTCAAATAAGTAAACTTCTTCAAATAAAATTAAAATTGATGCGCTATGATGCACATATATATTTTTAATAGTCAAAATAATATAAATGCTTTAAGGTAAAATTACTAGCCAACAACAATTAATTGAAAATATACACAAAGAAAGATTCAATATTTTTATTTCGAAATCAAAACATAAAATATACAAATTGAGATAAATGAAAACTTCACTAGAAAATATGCTTCATTGATTACATATAATTGTTATTGTAAGAAGCATAAGCACCAAGAGTAGAGGTGGTAGATGATGTGATGAAAGGCATGTGATTGGTGATATCAAGATCAACAGTTGGTTGTTGATGGTAGTTAGAGTGGTTTCCATCTATGAAAGGAATTCTAGCATATCCTCCAGCATATCCCACATTTTCTTCCACCATCATATCCTTGAATGAATCTTCTTGATTCAGATACTGACTTAAATTCAGATCTAAATTCAAATTCAAGTTATGTCTCAAATCCAAATTCATAGTAGGATTCCAAGTCATGTTATTGTAAACTTCTTCTTGAATATGACCATTACGATCAGGAAAAGCCGGATATTGAAATGGTTCCTGCATGTATTGAAATGGTTCATGCGGATATTAAACTGGTTCCTGCGGATATTGAACTGGTTCCTACAGATACTGAACTGGTTCCTGCAGATACTGAACTGGTTCCTGCAAATATTGAACTGGTTCTTGTAGATTTTGAACCGGTTCCTGCATATTTTGATTCATATTCTGGTATTGAATATGACCAAAAACTCACTAGCAACATTGATCGCATATGCATTCACATTAACAGGAAAATCTTCAATAGCTAGTGGATCTAGATCTGCAGCTCCAACAGAAAGAGGAGGAAAAGAAGAAGACTCACCATTTTCTTCAAGAATTTCCATCCTTCGAGTAAGCTGCTCAATATAATAATTAATATAACAATGCAAATCATGAAGGTCCTTTGCACCATAACGATACTCCAACATCTTTCCTTCAAGACAATCAAATATAAACTGTTTAACCTCTAAATCCCGATTCTCAGAAGCAAGTTTTTCTACTTGCTCTTTTGTTTTGGTAATCTGCTCCCGCAAATAAGTATCTTGATTCATCATCTTTTTGGTCTTCGCTGCCATCGGCATCTCCATGAACTTCGTGACCACCTCTTCTATGCCTTCTTTTGACGGCCAAACCTCTGGTGCCGGTAGGTATGGACTGTAGATTACGCCACAAGCTTGGACACCACAAAGAGTTGTCAACTCGTGGAGTTTCTTTATCATCCCTTTCTTTCTCTTCATGAATGTTGTTTTTCTGGATCTCTCATCAGCTATCAAAGAGGATTTCAGTTTCCTCATTTTCTTTGTTTTTTTTTGTGAGGCTTGTTTAGTTTATTGGCACAGAGACTGTTTATATAGCATCGGAAGAGTGTCTATCCTCATTAGGTTTCCTATCAATTCCAAGTTACAGCTAATAAGTATTTATCTCTATATAAATCCTTGTATTTATGTGCGTAGTTGGCACCTTGTATCTAGAATGTGTGGTGAGTAATATAAACATAATACAAATTTGATTTTACTTGAGTTAATAATAAATAAAATTACAATTATTAGATATAATACCTTTCGGGGAATTCTGACCAGCTATTGTCATTTAGGAAATAAATGTAATTTAATTGCTTTTTTAGAAATGAATTTGACCACCTAATTGTGAGTAGTATTATAGCTGGAATTAACATATATATTTTGTTCACAAAATTACAGCTTGTAATACCCAATAATAAACATGTATGTTGAAATCAAATTTAAAAACTTCTAAACTCATTTTCTTGATTTTTTTATGATTTTATTATGGGCTGAAGTTCATGGATCTTTTTAGGCTTGAATAGGCATGTCAAATAAAGTTTTATGTGGCAAAATGGTTAACATGTCCCTATTAAATATTTAAAGTCATGGGTTCGAACCTCCCTTAGTGCAGTTTGCACCCATTTAATTTTTTTTCTGGGTCCGCCCGTACATGCATATGTATATATATGTTAGTTTTTTCATACGTGATGGTGTGGTTTTATTTAATCAAATAGACCCATTTTGTATCACATCATAAATCTTAGTTGTATTTGTATCAACTTATTATCATAATAATATTATCATCATCTAACCCTCTTTATAATAAATGAAATATAATTAACGGATCTAAGACTACGATTTAGAACTATACAAATATTTATGTATTGAAATTATCAAACGAATCAAAGATTAAAGTGAAAGAAGTAACGAACAAAGAAACAAAACAAAAACACATTTTTTGCAATGAGTTTTATTGCAAAAGCCAAAGCTTGAAACATATTTCTTTCAAGCCTAAAAAGACAAAGTTTTAATACAATGTACTTTGTATTAAAACTATTTCGACCACAAACTGACAAAATACGTACATATAACCGTATTGTTACACCTTCGTCTTCGTCTTCTTTATTTTTTTTTTATAATTTATTTTGGCTTTTTTTTTAATAGACAGAAAGATAACAACACAAAACCTTTCTCAATGTTTCCTCTTATCTTCCTCTGCACCTTCCTCTCTCTCTTCCTCTGTACTTAAAGCTTCCTTTGTTACGCAAATCTCTGTTTCCTTCTCCAACGCAATCTTTAACTTCCGGGTCGGGTCAATACTTAGTGAATCTTCAAACCGGACAACCGGCTCACTCGTTGCTTCTTTTCATATATTGAATAAACAATTTCATGGGATATATGTAACAAAACCCAAAAGGAATGGACATAATATGTAAAGCCCATTTAACCTGGCTTTTACTTGTTTTCACTACAGATCGAACCTTGGTTCTTTTGCTCAATTAATTAATCAGGTTTGCGCGCGGATCGTCGGGTTAACGGGTTGGGTAATCGATTTTTTTTTTCTGAAACTCCACAATTTACCCTCTCTAATTTGGATTACTATTTTCCTTTGACAAATATTGAAGGGTAATTTTGAAAATTTTTGGTCAATTATTGGGAACGCTAAATGTGTAATTCTCTTTTAATATATAAGAGGATATACAATTTAGTGCTAATAATATTTAGTTATTCGATATTGTTATCTAAATAGGTTTATCCTTTTATGAGTGATATGCATACATATACAGTATATGTGCTGTGTGTGCATATTTTGCGAATATACTACAACCTGTTGTTATAATTCAAAAGTAAAATAATTTTTATAGTAACTAGGAAAATCTAGATTTTTAAAATCCCAAATTATTAAATAATTTTTACTATAAAAATTAGTTGGGTAAAAAATTTGAAAAATCTTTATTTACGTGTTTTGGTCAATCTTTACTTTTTAGTTTTTAAGTTGCCAAGCGAATTTGTAATCTCTTTTTTGGCGAGATTAGTTCCTTTTTACGTTAACTTAGCCAAATTCGTTTCCGTGCTAGTCAAATTTTAACTTGGTGTTGAATTTGACTTTCATTAGTTCTGATTCGAAAAAATAATGTTCCAAACGAATACATTGACAGATATTTAAAATTATGATATATTTTTGAAGATTATATTTCCTTAAATAAATTAAAAAAACATTGAAAAAACGTTAACCAAAGTTTGAGATTCATGATGACAAAAAAAAAAGAAGAAAGAAGTTTGAGATTCAGAAAATTGTTTCATAAAGTGATTGATCTAAGGAATGACAATGTATATAACAAATTTTGAGAATATAAATGGTTTGGTTTTGGTCCCAATAAGTCCAATACTATAGAAACATGTTTGAAGACCTGATTTGATGTAAAAAGTTTACGAGTCCAACTTCGTAAATTTATGTTGATTCATTACCATGCTATTGCGAGATCTCTTTAGTTGTGAATGAAACAACTATATAAGTTTCGATAAGGAGCAAAATAATTTCAAGACAAAACATTCATTAACTAGAGAAAATGAAAATTTTATTTATTAGAAACGACAACAAGAAGTCAAAACCAACCCAAACATGTAAAAAAAAACCAAAAAACAAAACTCAAATATAAAGTTTTATTGATGGTTTAAATAGCTTAAACTTAAGATACGATTCAAAGACTGGTTCACCACTTCTTATTCAGATCCAAATCCTTATCAGTCTTCTTCACATTCAAAGTATTCTCGATTTGATCGCGAATCTTTTCGTGAAATCCAACTGATGAAGAACCCATCTCAAGCATAGGTATGACAGTAGATGTTGTAGCAACATCATCAGCAAGAACAAGGGAGGAAGAAGATCCTTCAACCTCGTTCCTCTTAAGAATCTCCATCCTACGGTTAACATCTTTGAGATGTTGTTCAATAACAGAACCGAAATCTCGAAGATCGCATTTCGGGATACAAGGAACAGAAGTTTTGTTACTAAGACAATCAAACATGATGTTCTTCATCTCCAACTCCTTGTTCTCTTTCCTCACCTTCCTCCAAGACTCGGTTGCTTTGGTGATCCTTTGTTGGAGATAAGTCTCTTGGTTCACCATCTTCTTGGTCTTGTCCATCACCGACATCTTACTCCATTGAGCCACAACCTTGTTAGCCGTCTCTCTTGATGGCCACACCTCAGGGGCCGCGTCGTAGGGACTGTTGACAACGACACAGATGGGAACGTCACATAGAGTTGCCAACTCATCAGCTTTCTTGAGAAAACCTTTCTTTCTTTTCTTGAATGTTGATTTTCTTGAGGTCTCATTTTCTATGAAAGCCATTTTCACTTTCTTTCTCGTCATGGTGTTTTTTTTTTCTCTTTGTTTTGTTTTTTGGTTTTATTATAATTTATGAGGGGACTAGTCCTCCTTATATATAAATTTTGATTGGTTGAATTAAGGAAAAATTATCACAATTCAAACATATGTAAATCTATATCTTACCTTGTAAGAAATATTAAAGTTGGCATTCACTGAATGGAAGAAATTATTTATATCTACAAGAGTAGATTTGCTATTCAATTATGGGTTATTTTTTTTCTTTTTAATATTTTTCCATTCCTTTTTGATAACTTTTTATTTACTTTTATTTTGTTTACTTTTGTTTTTTCTTGTTTGCAATCAAGGAGGCTAGTTAAGAATTGACACTTGTATAATATTTAGAAAACATGCGTTTAATAGTGCTAATTTTAATATTTTTTATTTATTTATTTACAGATGTCCATTTTTCTTTATTTGGTGCTTTAATACAAATAATTACCTCTACACATATCTTACGTGGGAAAATATAAGCTTGAAATTAAATTCACTACTAATAATTACCTCTACACAAATCTTACGTGGAAAAATATTTAACTTTACAAATATTTCTGCATAACATTTTTTAAAATTGCTATATTGATACAAGACTCGGTGGTGAGCTTGTATTAGGACAGATAGGATGGCTTCACAAGATGGCGGTCGCTTCTCTCTTGTGAAGGAAAGATGGTCGTTGATGTAGATCTGACACGATGGCGGTCGCTTCTCTCGTGTGGGATCGATTGAAGGGGAGGTGCTGGCGGATTGAAGTACACCACAGAGATGTGATTAGTCTCTGATACAGTACACGAACTCAGCCTTGTGGAATCACACACACAAGACAAAGAACAACCTTTTCTCTTAAGAACACTTAAGGAGAAAAAGGAAGAAAATTCGGTTTCTTTATTGATAATAGGGTGAAAACTCGTACAACTGCTGCAGGGGGACTTTATAAGAGTCCTTCAGCTAGTCCTAAGGCCGAAATAAATGTAAACAATGCAACAAAGGAAACAAATAAAACTACAAATACAAAGCCATTGTTTTGGAAAGAAAATAAGTAAAATACCAAAACAAACTTGAAACCTCGTGATGAGCACGTCTCCTAGCCGTTGTTGGGGCTTAATGGACCTGCAATTATCGAAAATATTGAATAGAACTTACCTGGATGCGATCTAGGCCCAGTCGATGTTCTCTGAACTACGTCTTGACCTACTTCAGGGGTCTTGTCAGGTGCCTGTTTGTTTGTTGGTTTCTTGAAGTAGATGGCTTCTTGGAGTTTCTCTTGGGTAGCGTAATCAGTCTCTTGAAGCTCTTCCAAGTCCTTGATGTCTTGTTCTTGATCTTCACTCTCTTGATCACTCTCGAAGGTGAAGCTTGTTTTGCTCGTCTCTTGTGACTCCATTGTCTTCTCTTGGATTCTAGAGGTTTCTTGACCTGTCAAAGGAGAATTCATACCTGGGGAGATGGTAGGTTCAAGACTCTTTTGGGTGAATGCTTCAGCAAGCTCTTCCTCGGCGATGGGATCATATCCGTCGTGATGGAGTAAAGGTGGTACAGACCAGTTGACGTAGTTCAGCTCTAGTGAGCTCACAATGTCTTGTACAGCTAGGTTGAACCTCTTTCTAAGTTGTTTAGACTTTGAACGAGTCATTGGACCTACTGGGACGACTGGTACAGGGTGTGGTACAGGATCTGGTACTTGATCTAGTTCAGCGGGTTGGACAGGATAATTGATGTTTGCATCATATATATATGGAAAACATAAAATTTTATATAGTTTGTCCATATATATATATATATATATATTGTTGAAGTTACTCTATATTGTGGTGAGAAATCTTGAATGAAATATCATTATCTTAAAGAAAATTTTCTAATCTAAAATTTTATAAAAATATTATTTTGCAAAAAAAAGAAAATGGTCATAAATAAATTAAAACATTAAATGATTTTAAGGGGTAACTGTGAAAGAGGTCTTTAGAAAAAAAAACTTAAGAGGGTATTGTTTGTGAGTATATTTTAATTGATTTGGAAATCTATATAAGATTTATAACAACTTGAAAATTCATAATGATTTTATAATCCAACATGTGGATACTAATGTTTAAAACTCCATTAAAATTCAATGTGACAATGAGTACTTATTTAAATCTTTAGAACCAATAACACAAAAAAATTATTACTATTCAGAAATCCATTTAAAATAATAAGATATTCCCATAATTCAACCTTTTCTATTTAGACTTAGAAATCTTCCCAATTTTTTTAAAATCCAATATGAAAATAAATAATAATACGTGAATATTTAGAATGAATATAAATCTATTCAAAATTATAAGATAACGCATCATTCACTAAATTCTCTTTCCCTTGCTTGTATTGGATTTCATAGGCGAATTCAAGCAACTTAGGTAACCATTGCTATTGAATAGGAGTAGTAAGTCGCTGCTCTAAAAGGTATTTTAAGCTTCGCTGGTCCGTCTTGATTATAAAATGAGCCGGAAATAAGTAATGACGCCACTTCTCAACCGCAAAAATCACAGCCTATAGTTCCTTTTCATAGATAGAGCGATAAAGTTGCCTGCCTTTTAGTTGCCAACTGATATAAGAAAGAGGGTGACCTTCCTGCATCAACACCGCACCTATGCGCTGACCACACAGATCTGTTTCCACCACAAAAGTCTTGTCAAACTGTAGCAAAACCAAAAATGGTGTCTGACAGAGAGCAACCTTCAATTGATTAAAAGCAGATTGAGCTGCGTCACTCCACACAAAATCATCAATCTTAGGTAGAGCATGGAGAAGACTTGCAATCACACCAAAATTCTACACAAATCTTCTATAACCAGCCAATCCTAAGAAACCCCTCAATTGCTTAAGATTATTTGGCTGTGGCCACTCTGCAACAGCTTGGATCTTAGCTGGATCAGTAGAGACTCCCTTTGCACTGATAAAATGTCCCAAGTATTCGACCTTCTCCATTGCATAAGCACATTTACTCATCTTGGCATACGAACTCTCAGATTTCATGATTGTAAAAACCAGTTGCAAATGTTGAGCATGTTCCTCCAAAGATTTACTGTAAATGAGGATATCATCAAATAAGATTAACAAAAATTTCCTCAAGAAGGGTTTGAAAACCGAGTTCATCAAATTTTGGAAAGTCGCAGGAGCATTAGTTAAGCCAAAGGGCAAGACTAGTTTGTCTGTTAAATGTAATTAAAAAAAAAATCACATCGATGTAATATTTTCTTTATCATATATTTGTTCATATGGTTTCGTTGATTTTCAGTAATGTGCTTCATTTTGATATACAATTACTATCGTTTCTCAAGAAGAAAGCCATTAAAGTCAGACTCGTACGTATCCTTCAACTTAATTTAGGTTTTGTTAATATTGTTAATGATGATATTGTATTATATATGGTTTCTCTTTGGTGTCACATGATTTATTACTGATGTTGATGACTTTTTAATTAGTTTCTTATGAGGATTTTTTTATATCAAATATTTATGTATGTACTTGGATTTTGTGTTAAAAGAAAGTTTTTTACTTTGATTCTCAATGTTACATTGTCTCATAACTACGAAAAACAGAGTAAGTTCCTAGTCTTTATTAGTATTAAATTTATTATACGCCATTTTTGTTTAAAGATAAACATTTACATTGTAAGAATTTTAGATGGCATGGGGTTGCCTCATGAACATGAGGTGCTCAAGATGAGACACTTCATGGTAATTATCTTGACTGCAAACTCCTGGGGATCATTGTCTTCTACATAAGCTTGTCTTGCTTCATGTATTTGCATAGTGTGGAGGGGTTCATGAAAACTTTTACGCTTTTTCTATTAGAAAGTTGTCTTTTTATGTTTTTCCTATTAAGATTACCTTTTTAGGTGCTTATGTTTGGACAATTATAGTTGTTGCAAAGTTTTGAGAGCTTACATCTACCATTCTCCTCATGTTAATTGAAGCGGGTTAACTCAAATATGAGCTCGGCTCATTTCTGCATGTGCCATAGAGAATGGAAATACAAATAAACAACTAAAATAAATAACCAAACAAAAATAACTAAACAAACCGAAACAAGAATTTGGTTGTTCGTTTTGGTTATTGGTCATTAACTGATCAACAAATTTATACAATTTAAATTACGGTTATTAGCAAGTTAAGAAAACTACACCATGATATCTATGAACAGTTGTTGCTCGAGCATCTACATTTAACACGCTTAACAAGGTTTTCTCTGAGGATGCTTGATCCAAAAATATAAGAGCATTTTGGTCACATAAACGACCAAATCAATTATTTTTAGACCTCTTTACATACACTACTATACTTCTTGAAACTAGTGTGTTACATCAAATATATATTACGAAAAATATATGAGCAATTTGATTTGTGTTTGTTTTTGACAAATATGATAATAAGAGGAAGATTCTTTGTGCAAAAAAATTATAGTTATATATATATATATATATATATATATATATATATATTTTTTTAAAACAACTAATTTTTATTTCAAATAACTAAACTTCTTCAAATAAAATTAAAATTGATGCGCTATGATGCACATATATATTTTTAATAGTCAAAATAATATAAATGCTTTAAGGTAAAATTACTAGCCAACAACAATTAATTGAAAACATACACAAAGAAAGATTCAATATTTTTATTTCGAAATGAAAACATAAAATACACAAATTGAGATAAATGAAAACTTCACTAGAAAATATGCTTCATTGATTACATATAATTGTTATTGTAAGAAGCATAAACATCAAGAGTAGAGGTGGTAGATGATGTGATGAAAGGCATGTGATTGGTGATATCAAGATCAACAGTTGGTTGTTGATGGTAGTTAGAGTGGTTTCCATCTATGAAAGGAATTCTAGCATATCCTCCAGCATATCCCACATTTTCTTCCACCATCATATCCTTGAATGAATCTTCTTGATTCAGATACTGACTTAAATTCAGATCTAAATTCAAATTCAAGTTATGTCTCAAATCCAAATTCATAGTAGGATTTCAAGTCATGTTATTGTAAACTTCTTCTTGAATATGACCATTACGATCAGAAAAGCCGGATATTGAAATGGTTCCTGCATGTATTGAAATGGTTCATGCGGATATTGAACTGGTTCCTGCGGATATTGAACTGGTTCCTACAGATACTGAACTGGTTCCTGCAGATACTGAACTGGTTCCTGCAGATATTGAACTGGTTCTTGTAGATTTTGAACCGGTTCCTGCATATTTTGATTCATATTCTGGTATTGAATATGATCAAAAAACTCACTAGCAACATTGATTGCAGATGCATTCACATTAACAGGAAAATCTTCAATAGCTAGTGGATCTAGATCTGCAGCTCCAACAGAAAGAGGAGGAAAAGAAGAAGACTCACCATTTTCTTCAAGAATTTCCATCCTTCGAGTAAGCTGCTCAATATAATAATTAATATAACAATGCAAATCATGAAGGTCCTTTGCACCATAACGATACTCCAACATCTTTCCTTCAAGACAATCAAACATAAACTGTTTAACCTCTAAATCCCGATTCTCAGAAGCAAGTTTTTCTACTTGCTCTTTTGTTTTGGTAATCTGCTCCCGCAAATAAGTATCTTGATTCATCATCTTTTTGGTCTTCGCTGCCATCGGCATCTCCATGAACTTCGTGACCACCTCTTCTATGCCTTCTTTTGACGGCCAAACCTCTGGTGCCGGTAGGTATGGACTGTAGATTACGCCACAAGCTTGGACACCACAAAGAGTTGTCAACTCGTGGAGTTTCTTTATCATCCCTTTCTTTCTCTTCATGAATGTTGTTTTTCTGGATCTCTCATCAGCTATCAAAGAGGATTTCAGTTTCCTCATTTTCTTTGTTTTTTTTTTGTGAGGCTTGTTTAGTTTATTGGCACAGAGACTGTTTATATAGCATCGGAAGAGTGTCTATCCTCATTAGGTTTCCTATCAATTCCAAGTTACAGCTAATAAGTATTTATCTCTATATAAATCCTTGTATTTATGTGCGTAGTTGGCACCTTGTATCTAGAATGTGTGGTGAGTAATATAAACATAATACAAATTTGATTTTACTTGAGTTAATAATAAATAAAATTACAATTATTAGATATAATACCTTTCGGGGAATTCTGACCAGCTATTGTCATTTAGGAAATAAATGTAATTTAATTGCTTTTTTAGAAATAAATTTGACCACCTAATTGTGAGTAGTATTATAGCTGGAATTAACATTTATATTTTGTTCACAAAATTACAGCTTGTAATACCCAATAATAAACATGTATGTTGAAATCAAATTTAAAAACTTCTAAACTCATTTTCTTGAATTTTTTATGATTTTATTATGGGCTGAAGTTCATGGATCTTTTTAGGCTTGAATAGGCATGTCAAATAAAGTTTTATGTGGCAAAATGGTTAACATGTCCCTATTAAATATTTAAAGTCATGGGTTCGAACCTCCCTTAGTGCAGTTTGCACCCATTTAATTTTTTTTCTGGGTCCGCCCGTACATGCATATGTATATATATGTTAGTTTTTTCATACGTGATGGTGTGGTTTTATTTAATCAAATAGACCCATTTTGTATCACATCATAAATCTTAGTTGTATTTGTATCAACTTATTATCATAATAATATTATCATCATCTAACCCTCTTTATAATAAATGAAATATAATTAACGGATCTAAGACTACGATTTAGAACTATACAAATATTTATGTATTGAAATTATCAAACGAATCAAAGATTAAAGTGAAAGAAGTAACGAACAAAGAAACAAAACAAAAACACATTTTTTGCAATGAGTTTTATTGCAAAAGCCAAAGCTTGAAACATATTTCTTTCAAGCCTAAAAAGACAAAGTTTTAATACAATGTACTTTGTATTAAAACTATTTCGACCACAAACTGACAAAATACGTACATATAACCGTATTGTTACACCTTCGTCTTCGTCTTCTTTATTTTTTTTTATAATTTATTTTGGCTTTTTTTTTAATAGACAGAAAGATAACAACACAAAACCTTTCTCAATGTTTCCTCTTATCTTCCTCTGCACCTTCCTCTCTCTCTTCCTCTGTACTTAAAGCTTCCTTTGTTACGCAAATCTCTGTTTCCTTCTCCAACGCAAGCTTTAACTTCCGGGTCGGGTCAATACTTAGTGAATCTTCAAACCGGACAACCGGCTCACTCGTTGCTTCTTTTCATATATTGAATAAACAATTTCATGGGATATATGTATCAAAACCCAAAAGGAATGGACATAATATGTAAAGCCCATTTAACCTGGCTTTTACTTGTTTTCACTACAGATCGAACCTTGGTTATTTTGCTCAATTAATTAATCAGGTTTGCGCGCGGATCGTCGGGTTAACGGGTTGGGTAAGTGATATGCATACATATACAGTATATGTGCTGTGTGTGCATATTTTGCGAATATACTACAACCTGTTGTTATAATTCAAAAGTAAAATAATTTTTATAGTAACTAGGAAAATCTAGATTTTTAAAATCCCAAATTATTAAATAATTTTTACTATAAAAATTAGTTGGGTAAAAAATTTGAAAAATCTTTATTTACGTGTTTTGGTCAATCTTTACTTTTTAGTTTTTAAGTTGCCAAGCGAATTTGTAATCTCTTTTTTGGCGAGATTAGTTCCTTTTTACGTTAACTTAGCCAAATTCGTTTCCGTGCTAGTCAAATTTTAACTTGGTGTTGAATTTGACTTTCATTAGTTCTGATTCGAAAAAATAATGTTCCAAACGAATACATTGACAGATATTTAAAATTATGATATATTTTTGAAGATTATATTTCCTTAAATAAATTAAAAAAACATTGAAAAAACGTTAGCCAAAGTTTGAGATTCATGATGACAAAAAAAAAAGAAGAAAGAAGTTTGAGATTCAGAAAATTGTTTCATAAAGTGATTGATCTAAGGAATGACAATGTATATAACAAATTTTGAGAATATAAATGGTTTGGTTTTGGTCCCAATAAGTCCAATACTATAGAAACATGTTTGAAGACCTGATTTGATGTAAAAAGTTTACGAGTCCAACTTCGTAAATTTATGTTGATTCATTACCATGCTATTGCGAGATCTCTTTAGTTGTGAATGAAACAACTATATAAGTTTCGATAAGGAGCAAAATAATTTCAAGACAAAACATTCATTAACTAGAGAAAATGAAAATTTTATTTATTAGAAACGACAACAAGAAGTCAAAACCAACCCAAACATGTAAAAAAAAACCAAAAAACAAAACTCAAATATAAAGTTTTATTGATGGTTTAAATAGCTTAAACTTAAGATACGATTCAAAGACTGGTTCACCACTTCTTATTCAGATCCAAATCCTTATCAGTCTTCTTCACATTCAAAGTATTCTCGATTTGATCGCGAATCTTTTCGTGAAATCCAACTGATGAAGAACCCATCTCAAGCATAGGTATGACAGTAGATGTTGTAGCAACATCATCAGCAAGAACAAGGGAGGAAGAAGATCCTTCAACCTCGTTCCTCTTAAGAATCTCCATCCTACGGTTAACATCTTTGAGATGTTGTTCAATAACAGAACCGAAATCTCGAAGATCGCATTTCGGGATACAAGGAACAGAAGTTTTGTTACTAAGACAATCAAACATGATGTTCTTCATCTCCAACTCCTTGTTCTCTTTCCTCACCTTCCTCCAAGACTCGATTGCTTTGGTGATCCTTTGTTGGAGATAAGTCTCTTGGTTCACCATCTTCTTGGTCTTGTCCATCACCGACATCTTACTCCATTGAGCCACAACCTTGTTAGCCGTCTCTCTCGATGGCCACACCTCAGGGGCCGCGTCGTAGGGACTGTTGACAACGACACAAATGGGAACGTCACATAGAGTTGCCAACTCATCAGCTTTCTTGAGAAAACCTTTCTTTCTTTTCTTGAATGTTGATTTTCTTGAGGTCTCATTTTCTATGAAAGCCATTTTCACTTTCTTTCTCGTCATGGTGTTTTTTTTCTCTTTGTTTTGTTTTTTGGTTTTATTATAATTTATGAGGGGACTAGTCCTCCTTATATATAAATTTTGATTGGTTGAATTAAGGAAAAATTATCACAATTCAAACATATGTAAATCTATATCTTACCTTGTAAGAAATATTAAAGTTGGCATTCACTGAATGGAAGAAATTATTTATATCTACAAGAGTAGATTTGCTATTCAATTATGGGTTATTTTTTTTCTTTTTAATATTTTTCCATTCCTTTTTGATAACTTTTTATTTACTTTTATTTTGTTTACTTTTGTTTTTTCTTGTTTGCAATCAAGGAGGCTAGTTAAGAATTGACACTTGTATAATATTTAGAAAACATGCGTTTAATAGTGCTAATTTTAATATTTTTTATTTATTTATTTACAGATGTCCATTTTTCTTTATTTGGTGCTTTAATACAAATAATTACCTCTACACATATCTTACGTGGGAAAATATAAGCTTGAAATTAAATTCACTACTAATAATTACCTCTACACAAATCTTACGTGGAAAAATATTTAACTTTACAAATATTTCTGCATAACATTTTTTAAAATTGCTATATTGATACAAGACTCGGTGGTGAGCTTGTATTAGGACAGATAGGATGGCTTCACAAGATGGCGGTCGCTTCTCTCTTGTGAAGGAAAGATGGTCGTTGATGTAGATCTGACACGATGGCGGTCGCTTCTCTCGTGTGGGATCGATTGAAGGGGAGGTGCTGACGGATTGAAGTACACCACAGAGATGTGATTAGTCTCTGATACAGTACACGAACTCAGCCTTGTGGAATCACACACACAAGACAAAGAACAAGCTTTTCTCTTAAGAACACTTAAGGAGAAAAAGGAAGAAAATTCGGTTTCTTTATTGATAATAGGGTGAAAACTCGTACAACTGCTGCAGGGGGACTTTATAAGAGTCCTTCAGCTAGCCCTAAGGCCGAAATAAATGTAAACAATGCAACAAAGGAAACAAATAAAACTACAAATACAAAGCCATTGTTTTGGAAAGAAAATAAGTAAAATACCAAAACAAACTTGAAACCTCGTGATGAGCACGTCTCCTAGCCGTTGTTGGGGCTTAATGGACCTGCAATTATCGAAAATATTGAATAGAACTTACCTGGATGCGATCTAGGCCCAGTCGATGTTCTCTGAACTACGTCTTGACCTACTTCAGGGGTCTTGTCAGGTGCCTGTTTGTTTGTTGGTTTCTTGAAGTAGATGGCTTCTTGGAGTTTCTCTTGGGTAGCGTGATCAGTCTCTTGAAGCTCTTCCAAGTCCTTGATGTCTTGTTCTTGATCTTCACTCTGTTGATCACTCTCGAAGGTGAAGCTTGTTTTGCTCGTCTCTTGTGACTCCATTGTCTTCTCTTGGATTCTAGAGGTTTCTTGACCTGTCAAAGGAGAATTCATACCTGGGGAGATGGTAGGTTCAAGACTCTTTTGGGTGAATGCTTCAGCAAGCTCTTCCTCGGCGATGGGATCATATCCGTCGTGATGGAGTAAAGGTGGTACAGACCAGTTGACGTAGTTCAGCTCTAGTGAGCTCACAATGTCTTGTACAGCTAGGTTGAACCTCTTTCTAAGTTGTTTAGACTTTGAACGAGTCATTGGACCTACTGGGACGACTGGTACAGGGTGTGGTACAGGATCTGGTACTTGATCTAGTTCAGCGGGTTGGACAGGATAATCGATGTTTGCATCATATATATATGGAAAACATAAAATTTTATATAGTTTGTCCATATATATATATATATATATATATTGTTGAAGTTACTCTATATTGTGGTGAGAAATCTTGAATGAAATATCATTATCTTAAAGAAAATTTTCTAATCTAAAATTTTATAAAAATATTATTTTGCAAAAAAAAGAAAATGGTCATAAATAAATTAAAACATTAAATGATTTTAAGGGGTAACTGTGAAAGAGGTCTTTAGAAAAAAAAACTTAAGAGGGTATTGTTTGTGAGTATATTTTAATTGATTTGGAAATCTATATAAGATTTATAACAACTTGAAAATTCATAATGATTTTATAATCCAACATGTGGATACTAATGTTTAAAACTCCATTAAAATTCAATGTGACAATGAGTACTTATTTAAATCTTTAGAACCAATAACACAAAAAAATTATTACTATTCAGAAATCCATTTAAAATAATAAGATATTCCCATAATTCAACCTTTTCTATTTAGACTTAGAAATCTTCCCAATTTTTTTAAAATCCAATATGAAAATAAATAATAATACGTGAATATTTAGAATGAATATAAATCTATTCAAAATTATAAGATAACGCATCATTCACTAAATTCTCTTTCCCTTGCTTGTATTGGATTTCATAGGCGAATTCAAGCAACTTAGGTAACCATTGCTATTGAATAGGAGTAGTAAGTCGCTGCTCTAAAAGGTATTTTAAGCTTCGCTGGTCCGTCTTGATTATAAAATGAGCCGGAAATAAGTAATGACGCCACTTCTAAACCGCAAAAATCACAGCCTATAGTTCCTTTTCATAGATAGAGCGATAAAGTTGCCTGCCTTTTAGTTGCCAACTGATATAAGAAAGAGGGTGACCTTCCTGCATCAACACCGCACCTATGCGCTGACCACACAGATCTGTTTCCACCACAAAAGTCTTGTCAAATTGTAGCAAAACCAAAAATGGTGTCTGACAGAGAGCAACCTTCAATTGATTAAAAGCAGATTGAGCTGCGTCACTCCACACAAAATCATCAATCTTAGGTAGAGCATGGAGAAGACTTGCAATCACACCAAAATTCTACACAAATCTCCTATAACCAGCCAATCCTAAGAAACCCCTTAATTGCTTAAGATTATTTGGCTGTGGCCACTCTACAACAGCTTGGATCTTAGCTGGATCAGTAGAGACTCCCTTTGCACTGATAAAATGTCCCAAGTATTCGACCTTCTCCATTGCAAAAGCACATTTACTGATCTTGGCATACAAACTCTCAGATTTCATGATTGTATAAACCAGTTGCAAATGTTGAGCATGTTCCTCCAAAGATTTACTGTAAATTAGGATATCATCAAATAAGATTAACAAAAATTTCCTCAAGAAGGGTTTGAAAACCGAGTTCATCAAATTTTGGAAAGTCGCAGGAGCATTAGTTAAGCCAAAGGGCAAGACTAGTTTGTCTGTTAAATGTAATTAAAAAAAAATCACATCGATGTAATATTTTCTTTATCATATATTTGTTCATATGGTTTCGTTGATTTTCAGTAATGTGCTTGATTTTGATAAACAATTACTATCGTTTCTCAAGAAGAAAGCCATTAAAGTCAGACTCGTACGTATCCTTCAACTTAATTTAGGTTTTGTTAATATTGTTAATGATGATATTGTATTATATATGGTTTCTCTTTGGTGTCACATGATTCATTACTGATGTTGATGACTTTTTAATTAGTTTCTTATGAGGGTTTTTTTAATATCAAATATTTATGTATGTACTTGGATTTTGTGTTAAAAGAAAGTTTTTTACTTTGATTCTCAATGTTACATTGTCTCATAACTACAAAAAAAACAGAGTAAATTCCTAGTCTTCATTAGTATTAAATTTTTTATACGCCATTTTTGTTCAAAGACAAACATTTACATTGTAAGAATTTTAGATGGCATGAGGTTGCCTCATGAACATGAGGTGCTCAAGATGAGACACTTCATGGTAATTATCTTGACTGGAAACTCCTGGGGATCATTGCCTTCTACATAAGCTTGTCTTGCTTCATGTATTTGCATAATGTGGAGGGGTTCATGAAAACTTTTACGTTTCTTTTCTATTAGAAAGTTGGCTTTTTATGTTTTTCCTATTAAGGTTACCTTCTTAGGTGCTTATGTTTGGACAATTATAGTTGTTGCAAAGTTTTGAGAGCTTACATCTATCATTCTCCTCATGTTAATTGAAGCGGGTTAACTCAAAGATGAGCTCGGCGCATTTCTGCATGTGCATAGAGAATGGAAATAGAAATAAACAACTAAAATAAATAATCAAACCAAAAATAGCTAAACAAACCGAAACAAGAATTTGGTTGTTCGTTTTGGTTATTGGTCATTAACTGATCAACAAATCTATACAATTTAAATTACGGTTATTAGCAAGTTAAGAAAACTACACTATGATATCTATGAACAGTTGTTGCTCCAACATCTACATTTAACACGCTTAACAAGGTTTTCTTTGAGGATGCTTAATCCAGAAATATAAGTGCATTTTGGTGACATAAATGACCAAATCAATTATTTTAGACCTCTTTACATACACTATTATACTTCTTGAAACTAGTGTGTTACATCAAATATATATTATCAAAAATATATTAGCAATTTGATTTGTGTTTGTTTTTGACAAATATGATAATAAGAGGAAGATTCTTTGTGCAAAAACAATTATAGTTATATATATTTTTTTTTTCTTTCAAATAACTAAACTTCTTCAAATAAAATTAAAATTGATGCGCTATGATGCACATATATATTTTTAATAATTAAAATAATATAAATGCTTTAAGGTAAAATTACTAGCCAACAACAATTAATTGAAAACATACACAAAAGAAACATTCAATATTTTTATTTCGAAATGAAAACATAAAATACACAAATTCAGATAAATGAAAACTTCACTAGAAAATATGCTTCATTGATTACATATAATTGTTATTGTAAGAAGCATAAGCACCGAGAGTAGAGGTGGTAGATGATGTGATGAAAGGCATGTGATTGGTGATATCAAGATCAACAGTTGGTTGTTGACGGTAGTTAGAGTGGTTTCCATCTATGAAAGGAATTCTAGCATATCCTCCAGCATATCCCACATTTTGTTCCACCATCATATCCTTGAATGAATTTTTTTGATTCAGATACTGACTTAAATTCAGATCTAAATTCAAATTCAAGTTATGACTCAAATCCAAATTCATAGTAGGATTCCAAGTCATGTTATTGTAAACTTCTTCTTGAATATGACCATTACGATCAGGAAAAGCCTGATATTGAAATGGTTCCTGCATGTATTTAAATGGTTCATGCGGATATTGAACTGGTTCCTGCAGATGCTGAACTGGTTCCTGCAGATGCTGAACTGGTTCCTGCAGATGCTGAACTGGTTCCTGCAGATGCTGAACTGGTTCCTGCAGATACTGAACTGGTTCTTGTAGATTTTGAACCAGTTCCTGCATATTTTGATTCATATTCATATTCTGGTATTGAATATGATCAAAAATCTCACTAGCAACACTTATCGCAGATGCATTCACATTATCAGGAAAATCTGCAATAGCTAGTGGATCTAGATCTGCAGCTCCAACAGAAAGAGGAGGAAAAGATGAAGACTCACCATTTTCTTCAAGATTTTCCATCCTTCGAGTAAGCTGCTCAATATAATAATTAATATAACAATGCAAATCATGAAGGTCCTTTGCACCATAACGATACTCCAACATCTTTCCTTCAAGACAATCAAACATAAACTGTTTAACCTCTAAATCCCGATTCTCAGAAGCAAGTTTTTCTACTTGCTCTTTTGTTTTGGTAATCTGCTCCCGCAAATAAGTATCTTGATTCATCATCTTTTTGGTCTTCGCTGCCATCGGCATCTCCATGAACTTCGTGACCACCTCTTCTACGCCTTCTTTTGACGGCCAAACCTCTGGTGCCGGTAGGTATGGACTGTAGATTACACCACAAGCTTGGACACCACAAAGAGTTGTCAACTCGTGGAGTTTCTTTATCATCCCTTTCTTTCTCTTCATGAATGTTGTTTTTCTGGATCTCTCTTTAGCTATCAAAGATAATTTCAGTTTCCTCATTTTTTTTGTTTTTTTTTTGTGAGGCTTGTTTAGTTTATTGGCACAGAGACTGTTTATATAGCATCGGAAGAGTGTCTATCCTCATTAGGTTTCTTATCACTAATTCCAAGTTACAGCTAATAAGTATTTATCTCTATTACGAATCCTTGTATTTATGTGCGTAGTTGGCACCTTGTATCTAGAATGTGTGGTGAGTAATATAAACATAATACAAATTTGATTTTATTGAGTTAATAATAAATAAAATTACAATTATTAGATATAATACCTTTCGGGGAATTATGACCAGCTATTGTCATTCAGGAAAGAAATGTAATTTAATTGCTTTTTTAGAAATGAATTTGACCACCTAATTGTGAGTAGTATTATAACTGGAATTAACATATATATTTTGTTCACAAAATTACAGCTTGTAATACCCAATAATAAACATGTATGTTGAAATCAAATTTAAAAACTTCTAAACTTATATTCTTGAATTTTTGATGATTTTATTATGGACCGAAGCTCATGGATCTTTTTAGGCTTGAACCAGATTTTAATAATTTACTCATATCTGCAGATGCCATTCGCACTTGTAATCTTTTAGTTTATTTCATAATATATTTTCCTATCAAACTAGAAAAATTCATGGGTTCACCCCTATAAGTAAACCTCCTTATTCCCCTCATATTAGTTTAACCAATGAAAATAGAGTACAATGCCACCTCAATTTCCCGACCTTAAAGAGTTCATGTTCTTCCCAAACCCTTGCGATGCTCCCTGAATTGGATCAGTCTGGCGCTTGAACTATTCTTCAGTTCCCTTGATCTCCTCGAGATGAATCATTGTAGTACCGAACTACGCGCTCTTCTCATATTACCGCTGACAACTAGTGTCCTCTTCTTTAGGTAGTGGTTCCAACAATTAACTCACATAATAACTCTCATAATCAATTTAGAGACTTGAATGACAAGTTTAACTCCTTTAACTATAGAAATTATTTCGGGAATTAGATCGCATATTTTAGCAAATATTTGTCATCCCTTTTATGTAACATGAACCTTCTTGAGATTCTAAGTAGATGGGTCTTCGGCGCAACTAGACAGGGTCCACATTGAGGAGATTATGGTCCCAACAGTACTCACCTCTGTTGCCATTCTCACCACAGTACGCACCTTTGTTTCCATTCCCACTAAATCCAGATTTGAACTTGATCTCTCTCAAAGAAAGGCATATAATTTGGCATTCAGGCAAAGATGTATAAAAAATGATTACGTTGGAGAAAACACAAACAAAATAATGAAATAAAGCATTAGAATAAAGAGATTTTGAAACTTTGCCGGTTTACGAATGATAATATCTTTTCCCCCACATATGATATATAGAAACGAGCTTGGATGTATGATTTTCAGGATGATGTGATGGTGTTCAATATGTAGTCTTCTTTTTCTCTAGCAAAAAATATTTCCCTTTATTATTATAGAAATACACAATAAAAATAATATTTGTAAGGGTATATAATTATATTCAAATGTCATTAGAAATATAGGTCTCGAATAAAAAATTAATTATTGTAACAACCCGTCCTGTGGGATTTTCCGCCACTTGGCCTACTCCGCCACATGGCATTTTTACAGCGCTGCAGCGCATCGACCTAACCTCTCTCCTGGCCCACAGGCCCTCCTTGACCCACCAGGTAGGTTATTGGTGCGCTTGGCGTTCCTCAAGTTTTAATCCTCAAAACCAAGAAGCAAAAAACCAGTAAAAGATCATATATAACACGCTAAAGTATAAGAAGAAGACAATAAGCTAAATTCGAATATTTAAGATCATGGAAGCTTTGATTTGATCTCCTCTCTGCTAAAACGTGACTCCCGTGAATAATTGAATACAACACTCTCTATTTTGTTTTCTTATTTTACGTATCTAGCTAACCTGTTCCAAATCTATACTACTACTATCAAAATAAATTTCAACTAAAAATAGATAAAGCACGAATTTTTGTAAACTCCATGATTATATGTAATTTCTAGGCGATGGAAAAATTGGAAACGGATCGGGGAAGTGAGGTGAAGGGTTATTTATGTACCGAAAGTGGCGTGAGCAGAAACATGAAGATCGTGGTGGGATGAGCCATGGGAAACGCTGATTCTGATGGTCTGAGCAAAAGCAGCGGAAGTAGAGTCGGGATCCTGGAGAGGTTGGTCGGAAGGAGCAGCGTCATCGTCTTTTCGTTGGACGAGCATACCACCAGGTCTCACCTCCCATTCCGATTCGTCGGTTGAGTTATGCATCATTGTTCTCGAGAAGGAATCGGAGTATGAGAATGGATTTACAAACCCTTTGGAGCAAGAACACGATTGAAATCGGGTTTCGGGTTTTATTCGGGTATTCGGGTTTACCCGAACCCGAACCCGGAATTTTTAAAAACAAATCGCTAGGGTATCTCTTTAAATCGGGTTCGGGTTTGACACGGGCCTATCGGGCCGGGTTCGGGTTTGGGCTTTGGGTACGGGCTTTTTGCCCAGGGCTAGTCTTATAGTCAGAGATTCCTGAAACTGCATTCCCAGAGACTCGAGGCATATCCTTCTCAACCATATCATCATCCTCCCCTGAACCTTGTTCTTCCTCATGACTAACTTCATCAACCTCCAAACTAAACAATTGCGTTTTCTTATGTGTTTAATAATGTTCAGGTGAAAACTTCACACCAGTAACATAATCCTTATGAGTTTTATTGCAACGCAAATATCTGTTTTCTTCATTTTTTTTTTATCTTTTTTTTTGCTTTTTTTTAATAGACAGAAAAATAACAACACAAAACTCTTCTCAATGTTTCCTCTTATCTTCCTCTGCACTTTCCTCTCTCTCTTCCTCTGTACTTGAAGCTTCCTTTGTTACGCTTTGGCTCTAGACACTCGCTGTCTCCATTTTCTCGCTCTTCGCCGTGAACCCATCCCATTCGTTAAAACTCCGGCTGTCTCCGGCGTAGCTTCCGGGTCGGGTCAATACTTAGTGAATCTTCAAACCGGACAACCGACTCCGTCGTTGCTTCTTTTCATATATTGAATAAACAATTTCATGGGATATATGTAACATAATATATGTAAAGCCTATTTAAAAACCTGGCTTTTACTTGTTTTCACTACAGATCGAACCTTGGTTATTTTTCTCCATTAATTAATCTGGTTTGTGCGCGGATCGTCGGGTTAACGGGTCGGGTAATCGATTTTTCTCTGAAATTCCAGAATTTACCCTCTCTAATTTAGATTGAAAGGTAATTTTGAAAATTTTTGGTCAATTATTGGGAACGCTAAATGTGTACTTCTCTTTTAATATATAAGAGGATATAAAATTTAGTGCTAATAATATTTAGTTATTTGATATTGTTATCTAAATAGGTTTATCCTTTTATGAGTGATATGCATACATATACAGTATATGTGCTGTGTGTGCATATTTTGCGAATATACTACAGCCTGTTGTTATAATTCAAAAGTAAAATAATTTTTATAGTACCTAGGAAAATCTAGATTTTTTTTAAAAATATCCCAAATGATTAGATAATTTTTTCTATAAAAATTAGTTGGGTAAAAAATTTGAAAAATCTTTATTTACGTGTTTTGGTCAATCTTTACTTTTTAGTTTTTAAGTTGCCAAGCGAATTTGTAATCTCTTTTTTGGCGAGATTAGTTCCTTTTTACATTAACTTTGCCAAATTCGTTTCCGTGCTAGTCAAATTTTAACTTGGTGTTGAATTTGACTTTCATTAGTTCTGATTCGAAAAAATAATGTTCCAAACGAATACATTGACAGATTTTTAAAGTTATGATATATTTTTGAAGATTATATTTCCTTAAATAAATTAAAAAAAATTGAAAAAATCTTAACCAAAGTTTGAGATTCATGATGACAAAAAAAAAAGAAGAAAGAAGTTTGAGATTCAGAAAATTGTCTCATAAAGTGATTGACCTAAGGAATGACAATGTAAATAACAAATTTTGAGAATATAAATGGTTTGGTTTTGGTGCCAATAAGTCCAATACTATAGAAACATGCTTGAAGACCTTATTTGATGTAAAAAGTTTACGAGTCAAATTTCGTAAATTTATGTTGATTCATTACCATGCTATTGCGAGATCTCTTTAGTTGTGAATGAATCAACTATATAAGTTTCGATAAGGAGCAAAAAAATATATTATCAAGCCAAAACATTCATTAACTAGAGAAAATGAAAATTTTATTTATTAGAAACGACAACAAGAAGTCAAAACCAACCCAACATGTAATAATAATTAAAAACAGAACTCAAATATAAAGTTCTATTGATGGTTTAAATAGCTTAAACTTAAGATACGATTCAAAGACTGGTTCACCACTTCTTATTCAGATCCAAATCCTTATCAGTCTTCTTCACATTCAAAGTGTTCTCGATTTGTTCGCGAATCTTTTCGTGAAATCCAACTGATGAAGAACCCATCTCAAGCATAGGTATGACAGTAGATGTTGTAGCAACATCAGCAGCAAGAACAAGGGAGGAAGAAGATCCTTCAACCTCGTTCCTCTTAAGAATCTCCATCCTACAGTTAACATCTTTGAGATGTTGTTCAATAACATAACCGAAATCTCGAAGATCGCATTTTGGGATACAAGGAACAGATGTTTTGGTACTAAGACAATCAAACATGATGTTCTTCATCTCCAACTCTTTGTTGCTTTGGCGATCCTTTGTTGGAGATAAGTCTCTTGGTTCACCATCTTCTTGGTCTTGTCCATCACCGACATCTTACTCCATTGAGCCACAATCTTGTTAGCCGTCTCTCTCAATGGCCACACCTCAGGGGCCGCGTCGTAGGGACTGTTGACGACGACACAAATGGGAACGTCACATAGAGTTGCCAACTCATCAGCTTTCTTGAGAAAACCTTTCTTCCTTTTCTTGAATGTTGATTTTCTTGAGGTCTCATTTTCTATGAAAGCCATTTTCACTTTCTTTCTCGTCATGGTGTTTTTTTTTTTTCTCTTTGTTTTTTTTTTGGTTTGATTATAATTTTTGAGGGGACTAGTCCTCCTTATATATATAGTTTGATTGGTTGAAATAGGGAAAAAATTATCACAATTCAAAAATATGAAAATCTATATCTTACCTTGTAAGAAATATCAAAATTGGCATTAACTGAATGGAAGAAAATATTTATATCTACAAGAGTAGATTTGCTATTCAATTATGGGTTATTTTTTTTCTTTTTAATATATTTTTCCATTCCTTTTTGATAACTTTTTATTTACTTTTATTTTGTTTACTTTTTTTTTCTAGTTTGCAATCAAGGAGGCTAGTTAAGAATTGACACTTGTATAATATTTAGAAAACATGCCTTTAATAGTGCTAATTTTAATATTTATTTGTTTATTTATTTATTTACAGATGTCCATTTTTCTTTATTTGGTGCTTTAATACAAATAATTACCTCTACACATATCTTACGTGGGAAAATATAAGCTTGAAATTAAATTCACTACTAATAATTACCTCTACATATATCTTACGTGGAAAAATATTTAACTTTACAAATATTTCTGCATAACATTTTTTAAAAATGCTATATATATGGAAAACATAAAATTTTATATAGTTTGTCCATATATATATTGTTGAAGTTACTCTATATTGTGGTGAGAAATCTTGAATGAAATATCATTGTCTTAAAGAAATTTTCCTAATCTAAAATTTTATAAAAATATTATTTTGCAAAAACAATAAAATGGTCATAAATAAATTAAAACATTAAATGATTTTAAGGGGTAACTGTGAAAGAGGTGTTAAGAAAAAAAAACTTAAGTGGGTATTGTTTGTGAGTATATTTTAATTAATTTAGAAATCTATATAAGATTTATAACAACTTGAAAATTCATAATAATTTTATAATCCAACATGTGGATACTAATGTTTAAAACGCCATTAAAATTCAATGTGACAATGAGTACTTATGTAAATCTTTAGAACCAATAACACAAAAAATTATTACTATTCAGAAATCCATTTAAAATAATAAGATATTTCCATAATTCAACCTTTTCTATTTATACTTAGAAATCTTCCCAAATTTTTTAAAATCCAATATGAAAATAAATAATAATACGTAAATATTTAGAATGAATATAAATCTATTCAAAATTATAAGATAACGCATCAGCCACTAAGTTCTCCTTGCCTTGCTTGTACTGAATTTCATAGTCGAATTCAAGCAACTTAGGTAGCCATTGTTGCTGAATAGGAGTATTAAGGCGTTGCTCCAAAAGGTATTTTAAGCTGCGCTGGTCTGTCTTGATGATAAAATGAGCCGGCAGCAAGTAATGGCGCCACTTCTGAACCGCAAAAATCACAGCCAACAACTCCTTTTCATAAATAGAGAGATGGAGTTGCCTACCTTTAAGTTGCCGACTGATATAAGAAAGTGGGTGACCTTCTTGCACCAACACCGCACCGATTCCTTGGCCACACGCATCCGTTTCTACCACAAAAGTTTTGTCAAATTGAGGTAGAACCAAAACTGGTGTCTGACAGAGAGCATCTTTTAATTGAGTGAAAGCAGCTTGAGCCGAGGCACTCCACGCAAAGGCATCAGTCTTAGTTAGAGCATGTAGGGGACTTGCAATCACACCAAAATTCTTCACAAACCTCCGATAGTAACCAGCCAATCCCAAGAACCCCCGCAATTGCTTAAGATTAGTTGGCTGTGGCCACTCTGCAACTGCGTTGATCTTTGCTGGATCAGTAGAGACTCCCTCTGCACTGATGAAATGTCCCAAGTATTCCACCTTCTCCATTGCATAAGCACATTTACTCATCTTGGCATACGAACTCTCAGATTTCATGATTGTAAAAACCAGTTGCAAATGTTGAGCATGTTCCTCCAAAGATTTACTGTAAATGAGGATATCATCAAATAAGATTAACAAAAATTTCCTCAAGAAGGGTTTGAAAACCGAGTTCATCAAATTTTGGAAAGTCGCAGGAGCATTAGTTAAGCCAAAGGGCAAGACTAGTTTGTCTGTTAAATGTAATTAAAAAAAAAATCACATCGATGTAATATTTTCTTTATCATATATTTGTTCATATGGTTTCGTTGATTTTCAGTAATATGCTTCATTTTGATATACAATTACTATCGTTTCTCAAGAAGAAAGCCATTAAAGTCAGACTCGTACGTATCCTTCAACTTAATTTAGGTTTTGTTAATATTGTTAATGATGATATTGTATTATATATGGTTTCTCTTTGGTGTCACATGATTTATTACTGATGTTGATGACTTTTTAATTAGTTTCTTATGAGGATTTTTTTATATCAAATATTTATGTATGTACTTGGATTTTGTGTTAAAAGAAAGTTTTTTACTTTGATTCTCAATGTTACATTGTCTCATAACTACGAAAAACAGAGTAAGTTCCTAGTCTTTATTAGTATTAAATTTATTATACGCCATTTTTGTTTAAAGATAAACATTTACATTGTAAGAATTTTAGATGGCATGGGGTTGCCTCATGAACATGAGGTGCTCAAGATGAGACACTTCATGGTAATTATCTTGACTGCAAACTCCTGGGGATCATTGTCTTCTTAATAAGCTTGTCTTGCTTCATGTATTTGCATAGTGTGGAGGGGTTCATGAAAACTTTTACGCTTTTTCTATTAGAAAGTTGTCTTTTTATGTTTTTCCTATTAAGATTACCTTTTTAGGTGCTTATGTTTGGACAATTATAGTTGTTGCAAAGTTTTGAGAGCTTACATCTATCATTCTCCTCATGTTAATTGAAGCGGTTTAACTCAAATATGAGCTCGGCTCATTTCTGCATGTGCCATAGAGAATGGAAATACAAATAAACAACTAAAATAAATAACCAAACAAAAATAACTAAACAAACCGAAACAAGAATTTGGTTGTTCGTTTTGCTTATTGGTCATTAACTGATCAACAAATCTATACAATTTAAATTACGGTTATTAGCAAGTTAAGAAAACTACACTATGATATCTATGAACAGTTGTTGCTCGAGCATCTACATTTAACACGCTTAACAAGGTTTTCTCTGAGGATGCTTGATCCAAAAATATAAGAGCATTTTGGTGACATAAACGACCAAATCAATTATTTTTAGACCTCTTTACATACACTACTATACTTCTTGAAACTAGTGTGTTACATCAAATATATATTATCAAAAATATATGAGCAATTTGATTTGTGTTTGTTTTTGACAAATATGATAATAAGAGGAAGATTCTTTGTGCAAAAAAATTATAGTTATATATATATATATATATTTTTTTTTTTAAAAACAACTAATTTTTATTTCAAATAACTAAACTTCTTCAAATAAAATTAAAATTGATGCGCTATGATGCACATATATATTTTTAATAGTCAAAATAATATAAATGCTTTAAGGTAAAATTACTAGCCAACAACAATTAATTGAAAACATACACAAAGAAACATTCAATATTTTTATTTCGAAATGAAAACATAAAATACACAAATTGAGATAAATGAAAACTTCACTAGAAAATATGCTTCATTGATTACATATAATTGTTATTGTAAGAAGCATAAGCACCAAGAGTAGAGGTGGTAGATGATGTGATGAAAGGCATGTGATTGGTGATATCAAGATCAACAGTTGGTTGTTGATGGTAGTTAGAGTGGTTTCCATCTATGAAAGGAATTCTAGCATATCCTCCAGCATATCCCACATTTTCTTCCAGCATCATATCCTTGAATGAATCTTCTTGATTCAGATACTGACTTAAATTCAGATCTAAATTCAAATTCAAGTTATGTCTCGAATCCAAATTCATAGTAGGATTCCAAGTCATGTTATTGTAAACTTCTTCTTGAATATGACCATTACGATCAGGAAAAGTCGGATATTGAAATGGTTCCTGCATGTATTGAAATGGTTCATGCGGATATTGAACTGGTTCCTGCGGATATTGAACTGGTTCCTGCAGATACTGAACTGGTTCCTGCATATACTGAACTGGTTCCTGCAGATATTGAACTGGTTCTTGTAGATTTTGAACCGGTTCCTGCATATTTTGATTCATATTCTGGTATTGAATATGATCAAAAAACTCACTAGCAACATTGATCGCAGATGCATTCACATTAACAGGAAAATCTTCAATAGCTAGTGGATCTAGATCTGCAGCTCCAACAAAAAGAGGAGGAAAAGAAGAAGACTCACCATTTTCTTCAAGAATTTCCATCCTTCGAGTAAGCTGCTCAATATAATAATTAATATAACAATGCAAATCATGAAGGTCCTTTGCACCATAACGATACTCCAACATCTTTCCTTCAAGACAATCAAACATAAACTGTTTAACCTCTAAATCCCGATTCTCAGAAGCAAGTTTTTCTACTTGCTCTTTTGTTTTGGTAATCTGCTCCCGCAAATAAGTATCTTGATTCATCATCTTTTTGGTCTTCGCTGCCATCGGCATCTCCATGAACTTCGTGACCACCTCTTCTATGCCTTCTTTTGACGGCCAAACCTCTGGTGCCGGTAGGTATGGACTGTAGATTACGCCACAAGCTTGGACACCACAAAGAGTTGTCAACTCGTGGAGTTTCTTTATCATCCCTTTCTTTCTCTTCATGAATGTTGTTTTTCTGGATCTCTCATCAGCTATCAAAGAGGATTTCAGTTTCCTCATTTTCTTTGTTTTTTTTTTGTGAGGCTTGTTTAGTTTATTGGCACAGAGACTGTTTATATAGCATCGGAAGAGTGTCTATCCTCATTAGGTTTCCTATCAATTCCAAGTTACAGCTAATAAGTATTTATCTCTATATAAATCCTTGTATTTATGTGCGTAGTTGGCACCTTGTATCTAGAATGTGTGGTGAGTAATATAAACATAATAAAAATTTGATTTTACTTGAGTTAATAATAAATAAAATTACAATTATTAGATATAATACCTTTCGGGGAATTCTGACCAGCTATTGTCATTTAGGAAATAAATGTAATTTAATTGCTTTTTTAGAAATGAATTTGACCACCTAATTGTGAGTAGTATTATAGCTGGAATTAACATATATATTTTGTTCACAAAATTACAGCTTGTAATACCCAATAATAAACATGTATGTTGAAATCAAATTTAAAAACTTCTAAACTCATTTTCTTGAATTTTTTATGATTTTATTATGGGCTGAAGTTCATGGATCTTTTTAGGCTTGAATAGGCATGTCAAATAAAGTTTTATGTGGCAAAATGGTTAACATGTCCCTATTAAATATTTAAAGTCATGGGTTCGAACCTCCCTTAGTGCAGTTTGCACCCATTTAATTTTTTTTCTGGGTCCGCCCGTACATGCATATGTATATATATGTTAGTTTTTTCATACGTGATGGTGTGGTTTTATTTAATCAAATAGACCCATTTTGTATCACATCATAAATCTTAGTTGTATTTGTATCAACTTATTATCATAATAATATTATCATCATCTAACCCTCTTTATAATAAATGAAATATAATTAACGGATCTAAGACTACGATTTAGAACTATACAAATATTTATGTATTGAAATTATCAAACGAATCAAAGATTAAAGTGAAAGAAGTAACGAACAAAGAAACAAAACAAAAACACATTTTTTGCAATGAGTTTTATTGCAAAAGCCAAAGCTTGAAACATATTTCTTTCAAGCCTAAAAAGACAAAGTTTTAATACAATGTACTTTGTATTAAAACTATTTCGACCACAAACTGACAAAATACGTACATATAACCGTATTGTTACACCTTCGTCTTCGTCTTCTTTATTTTTTTTTATAATTTATTTTGGCTTTTTTTTTAATAGACAGAAAGATAACAACACAAAACCTTTCTCAATGTTTCCTCTTATCTTCCTCTGCACCTTCCTCTCTCTCTTCCTCTGTACTTAAAGCTTCCTTTGTTACGCAAATCTCTGTTTCCTTCTCCAACGCAAGCTTTAACTTCCGGGTCGGGTCAATACTTAGTGAATCTTCAAACCGGACAACCGGCTCACTCGTTGCTTCTTTTCATATATTGAATAAACAATTTCATGGGATATATGTATCAAAACCCAAAAGGAATGGACATAATATGTAAAGCCCATTTAACCTGGCTTTTACTTGTTTTCACTACAGATCGAACCTTGGTTATTTTGCTCAATTAATTAATCAGGTTTGCGCGCGGATCGTCGGGTTAACGGGTTGGGTAATCGATATTTTTTTTTTCTGAAACTCCACAATTTACCCTCTCTAATTTGGATTACTATTTTCCTTTGACAAATATTGAAGGGTAATTTTGAAAATTTTTGGTCAATTATTGGGAACGCTAAATGTGTAATTCTCTTTTAATATATAAGAGGATATACAATTTAGTGCTAATAATATTTAGTTATTCGATATTGTTATCTAAATAGGTTTATCCTTTTATGAGTGATATGCATACATATACAGTATATGTGCTGTGTGTGCATATTTTGCGAATATACTACAACCTTTTGTTATAATTCAAAAGTAAAATAATTTTTATAGTAACTAGGAAAATCTAGATTTTTAAAATCCCAAATTATTAAATAATTTTTACTATAAAAATTAGTTGGGTAAAAAATTTGAAAAATCTTTATTTACGTGTTTTGGTCAATCTTTACTTTTTAGTTTTTAAGTTGCCAAGCGAATTTGTAATCTCTTTTTTGGCGAGATTAGTTCCTTTTTACGTTAACTTAGCCAAATTCGTTTTCGTGCTAGTCAAATTTTAACTTGGTGTTGAATTTGACTTTCATTAGTTCTGATTCGAAAAAATAATGTTCCAAACGAATAAATTGACAGATATTTAAAACTATGATATATTTTTGAAGATTATATTTCCTTAAATAAATTAAAAAAACATTGAAAAAACCTTAACCAAAGTTTGAGATTCATGATGACAAAAAAAAAGAAGAAAGAAGTTTGAGATTCAGAAAATTGTTTCATAAAGTGATTGATCTAAGGAATGACAATGTATATAACAAATTTTGAGAATATAAATGGTTTGGTTTTGGTCCAATAAGTCCAATACTATAGAAACATGTTTGAAGACCTGATTTGATGTAAAAAGTTTACGAGTCCAACTTCGTAAATTTATGTTGATTCATTACCATGCTATTGCGAGATCTCTTTAGTTGTGAATGAATCAACAATATAAGTTTCGATAAGGAGCAAAATAATTTCAAGACAAAACATTCATTAACTAGAGAAAACGAAATTTTATTTATTAGAAATGACAACAAGAAGTCAAAACCAACCCAAAGATGTAATAATAATTAAAAAACAGAACTCATATATAAAGTTTTATTGATGGTTTAAATAGCTTAAACTTAAGATACGAGTCAAAGACTGGTTCACCACTTCTTATTCAGATCCAAATCCTTATCAGTCTTCTTCACATTCAAAGTATTCTCGATTTGATCGCGAATCTTTTCGTGAAATCCAACCGATGAAGAACCCATCTCAAGCATAGGTATGACAGTGGATGTTGTAGCAACATCAGCAGCAAGAACAAGGGAGGAAGAAGATCCTTCAACCTCGTTCCTCTTAAGAATCTCCATCCTACGGTTAACATCTTTGAGATGTTGCTCAATAACAGAACCGAAATCTCGAAGATCGCATTTTGGGATACAAGGAACAGAAGTTTTGGTACTAAGACAATCAAACATGATGTTCTTCATCTCCAACTCCCTATTCTCTTTTCTTGCCTTCCTCCAAGACTCGGTTGCTTTGGCGATCCTTTGTTGGAGATAAGTCTCTTGGTTCACCATCTTCTTGGTCTTGTCCATCACCGACATCTTACTCCATTGAGCCACAACCTTGTTAGCCGTCTCTCTCGATGGCCACACCTCAGGGGCCGCGTCGTAGGGACTGTTGACGACGACGCAGATGGGAACGTTACATAGAGTTGCCAACTCATCAGCTTTCTTCAGAAGACCTTTCTTTCTTTTCTTAAATGTTGATTTTCTTGAGGTCTCGTTTTCTATGAAAGCCATTTTCACTTTCTTTCTCGTCATGGTGTTTTTTTTTTCTTTCTTTTCTTTTTTTTTTCTCTTTGTTTTGTGTTGAAGTTTGATTATAATTTTTGAGGGGACTAGTCCTCCTTATATATAAAATTTGATTGGTTGAATTAAGGAAAAAATATCACAATTCAAACATATGTAAATCTATATCTTACCTTGTAAGAAATATCAAAGTTGGCATTCACTGAATGGAAGAAATTATTTATATCAACAAGAGTAGATTTGCTATTCAATTATGGATATTTTTTTTTCATTTGAATACTTTTTCATTCCTTTTTTATAACTTTTTTATTTACTTTTTTTTTTTTACTTTTTTCTCTAGTTTGCTATCAAGGAGGCTAGTTAAGAATTGACACGTCTAATAGTGCTAATTTTAATATTTTTTTATTTATTTATTTGAAGATGACCAATTTTCTTTATTTGATGCCTTAATACAATCAATAGATGGGAAAATATTAGCTTGAATTTAAATTCACTACTAATAATTACCTCTACTAATAATTACCTCTACACATTAAATGATTTTAAGGGGTAACTGTGAAAGAGGTCTTTAGAAAAAAAAACTTAAGTGGGTATTGTTTGTAAGTATATTTTAATTGATTTGGAAATCTATATAAGATTTATTACAACTTGAAAATTCATAATGATTTTATAATCCAACATGTGGATACTAATATCTAAAACTCCATTAAAATTCAATGTGGCAATGAGTACTTATGTAAATCTTCAAAACCAATAACAGAAAAAATTATTACTATTCAGAAATCCATTTAAAATAATAAGATATTCCCATAATTCAACCTTTTCTATTTAGACTTATAAATCTTCCCAAATTTTTTAAACTCCAATATGAAAATAAATAATAGTACGTAAATATTTAGAATGAATATAATTTAGAAATCTATTCAAAATTATAAGATTTTCCCACAAATTCAACCTTTTGTATTTTAGAATTGGAAATCCTTCTGAATTTATCAAACTCATCTATGTTAATAAATATTTATGTAAATCTATAAAACAAGTAAGAAATATATATATATATATATATATATATATATATATATATATAATTTGTCACAGTGTCAAGTTCAATAGTATAATCTTTTTTTCTTATTCTCGTATCCTAGCCGCATAATATTGGAGCCTCGCAAACTGCTCATCATATTTTTCTTAACCCACCTCAATGCTTTATTCCTGGTAGCTTGACACTGAGGCGTGCATACGATGATCTTCCATTTTTCATGAATGATTTCTGCAATCTTCATAGGCATGAACTACTAAGGTTCTCTGATACTATCTAGTATCTACAATTAACCTAGCAATAACATGAACCTTGACCATCTCATAGTCTCCATCCGGATTGCATGTATGCACATCCTTAAACACATTAACCCTCCATTTACCACATCTCTTACGACTGCACAATATATGTGCCAAATACAATATTTATCCCCACTACATTTAAATTCAATCCTCGTTTTTATCATACATGTACTGTGCAATATTGCATCGTATCTTTAAAGCATGGTCAAGTACGCTTCCTTAAAAGAAATGGCGTTGATGAATATTTTGTGATAGTGAAGATTTGCCTCTCAGTGTCTAATGGTGTTACTCTTTTCTCCTGAACAACTTCATCATTTTCACTATCGGATATTCATTGTCGATCTAAAATGAAGATTAACGGGTAATAATGGGTTTGGTTTGTGGGTAAATCTGGTTTAATTTCATTGTTACGCAGTTAATGAAGATTATGGAATAGTAAACGAATGATAAACCATATTTATGGTATTCTGGGTTTGGAAATGGAGACCGAGGTTTCAAAATTTCAGAGAAAACTGGACTTCAACTTACAATTTGAGTGAACTGAGATTGAGGTCTGAAAATTTTATAGTTGTGGTGCTATATGAAATTTCATAGGGGCGATACATATCCCCTATTATTTTAGACTTCGATATACCTTTATATTTATTTTAATCCATAATAACGATAAATACTTATGTAAATCTTTAGAACAGCAAGCATATGGTTATAACTAGTGAAGTTACTTGCGGCCTTCTATTCACTAAGTATTTTTTTGCCCTATTTTGTACAAAATATTTTTTTAAATAAGATTTTTAAGGTCTCTTTGTGAAGAAATAGTTGCTGGTTTTGAAACTCATACTTCCTTCTTAAACCATTTTTATTTACTTTTCTTCTATAATGTTGTATCTTGTGGTCTATATTGTTTTTTGGAACGATCCTGATAAAACAATTTATTTAAGGAGTTTACAAATTCAATAATACATATTTTTGTTTTTTCTGACTTATAAAGTAAATTAAAACCTATAAACCGATATCTTCAAAAATATTACATCTTCAAAAATTAAAGGAATATATTATCTGTTAAATTTATGAATATTGGGGTTTATGATTTATAATGAATATTGAGATTTATGAAAATTGGGGTTTATGATTTACGATATATGATATATATAATATAATCTATTTTGGTCGAAGGTAATTAAACAACTTTAGGAGTATCAAAAACATATACATATATATATTATGTTAAGGACAAGCTACACATCATGATTAATGGTTGGTCGACAAAACTAATATCTAAAAGTTTTAAAAAGGTAATGATCAAGTTTGTAGGTACTGCTTTACTTACATAAGTGATGCCCTCATTAATGCTTCCTAAAATTAGTTACATCGAAACTTACAAGTACATTATAATTAGATATCTTGGGATAAACTTTGTTGTCGAAAGTTAGACGACAGTATAGGTTGAACAATTTTAACACTACTTTACGAGCAAACCAATTTTAGCTGTTGATTTCACCCTTAAATTTCTCATTTACTAAGAGTTATAAAGGAAGATTTCATTGGATAGTAAACCCTTTGGACTCAATTAAATATAACTCATCTTTGCATAGAAAAATATTATCCCAGCTACAATTTTAGCTACTAAAATGCTTATTAAAAGAGTTGGTTTTGAGAGAGTCAATCTTAGTTTGGAAAGATTGTGGATTCTAGCTTAATACCCAAGAGTCACTCCTAATAATACCTAACTTATATTCAAGAAAAACACTTAGAAAATGGATCTGATTAATATGATCATTAACACGAAAGACATACCATTTATTTACTCATTACCTTCAGGGTTGCCAAGCAGATGTGATACTATAAGTTAGCATTTTACAAATCATAAAAAATACAGTTACATCGGGGTACAATACAGGAAAATTACAAAAAATTGCTAGAAAATCAAAATCGTCCCTTCAACCCGAATATACGTCATCTTCAGTATTTTACCTAAAAATACATTGTTTTCAAAACTACAACACTTTATGTTGCAAGTTTATATAGGATGTGTGTCATAAATTATTAATCTAATGAATATATGTATAAATTGCGATAAAGTCTACACGAGATGTGGATCTCCTAATGAAAAATAAACCATGTTATTTTTGAGTTTTAACTAGCTTTACAAACATGGACAATATCAAAAATTTCACTAGTATCAGATATTTTAACATCAAATTCGCTTTATGTGAAGATGAATTAATTCTTTTTTGAGTAAACCTGTAACGCCCCGACCGCCATTTCTGCAGTGGGCCCCATGTTCACCACCAACCCATGGGCCCACCTCTCTTAATAAACCTCACGTCCTCTCACTAGGCCCATGAGCCCATTAATATCCGACGGCCGGTTAGTTACGTCCGGGAGGCTTTAAGACTTGTTTACCGACCCTACAAATTACCATATGATCTTTCCATGTGTTTTGGCCTCACTCACACAGTTCCGACAACCACTTCCCGGAAGGTCATCCATCCTTTGACTACTCCAGCATAAGCACGTTTAACTGTGGAGTGCTCTCAGGACCCCTGATCAAAAAGATAAGTCCACTTTAATGACTTAGGTGGCCAAATCAATTCATTTAAACCTTTTCGCAAACAGGTCTCTCACAAAACCAACATGCTCCTACAATTTAAATTGTCATTAGATAATATGATATATTTGGAAAAGTCTTAATGATAAGTTTTATTAAAAGTGGATAGGGACTCGCGTGAAGTTCTCTAATTAGTGGAAAATGAGACACATGTTAACAATTTAGCTCAAATTGAGGTTATAGCAAGATTCACTCCATGTTAGTAATTGGGTTAAAAATTAGAAATTTTCCAGGGTATCAATATTTAATGGACTGAAAGTGATATTTTCATGAATAGGATGCGTGTGCACTATACCAAATGACATGGCCCATATATCTAGGAGATGTCAATCGTTATCTGACACGCGTTTGGGGGATGAAGAAATGCATGATTGGTGAACATAATGTTATAGTTTCCTAACATATTGTTCAAACCTGGTGAAGATAGTGTTTTCCAAACCATTTTGATATATCTCAATGAGAATGAGAGACATAAGACTGTCTTCTTCTCCTTTCTTAATATCTTTAATTTCTCGACGAGTTAATGGACAACTAATATTCGTGTTCAACCATAATTTATATCTTATCTAAACAATGTTCTCTCGGTTTGACTTATTTGGGTCATCCAAACAATATTAATAGTTGAAAAAATTACATAAAAACAAAACTATTTTGACATTTGATATAATTATTAATATAGAAAAAATTGATTTAAAACCCAAACTACTTTCACGATTCTCCTTTTCTATGATAAAGTGTTGTTTATAAAACATATGATTCGTCTTCCCAAATTTATTTCAAGTGAAATATAGTACAAAGTCCATAAATTAGTAAAACCAATTAACTTCTTTCAATTTGAAATTTTAATTTTGTTCCATTCTCATTTGTAAAGCCTAAAATATCATCTGATTTTAGTAATTTAATTTCACAAAAAAGTGGTGCAATTTGGTTTTTGCATATTAGTTTGTCAGTTAAATGTAATTAAAAAAATCACATCAATGTAATATTTTCTTCATCATATATTTGTTCATATGGTTTCGTTGATTTTCAGTAATGTGCTTGATTTTGAAATACAATTACTATCGTTTCTCAAGAAGAAAGCCATTGAAGTCAGACTCGTACGTATCCTTCAACTTAATTTAGGTTTTGTTAATATTGTTAATGATGATATTGTATTATATATGGTTTAGTGTCACATGATTCATTACTGATGTTGATGACTTTTTAATTAGTTTCTTATGAAGTATTTTTTTATATCAAATATGTATATATGTACTTGGATTTTGTGTTAAAAGAAAAGTTTTTACTTTGATTCTCAATGTTACAGTGTCTCGTAACTACGAAAAACAGAGTAAGTTCCTAGTCTTCATTAGTATTAAAGTTATTATACGCCATCTTTGTTCAAAGATAAACATTTACATTGTAAGAATTTTAGATGGCATGGGTTTGCCTCATGAACATGAGGTGCTCAAGATGAGACACTTCATGGTAATTATCTTGACTGCAAACTCCTGGGGATCATTGCCTTCTACATAAGCTTGTCTTGCTTCATGTATTTGCTAGTGTGGAGGGGTTCATGAAAACTTTTACGTTTTTTTCTATTAGAAAGTTGGCTATTTATGCTTTTCCTATTAAAGTTAACTTTTTAGGTGCTTATGTTTGGACAATTATAGTTGTTGCAAAGTTTTGAGAGCTTACATCTATCATTCTCCTCATGTTAATTGAAGCGGGTTAACTCAAAGATGAGCTTGGCTCATTTCTGCATGTGCCATAGAGAATGGAAATACAAATAAACAACTAAAATAAATAACCAAACCAAAATAGCTAAACAAACCGAAACAATATTTTGGTTGTTCGTTTTGGTTATTGGTCATTAACTGATCAACAAATCTATACAATTTAAATTACGATTATTAGCAAGTTAAGAAAACTACACTATGATATCTATGAACAGTTGTTGCTCCAGCATCTACATTTAACACGCTTAACAAGGTTTTCTCTGAAGATGCTTGATCCAAAAATATAAGTGCACTTTGGTGACATAAACGACCAAATCAATTATTTTTAGACCTCTCTACATGCACTACTATACGTCTTGAAACTAGTGTGTTACATCAAATATATATTATCATAAATATATTAGCAATTTGATTTGTGTTTGTTTTTGACAAATATGATAATAAGAGGAAGATACTTTGTGCAAAAACAATTGTAGTTATATATTTTTGTTTAATTGTTTTGAAAACAACTAATTTTTATTTCAAATAACTAAACTTCTTCAAATAAAATTAAAATTGATGCGCTATGATGCACATATATATTTTTTAATAGTCAAAATAATATAAAAGCTTTAAGGTAAAATTACTAGCCAACAACAATTAATTGAAAACATACACAAAAGAAACATTCAATATTTTTATTTCGAAATAAAAACATAAAATACATAAATTCAGATAAATGAAAACTTCACTAGAAAATATGCTTCATTGATTACATATAATTGTTATTGTAAGAAGCATAAGCACCGAGAGTAGAGGTGGTAGATGATGTGATGAAAGGCATGTGATTGGTGATATCAAGATCAACAGTTGGTTGTTGACGGTAGTTAGAGTGGTTTCCATCTATGAAAGGAATTCTAGCATATCCTCCAGCATATCCCACATTTTGTTCCACCATCATATCCTTGAATGAATTTTCTTGATTCAGATACTGACTTAAATTCAGATCTAAATTCAAATTCAGGTTATGACTCAAATCCAAATTCATATTAGGATTCCAAGTCATGTTATTGTAAACTTCTTCTTGAATATGACCATTACGATCAGGAAAAGCCTGATATTGAAATGGTTCCTGCGGATATTGAACTGGTTCCTGCAGATACTGAACTGGTTCCTGCAGATACTGAACTGGTTCCTTCAGATACTGAACTGGTTCCTGCAGATACTGAACTGGTTCCTGCAGATACTGAACTGGTTCCTGTAGAGATTGAACTGGTTCTTGTAGATTTTGAACCGGTTCCTGCATATTTTGATTCATATTCTGGTATTGAATATGATCAAAAAACTCACTAGCAATACTTATCGCAGATGCATTCACATTAACAGGAAAATCTGCAATAACTAGTGGATCTAGATCTGCAGCTCCAACAGAAAGAGGAGGAAAAGAAGAAGACTCACCATTTTCTTCAAGAATTTCCATCCTTTGAGTAAGCTGCTCAATATAATAATTAATATAACAATGCAAATCATGAAGGTCCTTTGCACCATAACGATACTCCAACATCTTTCCTTCAAGACAATCAAACATAAACTGTTTAACCTCTAAATCCCGATTCTCAGAAGCAAGATTTTCTACTTGCTCTTTTGTTTTGGTAATCTGCTCCCGCAAATAAGTATCTTGATTCATCATCTTTTTGGTCTTCGCTGCCATCGGCATCTCCATGAACTTCGTGACCACCTCTTCTACGCCTTCTTTTGACGGCCAAACCTCTGGTGCCGGTAGGTATGGACTGTAGATTACACCACAAGCTTGGACACCACAAAGAGTTGTCAACTCGTGGAGTTTCTTTATCATCCCTTTCTTTCTCTTCATGAATGTTGTTTTTCTGGATCTCTCATCAGCTATCAAAGATAATTTCAGTTTCCTCATTTTCTTTGTTTTTTTTTTGTGAGGCTTGTTTAGTTTATTGGCACAGAGACTGTTTATATAGCATCGGAAGAGTGTCTATCCTCATTAGGTTTCTTATCACTAATTCCAAGTTACAGCTAATAAGTATTTATCTCTATATAAATCCTTGTATTTATGTGCGCAGTTGGCACCTTGTATCTAGAATGTGTGGTGAGTAATATAAACATAATACAAATTTGATTTTACTTGAGTTAATAATAAATAAAATTACAATTATTAGATATAATACCTTTCGGGGAATTATGACCAGCTATTGTCATTCAGGAAAGAAATGTAATTTAATTGCTTTTTTAGAAATGAATTTGACCACCTAATTGTGAGTAGTATTATAGCTGGAATTAACATATATATTTTGTTCACAAAATTACAGCTTGTAATACCCAATAATAAACATGTATGTTGAAATCAAATTTAAAAACTTCTAAACTCATATTCTTGAATTTTTTTATGATTTTTTTATGATCCGAAGCTCATGGATCTTTTTAGGCTTGAACCAGATTTTAATAATTTACTCATATCTGCAGATGCCATTCGCACTTGTGATCTTTTAGTTTATTTTAGAATATATTTTCCTATCAAACTAGAAAAATTCATGGGTTCACCCCTAGAAGTGAACCTCCTTATTCCCCTCATATTAGTTTAACCAATGAAAATAGAGTACAATACCACCTCAATTTCCCGACCTTAAAGAGTTCATGTTCTTCCTGAACCCTTGCGATGCTCCCTGAATTGGATCAGTTTGGCGCTTGAACTATTCTTCAATTCCCTTGATCTCCTCGAGATGAATCACTGTAGTACCGAACTACGCGCTCTTCTCATGGTACCGCTGACAACTAGTGTCCTCTTCTTTAGGTAGTGATTCCAACAATTAACTCACATAACAACTGTCATAATCAATTTAGAGACTTGAGTGACAAGTTTAACTCCTTTAACTATAGAAATTAATTCAGGAATTAGATCACACATTTTAGCAAATATTTGCCATCCCTTTTATGTAACATGAACCTTCTTGAGATTCTCAGTTGATGGGTCTTCGGCGCAACTAGACAGGGTCCACATTGAGGAGATTATGGTCCCAACAGTACTCACCTCTGTTGCCATTCTCACCAAAGTACTCACCTTTGTTTCCATTCCCACTAAATCCAGATTTGAACTTGATCCCTCTCAAAGAAAGACATATAATTTGGCATTCAGGCAAAGATGTATAAAAAATGATTACGTTGGAGAAAACACAAACAAAATAATGAAATAAAGCATCAAAATAAAGAGATTTTGAAACTTTGCCGGTTTACGAATGATAATATATTTTCCTCCACATATGATATATAGAAACGAGCTTAGATGTATGATTTTCAGGATGATGTGATGGTGTTCAATATGTAGTCTTCTTTTTCTCTAGCAAAAAATATATTCTTTTTATTATTATAGAAATACACAATAAAAATAATATTTGTGAGGGTAAATAAATAAATTCAAATGTCATTAGAAATATAGGTCTCGAATAACAAATTAATAATTGTAACAACCCGCCCAGTGGGATTTTCCGCCACATGGCATTCTTACAGCGCTGCAACACATCGACCCTAACATCTATTCTGACCCACAGTCCCTGCTTGGCCCACCTGGTTGGTTATTGGTGCACTTGACGTTTGTCGAACCCAAGACCTCACCCTTTAACAACCTTCCCACCGTGGAAACGGTTACCAATTGAACTGCAAATCTTAGGTACATTGACTATTCGCTGGGCTCTCAAGACCACATGAGTCTATTGGATCGTATAGATAAATCATTGCTACTATTTAAGAGCTAATTAGTGGGCTCTATTTACCTATTAAGACAAAATGGACATTTCGTGTATTAAGGCCTCTATGGGAGCTCATATATGAATGGGTCTAAATTTTCAGACAAACTATATAAGAAGCCTAAAGAATGTTCAAAACTTCAAATTATGTTTATTAGCACATGAAAATATGTCATCACAAGTCAAAACATGAGAGGAATGTTTTCCAATTTAATCGAGTCGCTTTGGACGACCCCTAGGGGTAACTCTCAAGTGAAAGAGTTTTGGGTTTGAGTCGCTTTGGTCACTTGGTAACTCTAAAGTGAAGGAGTTTTGGGCCTAAACAACTTGTGGGATGTGGTTAAAAAACAAAACAAAAAAGTCTTCAAACTTTCTCTTGTTAATTATATATGTAAAAACAAAATAATCACAAACTATGACTTGCAAATTTCATCTTGACCTCTATTAGCTTAATGGCTTTTTCACTCTTAAACACAAGCTATATGTGGTTAACAAAGAAACACAAAACATCAATATATTATGAGTGTGAATTCGCTAAAGCTACCAAGTTGAAATTAGAAAAAGAAAATCAACAAATAAGGAGTTGACATGTATCAAAATTACATAATTAAATTAAAAGATAACTAAAGGAAAGAAAAAGAGAGATTAGATTGGAGAAAGGAGAGTGTGATCCCTATAATTGAGACATGGACTTGCAAAAAAGAGTGACTGATGGGAATGTTTATGAAAGTGAAGATGCAAAGAAAATAATTAATTAGTGAAGAGTGTGGCTAATCAAAAGATTGACTATTATTTCCCCCCACTTAATTAATTACCAAACACATCATGTAAATGTTCTTCTAATGGCTCATGTTTTTCAACCAGACAAAATACACTTTTTCATAATTGCTCTAAATCAAATCTTTAAACTCTTTCTAGAGTTTTTTCTTTTTGAAAGGCAAATTGTTGTTTAGTAATACCGACCGCAAGAATTAGTCAATCAAGTAATAAATCAAGGTAAGGTTAGAACCAAAAATTAGATTCCCAAATTGCAGGAAGGTACATTTGGAATTTGACTTCACTTTCAATCTCCTAAATTTAAAAACAAAAAAAGATATATATATATATATATATAGTGATTTTTCATATTATTTGTTAGAATTTGGGTTTTAAAATCAACAAATTAACAATAAACGACATAGAGTTATATCGAGTTTGCAGCAAATTTTATTATAGTCAATTTTTTGGAGTTTACCACAAAAAAAAAAGTAAAATTACTGCAAACTAAAAAGGTAAAAAAAAAATTATGGTAGATGAATGCAATCCTAACATATCCAAAACAAATACTATTAAGAACACTTTTAATTATATTGTACTTTGAGTTTTGACTGCTGGTTTCTACTAAAAAACAGTTATATAAGTTCCATGAATCTTAAAATTACAAATATGTTAAATGATGTCGATTAGAAAATACATATTTAAAGAAAAAGATCTGGAAAATGAATTAAGGTCCTACTAAAATGTAATTATGCATGAGTAGTAGGATCATGGGTCATACTTTTCAACTAGACAAAATCCCTTTTTATTATTACTTCTTTTTATCTTTTGAAAACCCATGTCACCTTCTTAGTATGATCTTTCAAACTTTACTTCATTTTAATTGTTGTCGTTAAAACTCAAAAACTGCTATTTAAACTTTCTTATCATTGCTTTTGCTTTGCTTAGAACTAAAGAATGATATATAGTCACCATCCGAAAACTGGCATTTTCATACCTCTAATTTATACATCGTGTAAGAACATATCTCCTATAAAACTTGTTAGAATTACACAGTTAAAAATAATAATGGGTACTTACATCTGATAAGAAAAATCAGAAAATATAATTAAGAAAGTAGATATATCTTACTTCAATTATTTTTGATTTTTTTTAGTTAGGATGGGTGACTATTCCCCATAAAATAGTTTTTAAAAATTATATGTAGATATAATTTAATTAAAATGTATGTTGGATACTAAGATTTTGAGTTTATGATTATATTTATGTTATAAACTAGATGTTAACGTGAAAACAATGTGTTACATTTTTATTTTTATTTTGGAATAAGGATAAAAATTAGCAACTTCAAGTATTTATAACATAAATAAGGTTTCCATCATCAACAAAAGTAAAAACTAAATATGTTTACGATAAAAAAAAAACTCATTTTCCCCTACTAATTACATAAGTAAACAAAAATAAAAAAGTAAATAAATAAAAGTAACGTTACAAAATTTAAGTTTTTCCAATTATCATTCTTTTAATTTGTTAATTTAATATTATTTATCTGATTGTTTTCCCAAATTTTGTAATTCTTCAAATTGACTCTATAATAACCTTATATTCGTAGACAATTTAGTTTCATTTTGTTATTAATATTTAGCTATCAGGGAAAACAAACTTGTTTTAATGACGTGAATCTTTTTTTCCACTAAACTAACACTTAAACAAAAATCAATTTAAGGATTCTGTGTTAACATGGACCCAATTGTCCAAAAGTTACGAGAATTTTCACAAGCAAAAGGCAAATACCTTTTCTCATTAAAAAAAGAACAATCCAAAATCTATAGATTGATTTTCTTAGAGTGATATTATAATTACTAATTATTATTTAACATCCTTGATAAAAAAAAGTGATTATCACTAAACGTGTTTAATTGTAAATTTTGATTTCGGCGAGGACCTTATGTAAATCATCAGTACATGTAAATGATGATGACACTGACCCTTTGCTAATCTCTCTCTCCGTCGGCTAATGCCTTTGGATCTTTTGTATTCATGAAAACGTGGCATAACGTCAGCTATATAATTAGTATTAATAATTACTAAATAGTTTGTTGTGGTACAATAGAAAGAAGAAACATCAAAGATATAATTGGAAGATTAGAAAAAACACGTGCTAGCTTATTGTTTTTGTCCTAAGGATGATGATGATTTAACCAAAGATAGTGCTTCTTATGATATATAACTGATCAGTTTATCATGGACCATTTTGCTATATGTGCACTAGAGAGTTTAATTGATTCTCTCGCAACCAACTTGGATCGTTATGTTTGTGGGCGATCGTAATTGCATGCGTTTGATATCAATTATGATAACTGTTACCATATTACATAGTGATATCACTAGCTAGCTTGCATGTTTTGTCCCCATTGTTCCTGGATTAACTTTTATCTATCTTTCTTTTTTCATTAATTGAATGGAAAATCTTTTTTTTGTTAAAAAAATTTGAAAATTTGAAAATTCGAAACCAAAATAATTTATGTATTCTTTGACGCGAACTAAAGCTAAAGTATTTATTTGAATTTGCGGTCTTTAAGACTACATATGGAAGAAATGTGCGCGGTTTCCACTTATGTATTGATGAATTTGACGAATTCGAATAAAGATTACGAGAAGTTCTCCTTCCAATTATCATTTCGTTCTCTCTAAAGGCATAATATGAATCATATATACGATCGTAGCTTGTAAAACATATTTTGTTATAATAGAGTTATCCGGCCGAAACTTATATCCAAAAATCAGAAGAAGCATTTATTATCAATCTATGGTGAATGAATTTTGCTAAAATATTATGTGTCTTACATATACATATCATCTTCCTTATTCGTTGGTATTAGAGGCTCCAAACTCATAATCTAAGGTGAGTGGGAAAGGTTTCGTTGCTTATGTGAATGTTATTCTTGTACACTTAATTCAAGAATAATACACGACATTTTTGGCAAAAATGAAAAAAAAAAAATATTAAAAAGACTTTACTCATATTGCTAAATTTAATAAAAAGATTTAATTTGATGATAAAAAATATAATTTAACAAAAACATATCATTGTCAAGAATATCATGTCTCATTCTTCGATATTGAAATATATATATTGGATGTAAGAGAAAATATGTATATTTGTTTTGAAAAAATACACAATATGTATTGTCTCTTACATTTTCAATGTATATAGATTATAATAATAACTTAAACTTGAAAACTTCAACTATATTTCTCTGAATATATTGTAAATAAGTGATACTTTTGATACCTAGGTTTTCAAGAAATAAACAAAATAATACAATTTGTCACAAATATTATTTTAAAACATATATAACTCCTACGTAAAACATATATATTATATGGTCAGTACTAAAAAAAAAAAGACGAATGATGTAGATCAATAATTACACACAGAAAATGAAACAATCATTTATATAAAAAATCGAAACAATCATATAAAAAGAACAAAACAATAGTAATATTCATGAAAAAAAAATGAAAAAGAAAAACATATATATACGAGGAAACAAAAGCCTGGTGGTGCTAGACACATTGCAGGATTGAACATGAGAGTGATGTTTCAACATTCTCTATAACTTCACTACTTTCGTATAGTATTGCCTCTCTAAGCAAATGCTTTTCTTGTACTTTGAACAAGCAAAATTTTTATAAATTTCTTGTGACCAAATCATGAAAATTCTGTTTTTTGTCCCACTTTTGCAATCATCATATTCTACAAAATGATGCTCTCTTAACTTTATCTTCGGCCTCTTTCATTCGACCTCAATTTTTTTTTCAATTTTGTTTGTATTTTGCAAAACAAGTAGCTTAACTTCATTGACATGGGGTGGTTTTGATCAAATATTAGAAAAAATCTTATAGTTATAGTACATTGTTAACAATTATTAATTTGGAACATTAAGTACATTTTGTTATAACGATCTTCTTTTCTTTTGTTGCCATTCTCGAACATTAAACTCTTCATTTTGCAACTAAAGAATTTTGGAACCTTAACATGTTAATACATATCACCACAATGTGAGAACTAGTCCGGTTTATCGTGGTTTCATCGCTGCGGATTTATGTCGAGTTTGCCGATTAAGTTGATCAGAATGTTATCCAAAATGTTGGATAATTCATAAAACTATAGAACATTAGTTTTCACAGCTCAACATTATATACTTGCTAGTAATATAATTTGTTTTATGAAAGTCTTATATGATCAATTGTATCCTTAAAGAGTTTACGGATGCAAATCCTTGTATATATATGAATATATGATATACATTATTGTCAATGATAAGGCTAACTACTTTTTCATCCTAACAACATGCATGATTAATTTACAGCTCATTTTCTAGTAATGGCACTAATTTGATCGATATATAGCCAAACCTATTGGACCAAAAACATTTTATTCTAAAAATATCTCTAATTTTAATCCTAACTTTTGTCTTCTTCTTGGTTTTTATAGCTCTTGCTCTCTCACCTCTTAACAAGGACCTTGAAAGAGGCAATGGAACTCTCTTATGAACATGGCTTCTCGAAGATGAAACCAAAGTCAATGTCAATGAACTCTCTCTCCAACTTGAAATATTTTAAATGCTCAATCATTTAAATGGCGGCGATTCTTTATTTTTATGTACTTCCATTTTACAAACTATACAAAAATAACATCACCGTGACTTTTCTAATTTTTTTTTCTTTTACAACCAATTTTGGTGTCCAATTTCGACTACACAAAGATCATTTAATAAAACTTGAAAACGACATACTAATTTAATTGCATGTTATAAGATATATATATATTGACTTTCTTATTAATCGCAAGTAGTTTCTTATAAGTTCATAACATTAGTTGTAGTAACATATACCTCCAAATGTGTTATATACTTATATGTATGCACATGCACTTACATTTATCAAGAATGGTATGATTAAAGGGAAACACAACGTTAAAAATCAATTAAAAAGATGTTTAATAGATAATTTCTTGTTAATCAGTACATACTTCAATATATAAAAAAGAACATGTAAGTGTTCATATACGTATACATGCATAAAGACAAAACCACTACATTTCAATTGAAAGAATATATATCATTCGTGACGCAGCTCATGCAATTATTAAAATTTGAGGTAATCTACGAGATTTCTTCCTCTCTAATTACAAATCAATATGTCAAAGGAGACAAGCCAGTTGTGTATACAAAGGATTGAGTGTTTTTTTCCGTTGTAATGATATATATTCTTCAATTATGCATGCTGATGATATGTTTTGATATGTATAGTTTCTTTAAGACTCGACTTAAGCTACTAGCTTTTTATATAAATAAAATATCTTTGTTAATTGTATACTACTAATCATGTTTACTAATTTATAAAAACAAACTCTCTTTCCTATAATACGATAATAATGAGAGAGAACACGCATCTTCTCATAATATACGTTTTCTAAAACACTTATTATTGTTCTCGTGTAGAAACATGCTCCAAAATTAATCAAACTTAACCTTTGTTTGTTTCTCTAATTACAATATAAAGATTACAATATAAAGATTAAAGAAAGCTTACGAGTTACAAGTCGGTAACTATATAATAAAACTAATTAATTAATGTCTATATAAGTAAGAATATTAGTTGTTACGCGACCAGATTATTGCATAGTGGAAACAATTAAAGAACTTTGCGTACTTGAATTGAAGAACTCTTTTAACATTCCCATGGACATCAAGGTGTCTTTTTTGATATCAAAGTAGAAAGAAATAATAGTAGTATAAGAAAAGGTATTAATACAATTGAAATTATTAAATTCTTCTTTTTTTGCAAACAGAAAAAAAAAAGTATTAAAAATCCGTAGACAATTTTGGAGGGGACAATAATTTTAGGACTCGTACAATTGCTTTCATGGAAATGAGTTTGTTGTTGACCCATTGGCTTCCCTTTATTTTATTTTTTCAAGATTTTTTATTACAAATTCGGAAATTCCGAAATTTTATCGTCATTTTTTTTTGTTGGAGAAGAAAACTTCCTATAAATTATTTTAAAAAATACATTTGTAAAAATTACATTCGAAAATTTCATGCGCGTATAAAAATTAAATATTTATTTTCAAATCGTATAAAATAATTCGAAGTATATATAAAATATTATCTATGAATTACGTTTTCCTTTTATATTATAGTTATTATGTTTCTTTTATTTGTAAAAAATAACCATAATGTTTTAATACTGAATAAAATTCAAACTACCATAATCTTTCTTCTTCTTTTTTAATTGTTGATAAATCTCTTAAAAGTTCTTTGTCTTTCTTCTGTCAACATAAGTCACGTTTTTTTATCTATCTTTCGAGAAAAGAAAAAGTAAAAAATAGTTAACCATCGAGTGTTAATCTATAAAGTATTAGCAATTTTCTAAAGAAATCAAATAATTTTTTTTCTTTGTTAGGTTTTTTTTTGTGTGGTTCATATCTTGATTTTTCTATATAGAGTGGTCCCATAAAAGGTATCAATTAATTCACCCCAAACAATTATAAAACAAAAGTGTTTCCACAAAATCGCCAATCACTTTTTTTTCTCTCATTTTATAATAATTTCTCCATCTTCTTTCTTCATCTTCAACCTTAATTATAGAACCTTCACAAAAACTCTCTCTAGCAAATATTAATCTCTCCCTGCAACAATCTATAGCTTCTTTGTTTCTTAATTCATTACTTTTCACAAAAAAAAATGGGAAGACATTCTTGTTGTTTTAAGCAGAAGCTAAGAAAAGGCCTTTGGTCTCCTGAAGAAGATGAGAAACTTCTCAATTACATCACTAGACATGGTCATGGCTGTTGGAGTTCTGTCCCTAAACTCGCAGGTTTGGTCTCTTATACTAAAAACAGTTGTAACCAAAAAATGTATGTATCTACTTTTTACATGTATTGATGATGATCATGGATATGTATATGATCATGCATATAGGTTTGCAAAGATGTGGAAAGAGTTGTAGACTTAGATGGATAAATTATCTGAGACCAGATTTGAAGAGAGGAGCTTTCTCTCAAGATGAAGAAAGCTTGATCATTGAGCTCCATGCTGCATTAGGCAACAGGTTAGTTTAAATTTGCTAAGGATGTATTAGCTAGAAACATATAAAAATTTATATTATATAGTTCTTGAATATGAAATGCAGTTTCTTGAATATAAAATGTAGTTCTTGAATGTATTAGATGGTCTCAAATCGCAACTCGGTTACCGGGAAGAACAGACAACGAGATCAAGAACTTTTGGAACTCATGTCTTAAGAAGAAGCTGAGAAGAAAAGGCATTGATCCAACAACACATAAACCCTTAGTAACAACAAGCGAGCTTCATCAAACTCTCAACGTCATAGATCAGAAGTTGACGTCATCGGAAGTAGTAAAGTCAACGGGTTCAATAAACAACAACACACATGATCACCAGTCCATGGTCGTCTCGAACCAGTCAGGTCCATGGTGGTTCCCGGCGGCTACAACTACTACTACTACGACTAATCAAAACGCTGCGTTTTGCTTTAGTTCAAGTAACACTACTCCAACGGTTTCAGACCAGATCGTATCTTTAATCTCTTCAATGTCCACGTCATCGTCTCCGACACCAATGACTTCAAACTTCAACCCTGCGGCTCCAAACAACTGGGAACAACAACTCAACTACTGTAACACTGTTCCATCTCAGACCAACAGTATCTACAGTGCCTTCTTTGGTAATAGTCATTACACAGAAGCTAGCCAAATCATGACCACTAACAATAATAATAACAATCCAGTCTTGGATCATCATCAAGACATGAAGTCATGGGCATCAGAGATTCTTCATTACACAGAACAAAACCAAACCTCAGAAACATGTTTAGAAACAGAAGTGAAGCCAGACATTGCCAAATACTACTGGAGATCAGCATCATCATCTTCCTCACCAAACCAAGAAGCTGCAACGTTACTGCATGATACTGACGTTGAGGTGTACGGTAAGAATCTACAAAAACTTAATAGCATGGTGTTTGATCAAAGCCTTTAGAGATAATTAACATGTGTGTGTTCTAGAGAGTTTCGTATTCTATATATTCAAAACATTCACCGACCTGAGTTTTATTGATTGATGATCATGCATGATCCATACATATTCTGCTGGTGTGTAAAGTATATAATATGGTTTTTGGTTTGTGTATATTTTTTCTGTTTGTTACTAAGATGTAATTCTTTTTGTTATTCTATCTCCATGCTTATGACTTTGACCTTAATAGAGTTTTCATATTATTATTATTTTTCACATCTAGCTAGAGGAAAAGTTCTATCACTAAAGTAAAACATGTCTCGGTCGTGGTGGATGATGTTTTTTGTTTTAAGGAGAGGTTAATAGAGAGATCTTATAAGTTGGAGTGGAGACTTCTTAGGAAAAGTGATTCCGGACAAAGAGATGCATGCGAACACAATGAACCGAAAGACCCATAAATTTTTGTATCTTATGTAGTGTGGGTCTCAAATACAATATTCGTTTTATTTTTAAAACATTTTATAAAGTTTGGAAATTGATAAAAATAAAATTTTCTCTAACTAGAGTACTATGCATTTTGTAGTTAGGACTAATTTATATATCTTTTTGGGGGCAAATGCTAGGAATTGACTATGTAAATTATTAAGGTTTAAATATTGAAGATCAACTCTTTTAACATTTATTACACTTTAATCATAAAATACACCAATCAATTTACTTGTTTGTCTTCGGAAACTGAGGTTAAGGTATGTTCTATCTTTTTTTTCAACACAAAACTTCTAAATTTAACTGGTTGAGCTACCGACACGAAACCCTGGTTGAAAAATGTTTCAAAATCTTATATAATATATCTATTTTCAAGTAATAGTTTTTATTTATTGGTCTTTATAGATACATTTTTTCAAACTCATCTAATTAGTTATTGACAAAAACTATACTATAATTAAGTTCAAATTAATTTATAATCTGAATGTTACTATTTTATGAAATAATATCTAAATTGATAATAGAGTATATTATAGATGAAATAAGTTTTAAAACCTCAATATATATATTTCTCTTCTTCTTCTTCTTTTTTGTTTTTTGTTTTTTTTGAGTGCACAAATAGATGAATATACAAAAGGGACAATCAATCTTAGAATCGAAGTCCATCACTGTCTCCTTTCATACTCATTGTTTTTACTTCTCAGACATCGATCTCCCACAGTTTTGATAATGACAGGTGAAATTTGGAATATGTAACATTCAAACCGAGGAGTGAGCTAGCATGTGAAAAGACCAAAATATATATGTTTGTGTTTTCAATTTTGGTGCATGAATGAAGACTAATTTTATGACAAGAAAAAAAGACTAATTTAGATGTCTGATTACAAGAATTTTTAAACTAATTAATGCAACAAAAAATGAAATAATTATTTCTTGAATAATAACTGATTTTTTGGGCTTATAGCTAGTTTTGATCATTCCTTAGTTTATCAAATACTAATGACATATTAGAAGTATGATCGACCTATCACTGTGTAGGAGTCTGATTAACATGCAAAAAAAGAAGAAGAAAATATTAGTTATAGGTAAAACGATGTGAATTAAGGTGTATTGATCATCAATAATATTAAGCAAATATTTAAGTGTGTAATATACTAAATTAGAGGGCTTTTTTACAAGCTACCTGAACTAATTAGGTTTCTCACCTCAAAACTAATTCACAAGAAAATTGAAAGAACATAGAAAGAAAAGAGAAACGAGAGAGGGAGAGCAAATCTAAAACAAACAAAGAAACAACACTATCACCGACCACTAGTAATGAAATATACTAGCTAGACTTGACCATTGCTTAACATTAGTTAGATAGAGGAAATTTTTGTTACGTTTTTTTTTTTTATTGTTTCACTTTCATTGATATTGATTTGAGTAATAAATCACGTCACGTATCATTAGAGATTGATTAAAGAATTATAAAAGATCACTTAGTGATGATAGTGTTCAATGGTTTGCCAAAATAAGTCATGCGTGTAGAAGAAGGGACCCTTGATCTTGTTCTAAGGTGGTGAACGACGAAACTCGAAGGTGGTGGTGTAAAGTCTTCTGACAAAATCCCAATATAATTCACACGAGGGGCAGCTTTTGAGTTGTTTTATTTTTCTCTTTGAGGTGGACCAAACAATAAAGTTCTATTCTTGCAGAAGAAGGGGTCCCTTGTTGCTGACATCTATAGTGTTGATATAACTTGGAAAAGCCATGCAAGAGATAAGAAGATGAGCAAGCAAATTTTTCTTTCTTTTTCAAAATTATATAACTCAAAGTAGTCTCAAATGTTGTGAAAAGAGTACTTATGTATATGCATTGGTCGTACAAATTTTGACATGATTTAGCCTATATAATGATCATGCATGGACGTATTGGATATCTCATGAGTTACCGAGCCTGATGAAAATGATGTGAACTATATAGTTTTTCGTTTAAGCCAAAACCATACTATGTATAGTTAGAAGTATGGAAATTTTGTAGTAATTTATGATGTTTTCTTGTAGTATAAATATATACACTAAATCATATACAAAAAGTGAAAGACAATTTTTCTCTTTTATTTTCTCCATCGTTCATTAATACTACGTAACTAATCACTATATTTTCATATGTAAAACGTTAAATTTTGTGAATATTTCAACATTTTTACTACAAAAACAAAACAATTACGAGATGAGAAAGTAACTTATTGTGTCGGCTATCATTAGCTAGACAGACAACTTATATGTTATATCTCTCTTTGATCTCTTTATGATAAGGGGATTACCTATATTTTCGGTCCAACTCTATTAATCTTTAAATTTATGATATGGCTGTTATCTTTTAATTCTAATCAATTCATTGATATGCTTTATTTTCAAATCAATTAAAGTTTGAAAATGATTAGAATGAATGGTGAAAAAACCATTGCATATAGTTAGACAATCTCAATGTATTAATTAGTGTTAAGAAAATATAGTTAAATCGACATATGTGAATATGCATGTGATCAATATTTTACATTCATTCTCCTACGTACCAATCCCTTATATTATAAGGGAGAAACCATAGTTTAAAACGTTTAGAGAAAATATCGCAGTTTTGTTTTGTCAACTTATAGTATTTTATATTATTTCTATTGTGAATAGAGACAAACCTATATAACAAAGCCAAAAACTACACTATTAAATAAAACATACATCCATTGTTTGATTGTTGAATGAGATTTTTATAAATACAATAGGATTCTCTAAGAATTTTCAAAAGCAAAACGTTTATGGGTTGATCATTTATATTTTTGAAGACTTATCAAAAAAAAAAGAAAAAAAAAAGAAAGAAAAAGGCCTTTTTTAATCCTTACACCTCATAATTTGCATGTGAGCCAAAATAATTGAGGCCCTACATTAATCATAACATTCATTTCTATATTTCACAATCACATAATATATATCAATATTATAGCTTCATTGTATTTATTCGATATCATTGTTGTTATAAAAAAGAATTCTCAACTTGTCTATAAATTTTTAAAAAGCATGTAACACATATAAAATATATTTTGTGAATAGAGTTGGTTTTATATGAGAATTTTCAAAAGGATCGTTGTCGTTTACTATAGAGATAGCGATAACGTAAACAAGAAAAATAAGCTTAGTGATAAAGACAACGATGATGGCGGTGTCAAAGACAATATTATAAAGTTGCATTATCAACCAGTCATGGGGACTTCATATTTAAAACTTGATGTTGTATTCATATTTCTTAAAGAATTTGAAAACAACGACCGTGGTATTCGTAATGAAACTTTATGATATATAAAATTTTCTAGAAAATGTGTAGTTGGTTAAGAACTTTACAGATTGAAACTTGTTGAAAGATTTCTAAGCATAACTATTCTTGTCCTTAAGCATCATATACAAAAAAAGTATATGTAGTTCATATTAAATCGCTAAACAAGAAAAGAAATGTGTGTTTGTGTTTATCAGACATATTTGTTTAAAAATCGTAACCGACTACGATTATCATATTAAAATTGCGGAATAAATTTGTATTCGTGCGGTTGATCGCTACGACTAAATTGCTATTTAAACAATCGCTGATTTTTTTTTACGATTAAAAATTTTAATCGCAATTCGTAGCGATCAATCGTAGTGACTGTCAAACAAACAACACTTCGTAAAACATGACAATGTAAACACCAATATTTGTATTTGAGACAATCGAAAAATGTCGTAAAAAAAAAAAACAATCGAACAATATAGGAATCCATTGCAATTGCCTGGTTATCAGTATTTACAAAAACCCTAGGGTACACTTAACTTTTTGCCTTCAAAACAAAAACCATATTTATGAGATCATTTTAAAGACCGTCTTGGGCTTTCGTACCCTTGCCCATGCACTTGAGCCGGACATAGTTGCATTGGTACCTATATTATTTAATGTAACTGAAACTAAAACTGATGGTCAGAACTTTATATACTAGCTAATAGTTTTTAAAAACAACAACTAAAACCTTTGATTAGTATGCTTTGGGATCCCAAACTTGCCTCAGAACGTTCAAACAGACAAATTAACCAAACCAAAAGTATCTAATAGGAATCAAACCGAGAAAAATAAAACCGAAACTGAACCGAGAATAATCTAATAGACATCAAAATTCTAAAACACAGTACTTGAATGGAATCTTAAACTTCAGAGTTCAGAACAAAACAGATATTTTTACCGAAAAATACAATACATACCATAAAAAATTATTAGCTATTCTTAATTAACTGAATAGCCGAAAATATTTATAAAAAAAATTATCAAAAAAATAATCAAAAATACCCTAATGTACCGGAAAATCACTAAAATAATAGGATCCAAACCAAACCAAACCAAACCAAACCGAAATTTTTCGCTGAGACCTAACGAACCAATGTCAATGTGGTCTCAAAATAAACTTGCATGTGTTGCTTTCCATATTCACTTTTTATATTGACCCAAAAACAGTCAGACTATCTTTTAAAACCGTGTCGGACTTGGTCAGTTTGACATAAATTATTATAAGTACGAAACTTATTGCAGAACAAAAGAAAAGCCTTTGCTTCATTTATATTTCAATCTCTTTAGGAAAACAAAAAACACATGTGTTTTCCAAAGAAGAATTGGTAAGTAAGAAATGTTACAATACTACAACAAGATCACTGATACATAAAGAGAAATAATGAGAAGATCATTCATCTGAAGACCAGATTGTGGCAGCTCCTATCACACGGGTAAGGACAGTCTATTAGCTTCACTTCAGCTCTATCAAAATACCAATCTCCAACCGCTATCGCAACCGCCTAAATCGCAGTTTCGAAAGATCGAATCGATTATTCCAAAACGCTACTAATTAATGCCTTAGATGGTTGTTTAAAACTGTTTGAGTCCAAATAAAGATGAAGTATTGCAAACCTTTTTGTGGATAACAGGAGAATCATCTGCGAACCAAGTGTCTTGTCTTTCGGTTTGGCAATGAGAGAAGCAAGAATTGATAAACAAACCGTTCTTTTTCAATTTCGAGAATCCATTTACAGCTCTCAACATCTGATTTCTAAACCCTGTTTAAGAAATGACAGCATTATAAGATAAAGAGTGAGGTTGAAAATGAGGACTTAAACAAGTTTCGGATGCTTTTCGACCTTGCAAGAACCGGATTTGCGCTGGAGTGCATCTGCCATGGTTTAATCTACATTCATGCCAGTAACCACTAGGATCTGCACTTGGTGGAGCTATACTACTTTGAATCTGTTAAAACACAAACCAAAATATATTTGTACTTCTAATAATCTCAATTGTCATATACAGAAACATGGATGGAGTTAGCAGAAGGAAACATACCTGCCAAATATCATAGGCTGCATTGACAATAAAAAGAGGAGTTTTCATCTGACTGATCAAGTTTTGAGGGAAGAAACACTGTCACAAAATCGATAAGATAAAAGAGTTTACGGGTCAGCTTTCGCGCTAATATTTTACAAGATACATCCGATTCGACTAATAGAGAGGAATAGCTTACAGAGGTTGGATTTAGATGGTTAGTGCATAAATGTGGTAAGTTGTTCTTCACTCCCTGATTCATTACCATAACAAAAAAAGTGTTAAGAGTATAATACCTTATAAAAATTATAAAGTTTATAATATGAAGATGGTCACACCTGCAACTGCACAACACCATTGTATAGGTTTCTTATCGTGTGGCCACCCGAAACATCAGGCCTTTAATCAAAGAAAAAACAAGTGATTCACTAATTTTTGAGAAGAAACAAAAGTAAAGACTCATATGAATGAACTAACTTACGTGTCCAAGAACAAGCCTGCATCACTTAAGCATTTGACTTTGGTGTTTCTTGAAAACAAGTTTCTGAATTCGTCACAGCGTAAAATAACCGCTAGACCGCCTGCAGAGCATCCGGATAAAAGTGCCTGAAAACAGTAGTAAACAAAGCTTAAAGAACTGTTTCCATCAATGTACATAGAGAAGACCCTAAAGTGAAGATACCTGTTTAGCATAACGCATTCCCTTGGCTTTCAAATCTTCCATTGCAGCTCTCCATATCTTCTCTCCTCTAAACTGAAGCCGAGCAGCCTGAAAACGTTACATGTTAAAGAAAATGAAAAGAACTACAACATCTCAAACTGAAATATATGATCTCAAACCTTGTTCTGACTATCTCCGCTGAAGGAACCACCATCGCAGTAACGAAGCTTGACTCTATTCCAGTTGAAAAAGTCTGCAAAATAATGAGCTATAAGTGATGTTTCTTGAAGAATCAAGATTTACACTAAATACAATGCCTAAAGACAAAAAGAACCTGGATTCTCTTGAGCTTTATTGCTAAGTATTCCTGTAAACTGTATCTGTTTCTCCATATAATTAGAAGATCCACGACGAGACTTCTTTCGGTATACACAATTCCTAATGTTGTCACACCATCCTCCTCCCTTTGTAACAAAACAAGACTTACTAAAACTAGAAGCTTTTATTTATTGAACCAAGAGAAAAAAAAAACACACAAAACTTGTTTGGCTAAGTACCTCTAATTGAATAAGCCAGCTATTAGCTCCGGATCCATGTCCACGATGTAAGTGATATCCAGGCAATGTACCATCCAAACAAACTGTAATTAAGACATTACAGGTCTTAGATTCAAACACTGTGTTCTGTTTTCACATATTTCTCTACTGATGTTTTATTACAGCCACATTTCAGATGCACAACACATTACAATGTACCTCACATTCCCAAATCAGAAAAGTAGCTTACCATAATATGCAACTATCTAAAACACATGAGTGATTCTAAAACAAGATAACCAAGAAACATAAAGAAAACAAAAAAAGACAAGTAAGAATCAGAGAGAGAGAGAGAGTACCAGCTCCTTTGGAACCAGCTCCTCTGATAAGTGTGAGACCAACCATCAAAGGGTTAAAATTGGAACTAAATTTGGAGAAACCAAACTCTAAATCCTCAATGCGATCTAACTCAGTGACATTGAACTCAAAATACCCATTTGCCTCATTACCAAGAACAAGTCCTGCAACTACAAAACCTAACAAGAAAAGCTTCCTCATTGCTCTTTCTTTAACTCTTTCTTTAGAGCTATGAATGGAGAAAGAATGGTTAAAAAAGTAGAAAAAAAGGAAAAAGGATATAAAACAAATGCAGAAACTTGTAATGTGTTAGTGGAAGAATCGATCTTTGTGCTCAGCTTTTAATGAGGAAGAAGAAGAAGGAGAAGAAGAAGAAGGAGACAGAGCAGAGAAGTGCAGTGAAGAAGGAAAAGACTGTTTTAAAAAAGAGGTTTCATGGCTGGATTCACGTTTGGAATCTCATTACCTCGATCTTCTTAATTTAATTATACTAATTATTTATAGTTATTGTAATAATTATATAGTTAATTTAATTCTTTATTAAGACAAGAAGAGACCATCTTTTAGTTTATGATGTTTTGGTTCATACTTGAAACACACATCAACATACAAAAGAGAGTATTATTTATGATAGCAATATTATCTAAATTACGCATTAGAAAGTATTATTTATTCAATTAATCATTTTAATTTTTTGTGATAATTGTCTGTAATTGTTTTTTTTCTAATTTCCCCACACCAACCAAAACCAAATCTAACTAATGAATAATGATGTTGAATAAGCACAATAAAATCATGAGCGATAATTACGGAAGTTGGTAATCATGTAATTGCCAAGTTACCCATTTGGATTTTAAAAACATTCTTTCAAGATATTTCAACACATACACTATCATTGTTTTTGATTGAATCTGAAGTAACCAAGGATGTCAAATTAATATACACAAGCACTATTTAGTCACAGAGTGATCAAAATAAATTCTAAAAATAGCTAAATATAAAATTATATCAATAGAAAATTGAACTAATTGACAAATATGTAAGTTTAAAACTTATTATGTAAACAAATTAAATTTCATAGGTTTAGAAACTAATTATAAAATTTATTTGAAACACAAAATAGTTTTTTTTGTAAAAATTAAAGTAATAAGTCGTCGTCTATATTATTTAATAATATCCATCTGAACGCTATTAGCCATCTAAGTTATTCGAAACCGTCTAAACTTTTGCATAACTAAAATTTGCTAACGTATGATCATCGTCTAGATATCGCCTTGAAATCGCGTTTTAAAACACTGATTAACATATATGTTTTCTCATTTCCTAATCCAAAAATAGTTTTAGCCTATATATAAGTCTAAAAACTATTTGACTAACCCTAACAAAATGTCTAATAATATTTTGATCGTGTGTTTGAAAGTAATGGTTGGGAGAGAAGTGGTGGGGCTATTTGTAAATCCGATGCACATGTTAGGCTCCCTACAATACAAATAACCCGAGACGGTACGGTGCTAAGACATCCACTCAACTCAACTGTGTTTTGTTTTGTTTTTAAGTTTTAGTTTTGTAAGAAGGTCCTTTTGTTTTGATTTTATTTCGTTATGAGCCTTAGTCACGGGCTTTGTTAACATTTCGACCTCCATTCAATCAATGCTTTGTATTTTTATCTTTACAACACTATAATATTTTCCCAATACTTATACCAAATACTTATACATTAAATATTCTTTTTTTTTTTAAACCTACTTACAGTTAATATTCTAAATTCACAAATACATAGTGGGTACAGCTACATAGAAAATTTAGCAAAATCAAGATATAAAAGACTAGTATTGTTTTTTTTTTTTTAGTAGAAGAATAGAAGACTAGTATCTGGAAAATATTTAAATGTTTATCGTGGTGACTCAAAAGAAAAACGTTGTATAAAAAGGGAAAGCTTTTATTATTTAGAAACATTCACAAGATTACAAATGACTCTTAAGATTATATTCATTCAATCTTATGATCAATTCTCTTCACGAGGTGATTTCATTTTTAAACTGCAGTTATATACTCAAATTTTTTTTCTATTCTTATTTATACCTGTAAAGAGAATAATACGGTCTGAAACTTTGTTGAACATTGATGTAGAATTATTACATAAAGTAAAAGTTTTGGGAATTTAATTGTAAACTTGGGAAAAAACATTGAAGGGTTTATAGAAGAAAGGACTAGAACCGTTAAGTTCCCTTTGTATGTATCCGTGGGACGTAATTAATATCGTACGGTTCTCTATAAAATCCTGTCGGTGTGAGTTCTTATAACGTAATTGTTACTTCTATTCAAATTGGTCACGTACCACCACCACCACCATCACCACCATCACCACCATCGTTTCTTATTTATACACAAAAATGATTATGTTTGTTATAGATATCAATAATGTAGACGTTAACATAACACATCCACGTACGTACGTATCACCCATTCACCACCGTTACGTTCTTTGGTTTTATTACTCTTTGCCGGCCCATACGATCCCCATGCACGAGTAATGAAACGATATCCTTATTTGTATTTTTGTTCATTTGGCAAATAAACTCAAGTACAGTTTCGTTTACTAGATACATGTTTGGTTTATTATCAAGTACATTCTCTCTTTAAAATGGTATATATAAAAAGAAATTTACTTTTGATTTAAAAAGAAAAAATGAACCATCTCACACGGTGGGAACTAGTAACAACATGCGATGCAACCTAAATGTTTTTTGAAGGATTCAGATCCAAAAATCGATCTAAGAATGGATTTGTCACTAGCCAAAAAATAGAATAGTGTATTGGTAGGGGGAAACTTCCAAAACGAAACGTGCCCTCACATACGAAACTGATCAAAGCATTCATATGATATATACATTGAACATTCTCTCTAAAAGGTAAGCTTGCTTGGACTTCGAGATGAATTATTTCGACTTGGTATATATAAACTTGATGGTCTAATCTTTGTATCATTGTATGAGTACTAAATATTTATGTGTAATTAACCAATAAAAAGGGGGAAAAATAGCTACCACCGTACCATTTCAATTTTTTTTAATAGATTTTTTTTTTATTTTTTTTTAATATTGGAGTAGCTAGTTTTTGTTATCAAATCTTCATCTAGTGGTTCTTGAATTTATGTGAAACAATCATTCTAGAGTTGAATGAAGCAAAGAAGAAAACAAAACAAAACCTGTATTATTTACTCCTATGCATGTGGAGCTTAATGTTTAGCGTTTTTACTCAATTGTTTTTGTTAGAAACACTTAGAATTGGTGAATAGCCCATGGGCTTTAAGTATCTGATAAGCCCATTAGGTTTAAAGGCCTCATATAGTTGACCAGGCTTTAGCGCCCACACGTGTTGAGGAGGCGGGAAAACAACATCATCGGCGTCAGAACTCCGAAGAGAGACCAAATTGGCACAATCCCCTGAGAGAGAAAGACAAAACCTTTCTCGCTTATTTCTCTGTAATCGCCATGGGTATCAAGGTTCTGATAAAACAAACGTTACCTTCTTGTTTCAGTTTCAGATTTACGGTTCCTGAATTCGATCTAATGCTGGTGTTCTTTTGATTTGGTCGTTTTTTTTAGGGTTTAACGAAGCTTTTAGCCGACAATGCGCCAAGTTGTATGAAAGAACAGAAATTTGAGAGTTACTTTGGTCGGAAGATCGCTGTTGATGCTAGCATGAGCATTTACCAATTCCTTGTTCGAATCCCTTCTTCCCCCTTTGTTTTCTTCAATCTAGTTTCCCACTAAATCACTCAGCGAGAGTTATCGTAATTGTGATGCAGATTGTAGTGGGAAGAACTGGGACTGAAATGCTCACTAATGAAGCTGGTGAAGTCACTAGGTTACTATTACTACTATCTCTTTGTTTCCACGTTTGTAAAGTTTGGATCTTTCTGTCTGATATGTCTTGTTTCTCTGTTTATTTGTTTGTAACATTTAGCCATTTACAAGGGATGTTTAATCGAACGATTCGTCTTCTAGAAGCTGGAATTAAGCCTGTGTAATGTTCTCTGACTATATTCTTTTTTATATTTTCTCTGTTGGTTAGAAAAGGTTTGCCTTTTACTATTAGTCTTGCTAATTTAGTACTCTTGGGTTCAGCTATGTTTTCGATGGAAAGCCTCCGGAGTTAAAGAGACAAGAATTGGCAAAACGGTATATTTTTATTATTATGAATTGATTTTTAGTTTGAAAGTGCTAATATGAGTTTTTGAAGTGTTGTTAAATCTTGATTCAGTTACTCCAAGAGAGCTGATGCAACTGCTGATTTGACTGGTGCTATTGAGGTTTATCACTCTTTCTTGCCTTACGAGTTACTTACCTAGCTTTTACTATCGAAAGGGCCTAATTTTTAGAAGCTATTTTATGCTGACAGTCAGGAAACAAGGAGGACATTGAAAAGTACAGCAAACGAACTGTGAAGGTAGCCTATTCGTTTCCATCTATGAACTGTTGGACTCCTTAGTTTTGTAGCATCCACTTTAAAGTAATTGATGTATGTATAATTTCCCACCCTCCAGGTGACAAAACAGCACAATGACGACTGCAAAAGACTCTTAAGACTCATGGGGGTGCCCGTTGTTGAGGTACGTATGTTATGTGCAGAGGCACGAGGAGATTAACTCATATTTTGGTTATGATATGAAATGGCTAAAAGTTTGAAAAGAAGACTGATGTGGCTTCTTACATACAGGCCACTTCCGAAGCCGAAGCGCAATGTGCTGCACTTTGCAAGTCAGGAAAGGTCTAATTTCTTCTTCTTTTTTTGTTCTTTTGATGTTTTAATCTTGTGTAAGTGGAAGCTTTACAAGGTTTGCAATGCTTCCTTATGAATAGTTTCTGTCCGTTTAGGTTTATGGTGTGGCTTCTGAAGATATGGATTCCTTGACTTTTGGAGCTCCTAAGTTTCTTCGCCACCTGATGGATCCTAGTTCCAGAAAGATCCCTGTCATGGAATTTGAAGTTGCTAAGGTTTCTCTTTCACACAGACTATCCTTTTCTTCTACATGTTAAGTAAATGAGTAATAACTTCTCTTGTGGTCCTGTTTCAGATTTTAGAAGAGCTACAACTTACCATGGATCAGTTCATTGACTTGTGCATATTGTCAGGGTGTGACTATTGTGACAGCATCCGAGGTATCTAGAGATTTATTTTACCCTCTTTATATCTTTCTCTGTGGGTGATATATATCAACACTGTGGTTTTTTTCCCTCTGTTCAATGTAAAAGCATGTAAACAAATATGCATTTTGTGCCACAGGTATCGGAGGACAGACTGCCTTAAAGCTAATTCGCCAGCATGGATCTATTGAGAGCATACTTGAAAATATAAACAAAGAAAGGTTTACCCCTGTTAAATAATCTCAGAGTAGTATGAATTGGTGACAATATACTATGATAGAATAGCTGAAACTAGCCAACTACCTGAGTCCTGTGTCTTCTGTTGAAAATGAAAAAATCTCTCTCCGCCACTTTTCTAAGAAGCTTTTTTTTTGTGTGTGTCAGTTTGTAGTCTGATCTAAACTAATCTATACTGGTACTTTTGTTGAGTTCTGACTTTGAACATCTGCTGTTCCAATAAACAATAGCCATAGTGTGTAAAAGACCTTTACCATTTTGGTATTATATTTAGGTATCAAATACCGGAGGAATGGCCATATAATGAAGCTCGGAAGCTTTTCAAAGAACCCGATGTCTTAACAGATGAAGAGCAGCTTGATATTAAGTGGACATCTCCAGATGAAGAGGTAGAAACTGAGTTCTCCCCTTTTCTGGATTCTTCCGGAGTTTTTTGTATTTACCTCTTTGATTTCTCCCTTGCCAGGGTATAGTTCAGTTTTTGGTGAATGAAAATGGATTCAACATAGATAGGGTAACCAAGGTATGTTTCATACTTTGTCCGATATTTGCCATGTAGGTGCAATGCATTATTCTGAAAATATCATGGATGATCTGAATTTTTTTATATAGGCCATAGAGAAAATTAAAACTGCGAAGAACAAATCATCCCAGGGCAGGTATGCACCTTTTGAATATATAGTGGTGATTTTAGCTTTTATTTCTCTTTCAACTCATTTTTTTCCTTAAAAATTTCACAGGCTGGAGTCATTTTTCAAGCCAGTTGCTAACTCATCCGTGCCTGTTAAGAGAAAGGTTTGTCTCTTTCAATTTTATATATGATTGAACCCAATTAGTTCTTAAGCTCTTCTTTTGACTTGTACATGAATGTATAGGTCCTATAATCTTTTAGTGCAAAAGAAACACAGATTAATAAATGAATTGGTAACTCTAAGGCTTTCCAAAGGGATGTTAAAACAATTCCCCGATCCGTGGTTCTTGAAACGTTGATCTTCTTCATGCTTTCCACCTACATATTGTGATTATGAATTCACTGTGTCCTTAGCTTGCCATAAACTCTTAATAATACCCATCCAAAATGGATGGCAATATATGCACACACTCTAGAGAAACCTTATATGCTTAGTTGCATCTGAGGTGATTCCTCCCTATACTGGATCACAGGGTACCAAATGTTTGCTCCAGCAGTATAAACCAGCTATCAACAATAAAGTCTTCTCTCTACATGCTATTGGATAGAACACCTCCAATAACATTGCTGGCCTTAATCTGTTCTCTCTATCCCGGGGTTCCAACCCTTCTGTTCAAGTGGCTGGAGGTGGCTTAGGCACCAGAATCTAATCACGGTGAAAATTTAAAATCAGAATCTGCCATATTAAGCTGGAAACTACCTTACATAGATTAAGCGCCTCCACTCATAAATGTCATGTGTTAAATAGGACACTCTACTTATGTTTCACATGTTTTAGATATACATCTATCATTTGGTGTTTATAAGCTGTTTTTAACTTTCGAATAGGAGATCCCAGAGAGTACCACTAAAGGAGCAGCAAATAAGAAAACCAAGGGAGGTGGTGGAAGGAAGAAGAAGTAAATCACGGCTCCAGTTGTTTTAAGGCTGTATAAGTTAGTATGCTTCTGAAGCAAAGATCTCGGGAGAAGATCAATAAACTGTGATGGTTTTCCCAAGACTAAGTAGTCTGTTTGCTTTTTGTTTTACAATGTGTTTGTAACGTGTTTTAGTCTTCTGTTCTCAATGGTAGAAAAGTAGTAAGCTTTGGACTTGGTTTGCATGATCATGAATCTTCTTATGACAAGGGAAATGCTTGTGCTTTTGTATTCGAATTTGAGCTGATTTCAGAATTAAGATGTGATGTAAAAGCAAGACTCCATGTCAAATTATATTAGCACTTGTTTCAGAAAACAGGAGGGGTGCCAAAAACACAGAGACTCATCACATAGCAAACTTACTGAAATTATTACATAAGAAATTGTTTTACTGGCTAAAGATTATTACATGGAGACTATAAGAGATGGAGACAGGATTCAAACAATGGTGCAGCCGCCTCCACTCTCATAGGTATTAACTGCTACCATGTCACAGGGGTGGGCTGGGTTGTAGTAGTAAGGCAAACAAGGCTTGCACGGATCTGGTTTGGGGTCTGGTTTTTTCGGTGGTCCGACACTGATTACTACTGGTTTCTGTTTGATTTTCTTAAGCTGATCAACTACACAAACTGGATCCATCGTACCCACCGCGGTTAGTACACTCTTCTCTTGATCCAGTGAAACATGATTCACACCTGCATTCAAAATCTCTCATCTTAAATTATATTCACATGATTGGTAACAACATAGCTTCTCTTATATAAAAACCGTACCTTCTAGCTCTGTGACAGCCTCCATGATTGCATGTTTGCATTTCTGACAGTCGATATCGACTTTGATCTCGATTTTCTGCACAAAAAACCGAAAGACGATTCAAGAAACGAAAAGAACTCGAATTTGTCTATGTATAAGTACTATGAGCATACATGATTTTACCTTAGTCGTCATGATCTAGAGATTGATAGAGAATACTATGGATTATGAGATTTTAGATATGAATAGAGTAGAAGAAATCAGAAACATATAAATAGGGAGATGGATTGTTCTCATTTCTCAACATCTTCCTATATAATAAGATCCATCTTTGTAAACTGTTTTGAGCTTAAAAATAAATATAAGCGACTTGACTTGTATTATTAAATCTTTTTCTCCCAAATCGTTGCGTCAACGAACTCACTCTAGTTACATTTTAATTTACGTAATCTATATAATACATATGTTTACACTTATATTATAATAGTCTACTTATTGAATTAGTGTGTGTCACCTAGTTGATATATTTAGCAAATATGGAACTCAACTTGAACTTGAGATTTTACCCATGAGGGGTTTTGTTAGTCCTAAAGACTTAAACTATTTTGTTCACTTGACTCTTTGTTTAATGTTTTATGTTGTGTACTTGACAATGACAGTGACGTTTTAGCGGACAATCTCTGTCGGCCTTTATTGGTCATATTCCCGGTTTAATTTGGGTCGGACATAAGATGAAACCAGACCGTGTTTGAATTAGATCTCTCCGGTTTGGTTAAGGTGTAAGATTTGGATTCAGTTTGACCAAAACAAAAACTTGACTTCTAATTTCTATTAGATTTAGGTATAGGCATTTGGATATTCAGAGCGGTATTTGGTTTTGGGTTTTTTGGATGTAGAATTTTAAAATCTATTTCAGATATTTTCAAATTTTAAGTTCGATTAGATGATTTAGCTTCAGATTCGGTTTATCGAAATATTCAAAAATCATCATAATTTTTGCATGCGAATCTATCTAAACTACTCGAAAATATGCAAAATATTAAGAACTACATGTATTTTTTTACCTACATATACTAAAAAATAGTTGAAATATACATCAAAATATTTAAAAGCACTCAAGCTATTACAATAATGAATATTACTAATATATTATTACTATGTCTTTATGTTTTGGGCATCTTTGGATGTTCATGATCTTGAAGTTTAGAATCCGTCCGGATATTTTAAATTTCCGTATTTGGATTCATATCAGTTTTTTGGTTCGGATTCGGGTATTATGTCGAAACCTAATATTATTTATGTAAGTTATTTTTGTTTTTTTAACCAAAAACTTAACGAAATAACCAGCCAACTTCCAGTTTTCTAATTTCTTATTCTTGCTAAAAGTTTTATTGTGTTTGGTGGTGACTTGGTGTTTAATAATTTCCAGGAAGATAAGTTATTTTAGGTGAGTTTCCTCGGACGGTGCTAAACTACATAACCATTAAGATTAGATGTCTCTATTTTTCCAATAAACAACTCCTGTTAATGACAACCTCTCCCCAAAACATTGAGCACACTTTAGAACCTAATTTTGGCTAAATTAAGGGTTAAAATTGGTCTAATAATAGATGTTTCAAAAATCTCTCCATCTTTATAAGAACACCAAACTAGAGCTTTCAATATTCGTGAATTTATTATAAATTCATCATATATTTAACTTCTTTAAAAAAAAAAAAAGATAACAACAACAACAATAATGGCTTCTACTACGTCCAAATTTGTTGTTGTTGTTATCACCATGTTGGTCGCAGCCGTGGCCATTGTGGATTCAGAAATGCTTCAAGATGTTTGTGTTGCTGATTTGTCCAATGGTAACCACATTTTGCTTTGACCTCTTTTGTTTATTCATGGTTGGAAAAAATGACTTAAAAGTTTTCTTATCAATATAATATTTCCACATGATATTATGTTTCTTCTCCCTATCTACTTAGAAATTATATATTTTAGAAAATGTGACACCAATTCTGATATTTTGAAACGAAATCTTCTCATTTGTATTATACTTTATGTATAATTTCGATTTAGTATTATATTATTCAAGAGTTTCTTGGAAATTTATCATGATTTTTATGGTATTTGTGAATATGTTAAAATAAAAAGTAGGTGAACACATAGGATTGAAATCTTCAAACATTCTTTTAAAATAGTATCATACCAAATGTACATAAAAATTTTGAAGTTTAACTAAACTTTTCTGTCTTTTATTGTTCTTGTCAACAATTTATCTAAATTTTGTCTTTTTATTTATTTGACAAAATGAAGCGGTCAAGGTCAACGGATACACTTGCAAGGACTCAACACAAATGACACCGGAAGACTTCTACTTCAAAGGCATAGCCTCCGCTGCTGCCACTAACACATCCACCGGCTCGGTCGTGACCGGAGCAAACGTAGAAAAGGTACCAGGACTCAACACCCTTGGCCTCTCCATGTCCCGTATCGATTACGCCCCAAACGGCCTTAACCCACCACATGTCCACCCACGCGCGTCCGAGATCATTTTCGTCCTTGAAGGTCAGCTCTACGTCGGTTTCGTGACAACCTCCGGAAAACTTATTGCCAAATACCTTAACAAAGGAGATGTTTTCGTCTTCCCCAAGGGACTACTCCATTTCCAGAAGAACATTGCCAAAGCTCCAGCATCGGTAATCGCAGCATTCGATAGCCAATTGCCCGGAACACAATCACTTGTCGCCTCTCTCTTTGGAGCTCTTCCCGAAGACATTCTCGTTAAGTCATTCCAGCTCAAATCCAAACAGGTTCAGAGGATCAAATCCAGATACCCATCCAAGAAATGATGAGTTTGTATTGGTCTCAATTGTAAACACTAAGCGAAAACGAATGAATGAAGACAAAGTTTGCAACTTTAAACTATAATGAGATGAAAAATTAAGCGACAACAGCTCGGTCTCTCAATGTCTTGAACCGAACGAGCGAATTCTCAACACAAAGTTCATAAAATGCAAAAATCAAAAGTAGTTTTTTACTTCTTCAGTGCCATGTTCATTCATCACTTAGCCGCTCTTCCATCTGGAATCGAGAACAAGACAATAGGCTTAGACGATTTGACAAAAGGCACATCGCACCTGAAATAACCTTTCCTCTCAAGCTGAATCACATCTCCACATTTCAGATTCCTCATATTCGAATCACCGAGTGCCAATGTTTCCTTTTTTGTGTTAGGATTCACAAAATCAGCAACTTCATCATCATCTTCCAGCTGGGATGCAGCAAAAAAAAAGAAAAAAGAAATCAGTATTCAGTGATCTTGATAGAGATAACAATAGTTAGGAGATGTATCAACTGAGTTGCACCTTCTTCTTCGTGATTAGATAATCAAACTCTGTTAATGTGAGATTGACCAATTCATTGGTGTTGGGAAGCCATGTGAGCTTCAGTTTTGTAGTCTTTACAGATCCTTGGAGATTCAAAGCACCAGATAACGCAGTGACATGACCATCCTCACCCTTTGTAATTTCCTTTACTACGGCATTTCCCCAATCCATCAAAGTTACTTCCTCACCAACGGATATCGCACTCGCATCAGCTTCCTCGATCCAAATGCTCTTGGTAAAAGTGGTCGCCTTTTCTCCAGCACCTTCAAATTTCTTGTGCTTTGGTATCATGCGAACAAACGGCTCATCAGGACCATCCTTTAAGGTAAATAGTACACGACAGTCTGCAATCACAGCAGTGTGTCTAGGACACACAGGATCAATTATTCTCTTATTAATAGACCAAAGTTTATCCCATTCCATCAAATTTAGATTCTTTGAAGCTCCCTGGAAAAGTAAAAAAAATCAACAGAATTATTTTTGTTACAAATCATTTGAAAGAGACAGGCAACAACGAAAAAGAAAGGCTTACCTGCTCAAGAATGAATTGAATCAGAGCCTCGATTTTCAAACCTCTACGAACAATTCCTTGGACTGTCGGGAAGCGTGGATCATCCCACCCGTCAACCAATCCAGTCTGGACAAACCAGAGAAGCTTCCGCTTACTGAGAAGTGTAAACACCAGATTTAACCGACTGAATTCATAAAGCTGAACCTGTCGCATTCCCATGTCCTCCAGAACTTTAAAGTACTGAGCATTCCGGTCATGATACTCACTAGATCGAAGGGCATGCGTTATACCTTCAAGGGAATCGACAAACGGGCAAGCAAAGTCATACGTTGGATATATCTTATACTTATCCCCAATACGGTGATGAGACATAGGATTGCATCGATAATAAACCGGGTCGCGCATGGCTTTGTTGAGATCTTGCATGTTGAATTTCCCGCGAACACAGCACTGTAATCCTCTCTCACTTCCCGCAATCATTTCCTGCCATAGCTTCAAATTCACATCAACACTATGATTCCTGCACTTCGAATCAATCCCATCCATCCTCTCTTTCTGCATCTGCTCCCTCGGTGTATCGTCAACATATGCTTTGCCCTCACGCATCAGTTTTTCTGCCATTTGCATCAGTTCAGGAAAGTAATCCGAAGTGTATGTCACTTTCTCATACTTAATCCCCAAGGTCCCAATATCTTTCACAAGATTATCCACAAACTCATTACTTTCCTTAGCAGGGTTAGTATCATCAAAACGCACAATCACTTCCCCTTGGTAACGCTCAGCAAAATACTTGTTCAGCAACGCAGCCTTGGCATGTCCAATGTGAAGGTAACCACTTGGCTCTGGTGCAAACCGAAGTCGAACCTTTCCAATTTCTGCTTCCGGCAAGTCCACTTCAGGTTTACTTTTATCATGTGCATCCGCTTTCGTGGCTTGTTGGCTGTCTTTAGCTTTGGGTGCAGCCACAGGCTTCCCTGAGCCTTTCTTCACATATGTTGCTAAAACCTTGTTAAGAAGCTCGCTATACTCGTCTAATATCGAATTGAACCACCTAACCAAACTCTGATACTTTTTGGATTTCCTCAAACTTTCCCATCTTTGGCCAGTTCCTAGCAAAAATTTCAACTAATCAGCTTCAAATACATAGTAACTCATACCAAATTCACAACAAAAACTCAAGAATAATGAATTTATACCTGCCAGAGCTGACCAAATAGCAACATCAGCAATGGTAAGAGAATCGCCAACAAGAAACGTGCGACTCTCAAGATACTTATCGACACGACCACAAGCATTCTCAAACTCTGAACCAGAGGAGAAGACAGAAGCGTAATCTACAAACTCATCAATCTGATAATCACCCACAAGAAACGATTAGGCAGTTTTACATCAGAACATTCATGCGATGATGATAAAAAGAATACTCCATGAATCTAAATCTAGACCTGGGAAGAATCAAAAGCATCGTGGCCATAAAAATCAAGAAGCTTGTTAGCTGATCGACCAACATAGCGAAGAAGAACGGTGGTTCCACTCAATTTCCTCCTAAATCAAGAAAGGATTAAACTTTCTGCTTTTTCTTAGAAGAAGGAACCAGACTGAGATCAAAAGGAACATACCCATCGGAGAAGGCAAAAGAAGGGACCGTAGTTGCGGCTGCGCTGGAATCAATAGTGACGGGAGAGGCTGAGAGAGAGAGAGCAACGATGACTGAAAGTGGTGGACTTTCCGGTGGGAACGAAAGCTTCATCCCATCCATTTCACTTTGCAGAAACAACACCGACGATTTCAGATTGAAGCAGCGACGAAGAAGCGATAAAAAAGGTTCGAAGACTTATTAGGTTTTGAGTTTTAACTGTGGGCGGCTCAAGTTGTAAACTTTTCCCAATTTAGTCCATAAAGTATCAATCTTTACATTTTTTAGTCTCAACTTGGGTTGAACTATGAAGTAGTAAGTAGATGTATATAGTTTGGTATATTTGGTGTTCTTTAGTATGTTCAAATGCATTCGCATTCAAGCTGTAAAAATGCTCTTATCATTCCACAAGACATCAAATGTTTTTGAGTTCATTAGGATTTACTGTGGATAGGTGTAACATGCCTAGAAGTGTTTCTTTTCGCTCTTTTGGGTATTATGCTTGAAAGATGAAACCAACCAAGACTATATCCAACAAAAGAGTCATCATCACACATGTTTCTGTATCCAAGACTATATCATTAGTTATGACTAGTTTCTGCATCAGTGTCGCTGCAGTTCCCTCTTCGAGTTAATACGACTAGTTAACTATTTTAATTCATGGAAGATAGAGCATTGGAAAACTCCTCATAAGCTCCAATGCAGAGGCTAATACAGAAAAGCTAACACAAGGATTACAATTCGTTGGACTTAGAGTGTAAAAGTCTCATAGTAAACAATAAAAACAAACTCTGCTCCAAAGTGACCATATACTCATTCAGCAATGTTACTGTAATCGAATCCTCAACTGTTTCCCACTTGCAGATGATCCCTCTGCCTTGGACAGATTCTTTGATTAAACTGCTGATATGATATGAACTTGAGCTTTAAAAAAACTACTATCTTCTTCTTCGATTCACGAAACCAGAACGACTTGATTCATGAGAAACTCTCAACCAAATGCCCAAACCAACCCCTAGAACAATCCATACTACCTAAACAATCTGCCAAGACAGCCTTATAAACCTAGCTATCACTAACTTCTATCTAATTCAAGTCACACAACAGGCCATTATCTACAATCCGCTACATTCATTCTTATGCTAGTTATAGTAGACCTATAGACTAAATCTTGAGCACTTGAACTTCTTCAAATAAACCCATTCTCTGTCTCCAATTACCATCTCTTACCATTTGCCACATTTAGAGATAGAGACAAAAACCATCCAAATTTACTATGCACATAAGACAATCTATAAATCTAGTAAAATTTTGATCTTCTCCATAAACATATCACTAAATTAAGTGAAAACTACAACACCATAATCACTCTGCTATAAACGAATCAGAATCAATACACAATTGCTTTATCATCATACTCATAAACGAAGATGCTCTGCATAGAGCCTAACACATAAGAAAAAACACTCAATAACCATTGATGAACTTCTCAAAAGAAAGATTCTATACAGATTGATCCCCCAAAAAAATCCAAAAAATATATAATAAGAATGATTCCCCCAAAGACCCCAACCCCAATTCCCAATAACCAAACTTACAAAATGATCACCGATGTGTATTACACTCATCAGAACCGAAATCATTAGTCTCTAACATACCTCTCAACATCTCATGACTAAACCTTTCATCATTAGGATCAGAAACAGGAGACGAAACCGAAGACCCATCATCACCACCACAACCACAACCACTCTTCTCTCTCCTACGAGGTCTAATCACACGAAAGCATCCACCTTTACGCGACCCAGAACGTTTCGGCGATTTGGGTTTCTTCAGAATCCTCGCTATGAATCGATTCCTACTCTTGGAAGAAGAAGAAGACACCATTACCAATTGATTCTCACCATCGAATTCATTATCATCATCATCAACGATTGTTACATCTTTCTTCTTCTTCTTCTTCCTTGTCGTCTTGGTATCGTCGTTACCGACGACTCCTCCGTTTTGTTGTCGTTCATTCAACGAAATCTCACTGTGGTTCCCAGGCATTAACCAGACGGCTATAAGATTCTGGATTTCTGACAAAACCCGAATCGGAGAATTGTGAAATTGCAAAAAGGAAAGGACTTGTGCTTTTTTGTGTTTGGGTTTGTTTCTCCCTTAATCAAATAAAAAATCTTCGCTGGCTTGCAATTAAATTGTTGTGTTTAACGACTTTATTAGTTTAATTATTAATTTATTAGATTCGGGTATATCGCTGTTTTTTTTTTTCCTTATTAATTTGTTATTTTCTCTGTTTCAGATTTAATATTATGTAAACACCAAAATATTTTAACATTATAATTTTTTGCTGAATAATATATTGAAATAACAGGATAAAACTTACAAATATAATAATGAAAATAATTAATATATTAGAATTTTCACTAATTTTTCTTACAAAAGAGGATATTATAAAATTAAGAATAATATATTTACTTATGATTTTTTATTGAGCACTAAAATGATATTATAAAATTAAGTAATTTTTTAATAAAATTTAAATAATAAAAAATCTATAAAAAAAATTATGAAAAATATAAGAGGATATTTAATATAGAGGATATCTAGAAATATTTTTATTGTATTTTTGGGGGGGGGGTTAGAATATAAAATGTGTTAGTGTATTTTTTCTCCTCCATCAATGTTAAAAGGTTGTTAAGTTACTATATTTACTCTTTTGTTGACCAAAAAAAAAGTAAGAGATCTTTATTAGTGATTTTAAAGCATCTTTAAATTGGTAACCAATTTTGCTAAAAGAACACACGTGTAAATACTTGCCATTGTTGTAATGTTGTTGTTACTTGTCCCAAGCAAAGTTACCAAAATTGAACCATATCTCCCATAAAGGAGTGTATGCTAATGACGGCTTTATTCTCTCTTTCGATTTCTGTTTGATTCTAGTACTCGTTTTTTCTTTTCTTTATTTCGTTTCCTCCGAGTATATGAAAAGATTCTGCTTATTTGAGTAAATTTTATATTTTTTTGTTTGTAATAAATTCAATTTTTTCTTCTTAATCAAAATGTAAACAACATTTTTTCTGTGAGTTTTTATTTTGTAAGTTTACGTTTTACAACTTATGTGATTATGTCTATGTCTTGACTAAAAAACCGTACCCAAAAATCCAACACCAAATCCGAGCCAAAAAATCAGTTTGCGTTTTTTTGAAGTATATGAAAAGATTCAGTTTTATTTTGGAAAATATGTATTATTTTTAATAATTTCAAGTTTTATTTGATCTTTAATACTAGTTTTGTTAGAGATTTATTAACAATATCAAATCTAAAATTGATGTAATTTTAATTTCTTTATGTTCTTAATTTGGTTTAGTGTTAAGATAGGTTTCTACAACACAATTTGTACTATGAATAACTGATAAAAAAAATATTTGTACTTGGGGAAGTTTTTCTAAAGTTTTCATATGTAAATTGTGGAAATGTTCACGTTTTACTAGGATTCTGCATATGAACTATATTATCAACCATTAAAAAGAAAATTGGCATTTCTTATGTGAACTATATATATGTTTGAGAAAACATTAAATTAGGCAATATTGTTACAACTACTGTACGATAAATAATTAATTAAGAAGTAATGTATTATTATGAAAATATATCTATTTCCATTAACTTATTGTTCCACTCCACCCGCATTATGTAGGTTACCCAAGAAGTCTTTATTTTCGTAAATGATTTAGGAAAAATCACTAATTATTTTACCATAATCTTTCGAAATAAAACTTTGCAACAACATACATATATAGTCTAAACTCGTACATGACTTTGAGAAATCTATAACTCTTATTTGAAACATTTTAGAACATATTCTCACAAGTCTCATCAATGTCTCCACGAACTTACGTTTCGACGAGCTGATGACAACTTTTTCATTGGATAAGAGTCTTGGTTGAATGTAATAACGTCGCTGATTCCATGGCAAGATATACGAGAATTCTGACAAACATTAGGAGTAACGATCCTCGCATTATTCACATATATCCCTGACCCTCCAGATTTCGTGATGGTGAACATTTTATCAGACGACAAGCTACAAGGAACAAGAGTCCTGTTCGGAAAATGAAGCATGTGGTTGATCATGAGCCATGCAGGGATGGTATGTCTTAGGATAAATGACTCAAGATTCTCTTGATGTATGTCTGCATGGGAAAGATCGTTGTCGCTAGGCATCAAGAAAGTGATATCCGTGTTCCTGAAGTAATCTGTATCGTTGAGGAAACGGAGAAGGATGACAAAACCGTTGTAAGATTGTCTTCTCATGTCGGACATGGCAGAGATGAGGTCGGTTTGGTTGTAGTTGTCATGTCTTAATATGAGATGTGGTGGCTCGGTGGATGCAAGAATCGTAAGAAAAAAGAAAAACAAAGGAGCTGTGAATAGGAAAAGAGTTCTCATACTAGCTGATATTAGAATCATATGAGTATATAATTCTAAAACTTTGAAAAGAAACTTATATATAAAAGATGAGTTCATGTTCTTTACGGGTTGATACTAAATCGGTGTGAGTCTAGTAGTGATTAGTTGATGCATGGTTGATTCGTGACTTCATCTGTTAAGTATGACAAGTATTACTCGTGTGGATTTTTTTTTGTCCTAGTCATACTTTTATCCATTTCTAAAATTGTTATTTTATGAATTGTAAATTTTAACTTATAAAATGAATGATTTATAATCATTTTTAAAGATGTTTAAGCTACACTTATATTGGAAATGGAAAAAGTAATTAACTTTTTAGTTTTAGTTTTTTAGAAAACGTTTTTGACGACACTTTATATAGATAAATAGTTAGAGCTTTTATTGAAAGATGGAGAACTGGAGATCAATAATCGAGAAATCGACGGTTAAAATGATTGTCCAAAACCATGAAAAATGAAGATTTAAAAAAATCTAAAAGTTATAATTTAGGGTATTTACCTTTTTATCTTCAAATCTCTAAACCATAACCAAATTATATGTGTTAAACTACATTAAAATTCTCTACTAGAGATAGAAAAGAGAATTATACAAACACAAAACTGCGTTACAACATAAGTATAACCGAAATAAATACACACACATATTGTATATACATCCAAAGTCAAGAAAAGAAGATAAAAATCAAGAAGATCAAGAAGAAGAATTAGGAGTTGATGAGAGGGTTTAGTGAAGAACAAGATCATTAAAACCACGTTTAGAAGCTAAGCCAATGACACACAACATGTAAAACACTTTACCACTCTTCACTTTGGCTTTCACTATTGCCTTCCCTTTCTCCACTCTCATCTTAGCTTTAACCAACATTGGCTTCTGTATCTGCAAGTCTCCTAACCGCTCTCGCTCTTCTGCTTCAGGTTCCTCCTCTATCGTCTCGAGCCTCCCTTTTAGTATCTCCTCCAAGTCTTTCCCCAACTCACATATCCTCTTATTCTGTCAAATCACAACACCCTTTTGAAAGTTACATGTCTAGCTAATATTGAAAACATATGAATCCAAAAATCTTGAATTCGTTTGCTACTTATATACCTCGCAATCACGATTTAAGTTCCTCTTGTTCATCCTTCGATGTACAACCCACCACATCTTCCTATACACCAAACTCCTCATATAAACCTTTCTTGCTTCTTTCAAAACTCTTTCTTCTTGTCACATCAGTTTCAGAAATTGTGATGGCTTTCACCAAACCCTTTTGTACAGCTTTATAATGATACCACTTGATTCTCTCAAAGTGAACCAAAAAAGTTTGTAACTTTACAGACAAGCTTCAATCTTTAAATGTGTTGCTTCTCATTATAGCACATATTAAACAAAACAAAAAACGAGGTGGTTGTCACAAATCATTACATGTTCTGTAAAGTGATCCATCTCCTTTATCATGTTATCTCTCTTCTTGCCTTTTGTTTTTTTTTTTTTGGTTGCTTTCTCTTCCTTAATTGATGCTTTATTAGTCACGCTTAATCTCCATCAATTACAGATTATATAACATCTCCTTAATCATGTTATTTCATATATTGATGTTAACGACTAATATATAAATCTTTGTTTCGTTTTCTTTCTTACACAAAATCATCATTCAATATCTAAAATAAAATAATTCAACCAATAGAAACAATACATATATTCAAATACAATTTGATGTTTGCACATAAACTTTTTAAGAAATCATATAATATAAAACACTATGAAAAGAAGAGGATAGACACAAAAACTTAGCACACTTAGTGTTATATTATAGTATAGGCTGTGTAGCTTAGAGACCAAGTACGAGTAATGTAAATTCGTTTCATTAATTATTTGGTTTTGACAAACACAAACATATAGTTTTGATTTTCTTTCTCATACATAAATGTTACTAAGAATTTTATCAAGACATCAAAACTACAAGTCTATAACAACATCATATATGACATAGATGGTCTTACAATATATAACCATTCCTTTGTTTCTGATCTCTTTTTGTCTAATAAGTCAAAATTTTAGCCTTTTCTCTGATACAATAGGGAAGCCCCAATGAGAAGAAAGAATGTAATTGGGATATAAACCTTCTATGTTCATTTTATCAGTGATCCTCGCGTAAATGCTCAAGATCCTTCTTGGTACAACCAGTGCCTTAAGAACCAACCTCCTTGGTCTGTTTACTCTGAACCCTTTTGACCTACCCTCAAGCTTCTTTCCCCAGTGATATCTTTTAGATCTTGTCGCCACTTTCTCATAATGATGACTTAGCTTCTGGTACTGGCATGATGATCTTGACCGGTACTTACCAATAAGCTGCAGCATCTTGAGCTTCTTTGTTGTTTGTTGAAAACACACGAAAGAAAGCAAAATAGATATGGTTTCAAAGATATTGTTGTTGAAGTGTTGGGAGAGTAGTTGTAAAACAAAGAAACACACTTTAAATAAAATGAGCAATGGATCAAAAAGAGTGAGTAAACAAACAAAGAACACTTTGATGATGATTGATGATGAAGTGAAAGAGGGCTCCATAAATGATAAGAGAGTGAAAGAAAGATTCTAAAGGCACATGGATTTATTCTTCTTTGTATTTATTAATAACCACAAATCCCTAAATCCTTTGAATTGTTTTTGCAGTTTTTGTGTTTAACCACACAAGCCAGAGTGAGATGTATTTGACCTATGTGGCCTATGGATATCACATAAAAAAACAAGAAATAAAGAAAGAAAGAAAAAAGGAATTGATCTTGTAGTGTATAGGAAAATTGAGTAATGATTGATATAAAAGATTTTTAGTCTAAAGAAGTGATTAAGGAGAAGACAAATCTAATGTACCTTGGTTTAAGACAATGTTAAAAATGTTATTAAACACTTGACTCACCAATTCTCTTTGAAAAACACATATTGTTTTATATCTTTATTTTGATTATATATCTAGTTTTTATTGTAGGGTAAACTATTGTGTTTTTGAAGTATTTTGGCGAAAAATATGAAGGGAAATTTAAGCAAATATATGGATAATTGGTTATATCATATCCAACATAAACTTAAATGTTCAATTCATACCTAACATTTGTCAATGTACCAATACATACCTAATGCTTAAAAAAATTCAAATTCCATACCCGAACTTTGCAAATCGTAGAAAATCATACATTTATTTTCCTGACTGCTGACATGGATGCCATGTCACTGATGACATTGATGATGTGGTTGCCACATCTTTGACACGTCATCATATTTTAAAACAAAAATAATTTTTTTTTCCATATTCTTTTCTGTTAATATTATCAATAACAAATATCACTTTTATTTTTTTATAAAGAGTTTAAAGCTTTTTTCAAGGTTATAAACTAAAAATTTGCAATTCCTCTTCTAAAAGTCTTCAAGTCGCTTTCAGTAAAAACATAAATTATACAACCTTATATATTAATTTTTGAAGACATAGATATAAGTTAAGATACAAATACAATATTACAATTAATGAGAAATTGTATTTTTTTAAAAATTCTACTAAAAGTGGCTTGAGGATTTTTTTGAAGAAAAATTGTGAGTTTTGGATTTATAATCTTTTAAAAATTAGATTCAGTTGAAATAATGGTTCTAAATTTTGAAAACAAGATTTTAAATCTTTACATAAAAATCACAATTTTGTTGGATAACATTAATGGAGAATGAAAGAATTTTTTTGTTTGAAAGATGATGACGTGGCAACCACATTATCGAGGATGTGGCTACCACGTCATCAACATCATCAAAAACGTGGCATCCATGTCAGCAATATGTATGACTTCATACAATGTGATAATTTTAGGTATGAAATTTAAATATGTTAAAAGGTTAAGTATGTATTTGCACATAGACAAATGTTGGGTATGAATTGAACACTCGCTATTAGGTTAGGTATGAATTGGCCGATTTTCCGCAAATATATCTATTACATCAAATGATTTGGTTAAGAAATATGTAAAGATATCATAAAATTCTAAAATATGAGAGATTATAACATGCGATATTTGATTGGGTTCATCCGTTTCAATCTTGAAATGATGAATCATCCGCTCTAGATTTCAATACATTTAGCTATTTATTATACTATACAATTTAATTGTTATGCACATTATCTTAATGGACTATAATAAATCATTCTAATTAAAATATATGTATATATACATATTATTTACTATTAAAATTAATTCAAATAACAAAACTTGATAAAATTGATAGAATAATTTAATATTGCATGATAATCTATACTATAAAAGTATGTTTAATTAAATAACAACTAACTAGAAACCAGAGAGATTAGGTGAGTTAAAATATAAATATTAAAAATTTACTTATCTTTTCTTCGTAATTCACTTTTTTTTTTGCTTATATTTTTATTTATTTTTTAAAAATAAACTATTAGTAAATTTGAATTTTGGTTATTCTTAAAAGAAATTTTGATCATTATAACAGTCACCACCTGATTTTGTGAAACTGATGATTTGTACACATAAAGTGTACTTTCAGTTGGTAAGTTAAAGCGGAGCCTTCGCCACACACAAAGAGGTCGTCTCGTCTTGATAAGTATTTAAAAACTTTCACAAGGTATGAGAGGATTGAAGAGAAGTTAGATGAGTTAGGTAGACAAAAACAGATTGTGAGAAGAGTGATATGAATAGCTGGATGAGTCTATATATTGCGAGACCTATCTTGCGTGTTCATTGTGGTTGTTTAGAGACTTATTTTACATGCTATGCTCTTTGGGATATGATATCAGAGAATTTTAGCTCTAAGATAATCAATTGTGAATTGTGTTATGAATGAGAAGAGATAAGAGATAATAGTTTGTATCTTCAGTCTGTTCTGTTTCCGCAGATAATGGGGATGAAAACTTATGTTTTTTCAGCCCTACAATAAAAGAAAATACACAACGTAATACTGATTATCGATTTTGGAAGATTATTCAATATATTTTATTTGTAACATAATTCTTCATAATGTATAGATTATTCAATATATGTCACATTCTTTACAATCATGTCAATCTCACCTACAAGTCAAAATCAGATTATACTAAGTAAACGAAAAACCAGTTAGGATTATATATATGCTAATAAATTATAATTATCCCATTACTTTACGTTTGAGTCAAAAACCTGAACCAAAATATAGAGAGCATGTGGTTGATTACTTATTAGTCAATACCGTTGGAAGAACAAAACCAATTTAGGCCAAAGAAGTCAAAGCCACACTATTCCAAACATTAATTCCTTTAGTTATGTTTATTTTCTTTGGGCTAAGGCCCATTTAAGACCCATTACAAAGTAGCCCTAACAAGTAACAATACACAATACAAGACGAAGAAAACGCATCTTTGACTTGATGACGAAGGGACAAGCAAAAAGAGAGAAACTTTACTCTCTCCCTCATTCACCACTTTCACGTCTTTGAACTGTTTATGTAATGTAACTCTCGAGAAAGCAAAGTTCACGTTTCTACAACCCTCTCTTTTGACTTTTCAATAAGTACATACAAGTTTTAATGATAATAACAATAACCCAAAACTTCAATTAAACGTTATTAATCAAGACCAAACAACAAGATTATACACTTAATTAATTCAAGCATAACACAATTTTAGTCTTAGAAGCAATAACAAGGTTCGTGTAAGTGAAGAAGCCTAAGGAAACGTCTCCGGCGGTAGTAAAACGCCGATCTTAAACGAGACAACCAAACGACGCGTTTCAACCTCCGAGCTGATCTAAGTTTCCTCAACACAACTCTTTTCACTTTCTTGACGGATCTTGAAACTCTCTCCGTGAAACTCTGTTTTCTTGAAAACTGGTAGCTTCTTAAAAACATCTGTCTCTTCTCCAAATACTCTCCGTACGGTCCTGCTCCTCCTCCATGAGTCCCGTAGTAGTCAGAACCAACACTACTATAACCGCTTCTCAACACAAGCTTCTCGCTCATCTTCGTTCTCTTGTAAAAGAACCAGTGAAGGAGGCTGAAAAAACAAAAAGGGTCAAAGTAAAAGTCGCCGCCGGGAAAAGACCACCGCCGCCGCCGTTGTAGTTACTTAATAGGGAAGAGTTTAGTTAGAGGCGTGCGTTGAACTCTCTGTCTCTCTCTCTCTCTTACTCTGTCTCTTTTGTAAGAAGTACTTAGTTATATATAGATCTTTTAGTTTATGTTTTAGACACTGTTGTGTTGTGTTCTTTTTATTGGCTCTTTAGTTTCTCATGTCTCATCTCAAGCCTAAGACTTTAATATGTTAAACTTATTTTAACATATTCCCAATAAGCAAACAACAACATTCCACTAATTACAATGAATGTGTGTGTTTTCCAAATCAAAATATATACTAACTCGTTAATTAATATTATGAAGGTCAATTCGTTTTGAAAAATGAAGAGAACTTGTTTAGTGTTTATATACATTGAATCAAAAGATGTTTTCGATGCAGAAAAAAACGTGAAAATTACGTATCATCCAAGACAAAATTAGTTCAAAGAATTTAATTTTATAAAACTTAGATGAGTATTGCAATCACTACTACTATAGTACTATACAAATCTTGTAGTGAACGGTCTTATTTTTAATTTAATTGGTCCCATTTGTGGTCACAGAAGAATATGAGAGAGTTAAGTGGTCATAGAAGAATATGAGAGAGATCTAAATAAATAGTTTTTGTTTGGTCGACATAACTAGTAAAGTATGGTAGGTGTGTGAAGAATGAAGATTGTGACATTAGCATTAAAGAAGGATAAGCCAACTCCTATACATCTTTGCTTTGGTCAAAACCTAACCCTTTCACATTTCACCCCTGTGAACAAGACTTGCTTATGCAAATGTCACCACAAAAGTATTCTCTTATTACTTGCAACTCCATTATTTCCATAGGCACAGAAGTTCACCATCTGACCATTAGCCTTAGCCTTTACGAGTTCATGGCTCGGTTTCCAAAACTCATCTGGTTACATGTATATAAAAAGAATGTTTCCTGATTCACTACAGAGCGATTCACAAGCTTTGAGAAGTAATCAATTGACAAGTATCATATCATATCCTATTGTTTGTATCTACAAAGAAGGCAGGAGTGGTAAAACAGGTTGCAAAAGAAAATGCCAGTAGAAGACTTATAAAGCTATAAAGGCAAACGGGTTTAGAAGCTTTTATCATTTATCTTCAAGTCTTCTACTAACAACATCTTTCAACTAAGAACACACCTGAGACGACTCATTTGAATCCAGCTATTAGGAGCATGCTTTGTACCTTGTTAATGATTCTTTCTACATCTTGTTTGCTCCTATCTTGGCCCACTTTCACTTGCAGAGGGGACATTGCTGGGGAAACTAGATAGATCGATGTCGATGAGGGACATATCATACATTGTATCAAGAGAATCAGAGGCATCCACAAGTAACGAAGATTTCACAGCATCAGAGCGTGTAGGATCAGAAGTTACGCTAGAGCTTTTTGGTGAGCTTGCCTCTGATGATAGACTACTTGACACCGAAACACCATCAATCTTGTTTGCATACACAGGTTTGTTCTTTCTCATTGCATCCATCTCTTGCCCAGTTGGAACGAAAGTTCTCGAGCGGTACTTCTTTGTTCCCTCGTCACCACCATCTTGATGGTTATAGAGCACATAATCATGATAGGTAGGAGCAAACTGTAATAAACAATCATCAGGACACCAATATGAATAAATTATGATCTGAAGTGTCAGATTATGTTAAAAGAAACCAGTTACCTGGTGAACAGTGTCATGGTAAAAGTCATTTAGTTTTACAGCATGTGATAGGCTCCCTGAGAAACTGCCAGATCCACCAACATTGGCACCAGCATACTCTTTGTATGGAAAAGCATAGAAATGGCATGCTGCAGCAATAAGCATCTCGACACATATTATAAAATTTTGAAAATGAGCCGCCTCCTCTGCAGTTTTTATGAATCCAGATTTTGCAGCAAGAAAAACTAGAACACCCTGTGCAAAGAATAGAATCATAGAACACAATCAGAAAAAAGCGACTATGCGTGAAGGATAGCAAAATGTAAGAGTAGATGTTAAAACTCTGAGTTAGTAAGCACATTTTACCTGCCAATAGGTTAGAAAGACCACAGACTTTATGATCACAAATTTTGGGACTGGATTGAATGGCTGAAGTAGATCTCTGCATGCCATATAAAACAGCACAAGTGCGTACAAAGCCACTGTGTAGGATATTGTATAGATGATGGTAAGATAGAGATATGCTTGATCAGGGTTGAAATTCCCATCCTTGTACTTCCCTTTGGCATAAAGCACAAGTGTGACAGCAACTAAGATAGGCTTAAGAATAACAAATTGCAGACAACCTTGCTTGCATCGTCGAATAAAACGCCTGCATCGAAAAGACCATGGTGCATGTGTCAATAGATGTCAGCTAAGAGGACTGTCTTAGAAAAAATCCAGATGATCATCATGAGACAAAGAAATACAAACAGAATATCCAGTGCCTCTAATGGAGCTGGCATGATATGTAAACAATGTCCTTATATAAGTACCAACAAATTTGGTTTAGTTCTGAGAACATACCCATCCAATGTTAAAGGCGGAAAGCAACATGTCATGAGACACCACGATGGCTTTAGAGAGCGGCCGCTCAAACTAAGCACTACTGATCCTGGTCCCCCAACCCACGCCAAACACAGCGATAGGAAATTGTAAATAACCCACGCTTCATATCTGGAACACAAAAAAAGACCATTTAGATACATAAATGCCATTGACTTTGAACAGTAATAGAAAACTTTCAGGGATGACTCTAAGACCTATATGGTCTGCACTCTACACTCAAGTTTCAAGGGTTAGAGAAAACACATCTACAACTCCAATTTAGGAATACTCACACTTCTCGTATGGAATCAAAATATATCGAGCTTTTGGGTAGCACAAGAGACAAGAATGACATGAAGGCATAAACCTGGCAATGACAAGAACATGTCAGGGAAACAGAATTCAGCAAGTCAAGGAGTAGACACAGTTCAAACTATAGATGACAATACTAACCGGAACCATGAAGATGATGCGCACAATATATCTCTGATAAGTCGGTTCCGTGTAATTCAATAGATGCCTGTAGATATGAAATATCGCCAAAGCAATGGCTCCAACAGTACATAGAAACGCCACAATGTTCAGATAAAATGGTATCAAATCCGCCATTCTGCAAAACAAAGACAAATGAACAAACTCGTCAAAACTATAATCAAAGCAAATACAAAAAAAAGAGATCTTTAGGTACAATCACAAACCTCTACAAAGAGCTAAGACGGATCTGTGGTATCAAGAGACTCAAGAACCCTAAAACACACGAACCCAACTTCGTGATTCACTAAAGTTTGAAACTTTCGTCAAGAGATCGGCAAGTAGGAGTCGAGGCGTACGAATCAGAGAGAAATGACGCAAACCCAGAATTTTGATGACACGATCCAAACGCAATTTAGGAAAGATCGTACCTTTGAAACTGATTTGGACGAAGAGAACAATGTAACCGTAGTAACGAAGCAACAAAAACAGAAATTAAAAAAAACCCTCACAGAGAGAGTTTGTGGATGAGGGTTTTGATAAAGCTTTCTTCTTCCTATAGAAAGGAGAAAACTTTATGGGATTTGGTTTTCACAGCAGAGCAAAGTCGAAAACAGAAGCAAAAAAAATGAAGAAGATTTGTTAAAAAAAGAATGATTTTTTAATTAAAGTTTTTTTTAAAAAAGATGAGCAAAGAGGTGGAATCGATTCAACGTCCATCCAATCCAGGCTGTGAACTTCAAACCCTAAATTATTTCACATATTTTTATTTTAATCTATAAATTTTTGGAATAATCTAACATCTCATAAGTCTCACTACCCAATTCAATAATGATCGATATATGTTGTTGATAATTTATTAATTATCATTATAAACTATGTTATAATAATTTGTCGGCAAAGGATAATAAAAATGTTATAAATCGGCAAAGAAGATGATATATATCAAATAATCTAGATTATAAAATATTAGACTATGTTGTTTAAAGGGTTTATAAAATTTTATAATTTATTTTTATTTAGATATACAAAAATTTTATATACATACAAAGGTAATTTGTGTATTTTTCTATAAGATTACACATATATTTGGATAAATTTCAATATTTTTAGTGGTTTTTAAATAAAGTTTGAAAAGGGGATAGTTTCATAAAAATGGTATTTGAAAAGGAGATATTGAATTTTATAAACTATGTACTATAAACTAGATAGAAAAATATAAAAAGTGTTTTAAAGTTAACATTTTTTCAATAATAAGTATCAAATAATTTAATATATATTTTAACATTCTTATATACAATTATTTTTACTATTGTATTGTTAATCCAATGTCTACATAAATTTTTAAGAATGAGTGAATTTTAAATTTTAAATTCTTGGGAGTTGTTGATTTTTCTTTACACATGTATGTATGCTTGAAATACTATTTTGTAGAGGCATTATGGATACTATTTTGAAGAGTAATTAGTAGTAATATGTTGTAGAGGCATTATTGGTGAATCAGTGACAAAATATATGGTGAGAGAATTGATCGGTTGTTTATCGGGAGGATGTATATATATATTTTCTTAATCAAATCATGATTTATGAAAAAGTAAGTAAAGCATTCAGAATTATCGTTTTTGTGCAAAAATTTTAAATGAGTCAATTAAATTATTTCTTCATACATTTTGGTTTATTAAAATCAAAGTTTTTTTGCCTTACATATACATTATCATTGCCAAACCAAAGTTTTTTTCTCCTTACATATATAGCATTATTGTTATTGGTGATGATATATGTATCGCTCGACGATCTCTGTGCAGTTTCTAATAAACAATTGTGATGCAAATATCCTATAATGTCCTAAAAATTTACATTGAAAATTGGAATAATATTCCATGTTATCAAATTAATAAATGTGAAAATGCATATTTAAGTTACAGAAGTGGATTTATTTATAGATATTTTGAAAATATAGTTACTAAAAATTTGATTAAGTCTTATCAAATATGTAACAATTTCACAGATTCATCTGTACAAATTGAAGTATCAAAACCATTTTCCTTGTAATTTTCAGTTTTACCAAAGACAGAAGCACTGCAAAAATAATCATTTTGATGTGTAATTCAAATTGTCTTTTGTTTTTGACTATTTCACTTACAACACTATTTTAAAGCAAAAGATACTGGAAAATAAAATAAAATATAAGATGAGATCAAGGCCGAAATATAAAAGCCACAATGGACCTAAACACATTAAATCTAGCCCAAAGAAAAGCCCATTAAGTCTGATATTTTTAACACCAACTTGAGTGGTAGAAATAAATAAAAAGATAGGGCAAAGAAGCAGAGAAGCAAAAGCGTGGAAGGTTACAGAGCCTTTCAAAAACCTCTCACTCTCTCTCACCTTATCTCCTTCCTCCTTCTCTTCTCCTCTCCTCTCCGTCGAGCTTACTACTACTATCTCCAAAAATGGCGTCGACGGTAGGAGTTCCATCACTATACCAAGTCCCTCACCTTGAAATCTCGAAACCCAATTCCAAAAAGAGGTCTAATTGCTTATCTTTATCTCTGGATAAGCCTTTCTTCACTCCCTTATCTCTTGTTCGTAGAACTCGTCTTATCCACTCTTCTTCTCTTCTTGTTCCTTCTGCTGTTGCTACACCTAACTCTGTTTTGAGTGAAGAGGCTTTCAAAAGTCTTGGCCTTTCTGACCATGACGAATTCGACTCTGACGGTGACAACAACGTTGAAGCCGATGATGGTGAAGAACTCGCTATCTCTAAACTTAGTTTGCCTCAGCGTCTTGAAGAGTCTCTTGAGAAACGTGGTATCACTCATCTCTTCCCCATTCAGGTTTGTGTTCTGTCTGTTTCTCTTTTGGATAAGTTTTGCTTAGGTTTCGTTTCCGATTTCGTAATTGTTTAAAAATGGTTCCTTTATGGATAAGGTTGCTTAGGTTTCCACTATATCTCATTTCCAATTTCAAAATTCTGTAAAAATGGTTCCTTTATGGATAATCTGAGAGTTGTTTATACTTATCTGTGTCTGGTTTAATAGCAGAATCATTGATATGTTTGAGTCTTAATTGATATGATGTCTTTTGGTATCTGTGTTTATGAAGAGAGCTGTGTTGGTACCTGCACTTGAAGGACGAGATATTATAGCTCGTGCAAAGACAGGAACTGGGAAGACTCTAGCTTTTGGTATCCCTATCATTAAACGACTCACTGAACAAGCTGGAGACTACACAGCTTTCAGGTCTTTGTTTATTTACTTTGGTATACCATTTGTTTTCATTGACCTTTCCATTGAACTTTGCTTAAGGTTTAGTTTTTGTTGTTGTTATGGAGTAGGAGGTCTGGTCGTCTTCCTAAGTTTCTTGTCCTCGCACCGACTCGTGAACTGGCAAAGCAAGTGGAGAAGGAGATTAAGGAGTCTGCACCTTATTTGAGCACTGTTTGTGTATATGGTGGGGTTTCTTACACCATTCAGCAGAGTGCTCTGACTCGTGGTGTTGATGTTGTTGTTGGAACTCCTGGAAGAATCATTGACTTGATTGAAGGAAGGAGTCTCAAATTGGGAGAAGTTGAGTATTTGGTTCTTGATGAAGCTGATCAGATGCTTGCTGTTGGGTTCGAGGAGGCTGTGGAGTCAATTCTTGAGAATCTTCCAACGAAACGACAAAGCATGCTTTTCTCAGCAACTATGCCTACTTGGGTCAAGAAGTTGGCAAGGAAGTACCTTGACAATCCCTTGAATATCGATCTGGTAAAATTTTTCCCTAGCATGTCTCTTTGTTACTTCTCAAATTTTTAGGTAGACTCAGATGCTTAATATTATCTTCTTGTTTGTTTTATTGAATTGGTAGGTTGGAGACCAAGATGAGAAGCTTGCAGAGGGGATCAAACTTTATGCAATTGCGACCACATCTACATCAAAGCGCACTATTCTAAGCGACCTTATAACAGTATGGCTCAGCTGATAGTTTGGTGTTTTCTAAACATGGTCGATGATTAAATTGGTGTCTTTAGCTCTATATTGATTATTTCTATTTTCAAATTCTGAAGGTATATGCGAAGGGAGGTAAGACCATTGTTTTTACCCAAACAAAAAGAGATGCAGACGAGGTCTCTCTGGCATTGTCAAACAGTATAGCTTCCGAAGCACTTCATGGAGATATATCTCAGCATCAAAGAGAGAGAACTCTCAATGGTTTTCGCCAAGGGAAATTCACAGTTCTAGTTGCCACTGACGTTGCATCTCGTGGACTTGATATACCGAACGTAGATCTGGTAAGTTTTTAAAAGTCTCAGTACATAGTTTATCTTCTTTTATGGCATGGCTGTCTGTTTGTTCTGACATTTTCGTCTACAGGTTATCCACTATGAACTTCCTAATGACCCAGAGACTTTTGTGCACCGTTCTGGTCGTACTGGGCGTGCAGGGAAAGAAGGCTCTGCCATTCTCATGCACACCAGCAGCCAAAAGAGAACAGTGAGGTCTCTAGAGCGTGACGTAGGCTGCCATTTTGAATTTATTAGCCCACCAACCGTTGGAGACTTGTTGGAATCTTCAGCAGACCAAGTGGTGGCCACTCTAAATGGTGTTCACCCTGACTCGATAAAGTTTTTCTCAGCAACTGCTCAAAAGCTATTTGAGGAAAAAGGAACAGATGCTTTAGCTGCAGCTCTAGCTCACCTGAGTGGTTTCTCTCAGCCGCCTTCATCGAGATCTCTCCTCAGTCATGAGAAGGTTTAATTCTTAACCATGCTTTAAGATCCAAGAAAGCAAATGAGAGGGCTCTGACTTTCTTAAAGTGTTTCTTGAGACTCCTATAAGCTTCAGTATCCACTATATAACAACTCTTATCATGAACTAAAGTTAACTTTTGACTGCAGGGATGGGTAACTTTGCAATTGATTCGAGATCCAGCAAACTCTAGAGGCTTCTTGTCTGCGAGGTCTGTCACTGGTTTCCTTTCCGATGTTTACCGATCAGCTGCAGATGAAGTTGGAAAGATCTTCTTGATAGCAGATGACAGGGTCAGTACTTTTGAAATGATCGTTATACTAGCAGTGTTTTCAAAACTATACTCTTTTAAAAATTTCTGATGCTGCTATATATCAGGTCCAAGGAGCTGTTTTTGATCTGCCAGAGGAAATCGCAAAGACGCTCCTCGAAAAAGAAGTGCCAGAAGGAAACAGTTTATCCTTGATAACAAAGGTATTGATCCGGCCTTCTCTTAATTTCACTCTTTTGATACAACCATACTCATTACAATACCCTTTTTGACTAACACTTCACATCTTGGGTTTTGGTTGTAGTTGCCTCCACTGCAAGATGATGGACCATCAAGTGATAACTATGGACGGTTCTCTAGCAGAGACAGGATGCCTAGAGGAGGAGGAGGTTCCAGAGGGTCAAGAGGCGGTAGAGGAGGATCATCAAGAGGCCGTGATAGTTGGGGAGGTGATGATGACAGAGGAAGTAGAAGGAGCAGTGGCGGAGGAAGCAGCTGGTCCCGTGGTGGTAGTTCCAGAGGAAGTTCTGATGATTGGTTGATCGGTGGCAGAAGTTCATCAAGCAGCAGAGCTCCTTCCAGAGAGAGGTCAGTATTCACTCAAACAATCTGTGTTTAAAGTCTTCAAACTTTCCTCATTCAACTGATTGATTGATATCTGTAAACAGAAGTTTTGGAGGTTCTTGCTTCATTTGTGGGAAATCAGGGCACAGGGCAACAGATTGTCCTGACAAGAGAGGGTTTTAGACTTAACATAACAAATGGTTTCTGCTCTTGAGCGAGAGATCCTTGTCCTTTTTGGTGTTCTTAATGCAAATCTTTTCGTGCTTGCTTCAACCGTTTGTTTCAGACGGTAGAGAAGCAATCATGGAGGAGAATAAATATGCTTCGGACAAGGTAGAGCAGAAAAAAAAGAGAGAAGCAAAAGTAAAGTGAAGGAGAAGGTTTTTCAGAGATTGCTTGAGAAACAAGGGAAAGCTGATGGATCCTTTTATGTTTAGGTTATTATTATATAAAAAAATATAGTCTTGGTGATCAGTTTCCATGTTTCTGAGTTTTGTTTTATTTAAGTGTTACTAGTCAGTCTATTTAAACTAAACTACTGTTTTTATTTTGATTTTGAACGTTTCTATTGTTATGTGAATTGTGATCACATGTATTTTGACCGAAACTGAAGTAACTAAATATCATCATAATAGAATCGTTTTCGTCTTATGCCATTGTTACATTAACCTAGTTTTGGTGTCACTATGCATATTTTGTCTCTAAATCTACATACCAAAGAAACTTAAATAGGATTTCTTGCATGGCTTAAATTCCCATCTAATGAAGCTTCAACGCAGTAGTATACGCAATGCCAGAAGAAGCTTCAATGGATTTGTTAAGGCTCTGGCCATTCAAGCAATGGCATATACATTGCCCGAATAAGCTTCAATGGAACTGTTAAAGCTTCTCGCGGCTTAAGCATTGGTCTACACAATATGGTATGAGCAAAATGTTCGAATTCGAATATTCGGATTCTGGTCGAAGGTATGCATCCTAATTTGATAGAAGAATGTGTAACACTTGTTTTGGTAGAAACACTCATGTTCAAGATGTTGTGGCTCTTCTCTCTAATTTATTAGAGAAATGTCTTTAGATACCACAATTTAAGTTTTTTTTTTCTTTTAGAAATACCACAAAAGTTTTTTTTTCCAAAAGTACCATAAACATAAAAACTTGAATTTTGAAGATGTATATTTTTTTAAAAGTTTAGGTTGAATATTTACATTTAGGGTATAGTTTTTAAGGATAGGGTTTAGTGTTAAAGATTTAGAAATGAGTTTTGAATGTTAAAAATTTAAGTTTTAGTTTTGTGGTATTTTTGAAAAATTGTATTTCAGTAGTATTTTTGGGAAATAAATGGATTTTTTTTAATGGTATTTTAGGGAATTCTTCAATTTATTATGTTTTGCTATATGGTTTTTGTATTGACCTTGTTCAATCTAAAGTTCTTTGTCGTTATGACACCTATAATTCTAAACTATGTAATTGATTATACGTACATTGGTTAGAAAATTAAAGTTAATACTAAATTTTTTAACCAAAAATATAAAAAGAATTATCACACGAATACCACATATAATCAAATTTTAATTTATTATAAATATATATTTTTTTTCATCATAGATATCAATGAAAAAATGATGGTGTTGGACACACAATTTCGTATACAAAATGGAAAAAAATAGATTATGCGGTGGTGGAAGGAGACGATGGTTTAGTAGGTTGTTGAGGGAGACCACACTTGGTCAAACAATTTTGGTAACATGGTTTGTTTTGTATGCCACAGCTTATGGAACATGTTTTGAAGCACTCGAGTTTTGGTTCCATCGCTGAGATGGTTTCACCAACATTCTTCATCCCATTGCATGCTTGTAGACCACATGCCATCATTACCAATGCCATCATCATCATCATCTTACACACACTTGTTGTTCCTGCCATTTTTCTGATCTTTACGTACGTAAACGTTTCTTTTTTGTTCTACGGATGATGTTTCGTTATTGTTTCTTGATCGATACGAGATGGTGTGTGCGTATGGTGATAGGGTCGAAGGGGGTTTTATATTCATTTTTGGCTACTATATTTAGTATGTTTACTATTTTTGTTGTTGTTTTGACTTAATTAGATTTGTGTTAATTTTTGTTTTAGTTTGACTTAAATAGAATTGGGCCATTATTGTTTAAATTGCATTCTAGTTTTTTCCCTTTTTTTAAAAAAAAATCTTATGTCATTTGGTATTAAAAAAAATGAATATGTATGAGATCTTGGTTATTAACATGGTTGGTTGTGCATGTCGCAGCTTATGGAACAGTTTCTGAAGCAGCCAAATCTTGAAGCTATCGTTGGCTTTCTCTCATCCACATTCTGGGTGTGAATGGTTACAGCGGTCGGGATGAATAAATCTATCAGCGGTTTGGTGTACTCTATTTTTAGGGCGGACCAACTCTATTTGTACATAAAAATGGTCCGCACTTAGTTTTTTTTTTTGAAACCGCACCACTACGGACACAATTAATGACTAGTAAATAAAAGCGGTTTTGCCCATAAATGGTTTTATCCGCTCGAACCGCTGTAACCATTCACACTCTCTATTGCATGCTTGTAAACCACATTCTATCATTGTCAATGCCATCATTATTATCATCTTCCACATGTTTTCCGCCATTCTCTCTTACAATTTTAATTGTCCGATGACTATTTTCAAAAATATGAAATGTGTATATTTTTATATACACGTCCATTACTAAAAAAAAACTAAAATGTATATATCATGGAAATATATTTGTACACGTAAGTTTAATTAATGCCTCATGCAACTTTAAGTTCGAGACATTTATCACTAAAACAACATCGTCGACATGTGGACGAATTCTTGGGGTTCCTCTCCAAACAATGTGGCTTTCCAAAGTCTCTTTTTAGTCTTTTACCTATAAAGAATGCATTTAAACGTTTTGACTCTTAGGTTTCCCCTCCAAACAATGTGGCTTTCCAAATTCCTTTTTACTTATAAAGATGCAAGTATCTTACACACATGGTAATCTCATTTTCCATAGACAAATATGAATTCGATTGTCGTAAAAGGAACTCGGTCAATACGATCATAGCTAATAGAGAAGACAACTTCAGCAGGGTCCGTGATAGTTTGGAGAGATTCATGTCGTTTGGTTGTGTTTTAAAATTTCTAGTGTTTTCTATGTCTTAGACGCTTAAAATCGTTTAGACACGTTTTAGGACTAACCTAGAACCATCTTAAACACAATAGCTTTTCTATGATACTGACCTAATTCATTTTTTTGATTGTATCTTCCTTTTGACATTTATGCTTCCAATTCCAAACATATTATTCCACAAGTTACCCAAGAACTAAATCAATGCCAACAAAAGACACATTAGTTCATTATTTATCTAGTATTTTATTATAAAATCGCATGAATTCAATTGTATGAAATTACAATATGCCAATCGCGGATTGAACAACAAAAATCCACATCAAATACAAAATTTTTGAAACAAAAACAAAAATTATATAATAGGTAAAAGGTGTATAGTAATAGTAATAACAGTAAATCATATGGTTAATAATAAGGAAAAAAATAATACGGCTAAGCAGAGAGACTTCCTTGGTAATGAAAGATGCAAAGCTTAGCTTCCTGCAAAGATTTTTAAACATAATCATACTTTTGTCCTCTTAAGTTAACTTACAGAACCAGATACCATATACATTGATAAGTCTATATTCTCTAACAAGCATCATCTTCCACAAACTTTATTCCAGATTCTTAGGTTACCTTTCACTTTTACAGGTCAAAACATGAGTTGGATTTGAACATAAAATATGAAAAAGGTGATCATCATTGACTGATGTGTACATACCTGATCAATTTATCGAGTTTTCGGTATTCTGTTTACGATATTGCTGCTGCCTAGGCTTCGACCTAAATAAAATGGTAACAGAATCATTAACTTGAGAATCAATATAAGTTAGCTTTAGTGATTAGATAATGGCATCATATCAGCTGCTTGGCCTGTAGTGTTATCATTGTGCCAAGCAACTTTAGAATGGAATTGAGAAAAACAAAGAAACTTGGATCAAGGTTTATGCAAATGCATTATTCTTTATCTTACAGAACAGTCATAAATCCATGATTCAGACCATGTTTAAACATCAGTTACACACGCCTCTACATTACAGGTGGTTCATAGGAATGTTTTCTTTCCTTTTTGACTACTTAGAGAATGGAACAACTATTGAATTTTACCTTCTCAGCTTCAGGAGAAAAAATTGTCTTCACCTCCTCAAATACAGCTTCAATGGGCTTTGCGGCATTAATCTGAAGGTAGGTTGTACAAAAACACTTTGTTACAACGTAGAACCTTAATGCAATCAAAGAAGAAAAAATGTTTGAATATCTCACCTTTCTAACTTTCCCCTTAGCTTCGTAGTACTTAATCACTGGTAAGCTAGATTCGAGAAACACCTTAAAGCGCTTCCTTATAGTCTCAATATTGTCATCCTCTCTCCCCTTCAACAACAGAAATGTCGGCAGGCAACAATCAATATATACAGAACAAGAGCCTAAAGAGAACAAACTGACAGAGCTTTCATATCATATTAACCTGGTTGCGGCCCAACAGGCGCTTCTCCATCTCTTCCTCAGGACAATCAAAGAACAAGACAAACTTTGGTTCAATCTCAGTCTACAAAAAAAAACATCAAAGGCATATGTTTAAGCAATGGTATGGCATACCCTATAAGAAATAAAAAATGCTCAGTAAGAAATTTTAATGTACTTACAACTTTCTCAAATGCTGCACGGTTTTCCTCATTGCGAGGGAAACCATCAATGAGTAATTTATCATTCCCGTTTTCCTGAATTGCTTTCTGTAGAAGCTTGATTGTAACTTCAGAAGGTACAATCTTCCCTTCTTTAATCATATTCTGGATCATAGTTCTGCATAACCATTAAACATCATCATTCAACACAGTAACAAAGAACCTCAAAAAGGACAATGAAAGCGAAGGTGACTCTTCATTCTTTTAGCAACCCAAATCTTTAGTTGAAAAACTGTTCACAGGACAGTAGTGCTTATGCATAAAGTTTCAGGGCATACCCATTCTCAGAACCTGATTTAATCTCAGCCCTAAGAAGATCTCCAGCACTCAGATGTGTGTAACCAAAATGTTCAACAATATAAGCACACTGGGTACCTTTTCCACTTCCAGGACCACCTATTGAAAATACATCCACAATAAACTCAGAATAACTACTTTTATCATTGAAACAAGTAGAACTAAGAGAACATCTAAAGGATCACAAGCACAATAACTATTAGATAACCATAAACATGAAGACCAAAGAGCAACAGTGTAACAACAAACATAAAAGACCTGAACATACCCAGGACAAAAATAACACTGGGTTTCTTCCCACTTGCGGTTCCATTAGCAGCATCAACAATGGATCCCATGATACAAAGCAATTCGTTCAAATATTACCTGTGAAGAAAACATCAATGGACCAAAATTAGATAAGGCAAATGCAATTAGTGTAATAGCATGACTTTAACTTACTGACTACAATTAAAACTATAAAGCTGTACAATGAGCACAACAACAATGGCAAAAAGATACAGAACATGATCTTATTCTACAATTTCCCAAAAGAAAACCATTCCCTAAGCATAGATCTAGATACTAAGCATATAGAACAACAGTAAAAAAAAAAAAAAGCAAGATCCAAGGATACAAGAAGTTCGAAAATTTTAAAGCAAAGTTGTTGCCTTTACACATACGAAAAGATCAAGTGACGTAAGCAAAGACTCAATGCTAACGTATATAGATCAACAAAAGAAACATCAGATCCGACAGAAAGAACATAAAAAACGAAAACTTTACAACAATTCAACCATAAAAATGTGTACTTTACCAAAATTGCTAATCAAAAACAGAGATTTGATTCAACCCTCGTGATTAAATCTATCAAAAATTCAAATTCATGTGATTCAATCGCAGATCTAAATGCTAAGAACATGCAGATCAAAACACACCAATCAGATCCGATTGAAGAACAATGAACAAAATCAATACCTAGAATTAGCTGGAGAACGAATATATAAGATCTAAATTAAAATTTGAAGAAATGTTAAAAGACCAAGCATTGAAGATAATGACATGAATCAAAGACACGAACACATGTTTTTTATAACATTCACAGGTAATTTTCAGACAAAACAGATAAAAATTAAGAAACTTTGAAAGATACATTGAGAAAAGAAAAAGAAAAAACAGAAGAAAGATCTGAGAAAAAAGATTGAACCTGAAGAGAAAGGAAACACGGAGAAATTGGTGAGACGCTGAGAAAAAGTGAGGAAGGAGAAGGAGAAGGAGGAGGAAGAGAGATATATAAATATGCACACAAAGCTTTACATACAATATGATATTTGTATATTTATCGATTTTTATATATTTTTGTACATTCCTTTTTAATTGTTTTTTAATCTTGTGTTGTTACTTTATTAGGGAGTTTTAATTATTGTCCAATGTGTCTGTTGCAGTGTTGCTTTTCATTTAAAATCATGCTTTTAATATAATACTACTGTTTCTAATTTGACCAAAAATTAAAAATAATAATTTTAGTATAAAATCTAAACTTTAACCATTTTTTTATAAATCTAAATCGACATATAATTTCGTCTAATTTTAAAATCTAAACTATAACCATTTTCTTATAAACCCAAAATGAAAATAATTTCGTTTAATTAGAAAAATTAAAGTCTAATTCTCTTATTTAAACGCACACCGACATATATTTTCTCATTGTAAAATCAAAACATGAAAACAATTTTTATAACCCTATAGTCCAAACCAGCATATAATTTCGTTTAATTGTAAAATTTAAACTCTAACTTCTTTTATAAACTTAAAACCGACATATAATTTTATTAATAAAAAGTGTACAGATTTTTTTCCTTAACTTATTTTGTTTTTTTTTATTTTAATATTGATTTATTATAATACAACATATCATATTGTTATGTTTTGATTAATTAAGAGGGAGTGTATAAAAGAGGTTCACCTCTAACATTTTTCAATATAAAAAATACCTACTCTGGTGTCAACAATCAACATATAGCGAGAGAATTATATGAGTATTATTTTGCTAGAATATAGATTTTAGTTTATTCCAATATAAAAATAAGCTTTACTGTTTTAAAATGGTGCAAATTATAAATCTATGTGATCTGACTTGATGTAAGAATAACATTTTTTCCGCAAAAATAACATTTTTAAAAACAGTTTAGTGTATTATGAATTTATGATATTGAAACTTACAGATATAAAAGTAAATTAAACATAATAGTGACGGATCCGTATATTGCGGTAGTTTTAATAGTAATGAAACTTTGGGTATATGTAGCATTTGGCAATGTCAAGTTCAATGATATTAAATACATATCATAGAACTACATTAATGTGGAACTATCTCCCCTCCTACCAGACACCATCATGATCATGTCGAGTAAATAGTCTCTAACAATGTCGAGTAGAGTCCTTATCACATCTCACTTGCCAGGCTTATGGTTTAGTTCAAATTCAAGTTGGCTGGATAACTAGATTTACTAACCCCGAACAAGGTAATCTAGTATAAACTTATTCGTTTAATTCACACAGCAAAAGGATGTGAGAATTAGTCTATGCTGAAAACATATGTTTCACTAAAATCTCTTAGAAAATGTATTTTGACCAACCCGAAGGCAAAAAATTTAGCAACCTAACTTTAGAGTGTGAAGACGCCTAAACGAAACTTTAAGTGTCTTTCCTATGTATTATAAATAAATTAAAAATACATAAATGTCTCTTGGTCGAGGCGGACCAACAACATTCTTGTGCAATATCGATGCCACATCCGACAGAATAATATTAAAACAATAAAAGTCTAAAGGTAAAGAAAATGCATAGTCCGCTAACCCATTAACAAAACGGTTAGCTTCCGTATACAAGTAAAAAACGAAACTTTAATCTCATCTCACCATCACTTCTATACTGAAAACTTTAAATACCCAAAACCTAAAATAAAAAATCCTAGATCTTGGCCTAAAACGCCAATAACCCCTAACACATGGCCTTGCGTATAAAAAATGGCAATCGTTAATGACTCATGGATATTAATATTTTTAAGTTAGTTTTTTGTTTGAAGTGTCACACTTTTTCATAAGCCAAAATTGCTTCGGATTCAAACCAAACGTTAGCTTTATTCACGTGGAAGTGTAAACAACCCTCACACACATATCGCTAATTTCCTATGAACCGTTTTTAACGTTGGCTACAAAGTTATGAACCTGACCTAATTTTTGGAATCATAACAATTATTTTATTCAACAATAATAGAATTGGTATTTGACATTACTATTTTGAGGTATTAAAATACAAGACTTGAATTATGTTATATATTAAATAATTGTGAATATTTAAAAAATAATAGACACAAGAGGTTATTAAATTAGGTTTGGAACGTAAAAATCAAGTTTATGAAGAATAGAGAGAAGCTTAGAGATGGTAAGAGGTTTCTCTTGAAAGTCATTAAGGCCAGCTTCCATAAACTCTTTCTTCTCTCCTTCTTCAGCTCTAGTCGTTACTCCTGCTATCTTGCACTCTATCCCCATCTCCCTTAATCTCTTTGTCGCCTATATTTCAATCACAACAATGAATAAAAGAATCCAATCAATTATTTGCATATAATCCTTTAAACATATAGTTAACTTAATCTACTCATTAGTCTCTTAATTTTCGATACAATTTTGTTTTCCTTCCATAAAATTAGTAAAACCATGGCTCTTTATTATGAGAATCAAAGATAGAGAAAGATCGAACAGTCAAAATAATTAATCATACATTGACCGTTCGATCTTGCTTGTAGAATCATTCTACTGTATCTTGCTTGATCTCCGGTTCTCGTAATATTTTTAAAGAGTAAAAGAAACATCGAACTCAATTCATAGGTTAGACTATATAAAAGTATGTACATATACCTATGTATTTTTCATATATACTTCATTGGTTCATAAAAAAAAAAAAAAATCCTCTATCCATATATATTGTGGTCCATAAACTCTAAACAAAATATTCTAACAAATCTAATATACCTAAAAAGAATGTTACTCATGATGACCAACAAGGATACAAATAGTTTAACATATGGAAGAAATTTCTCAATTAGAAAAAAAAAGTTGAAAATAACAAAATTCATAAAAATTAACAAATTTTAGTGTCCAAATTAATTTTTAAACTTCAAGTTTGATGAGTAAAAAGAATCATACAAATAATGAAATTAATTACCTGAATACCGTTCATGATAGGCATGTCCATGTCCATAAGAATAAGATCATAGTTTCTACCGGAACAATGAACGTCGACGGCTTCTTTACCATTACACACAACATCGTTCTCAATACCTAGACGAGCCAAAAGTTTCTTATGTATGCTTTGGTTTACGAAATTGTCATCTACCACCAAAGCTGTTAACTTCGACTCTGCCAAATTTGGAACCTCTTCTCTCCTCATCTTCTTGTTTTTATCTTTCTCGTTTCTTTGTGAATATACAAAACCTCTAGTAAAATTTTATGTTTGATGAAACTCAAAAACTATACAATCTTGTATATATATAAAGAAGTTTAAAGATTGGGAAAGAATCAAGAATTTATGGAACCTAAAAAAAAACAGTATCAGTTAGATTGTGTTTTTTGGATTCGTTAGAGATATAGTTGGGTTTATTTACTTTTCTATTTTAAGATGATTTTGATATTTTTCACGTGATTAGCTTGAGATTTCTAGGGTTTTATTAGGATTTAGTTCAATTAATTAAATGTTGTATCTCTTGTGAATATTTTTAATTAGCCAATGTGAGAAAAAGACATGAATATATATATATTTTTTCTTGTCAACAACGGACAAGAATATACTTTTAACAAAATTAAAAGACATGAATATAGCAAATAATCATTGTGACAATAATACTGTTTATATTTAGCAAGAAATATTACATTATGTAATTCAGTTTTTGTAAGTTGATTTTGTTAAATTAACTGTAATTTACTAATTGGAAGAAAAACAATCTGTCAGTTTTTTTTTTCAATTCTAAGATTTATCAATATCCGCGTCTTAGATTTATTTTGTAATATAAAAATAACACAATGATATGACAAAAAATCTTGTACATATTATTTCTCCCCAAACATATCTCTGAGTGTATATATTATATAAAGAGTACCTATTTTATTTGGTTTTTAAATATTTATATTATATTTTACTTAATAAATCTGAAATCTAGATACGCACATTAAAACCGAACCAAACCCAAACCGAATCATAATCTACGCACGAATTATTTGGTTAACATTTCTTCGAACCGAAATGATTTGGTGAAATTGATAATTCCAAAACTTTACTAAAGATAGTGTATATATCAGTATTAGCTTGACACAAAGAGAATGTTAATATCATTATTAAATATGTTTATATCATTATTAAACATACCTTCACATATGGTAATGAAGCAAATGCAGATCTTATATATCTGACATTTTTTGTTTTATTAGCTTTATAGGAAATAAGAGATTGATTCTACAGAGGTTGTGGCCTTGACTGAACAATGTAAACATCTTCACCAACCAAACAACCTTCAACGTCTTGTGCACAGCCAAAGTTTCTTTCCAAGAAGAAACCAACCGAACCAAGTCGCTGACCAAGTTGCTGTCTAAAGACTGAGTCAACGGTTAACCGTTTCTTGCTATAGTCGACGGTCAAACGAAAGTACTTACCATCAGCAGGACCTGTTCCTGACACAAGAAGCTCTTCGCTGAAGTTTGCGAAAGCTAAGGTTTGCACAATCCCATCGAGCTTACCTGAAGCGAGTCTCCATGGTGTTCCTCTTGTCCCTGAAGCTAAAGTCTCACCTAAACCAGGAGCAATCTCGGCTTCCACAAGGTTACTGTCTGGATCAGCAGGACTGACCGTGTGCAAAACAAAAGATAAGTCTGGCGAAAGCATTTCTTGAACAAGAACCGCCATTGAAGCTTCTTTTTGAGTGACACCAGCAGCTCTACGGCTTAGAACAGCTCTTCTTGTGTAGAGAGAAGCCCAAACTTGGCAAACTGAACCCGAAAACACCAAAGGATCTGAGGGACTCACGTTGGGGATTGATTCATAGAGTCCTGCAGCTGACATTCCGGCTAAGTCCTCGACATTAGCGCTTGATCGTACAATGAGACGAGCGTCTTTGGGAAATGCTTTGCTTATGCTGCTGATTGTTTCTTTAGGCACTTGCAATGATTTCATCACTTCATGGATCTGATCACATATGGTGTCTAGCTCACCGCCCTCAGGTCTGGCGGTTTCTAACTTTTCTAACAAAGAGGCAAACTTTTCTTCCAAATTACTTTCCTTTAAAGCTAGTTCCATTGACCCAAAAGGTATGACAACTCCAGTTGGAACCTTAAACGATGCTGGCACTCCATGTTGGCTGTGCACTGCACATTCATCAGAAACCAAACAAAGTAACTTTAAAAGACATGATTTGGTTTCAGCAATTTCGTCCCCTTGCACATTCAGAAAACCTTACCACTACTAGAGGCTTCTGCTAAAGATGCAAGAAGACCACATGCAGCAGACTTTGAACCAGAGGTTGGTACATCTGCATCAGCAAGTGCTATGATTCCTCCGCTAGGGATATCCTATAGATGAAAGGTTTCCATCACCAAGCAATCTGAATGTCAAGTGCACGGACTCACAGGATATCAATAGTTTACCTTTGATGAGTAAAGGAGGCTATCGGAAGATGAGGAAACAGGAGTTGACTCTTCATCATGGATAGGTATGCGTCTCTTATCCGTTTTTTTCTTAGATAAGCTACTCTTATCCGATTTTTTGTTCGCATTGGACTTGGAAGTGCGACTCCTATCCTCAGTTGAGAGTATCAGGTTCACATGGCTTGGAGATGCTTCCAACCTGTACGGTTCATATTAGAAAAAACAATAAAGAAGAGACATGAGTTTTCTTGTTGAACAGGAGACTGAAATATATATCTGATGATAACATTGAAAAAAGCACCTCACGAATTTTCCCACAAGTCGCCGTATATCAGCGACCTTGTCATCGTCATCACATGTCACAAAGACAATTTTTTCCTGTGAAATTTGTGCAAAATGAAGAGTTTTCAACAATACACTTCATTAGTAAATATTCAGGGAGGGATAATGGGGGAAAAAGGTCAGTGCCTGCCGCGCTCTAACGCCAAGGTGAGACAAGTGAGGCAGTTCTTGCAGGAGCATGACTCCGGCTATGTTCCCATTAGCAGCACTTACCTGTCAAAGCAAGTTATAAGGTAATCTTTAGTATGATGTTATGAATCATGGTAAGGTTGAATGTAGGTCAAAAACCTCTTCATCGCCATCAGCTTTGTTGACCAAAAGAATAATAGGACCACCAGATGTTGCTGGCAATGATCCCGGAACAATGCTCTCAACCTGCAGTCACAAGAGCCATAAAAGTTTTTACAAATGTGAATTTTCATAAAGTTACAAAGCATAAGGCATAACTAAGTTGAATTTTTCAGCCAAGTGAATACTGCAGTAACACGAACCTGAACTAATGTCCCAGATGTTGATCCAGGTACAACAACATCCCAGCCCTCAGAACCTAGTGAATTTCTTACAGCTTTTAGAAGAACAGTGCAGAGCTTTGAGATCTGAAATATTATACTGTAATGCAAAACCATAGGTACGATCAGAGGAAATTACAGAGAAAATACTATGCGTAAAATAAGCAAGAAAAGAATCTGAAAACAATCTCAAATGTTTTCATCAGATTGCTTGTACAGCTAAGCTAAGTACTAGGAAGTAAAGGCCTAATTTACCCAGCACGAATCTCGGCTTCTGTATAGGTCTTGACACTATTCTCTGGTATTCCTAGAGCTTTTCCCAGAATCTGAAATGATAGAGAACGTTTTAAATAGATTACCAGAAGAGTGATTATATAGTCTCATATGTCCTTTTTTCTGGTGAAAGAAACGAATGTCTATAGAAGTTGCATCACTAACTTCAGAATGTAAAGCATGGGTTGATGTGTACCTCTACATTAGGAGGAAATATTTGAAGAAGTAGATCAGAATATTCTGCTGTTAATCTGCGTGCTCGATCAAGAGTTGCTTTCAGCCTCATGGCCCAAATTGTTTTTCCATCCTCTCCCCCTTCATGGAAAAAAATGAAAAGCATTTCAGCTTATAATATGAGCTTGCAAATATTTACCAACCGCAAACTAGCCCCACACGTCAGAGTTAAACAGAACGAGTTGGCATAAATCAGAGAAGGAATAACCTTCTTTTTCAAGTAGGTCTCTCTCTCGCCAAGCAAGGAGTTCATTTCCAATGGCCAAACATTCTTCTTGCTTCCAACCAGAGAGACCTACTTGGTGGACACCCAACACCAAAGCATCTAGTGGATCATTCCACGAGGCAACTTTTCTTGATGCCACATCTTTTGCCAGTTGATCAGCTCCTCCCATAGATTCAAGAGCATTCAGGAATCTATTCAAATCATTGATGCAAGATGAGACGGAGAAATGAAGCAGGAGTTTAAATAATTTCCAAACGAAATTCAGCTCCAAAAAGCAAACAAAATCTTATGCACACCTGCTTAGTAGAACAAAAAAGTAGTCTTCGAGGCCGATCTCACAAAGTCGCCACTAATGAAACGAGCAAACTATATAAGTAAATAAATTGCTACATGATTTTGCTGGATTGTTTAAAGCAGTTCACCTTTTGGCGCATTGCAATGGCAGTATCAGGAGCATCATTGCGCAAGCCGCTATTAAGTTCCTTTATAATTGTTTCTCTTAGAGAAGCCAAAGAATGCATGGTTTTAATCAACTCCATAACATTGGTTGATTCTCCTGATGAGTCAAGGCGCTGAAAATATGAATTTCATAGTCAGTATTCTGAAGAGACTACAGTAATAAATTTTACAATGATTGTGTATAACCTGCACAATTTATTAAATGATGTGACTGTATTGACACATAACAACATGCAACCAAGGACGGGGTTATTACGATTATGAACTGCATCCTAAAGCTGGCTAATAACATTGTTGTGTCTAGGGCATACCACTTCAGAAAATCATGCAATGAAACCCAATAAATTTTGCACCAACTCAAGAAAAAGACAAGTGAGAGTTACCTTTTTACATTCAAAAAACAAACTGAGAGCAGAAAGCCCTTTATCATCCATAGAAATTTTCATAGAATCAAGTTGTTCAGTGAGGCTGCAACAAGATAAAAGAGCTATTGAATTATACCGTATGTGGGATCATCATCATATAGTAGTAAATCAGATGAAAGAATAAGTTTGGCTTCAGAAATATAGTACCTTCCAGCATTAAAGAAATCCTTAAGCTCATTATGGAATATTTTGAATTGCTCCACAAAATCTCCACTGTATTTTCCTGGGGTCTCGGTAATTCTTAGAAGCATCGCTTCTGTTGCAATTAGATCTTCTGGGCCTGCATTCCTGTGAAGCTTATTTTGTATGGTATGCTTGATTTCTTGCTGGAACAAAGATGGGTTATATGAATAATTTAACAGTAGCAGAGCAAATGAAAAAACAACCAGAAAGTTTATTACCTTGAGATCATGAGGAATATCATTGCGATGGGCTATGTCCCTAATTCGAGTTAGAGGGACAGCTGCAGTAAACTCTGCTTTGAAAGAAGGCAAACACGGATGGATTTTTCGAGCAACAAGCACTTCCTACCAAATAAAATCATATCCAACTTAGAGAAGAAACTACTATGGACACACCAGCTACAGATATTTGAGATGGCTGTGAAAGCAGAGAACTCGAAAGCAAAAAAATGTGTCACCTCTGCCGTAGCATCCTTCTTACTGCAAATGTGCTCCAACTCCCGGAATATAAGCCTGGAAATCTCTGCATGCCGGTTTGGACGGTGATGCCCTCCATCCTCAAAGCAAGGAATCTGACCAGTGTTTATCCACTGCATAACAAGCCAGACAAACAAAAAAGCTAAACAAGGTAAATCTCAGACACATGAGAAAAGATAACCTTAGGCTATAAAAAGAAAAGAAGAACCTTCAAATAAATTGCAGAGTATATGAGCGCCTTTAATTTTTCCTCCCTCTCAACAGTCCCAACTATAACCTCGCGTACCATTTCAAGCTTGAACACATAAACACATTAAACAATAAGACATGTTTCATTCTTCACCAGCTTCACCAACAATTAAGAAGGAAACTAAAAGTCCAAAAAGTGATACCTTTCTCCACCAATTCTTAGAGTTACGATCACCTTCAACCATCTTGAGAGCAGTGCCTTCAAGACCAGTAGTATTCCAATTTCTTCCAACTTCTCTGTTACCATGATCATTAGAACGCATAAAGGACGCATCTTTACCTTGCCATTGCCCACCCAATGTACTTTTCTGAAGCTGCGCACCATTTTCACTTCCCACTACTCTCTCATCACCAACGTCATGATTACCCCTCTCTTCCCCACCACCATCATCACCACCAACCTCATGAGGCAAATCAAGGGTTTCCCTTGTAGCATCCCAATGACAAACAACTGAGAAATTCCCAGAATTTGGAAGCTTAAGTACACGATTATCACCAGATTCCCATGAGAGTGACCCATCATCCTTAACAATGACGAACTTATACTCAAGAACTTGACCACCGTCAAGCTTAAGCTCACAAACCCATCCGTTCTCAGTCCAATTCAAAGGCGATTTCTTTTTCCATGAACCAATCTCTTTAGCTGATCCAAACATAGCAACATGTTCACCAAAATTGACTTGATGATCTAACCTCACATTCAACTTCACCTTCGTCCCAGACCCATCTTCCTTCTTCCGTTGTTCCTCACTGGGTCAAATAAAAATCCGATTTTTAATAACCTTAAACATCCAATTTCGAAAACAAAAGAAGAAGAAGAAGAAGTGATGATACATGGTGGAAGAAGACGCAGAAGCAGAGCAAGTAAGACGAGAAGATGAGTTTCTGAGTCGGTGAGATGATTGGTGGCTGAGATGAACTCTGCGAGTGAAGTTAACGAGTTTTGGAAGTGGTGATGAGTTCCTGATGATGAAGGTGAAAGGAGAGCTGCAACAATGGTGGCTACCAATGCTCTCCATTGGAGATGATGGTGGTGGTGTGATAAGAGATCTTTTTTTGTTTGTGTTCTCAGTCTTCAAAGTATATCAAAGCCATTAAAACAAAAATCAATTATAGAGAGTCTCGCTTTTTCGTATTGTGGAAATTGCCAAAACACATGTAAACAAAATATAAAAATATCTTCTATGAGAAAAAAAATCTGATTTTTATTAGTACTACTCTACTCTTTAACCAATGAATTAAATAAATGAAATATTTAAATCTTGACTCTTGAGTCTTAAACCATTCTTTTCGTATAAAGTACGTAAAGATGTAAAATTGTCCTAGGAATACGATACGTTCTCTAATTAGAAACCAACTAGAGCATCTAAATATCTAATCAAAGTAAAATTCATTTTCTCTTCAAGTTTTTAGAAAGGAAGCACAAAGATTGACAAAAGGAGCAATCTATGACTATGAATGTATAACTAAGTTGGTTAATGTTGATGTCTAGGATCGTAGGGATGAGTTTTAGTCTAAGAAAAACTCTTTGATACCAAAGTATTACAAAGAAAAAGGTACAATTATTTCACCATTTTGTAAAACCCCATCTAATTCAAACATTGTATAAACCAGTCAATGTTAATTGGTAGTAATTAATCCTTAAGTTCGAGCTATAGAAGTAGTGTTTAGACGGTAAAACACAAGTATGTGAAAAAGTGATTACATTGTAACCATTTTTGAGTGATACGAAATTTTCGTAAAAACTCTTAAATCAGTTTCGTTTTTTTTTTTTGTTGGAGCATTAATTCAGATAATTAATAATTGATTTTTCAATCTTAGTTCTATTTACTGACAATTTTTCGATTCGGCTTCGTCCTTTTAAACAAAACTATTAATGTGTATGTATACAGTTGAATGAAATATTGTTAACATATTCTCCTAAGTCCTAACGGAGATGTACTATCGTGAATTTGACGTCCGGATTATTTTAACAAAATAAACAAAAAATAATGATTACAATAAAAAATCAAAAAATTGAATATATATTTCATCAAAATGAAAAGTTGAGGTTTTTTTAACAGATAATTTAGCTTTTTCATGACATTTTTTCCGTGATTAATCTATCATACAGTTGAGTGATTAAAGTCTGTTAGTTAAGGAAAATATTGTATTGAATGTTGATGATGAAATCAAATGAACAAAGAAAAAGACCTATGGGCTCTCAACATATATATAAATAAGTTAATGGGCTTTAAACTTGGGCTTTTCAACCTAATAAGGGAAAAAACAGAAAGGGAGAGAAAGAAGGCGAATCGGAGTAGTAGTAGGATCTCTTCTTCTCTCAGTTGCCGCTCTTTGAAATCGCAACTCGCCGTCTCTCTCTTTCTCTCTCACAGCTTCTCTTCACTCTAGAAACTTCAGATCGCAGCTATGCAAGCACCGGTCCTCGTTCTTAGTAAGCATCTCTTTCTCTTCCTTCTCCTCCAGATCTCATTTCCACTAAATCGATGTTAGTTTTGGTAACGAGATTAACTCAAATGGTTCAGGCGATTCGCTAAAGCGTGAATCTGGAAGTAAGGTTCATCATGGTAATATCCAAGCTTCCAAGGTAAAATGATCCTTTCTTTGTGTGATGCTTGCTTCTCGCGCTACTGTCTCTGGTTCCGATCGTCGGAGTTTTTGTTTTTACAGGCGGTGGCTGATATCATTCGTACGACATTGGGTCCTCGTTCTATGTTGAAGATGCTTCTTGATGCTGGTGGAGGTAGGATTTTTTAATCTAGCCTTTGTCTTTGTATCCTCGTTATTAGGGTTTTAGATTCTTTGTATGTGTTTGTAGATCTCACTAGGGAGGGAATTAGGTTTAGTGTTTTTAGCTCTGGAAACATCGTTCTTGTGTTCTATTTCCTTGTTGAAGTTATTGAACGTCACCTTCTGTGTTAGCTTTGTATAAACCCTAGATATATTGTGGATTCTGTTTGGTTTGGTTTTTTTTTAAATTCCCAATCCTCTTTGTTATTTTTTTGCATCTGTACAGGGATTGTTGTTACTAATGATGGAAATGCTATTCTTCGTGAGCTAGATGTTGCTCATCCTGCAGCTAAGGTTTTTACTTCTCCCTTCTTTGCTACCTATTGTTCTTGTTATCTTTCTGTTAAATGTTTTTATGAATCCTTTTTCTTCACTCTGGTGATTGTAGTCAATGATTGAGTTGAGCCGTACACAAGACGAAGAAGTTGGTGATGGGACAACATCAGTTATTGTTTTAGGTATGGATATTCTCTGTTTGGTAACTAATAGTGTACCAATAGCTTGGCTTGGACGAGCATTTTTGGTTTTTAGCTGAGTTAAAACGATTTAATCAAAGAAAATCTATTAGGTGCTGCAGTGTTTTTTCTTTAATTGTGTGATTTGAGCATTCAATATCATGATCTGTTTATAAGCATGGTTTATTAGAGTTTTCATTTCTGTTTTTTGTCCCAACAGCTGGAGAAATGCTTCATGTTGCAGAAGCATTTATTGAGAAGAATTACCATCCCACAGTCATATGCCGAGGTATACTAGCACGATGAATTGCTTATTGTTGTCATGTTAACCATGTCGTTTACATCTTAGCTGAACTATCTTCTTTGCAGCTTACATTAAGGCCCTCGAAGATTCTATTGCTGTTCTCGACAAAATTGCTATGTCAATTGATATCAATGACCGTAAGTCCAATTCTACCTAGTGTTTGTTCATTTGGAGTCAAGTGCCAGCTACTTTGGTTTCTTATGTCATCATTTCATTCAAATTTGTACTGATGGAAGAATGTGTGAGTGCAGGTTCAGCAGTGCTAGGACTAGTCAAGAGCTGCATAGGGACAAAGTTCACGAGCCAGTTTGGAGATCTAATTGCTGTAAGTAACTTAATTACTGCAACTTCTTACTATGCATTACCTGCTTAGGATTTATTGCTCATTAATACATATTGAACACGTTTAGGCAAATAGGTATATATACATCCTAGTGACGTCTGAACTGTAAGATGAATAACTGTGTCCATAAAATTACTTTAAAACATTGATGACTGCATTTTTTTTAATTCTACTGTTTTTCCAGTCTTTTTATGCTACTCATTTGTATGAGGTTTTATAACAGATGCCATTTACATCTCACGTATTTGAAGCTTTGACACTCAACATTCATCTTGGCACAGTTTTCTCGTATTGTCGAGTTGAGCACTGTACTCGCATGAGTTTTTATGAATTTATTTGCTCTTTTAGGATTTGGCTATTGATGCCACTACAACTGTTGGTGTTGATCTTGGGCAAGGTTTGAGGGAGGTAGATATTAAAAAGTACATTAAGGTTGAGAAGGTTCCTGGTGCTCAGTTTGAGGACTCAGAGGTTCTGAAAGGAGTTATGTTTAACAAAGATGTTGTTGCTCCTGGTAAAATGAAAAGAAAGATTGTCAACCCAAGGATTATTCTTCTCGACTGCCCCCTTGAGTACAAGAAAGGTGAAAATCAAACCAATGCTGAGTTGGTCAGAGAAGAGGACTGGGAAGTGTTGTTGAAGCTGGAAGAGGAATACATCGAGAACATTTGCGTGCAAATACTAAAGTTCAAACCTGATTTGGTTATTACAGAGAAGGGCCTTAGTGACTTAGCCTGTCACTATTTCAGTAAAGCTGGGGTTAGTGCAATCCGAAGGTTGAGAAAAACTGACAACAACAGAATCGCCAAGGCTTGTGGAGCAGTAATTGTTAACAGACCCGACGAAATACAAGAGTCTGATATCGGTACTGGGGCTGGCTTGTTTGAGGTCAAGAAAATAGGAGATGATTTCTTTTCTTTCATTGTTGACTGCAAAGAACCCAAAGCATGTACTGTACTCTTAAGGGGACCAAGTAAAGATTTCATCAATGAAGTGGAAAGAAATTTACAGGTTCGTTATTGTTATTTATAAAGCTGTATTACTGAATCATTCAATATGTTATATGCCTGAAACATTGTTCCTACAGGATGCCATGTCTGTTGCAAGAAACATTATCAAAAACCCAAAGCTCGTTCCTGGTGGAGGAGCCACAGAATTAACTGTTTCTGCCACATTAAAACAAAAGAGTGCAACAATCGAAGGCATAGAGAAGGTCAGCTTGCTTTTATTACATTTTGTTTTATTGCCTAAAGCTGAGTATGCTGTTACCATGCTGATATATCTTTTTTTTTTTTTTGCTTTTCTGAATCTTATATAAACAGTGGCCTTATGAAGCAGCTGCCATTGCTTTCGAGGCTATTCCACGTACCCTGGCTCAAAACTGTGGGGTTAACGTGATCCGTACTATGACTGCATTACAAGGGAAGGTAATGTCCTGCACTATGAACCCCAACTGCTTTCTCTTTCCCATTGTTTTTAGTATAACCTACTCTTTTCTCTATGCTTCAATCATCGGTTTTGGTGCAGCACGCAAATGGTGAAAACGCATGGATCGGTATCGATGGGAACTCTGGTGTGATAGCTGATATGAAAGAGTGCAAGGTAGGTGTTAAAACCCATACCATTGGTGATATTTTCACAACATGAAACCGAGATAACTCAAGAGTGCGACTCTAACCTTTGTAAACAGATATGGGATTCTTACAATGTGAAGGCGCAAACATTCAAGACAGCAATAGAAGCTGCGTGTATGCTTCTGAGGATCGACGATATAGTGAGTGGTATCAAGAAGAAGCAAGCTCCTGGATCTGGACCTTCAAAACCAACCATTGAGACAGAAGGAGATGCAGACAACGAGCAAATTCTTCCCGATTAGAAGAGAAACAGTCTTGGTCTCAAAAAACACCAAATCTCGTTCTCGCTTGTTTAACTATTTCATCGGGCAATCTCGACTTCTTTGGCTACCACATCTCCATGAGATAAGATTTTGAGAGTTGGGTTGTTTTTTCTTGGTTTTGTCTTCTTCTGAATATTAGGTTTTTTTGAACTTTCATAGTCACTTTGTTGGGTTTTTTTAGAGTGCGCTTAATTAGCTGTTACTGTCTTTTTTGAAAATTTCTGGCACTGAAGAAGACTTTTGTTAGTTTGTGTCGTCTTTGTTTGGAACTATCTAAAAATGCTTCGACGGGATTATTTTAGTTGACCGTTATTGTCAAATGTGTTATTGTTTCAACTTCATTGATTTGCATTTTCATACGTACAGATCGGTTTATTTAGATAGTGATGTTCTACACGGTTCGAGGTTTGACTATACCAGTTAATAAGGTGGTTCAATTCTTTTCGTGGGTTTGGAGGAAGTGGAACACATTGCGAATATAGTGAGATTTTGGTATTTATACAAAAAGTGATAATTGGGTTTCTGTGAAAATAAATATTTGGATGTCGTTTTGGTCTTTGAAGCAACTAGGCTTAAGCAACGAAAACCGGAATCGAAAATCCCAAACGCAATAGATATAAAACTTCGGCTTTAGTCCCAACCCAAATTTTTATATTTATTTTACTATATATTAGATCTTAAATTTCTCTATCGAAAAACCCAAAACTAAATCCGATTCAAATTCCGTACCCAAAATACCTGAAATATAACTCTATATAAACAATTTAGGATTCAAATATCCCAATTGTTTACTTGATTATTTGGATTTTGCCCGAAAACTCCAAAGTTTTATCAAAAAATTGATATATTTATTTAAAAATAATAGTATTTTTAACGGTTATGAAAATCTATACCAAATCCAATCTAAACCTGAAAGAATTCAAAGCGAAACTAAACTAAATTTTTATATTTATCTTATTCTAAAAACTCGAATTCGACCAGAATACTTGAATGTCCACGCCTAGAAGCAACGTATGCAGATATATATTTTATTTTTGTTTAATAAGATAATAATGAAAGTATGAAATGCTACAGGTATATTTAATTTACAGGTTTATATATATATATATATATATATAAATAAAGAGGATAATTTGCCCAAAAAAATAAAGAGGATAATAATAAGACGTACACACACAGAAGCTTTTTTCGTTCTTTTCTTTTCCCAATTTTATTCATCGTCACGTTTTATTACAACTTGTTTCTTTCATTTGATGTTTGTCAAATTAGAATCGTTGAAAAAAATAAAAATTAGAATCGTTGACTCCAACTCGTACGAAATGTTTGAAAAGTAAACACACACACACATACACACTTTTTGGTTCCAAATACGATTTTTGTTACGTAATTAATTCCACCTGTTATGTCAAGTGGTTGTCTAAACCCATGGCTCCCGTGGTTTGATATTTCAACAATAAAGAATTATACACACAAAACTAATATCCAATTTTAATTCGAATTTGCATGTGCCACAAAGGAAATAAACTAATATAAGTTTATTTCCAATTTTAATCCAATTTTTATCGCCATACTTTTACTACTAATATAAGTTTAAAACTCCAATTACCCAAATGCCACAAAGGAAATAAACTAATCATAACTTCAAAAAAAATGGATTATTTTAAGTTATAGGTAGTTTTGTTGTTGTTGTCGTTGCATATAGCTGTGCATCCCCAATACGCAAGAAAACAATAACTAAGTAGTAGCAGTGTAGCACATTTGGTTATTAGTCATATCAAAAACCCTTCAAAAACATTTATAGTTATTGGCTTTTAAAGATTATGGACCCATGAAATGAAACTATTGCAAAAAGTGACAAGTTGGTAGATATACACAAATAACGTGACAGCAAATGAGAAACCCATGCGACAATAAACTACACATAATAATATAAAACAGATCATACTTGTAGATATTTTCTTGGCTTCCAATAATCTCAAAAGAGTGGTGAGCAAATATAGTTTTATAAGATTTTTTTGGATGCATATTATTAACTAGGGAGGTTGGTGTGGGTTGGATTAGTGTCGGTCTATACTTCTTAGAATGCAGAATCCGATCTGGTCCCGTAGACTTTTAACACCATATATGTATATATATATAACATCCATAAACATTTTAAACAATTAGTAAAAGATAATATCGACGTTACATGACGTTGGCTAATTTGTATGAACACACACCAAATCGTTCATATTCTAAAAAAGGTGTATTCGAGAGATATTTTGAGTAAGCCGGTAGCAAGATTTTGCACAACACATTGACAGCGATGTAAGAATTTGTAATGATCTCACTAATAAGAGAGGAGAATCTTATAATTTAACAAAAATAAATATGAATATTAAGAGGATAATATAATAATCAAGAAAGAAGACTTATAATATGATGATAAGCAAATTGTATATTTCAACTAAGGAGACGCCACATAAAGCACAATGAGGAGATAGAAGTAACGTTTGTTGACCAATGACTTGATGACTCAGAAGCATGTGAACATAACAAGAGACGTGTAAGAGTCTCATTGGCTGCAGACAATTTCTATTTTGTGCTTCACTGCCTCATCTTTGTCTATATAATGAAGTACATAAGAACAATAGTCTCTTTAACTTATAGTGTTGTTTCTTTTCAACTCTTTAAAGAGAAATCAACTTTTCAGATTTTAGTTTCTGAAAGAGATCCTCACGATGGCCGGAGGAGGGTTTGCGACTTCCGCGAATGGAGTCGAGTTTGAAGCGAAGATAACTCCTATAGTTATCATCTCTTGCATCATGGCTGCTACCGGTGGTCTCATGTTTGGTTACGACGTTGGTGTCTCCGGTAAGAATATTAACATCTCTTAATTTGTTCCCTTTTTATATGTATTATAATACAATCCATTTATCTTATATTATTATATAAAGAAAAAAGTAGAACAAGTTTTGATTTGAAGGATACTTTTTTTTGTTAGTGTGCAAGTTTTCTCAAGTAATGATTTGTAAATAGAACTTGCTTATGTTTTCAACTACCACCAATAACTTTTTTGGTAGAACCATTTTCACCTAACATATGGAGGACTAATAGAAATAAAATAATATAAAACTTTATCAAAATGAAATTTCACTAATAAACAAGCTCAATGGTAATTAATTACTTTGAAGTAAGAAAAATAATTACAAAAGTTTGGCAACTAATGATCTTAGCTAGCTAGACAGGTCCTTGTGTTTAATTAGTAGTATAATGACAAAATTAGTGTCATATGGTTTAGTGATTCTTTTTGTTTTGTCACCTACGACACACATGCTCAACGTTGAATCTGAACATGGGTTTATGACACATCAACACTAATAAACAATATTTCGAGTACTTTGATATTATGAGAATCTTCTAAGTTTCAAAATAAGCTTACACGGTAAAAAGTTAATTTTATCATCAATTTGACTATGTAGGTGGAGTGACATCGATGCCAGACTTTCTAAAAAAGTTCTTTCCGGTGGTTCACAAGCGAGTAGAAGCCGGAGCCGACAAAAACAACTACTGCAAATACGACAACCAAGGGTTACAACTCTTCACATCATCTCTATACTTAGCTGGTCTAACCGCAACGTTCTTCGCTTCATACACGACAAGAACGCTCGGACGAAGACTAACTATGCTCATAGCTGGTGTTTTCTTCATCATCGGTGTAGCTCTCAACGCGGGAGCTCAAGACCTAGCCATGCTTATTGCAGGACGGATCTTGCTTGGTTGTGGAGTTGGGTTCGCTAACCAAGCTGTTCCTTTGTTCTTGTCGGAGATTGCACCAACTAGGATCCGTGGTGGTCTTAATATTCTCTTTCAGCTTAATGTCACTATTGGTATCCTCTTCGCCAATCTTGTCAACTATGGAACCGCCAAGTAAATATCTCTTCCCTTAATTTTTATTTTTATTTGATAATATGAGAAAGAAAAAAAATGAGTGGAAACTAAACTTATTAGGGTTTGAGATTTTTTATCACGAAAAAATACAAAACACAAAATAATATATGGTGTTCATAATTTTTGGAGATTTTGCTTTTACATGACACTATTGAAAAATATCTACACATGACTTGTCTCTTTCACTTCACACAAACCTTAATTTTGTTGTAAGAAAATAAAAAGTTTACGTTGCTAATCGTTTTTGTCAAACTTTTTGGCTGTGTCTTCTGTGTTTATTTGTTTAAATTTATGTTTTAACTTTATCAAAATGTCAGAATTTTTTTCTTTTTCATATTCAATTATTATCATAAAATAAAAAAGTATTTATCTTTATAAATTTGAACAAACAAAAAAACTTTATAAGTAAATAAAAAAAAAGTCTTCCGTGATTTCAGCAAATTCTATCCACATGCACTGAACGTAGTCGTCCGCTAACAAAATTTTCTCCGCGTTGACTTTTAATGCGAAACGTATTTAATGGGCTGACGTATGTATTGGCCCATAAGCCCATAATGTAACCGCTTAACAAATTTTGAAATGTTTTGCAGGATTAAAGGAGGATGGGGATGGAGGTTATCTTTAGGTTTGGCTGGAATTCCCGCGCTTCTTTTAACGGTAGGAGCTTTAATGGTGACAGAGACACCGAACAGTTTAGTCGAAAGAGGTCACCTCGACGAAGGTAAAGCTGTTCTTCGTCGTATTCGAGGTACCGATAATGTGGAACCAGAGTTCAACGATCTGCTCGAAGCTAGTAGACTTGCTAAAGAAGTTAAACATCCTTTTAGAAACCTTCTTCAACGTAGAAATCGTCCTCAGCTCGTTATCGCCGTCGCTTTACAGGTTAGTATTATCACTTTTTTGTTCATTTGAAGTCTATTTGATCTTGAAATTGTTAGAGCTCTTAGTTAAGGATCAAGAAACCCTAACTTGTTTGTCAAGTTTCATAAATTTTTGATCCCATTGTGTTCAATTTTGAACTGTTGACTAAGTAGAATTTGAATCTGATGTTTTTTATTTGGGTGAAATTTGCAGATTTTCCAACAATGTACTGGAATCAACGCGATTATGTTCTATGCACCTGTTCTGTTCAGCACATTAGGGTTTGGTAGTGACGCTGCTCTTTACTCTGCTGTGGTTACCGGAGCAGTCAATGTCCTGTCCACTGTAGTCTCAATCTACTCTGTAGACAAAGTTGGTCGTCGTGTTCTTCTCCTTGAAGCTGGTGTTCAAATGTTCTTCTCTCAAGTCGTAATCGCCATCATCCTCGGCATCAAAGTCACAGACCACTCTACAAATCTCTCCAAAGGATTTGCTATTCTAGTTGTGGTAATGATCTGCACTTACGTAGCTGCTTTCGCGTGGTCTTGGGGACCGCTCGGGTGGTTAATCCCGAGTGAGACATTCCCTCTAGAGACACGTTCCGCGGGACAAAGTGTGACGGTCTGCGTTAACTTGCTCTTCACGTTTATCATAGCTCAAGCTTTCCTCTCGATGCTTTGCCATTTCAAGTTTGGGATATTCATCTTCTTCTCGGCTTGGGTTCTGATTATGTCTGTGTTTGTGATGTTTCTACTTCCTGAGACTAAGAATGTGCCTATCGAGGAGATGACTGAGAGAGTGTGGAAGAAGCATTGGTTTTGGGCTAGGTTTATGGATGATCACCATGATCAAGAGTTTGCAAGTGTTGATCAGAAGACTAATGGTAAATCTAATGGCTTTGATCCTTCTACACGGCTTTAATGAGTCAATATAACCAAAGTAGAAGCAGAGAAGAGAGTGAACAAGGAAATATATTTGTACTAAGTTTCGATACTTTGAACTATGTTTGTGAATAGGTAAAATCTTGTTTTGGCTTTGTTGTGGTTACACATTTCTGACAAAGTGTTCTGTTCTTTCTATGAGGTAATGAAGATGTATATTTAATAGTCCCAAATTTTCATTATTCATCTTACTAATTACAATTCAGATCTTTAAATACGCACCACTCATATTCACATACATTGACAACGATATGTAAACTAATGTAGCAAACTCTATAATAAGAGAGGAGAACCTTATAATTTAACAAAACAACAAATTATAATATTATTCGAGAATAATATAATAACAAGAAGAGAAGACTTATGACTTATAAATGACTTATGTTAATAGCTAAATACTATATTCAACAAAGAACCACACAAGGCAGATGAAGATAAACCAGAAACTTCTGTTGACCGATGACTTAGTGACTCTAGCATGTGAAATAAGATAGACGTGTAAAACTCTCATTGGCTACATATAATTTCCCACTGTGCTTCACTACTTCGTCTTCTACGAGAAAACGTACAAGTAAACATACCAATGGTCTCTTTTATTTTTTCTCAACTCTTTGAGAGAAAATAAATTTTAAGTTTTAGCAAGTATGGCCGGAGGAGGATTTGCGACGGCTTCGGCGAACGGAGTCGAGTTTGAGGCAAAGATAACTCCTATAGTCATCATCTCTTGCATCATGGCTGCTACGGGCGGCCTCATGTTCGGCTACGACATTGGTGTCACTGGTATATATATTAACATGTCTCTTTATTGTGTATTATTATCTATATACTAAATTAAAAACCATGCGTTAGCTATGTCACCAATATTTATTGTAAATAATTAATTACTAATATAAAATGCTTTAACAAAATAATATATACATTAAAATACTTTAGAAAAAATGAAATTTTATTTAGATGATGTCTTATTCATCCAAATGGCGAGATTTTTCTACTTACCTAGAAGAAATAATATCGATATGGAAGAATTCTTAATCTTTTTTTTACCTCTAATTTCCCATAGCGCAAATGTTTAAGCATATAACTTTTTATGTCACCTATTGTTCCTTTTAATTGGTTCGTTTGAGTTAATCAATATACTTTCTTGACAAAAAAAAATTCATTTGCTAGTTCGATCATCGATGTTAAATACAGAATAAATAATCTAAAAATCTTGGCTTTCAAAGTTTGGCAATTAGAGATTTAGGTCGTCCTTGGTTCAATAATATAGTGACAAAAGTAGTCTCATAGGTTTTAGTTAAACACGGCTTCTGATATATATATAAACATTAATTTAGTTTCTAAATGACATGGTCATTGGTTACACGTAGGTGGAGTGACAGCAATGCCGGACTTTCTCAAAAAGTTTTTTCCGGTGGTTCACCGACGAGTAGAATCCGGTACAGACAAAAACAAGTACTACTGCATATACGACAACCAACGGTTACAACTTTTCAAATCATCTCTATACTTAGCCGGTTTAACCGCGACGTTTTTCGCTGCATACACGACGAGGAAGCTAGGACGGAGGCCAACGATGCTCATAGCTAGTGGTTTTTTCATCATCGGTGTGGTTCTTAATGCGGGGGCTCAAGACATAGTCATGCTTATTGTAGGCAGGATCTTGCTTGGTTGCGGAGTTGGGTTCGCTAACCAAGCTGTTCCTTTGTTCTTGTCGGAGATTGCACCAACTAGGATCCGTGGTGGTCTTAATATTCTCTTTCAGCTTAACATCACTTTTGGTATCCTCTTCGCCAATCTTGTCAACTATGGAACGGCTAAGTAATTACTCTTCCCTAATTAATACTCTTTTTTTGATAAATATTTATTTGATAATACAAAAATTGTGTATGAGATTAAAACATGGTAATTTTCAAAATGAGCCAAAAGAAAAAATCTAAATAAATATATGGTTGTCATAATTCAACCTTTGTGGCTTTAACATGACTCTATTGGAAAATATCCACGTTAATGTCTCTTTCACTTCACACGACCTTAAATTATATAAAGAAGATTTTCGTTATATGTACTTTCAAATTAATATTGTGATCGTTATTATCAAATTTTTGTCTTCCTTGTTTTCTTAAATTGTATTTTTAAATTTAGAAAGAAAAAAAACATATTTCTTCATAATTAATTACCAAAAAATGTACATTTTAACTATAAGTTAATTTGAAATGTTTGTAGGATTAAAGGATGGGGATGGAGGCTATCGTTTGGTATGGCGGGAGTTCCCGCGCTTCTTCTAACGGTAGGAGCTTTACTGGTGACCGAAACACCGAACAGCTTAGTCGAAAGAGGTCATCTCGATGAAGGTAAAGCCGTTCTTCGTAGCATTCGAGGTACCCATAATGTCGAACCAGAGTTTGCCTATCTACTGGAAGCTAGTAGACTTGCTAAAGAAGTTAAACATCCTTTCAGAAACCTTCTCCATCGGAGAAATCGTCCTCAGCTTGTCGTCACCGTGGCTTTACAGGTCAGTAGTGTTACTTATCTCTGATAATTGATGATCCAAAATGTTATCTCTGATCTAGAGAGTTTAATTGAAGTAATTTTGTTTTTATTGCTTGGATTTAGATTCAGTCTTAGTCGATTTTAACGGGATTTGAAGTGAAAACGTTATAATTCTCGAATTTTCGGATCTACAAACCATAGATTTTGAATTCAAACTACTAATCTCTACTTAGGTTTTGTGAAGATTTGATTCCGTTGTGTTCACGTTTGGACCAAGAGCCCTAACTTGTTTTTCAAGTTTCCATAGTTTTGATTCCATTGTGTTCAGTTAGATCATGCTGTTAATGTTAATCCTTGTTACATTTTGTGTAAACTGCAGATTTTTCAGCAATGTACTGGAATAAATGCGATTATGTTCTACGCTCCTGTTCTGTTCAATACTTTAGGGTTTGGCAGTGACGCTTCTCTCTACTCTGCAGTGGTCACTGGAGCAGTCAATGTCCTCTCGACATTAGTCTCAATTTACTCTGTTGACAAGGTTGGTCGCTGGGTTCTCTTCCTTGAAGCTGGTGTCCAGATGTTCTTCTCTCATGTTGTTATCGCCATTATCCTTGGGAACAAAGTCACTGACCACTATACAAATATCTCCCAAGGTTTAGCGATTCTAGTCGTGGTAACAATCTGCACTTATGTCGCTGCTTTCGCCTGGTCTTGGGGACCGCTCTCGTGGCTAATCCCGAGTGAGATATTCCCTCTAGAAACACGTTCTGCGGGACAAAGTGTGGCGGTCTGCGTTAACTTGCTCTTCACGTTTATCATCGCGCAAGCTTTTCTCTTGATGCTTTGCCATCTCAAGTTTGGTATATTCATCTTCTTTTCGGCTTGGGTTTTGGTTATGACTTTGTTTGTGATGTTTCTACTTCCCGAGACTAAGAATGTGCCTATCGAGGAGATGAATGAGTGTGGAAGAAGCATTGGTTTTGGGCTAGATTCATGGATGATCATATATAATGACCAAAGTGCTTGTGAGTAATGAGAAATAGTAATTGTAAATCTAACGTCAATGGCCTAAATTGATTTAAGCTGAAACCAAAGTGGAAGCTAAAGAGAGTGCTTGTTTACGAACAGATGTAGCCAATGATAAAACTTGTACCGAAGTTATATTCAGCAGCGATCTAATTGGTCAATATATTAATATCAAAGTTGGTAACAAAACAAAAATGTATCATAGAAGTTTTTGAATTGGTTACTAAGATGTAGTAGGAGGAAGAGTAACTGCGAAGTAGAAATATTAAAAGATGATTCAAAAACTTAAGCAGACCAAACCAACCAACTCACACCATTCTTCCCTTACAAGCCTTGCAAAACTTTAAACAGTTTGAACACTTTACAACTTTAAAACAATTAAGAATTATATGTTTACTAATTATTTAGTTGCTTGTGTTTTTTTTATCACATTCTCAAGAATTATGGTTTTTTTAACTTAAAACCATGTTATAATAATTGGATATGTGATGATCTTACAATTATTAATTTTCATATATTTCAGCCTGATTTAACAATTTACATACTTCTAATTTTTAAGGCAATAAAAGAGAAACAAGTAAAGTAAGCAATCTTTGTCGGTATTTTGCTTTTTAGACACTCCTTTCTCCAAATTAGCCAACTAACCTCTCTATACATACGCACCACTCACATTCACATACCTATATACACACAACACACGATTAAAAAGAAAGAGAGACATTAAAGTTGAACTTCTCGACCAAAGAAGAAGAAAGAAGAGTGTGTGTGTGAGAGATAGAGAGTATAGATCGATGGCGGCGAGGATAGTTTTGGCTTTGGTGTGTTTAGTGGTGATGGGACGGCTGAGTGAAGCTGCTGTATACAAAGTCGGCGACTCAGCAGGCTGGACAACCATAGCTAACGTAGACTACAAGCTATGGGCCTCTACCAAAACTTTCCACATTGGTGATACTGTTTGTGAGTTCTTTAATCTTCTCTTACCATTAAATTTGAAACATTAACATTGAGCAGATCTTGACTGTAATAGTTATATAAGAAATTGTGGCCCTTCTAGCAATCTTGAATTATTAAGTGCGTAAGCTTTAGGTGTAAAGTATATAAAGAGTACCACTCACGTCTTAATAATAATTATATAAATACAAAAAGTGTCATTTTTGATATTATCATTAATCAATTATAAAAGTATAAATGTATAATTATTTCTTTAGAACTGTTATGGTTAAGTGAATATGATAATCAGAATATATAGATAAACATAGACATGAGCATATTGTAATCGTTAAGACAATATGCTCTCATGCACATGTTGTTGTTACCTTTTATGAAAATGTGAGTAAAACGTAAACTAATATTGATTTTGACAGTGTTCGAATACAACCCACAATTCCACAACGTAATGAGAGTGACGCACCAAATGTACAGAAGCTGCAACAGCTCAAACCCAATCTCCACGTTCACCACCGGAAACGACTCAGTCACACTCACCAACCACGGCCACCATTTCTTCTTTTGCGGTGTTCCCGGCCATTGCACAGCCGGTCAGAAACTTGACCTCAACGTCCTCCTCCCTGCCTCCTCCACACCACTCTCTGAGCCACCAACCTCATCTCCTTCTCCGTTGACTACTACTATTCCTGCAGCCGGAGTCCCCGGCCCTTCTCCTAACTTCAGTGCTTCTCTCTCGAGTGTGGCGGTGGGTCGAGTTGTGGTCGTGGTAGCTCTTCTAGTCGCTTTGGTCTTTGGGAATTTTGCTTCTTAATTAGAACATGTACCTAGTGAATTTTCATGTCACACCATTTCAACCCAATTTCCAAATTGTTGAGATTTCAAAAATGGTTCAATAAATATGGGTTTGACTACTTTCTACAACACTTTAGTCCTAAGACCATCTCTAAAGGGAGAGTCTTAACAAAAAAGTTTAGAGTTTGTGTGAATAATATGATTAAAAATAAATCCGAATGATAATTAACTTTACGCAGCGCCCTTTAACTAAGGGATGTAAGGGTATAGAATCTTTGTGCGCTGACTCCTACGAATATACCGAACTAGTCCATCCATTTTGATTCGATTCACTATTCCTCGTCCAATCCCTCTCGTATCAATCCTTCCCTTCGGATCTGCCTTTCCCTGGGTTACTTTTGTAGCTGTTGTTTCATCCCCCTATCTAACGAGGGAATTGAGCTGGTGAATCACAGCTTATTTCTCGAGTGATCCCTTTGTAAGTGTAAGTCCGTTACTGGACGGCATGACGAAGTTGTGTTTGTTGCAGGTCAACCTTTGGGTTATTACAGCTCTTGGGCTCTATTCGCGTTGTCCCACCATGCTATTGTGTGGTTGGCAGCATTACGAGCATATCCTCATCAGACGAGACCATTTCTCGACTACGCTTTGTTAGGTGATGACATCGTCATTGCCGATCGTAGTGTGGCTAAGGAATACCGTTCTCTACTTGATGCTTTGCAAGTAGATATATCTGATGCCAAGTCTATTGTATCTGAGACGGGTTGTCTTGAGTTCGCCAAGCGGTTCTGGGTTAAGATAATGTCAACTCGAGGGGATAGAGCACAAGATCACAACAACAGCAACGTACCGTAGCACATTCCATCAGGGAACCCAACTCAGAAGGAGATATAGAGAGGGATAACAAGAGATAGCACTCAGCTAGCAACACCTGGGAAAGACCGCTTCACAACAGCAGTTAGAACAGCTACAACAAAAAGCTTCGATAGGCAAAAGAAAGATAACAAGGAAAAGCAAGAGTTAATCTTCAATGGATACCGATCAGTCCTATCTTCTCAATCTAAAGTGCAATTAGCACAATAACAAAAGAAAGAAACATCGCACATCCCTTGGCTTCGGATCAGAAAGATAGGTGCTTTAGCAACTCGACCAAGAGGAGAGGAAGAGACGGACGATCGGACAAAGGAAAAGTGCTGGACTCAGAAGAAGACTCGACTAATCAAAACACTTGGAAACAGCTCGTACAAAACAAAGAGGCACTTGGAAGGGACCACCGGTCTATGCCTTTCCTTATAGAGTTTCTACGAACCTTGGTTATCGGTCATAGCTATTGTTCTTTCTTCGTCGACTTACTCGCTCGCATGACAGCATTTAGTGGTCTCTTCACTGGCTTAGGCTATATTGGGGAACGCTCGGCTACAAGATTGAAAAGACCGATATGATAGCTCCACGGCCGGAGCCAGACTCATGTGCCTTCCAGAACCAGGGGGTCTTCGAGCCTGCTGCGTACGATTAGCCAGCCTTGCGGCGGCAAAAGGATTAGACGTCCCCCCCCCCATGCTACGGTTCCCTGCGGTCCGAATCCGGTGCCGCATTAGGTTAGGGTAGGGGGCTGGGCGATAATAGCTCCTTTGTATCCCCAAGCGCGCTGCCCTCCTAGGCGCGCAACACTAAGTAATCCAAGCCAACCCACATTACTGGCTAACGGCGGATAATCATATTTCTTAGAGGTACTAAATACAACTCCATGAATGAGCAAAATGGAGGTTGCATTAATGATAAAGATCTCTGGATCAGACCGAACTGTCAATGCATTCATTCCATCTCCACCGGAATCACCCCTATGCATAGCTCCTTCCCTCTTCTATGAAGTTGAAGTGAAGCAAGTGAGGCTCTCGATTGAGGGAGACCGATCTGAGTCAGTTTATCCAGTATTTTAGGAAATGTTCGGGATAGATTCACGTTTTCCCGGTCTTTTTTATATAAATTAGCGCTTTTGTGGTACGGGTGGAGGGCTATGAGCTCGTTCACTCATGAGCAACCTTCTATCTGGCCTCTGTACTAGTAGTAGAGTTGCTTGCTACTTTCAATCATAAAACGAAAATTGAGCAAGGCAAGGGAGAAAGAAGTTGTCCCCTCCTCTCTGGTAACCCGCCGCCGGTCATATAGAGCGCGGAGCCCGCCCCAGCATATGTATAAAAAAGAGGGAAGAAAGAACAACCGTTTGACTTTGGCACATGAGGTGGCGGGTTTGGCTAGGTAACATAATGGAAATGTATCGGACTGCAAATCCTGTAATGACGGTTCGACTCCGTCCTTGACCTACACCTTCATGACCAGAAATAACTGGAACAAAGGGAAAGCCCACTCAACTAGTAACATACGGACACAAACAACAAAACTACTTGTTACAAATAACATCTTGTTGTTGCATCAAAACATATAAATGTTGACTAATCTAGCTAACATTGAACTTGGTAAAATGAAATGTACACAACATCGTCACTCCATAACGATTCGGAGCTAACCTGGCATCCGCAAACCCAAGTTGATACTCTCTCTTCTAGCCTTCCAGATCTAAGAGCATGTCGTTGTTCTTGGAAAAGAAGAGGGATTATATAGCTCCTTGTCATCTACAATAATAGGACTCCGACATGCCAGCCAGAAATAAACTATAGAAGGAGGTTGCTTTGCTAGAGCTGAAGAAGTTTCGGGCTGAAAAGCTGCCTCACCAGGAAGACCTGCTTCTTACTCTCTGGTCAAATGCCCGATAGGATTTTCAACTGAGCTTTCTTACTGATTGAGGATTCCTAATGTGATGAAAGCTAAATTAAAGCTAAAGCTCTTTCTTTTAAGAAAGCATCTGGTTCCATTTTTCTTTCGTTAGTTAATCCACCTTTAAGGGCTTGTAGTAATTCAGGTTTGACACTATTTGGAATGGCTTTCTCATATTGAGAGATTCTGTCTAGTGGCATTCGATCACAGAATCCATTGACAGCTGCATAAATAACTAGTATTTGTTTTTCAATTGGAAGTGGTGCATATTGTGGTTGTTTCAGTACTTCTGTCAGCCTTGCACCTTTATTGAGTAATGCCTGAGTCGCAACATCAAGGTCTGAGCCAAATTGAGCAAAGGCGGCCACTTCGCGATATTGTGCCAATTCCAGTTTTGAACTACCGCATACTTGTTTCATAGCTTTCAACTGAGCGGCAGACCCGACGCGACTGACAGATAAGCCGACGTTAATAGCAGGTCTAATTCTGCGATAAAAGAGCTCTGTTTCCAAACAGATTTGTCCATCAGTAATGGAGATCACATTGGTGGGAATATAGGCCGATACGTCTCCAGCTTGTGTTTCAATGACGGGTAAGGCGGTCAAGCTACCTGCACCTGTCTGGTCCGATCGTTTAGCCGCTCTTTCTAAGAGACGGGAATGTAAATAGAAAACATCGCCTGGGAAAGCCTCACGGCCTGGTGGTCGGCGTAACAATAATGACATTTGTCGATATGCCACCGCCTGTTTACTAAGATCATCATAGATTATTAATGCGTGCATTCCATTATCGCGGAAATATTCCCCCATGGCACACCCGGAATATGGGGCCAAAAATTGTAGAGGAGCAGGATCCGAAGCGGTGGCTGCTACAAGAATGGAATATTCCAAAGCATTCGCTTTTTCAAGAGTTTGAATTAATTGTCCCACAGTCGAGCGTTTCTGTCCAATCGCTACATAGACACAATACATTGTCTCACTCTCAGAGGTGGCCCTTGAGTTTATTTGCTTTTGGTTTAATATGGTATCGATAGCAATAGTCGTTTTTCCAGTTTGTCGGTCCCCGATTAGAAGTTCTCGTTGACCATGGCCTATAGGAACCAGGCTATCTACCGCTTTTAACCCTGTTTGCATAGGCTCGTGCACTGATTTACGTTCAAGAATCCCAGGGGCTTTCACTTCGACACGTCTTTGCTCGTGATCGCTTAGAGCCCCTTTTCCATCAATAGGTACTCCCATCGCGTCGACCACACGCCCTAGCATTGCAAGTATCTTAGGGTTAAAATTTACACATGAGAGTATCTTATATTGTTGTAAAAACAAAGAAAGTATAACTGAATTCTAAAAAACCACTCTGTTATACTAACAGACGTGCGGAACAAAGAAGAGCTGTAAGACGTACAGAGAACAAGAACTTTTACTGAATGATACTTTTCTCTGAATAACTCTTCACTTGTGTTCAATTTTCTCACAATGAGATTACATCACTTATATAGAAAACTAGAAATGTAACTTACTCCCATTACCCCATGGACTCATTATTGTCCTACATTAAACATAATTTGAAACCCCCAAATTAATACTGAAATCATAACTGACAAATACTTAAACTCTCACATTTATTCTCTTTACCAAGCATTGAATCACATTTCAACATATACAAGGTACTCTCATGTGTAAATTTTAATCCTAAGATACTTGGATGACCTAAGCATCGCTCTTTAACGCCACATGCTTAATTTTCAATGGATTAGAACTGTAGAGAAGGGGAAAAAACAGGGAAACGAATTCTTTCTCTCTTTCTGGCGAAAACTCTTTCTTCTTCCTTTGTGTCGCGAAAGGCGACAGCGATGCCGGCGATTGGGTGTGTTCTTTGATTTCGTCGATGGAGCCATAACGCGAGATATAAGAGGACTGTGACGAACGTTGGGTCACAGGCGTGTGAGTATATGGCTCACGTTGAGGAACCCAGAGATGTGAAGGTGAGAGTGGAGCCAAAAAATCTCAAGTTCCAGAAGGTGAGAGAGAGGTTGAGTTATACGGTCACGTTTGTTGCACAAGCTTCTCCGACAAATTCATCATCTTCTGCTTCCTTTGGAGCTTTGGTTTGGATATGTGACGACAAGTACAAGGTCAGAAGCCCTATCCCCGTGGCGTGGGCGATTTGGTTTTTAATATCTTTTAATAACAAATTATATTAAAAATAAAAGTTTTAGAACCATAATCGAATTAACCATTGGAGGAAAGAAAATTAATTTTTCTTAAGAGTTTCACAAATTCAAATTAATCATTAAATTTAATAAAAATTTGATTAACACCCCAAACTAGGCATTTTGGAGATGCTCTAAGATGTTCCGTACATCTAGATTTAAAAAAAAAAAGGAAGATCCGTCTAGATTTTTGTTCGGTTTATTTTTTTGGTTACTCAATGTTATTGTTAATTACAATAGTCATATAATAACTAAGACCAATATATCTTATATCATATTATTTTGTACATAAAATTATAAATATGTGGACTAAGTTTATTGATTTTTTTTGTAATGCAATGAAAAGAGCAGCCGAAAACATAAACTTGAGTGATTTGTTAATATTCTTTGTTTATCTATAATTCATCTCCATACACAACTAACAATATAAATGGATTTACGCATAAGCCAATGAAATTTTCGTGGTACTTCTCTACACGTAGCCTCTATCAGTGGTCGTTTCTCCATCATTTGTCGTTTTTCAATCAGCTGTCGTTTTTTCACTAAGATAAATTTTCCATCGATTTCGTCCACACCAATCAGCATCACCCCAATAAATTCATATAATGCATCATTTTTAACTACTTTGATATGGACATTCAAAATAGTTTGTACCAAAATTGTTAGTCACTTTATATTTAAACTTCTATATTCATGTAAAGTGAAAAAGACTAAGAAAATTAGCTGTTATCATTATTTTTGACGATAATAATATATTTATTAGTGTGAAGATCTCAAATCATTTTGATTATTAACACTTTCAATATGGAAGTTGATTAGGCAAATTTTCTATGAAATATTCAATTAAAAAAATTAAGGAAACATCATATATATTATTTACTTGATTTTTTTTTCTTGTAACTATAACAAGTAATATGCTTCCAAAACAAAAACTTTATCAAAATAAAATAAAATCATACCATATGTGAATAGATTGTAACCATTTTTGAAAATCACAAGAGTCTAGTTTGCGTCTTTCATGATATGACGTAAATGCTTCTTTCATGATATGACATAAATCCACAAAAATCCTAAGGACATAGTAATATGTGTTACTCAAAAGAAAAAAAGTTTTCATATACAGTTTTTTCTGCGTAATATTTCATTGAATTTTCTTAGTTCCTTAAATAGGAACACAATTCCTCTAATAAAAGATAAAACAAAAATTTGAAAATTCTCCATCTAATAATTATTTATATATTTGAGTATATCGAATTATAGATGTAAGTTAAATAACTTATGTTCTTATAATATTTAACATATCAATATTTTAAATAACTACAACAATTATATTATAACAATTTAATTTATCATATGTATAAGTTAATAATTATATATTTTCTATATTAAAAATTTATAATGGCCTATTTTAATTAATAAACCCATTTAACTAGTAATTATTTTTGAATTAAAAAAAAATCAAAATAGCTTAAGAATTTGAGAGATACCAAATTTCTAGAGCTACGCGTATTAAGACAATCCTTAATAGGGTATCTTAGAGAGAAAAATTTCCTTAAGAAATTATCTTATATAAGATGTCATGTTTGAAATTCTAATATATATTTTTATAATATCTTTCGAAAATTCCTAAGATGTAGAATAGTTTGACCGAAGACTAATCTATAAGACTATATAACTAAGATCACCTAGAAAGTAAGGATCTACTAAAACTAATCCATAAGCATCATGAATCAACCAATAAACTACCCTAATCTACTAAAACCCAAAAAACACAGAAGTGACTAGTCATTAATCATAATAAAAAACACGACGATTCTTGTTGTTTCTTTGCATGATCATTCTAGATTAGAGATCAAAAAGAAAAACTTTGAAACCTAGCGATTGCATGAAAGTACTCAATGTTCATACAAAATGTAAAAAGAGAAAAGAAAGGTTAAAAATAAGTATCCCCACTGGAAAACTAAGTGTCAAATGTTTATATAAACAAATGATCACTTAGGCTCTAACTCATAAATTAATGTCTAAGTGATCACTTAGGCTCTTGTCTGTGATAATGTCTTCTCCCTAACACAACACTAGTTTAATTCCAAAAACATCACACAAATACATCGATAATTTTAAAACTATCACACACAGTTTAATCTGCGGATCTTAGACCACCTCCAATAGAGGTTTTTAGAGGAATTCTTAACAAAAAAAAAAGAAGCAAAATTAAATCTAAAATGCTGTATTTACTAAGAATCCATCCTTAATTTAGTACTTTAAGGAGCAATTAAATTAGTAATTTAGTACTTGCACAGGCTTTGTTGGTTTGGTGATAGTGCAACGACAATGAACATTCTTTGTTTGTTTCACTAGGCCTTAAAACTAATGGGATTCTAGCCGATAGATATAAGTGTGTGTGTGTGTGTGTGTGTGTGTGTGTGTGTGTGTGTGTGTGTGTGTGTTCGCAATCTCTTGAGCCAAAGAAGGCAAACATTGATATAGTCTTCTTCTTGGTACAGTTAATGTGTACTAATGACTTCGTACCTTGTAACTGGTAGTGATTATGTTAATGTTTCATGTTGTCTTCAGCAAATGTAGTATAAGTTTGGATCCTTTATAAGTAGTTTGCAGCAACATGCTTCTTTAAGGGATTTGTTTGAACTTGACTTAAAAAAAAAATGAAACTAGCTATGAACCAAATTGTAATTAAAACGCTCTAACTTTCCCTTACCTCGATCTTTCAAATATTTTAAAACCAAGAGAGTTTTATTTCATTGATAACAAAACAGCAAAAGAAAGAAAACTCACAAGAACAGAAATGTTGATTACATTACAAGCATCAACACAACTTCGTCTTATTACAAACTCATCAATGATCTTTAAGCGGAGACGATGTTGGTCACAGAGACCTTAACCATCTCAGCTTCAAAGATAATAGCATCATTCACCATATATCCTTTTGATGGATCCTTTAAGTCTGCTAACAATATGATATTGTTCACTCCCACACCATAACCGCTTCGAGTCGGGTACCAAGCTGCAGCTGCAAAGAAAGAAAGGAAAAAAAGAACAAATCATATCAACTATTCATATCATTAACTGAGTCTTTCTCACATAGGGATAAACATTTATTTTGGATTAGTATTCTTACAATATAGTTGTTTGTGGTTGGAGCTTCTTTGATTCTTTAACCGTAGATTAACAGCTCCCCAAGTGTTTGTAGCAACTGCATTTGCCTTATGGCCCTGAGCATATAGAAAGAGTGGGAGTGCATGTGGTCTTCCTCCTCCATCTCCTTTGGGGTTAAAACCTAGTCTCCTGATTAAACATTAACCAAAAACCTATGTTAAACTTGGCTACCGCGGAGTTCATATGATAAAAGCTGCAAAGCATTGAGATTAATTTGAAATTTTAAGTCCAAAAAGAATATGGATACCAAAAATATACTAACCAGTATCGGTCTTCGACGAGGAAATCATCAGAGTAATAGAATTTATCTTCCAAGTTAGAGAAATGAAGTATCTTCCAAGTGAAAACATTGTTTGGAGGGTTTGATATGAATGTAACTTTCTCTTGTTGTTGAGCCGGCTTAACGACGAATATCTCAGCACCAAAAGAACCAATGTCTTGCTCAATGTACCCTTCGTTTGTGTTGTGAAATGTCGAAAGAGCAATCAACTGTCCGAATCCCCATTGTTTTTTCACAGTGCTGTACCTCTTCACTGTTCCATCTACACCAATCCACAAATATTCCAAGAAACATTAGACTAAGATTTATGAGATCCTAATCTTGGCAAAAACAGAATACATGTAGTAAAAATGATATACTAGTACATTCTAAGAAGTACCTGTAACAGTCAAATACTTGTGTAGCTTCGCATTGTGGACAAAGAGTTTGAGATCAACATTCACTTCCCAACCTTCTGGAAGATACTCTGTCTCTTCCATCCTCGCGTAAAGCGAGATATAACCATTTCCACCGTCGTTTTGATTACCATTCACGTACAAAACTAATCTCCTGGTGTTTGTTTCCCCAATCAAAATATAGAAACGAGTAAAAAAGAAACAAAAGAGTGAGTGAGTGAGTGAGTGTTTAAGATCTTTTTTACCATTTGTAACCAGCAGCCTCAAAAACAGAGGATTCGTAAGGTTCATTTCTATCCTTAATCACAGAGAAGCTTGTTATTGTCACTATCTTACTCGATGGTCGCGCATCCCTCAACTCTCTTGTCACTCCTAGTCAACAAATAATGAATTCCAAGAAAATCAAGAAATGGTTTTCAACTTTAACCAAGAAATTGCTTTCTTGCTTAGAATCAAGAAAAACGAAGTGTACCAAGATTTGAGGTGAGACTGTTAGAGCTATTGGACTCTATTCCTCTGCCTTCTATGACCTGTTTGATGATGAGCTCAGCGGAAGAGGAAGTGATGAAGAGAAAGAAAGCTAAAGATATGAAACCTAGAGTACTCCATCTTTGACTATCCATAATTTTGAGTTCTGTTTAATTGTCTTGGGAAGAGTTTACATTTATATAAGCAGAGTCAGAGAGATAGATACATACTTGAGTTTAGTTATAACTTTACAAATATAAAATTCTGAACGTGGATTTATCGTGGGGAAAAACAAATACATATATTTAAGGTATCATCATCAGATTTGATTTGGTTTATTGTTATTTTTATTATTTTTCCATGTACCTTGTCTATTAATTTAACCAATATTTCTATGGAATTTTCTTGGCAGATCTCGATGTACAGTGGATTTGATTTTTTAATAGCAAAACGTTGTACACGAGATCTTATAGTAATGATGGTGTATCATAATTATCTATCTATGTAATGATTTAATTTAGTGTCACCGATTAATTATTATTTTTTATATGACACGATAGCAACGTACGTCCACGTTCAATCTGAAGGCTCTTGGGTCCGTTAAATAATATAATTTGAAGGCTATTGGTTCCATTAAATAATGTAATCTTGCTTAAAGATCTACTAGGTGGGATATTTTGGTGGTTGATTCCATAATCTTTGAAGCCAAAATGGTTATGGTTTCTGTGACCATCATAGTCCCCTACTTGAGAATCTCTCTACTTGTTTAGTATCGAGACGTGTTTGTTATATGAATAAGAAAAGATGATTTTAGTCTTGTTCGTTACGATGTCTGTTGGACATGGGCTCTGCCTCATTAACAATACCTCTGGCTGTTTGGTCCGTAAAAGTGTTGACTTGCTTTTTAAAAGGTTTGGCCTATTATGTATTCGGCCCGGCATAAGTTAGCCCGCGTACGAATTGCCACCGCAAAGTACCATATGTCTAGGTCATATGATGCAGAGGAGAGACAATTAATTCGAGTGAGAGTCAGGACATAATCTGGTTCTAACCCTAGATACTTTCGGCTCGTCACTAAAAAGCAGTTAGTCAATTATATTGTACTAGTCGGTCGATCAATAGTATCGCGGCGACAGCAAAGGTCGGAGGCATGTAGAAGGAAGGGGGTCAGCTGATCCACTAAAGATTATAAAAGATGTATTTTTAGTTAAAAATAGCAATATGACCCTTAAATATACATTTTGATCCTTTAAAATTTTAAATTTATATTTTGAATCCAATAAATTTGCCTTTTAACCCAATTAAAAATAAAATTACTTTAAACCCGTAAATTTTGCTTTTTGACCTTATTAAAAGATAAAATTTCATTTTTGCACATACTAAATTTTGTATTTTGATTTTTGGCAAAAGCCTCGAAGTCGTCGGTTCGAGTAACGCTTGAGACGAGATTATATTTTCTGTTATGGTTTCGGACTTGAGGGGATGTATGAGTTTTGGCCCAGATGCTTTTAGTTAAAAAAGAAAATATTCAAAAAAAAAATTATATTTTTACCCTCGTAAAATTAAAAAGAATTATTTTGACTATCTAACTTTTGGTTCTAGCTTCGCCACTGAAATAAGGTATTACTGTTTACTCTCGTAAAATTTTTTTAAAAAATTTGACTATCTAAAAAGAAATACTTTGACTATTTATGTCCTTGTACCCCGGCCCAACAAAAATAAGGGCCGCAAAAAACATACTTAGATCTTCTAAATATGATTTTTTTTTTTTTGCCTTACTAACATAAAATCCTAAAAAATTGAACCCTTTGTACATAGGGTAAAAAAAAATTTGCGACTTTTAACACTAAAAAAAAAATTAAAAAAAATTTAGATCTTCGTTTTCCTTAAAAAAATTTTTACGGACCCCTGAACCGTCGCCTTTTGCCCTACCTATGAGCCGGGCCTGCGTGTACCAGTGTTCCGGAAAAAAACAGCAATTGTTGGAAAGACTAAGGATATGGCTAAGACTGTTTTCACGGTGTTGCAAGTACACTACTCCCCCCAATACTTTGGCTCAAGTTAATTACTTATATTGTTGAGTCGACGATAGCTGATCCAGCGATCATGTTTAGTTAGTCACTAAAATTAATGAAGATTATTTAATTATAATGATACCGTACGTTTCATTCTTATTTTATTTTTGTATGAACATTTTTTGTTCTAATATTTAATGGTACAAACACACATAAAGAACTGTATAACCAAAGAAGTCTCTCCATTATTAATACCAAACCTGAAGAAGCATATTATAACACAAGAATCAACAAGTTGGTCTCTTACAACAATTTCTTGCTCCCGGCCTATATGACAAAAATAAACTCAAAAATAGAAAACGAATTTGATTGATCAACTAGCTCAAGCAGTTCTCCTCTCGACGTCATGCTCATCTTCCTCACGCATAAACCTTTTCCAGTACCAATGTAGTTTCCACACACTATCTCTCATGTCATCGATCGAGACTCCTTTAGTCTCGGGCACGAAGAACAAAGCGAAAAGTCCCATCACAACGATCCAACCACTGAAGAAGAAGAATATCCCTGACTTCATCCCGCAAAGCAATGATAGGAAGGCCTGAGCGATCACAAAAGTGAAGAACATGTTGCACGAAACGGCTAGCGCGAACCCTTCGGTTCGGGTCTCTACGGGGAAGGTCTCGCTAGGGATTAGCCATCCTAGAGGACCCCATGACCAAGCGAAGCCCATCACGTAAAGGCACACGAAGATCACCACTACTAGGGCTTGTGGTCGTCCTAGCGTACCCGTCACGTTTAGGTCCTTGGCTAGGATAATTCCAATGACCAACTGTATTGAGAAATTTTTTTAGTTTTGCAGGATAGCTTGTGAGACAAGAAACGTTAACTTAACTAATGTTTCTATTAACTTGAGTAACAAGAAAGACAGAGAAGATGAAAAATACCTGGCAAACGAGCATGTGAACGGAAGATTGGAGCAATAGAAATCTCCGGCCAGTTTTGTCGACGAGGAAAATTCCAACGAACGTGCTGAGAACGTTAATTGATCCCGTGATAACCGCGGAAAGCAGAGCTGCATCATTTCCAAACCCTACAGTCTGGAACAAAACCGGGGCGTAGAACATAATTGCATTGATTCCAGTGAACTGTTGGAAAAACTGGAGCAACATTCCAATCACCAAAGGCGGCCGACTCTCGGGTTTCATCAGTTTCGTGTAAGGGTCCTTGACCTGCCTCGCGAAATCGCAAGCATGGACGATTGATTCATACTCTGCATCAACATTTTCAACACCTCTGATCTTCTTAAGCGTGTCTTTGCCTTCCTTGGTTTTGTTCCGCTCGATAAGACTCGTGGGTGTTTCGCATATCAGAAGCGATCCAAATAGGAGGATGAGGGCAGGAATCCCTGCACCGCCTAGGGCCATTCGCCATCCGTAAGGATGAATTGAGGAAGTGAAGAAGTTGACAATGTTGGCAATTAGGATCCCAATTGTAACCATTAGTTGGAAAACAATGTTAAGTCCTCCACGAAGCCTCGCTGGAGCAATCTCTGATAAGAAAAGTGGTACCGCCTGCAAGAAATTTAGAGACATTCTATAATGCTTAGTCACTGAAGAGAACCTAAAAATTCAAGATCGCATACAAACTAGAAGGTATATAAATGCTCATACCTGATTACCAAAGCCAACACCAAAGCCAAGCAAGATTCTACCAAAGATCAACATGTACATGTTAACAGCTCCTGCGGCAAGACCAACACCAATCAAGAAGAAGATAGAAGCGAGCTGCATTGTGGGTTTGCGTCCGAGCTTAGAGCACGTAGCGGAAGCAAAGAAACTAGCGACAAGAGCCGCAAGGTATAGAGAAGAGGTGAAAAGCTGCAAGAACTGGTTATTGTACTTGCAGTAATTGTTCTCGTGTGCATGCTTCTTCCTCTCGTACACAGATGGGAAAAACTCCTTCAAGAAATCGTCCATCGCCGTTACTCCACCTGTGATAAGTAAATATTACTTTTTAAAAAACGTTTCTTGATCCAAAAGGGATATATCTAAATACCTAATTAGCTAGATTCAGTTTCTTGATTCATAAGTAACGTCACAAAAGAAAATAAGAACACAAGATGATGTCAGAGAAGAGAAACGAACCAGAGATTCCAATGTCGTAACCAAAGATCAAACCACCTACAGCTGCGATAATGACACAGATGAAGACATAAACAGTCATCTTCCCTTCGAAAACCTGAGAATTACCACTAGAAGATATAACCACAGCCATTGTTTATAAAACGTTTATGTTAAGAGCTTTGTTTTTGTGTCTATATGCTTTTCTTGTAAGAGAAGAAGCGAGAGAGAAGCAGACACAAGATCTTTACTTGAAAATGAGACAAAGCAAGGTTTATATATTTATAATACAGATCAAGAAGATAGATAGATAGAGACGATACGGAAGAAGATAAGAGATGATGTCTAAACATAAAATACAGGTTGTGAAATGAGCAAGGATGAAATTTTTTGATTGGTTGGTCAAATAGATTATTTTACAGTCAATATCTTGATTTCAGTTTTTTCCCTTTTGAGGTTTATAATTCGTATTCTGTTTCCAATAAGTTTTTTTCTTTTCCTTAATTACGTTTGGATTTGGTTAATCCAAAACACCTGTCTGCAATTAAGAATGGTAACGTATCCCCAATTTCCCTTTTTTGTTTCCTTTTTTGTTACATGATTTAAAATAAAAAATCTTGATTAGTCAAAGTTAATTATGGTATAGTTTCTTATGAATATATATTGAGTCATGAGTGAGTCATGTTTATGACTACTGTGAACTTGAATAGAGAGATATTTTACATATTATCTTTTCAATCTCTATTTTCTAAAGATTAGTCGAATTAATTTTTGGTTTATATGTTTACCATTTTCATTACAGAAATTTAAAAACCTTGTAACAACCAAGCAACAAGTAAAAAAGCTCCGCAAAATTTTTAGTTCTCTTAAAAACCAAAAAAATATATATTGAAAAAGAAATTTTGAATTTTCTCTTTTATAAAGTTTAATAATACATAAAATTCTTCCCATGTAAAAGCCAAGTTTATCAAATCTATAAACGCAAGTAAATATGAATTTTATTTTTCCGTCATACAAAATTTGGTTTTTAATACCGATATGATTTTAAATTAATCAGGTAGTAAAAGATATCAAAGGCTGGATTATTATTTTACAATGACCAAAAAGATGGCACAATTACAACAATGGAGCTCTCTCTACATTTAAAATCTTCTACTCTCTCTCTGTAGTAAACGGCGAATGAAACCGGTTAATGAACAACACAATCTCATCTCAAGAAACGATCAGACCGGGTTTAGGACTAAACCGGGAAAAAGCTGGTTTCGTTTTTGTAGTATGGACTGAAGAATGGTACTGAGTTATTCAACTCCTTGTATATGTTTTGACTGTTTTATTAGCCTAAAAGATCGTCTAGCAGCGGACGTGTAGCATCCATCCGCGTTGTTGTTGTTGTTGTCTCACTGTACCGACCTCTGCAGGCAAAAACAATCGGTAATAATAAGGTGTAGCCGACGGGCAAAGACATTATATTATGCACTTCAAAACTTAGAATGAGCCCTTATACGATGGTTTTGTTTGAGGGATCATAAAATGAAACTTGAGAGACTCCCAAGGATTTTGTGATTAGACACAAGAATAGCAGCTAGAGACCTTACACTAGTTGACTGTTGGAGTTCCACTGCTGATGATTCTCCGTTTTCCTGCATAGCGAACCAGCAACAGTACTGTTGTTGTTATTCCTTATGTCGGATTTTGTTATGACTATCTACTGATGTAAGAGAATGGATACCTCTATTAGCAAATCCTTTCTGGTGATCAATCCTATCACACGGGAAGGACGGGGAACGACGAATAGATGTCTCAATCCAAGTTGTCGGAAAAGGTTGTAAACCTGATCCAAAACAGATCAAATTCTCAACCAATGATGATGGATATTTGGTGTATCGGATAAGACATAATCGGAGCTTTTTACTCACCTTCGTCAACGACATGTCTTCGGGAACAACGTATGGAGAGGGATTCAAAAAAGGAGCAAGATCTATGTACATCTCTAAATCATCTGAAGTTAAATGTATATCTTCCATGCATAACCCTTTCGATGAAACAGGTTTAGCAAACTCGCTAAAACTGTGCCTGGAGTGCATGATCAAAGTATCAGATATAAATATGATTCCTTCAAAAGAGAGTGAAAAAAGGTAGAGTGCAGAACATTAATTTACCTGATATTTCTGGCACTTGGATCACAAGGCAAAGGACTATGTTGGAAATCGACTTTAGATTGAAGGAGGACAAGCAAGTGACTGCATGGTGAACAAATTTCAGAATAATATAATTCTTTAACAGTAACTCTTTTTGCAATGTACAATCACATACCTTCGAAGAACTAACCCAATCACAAGTGTTTCACCACTTCTCGTGTGGTCGATTACCTGGTAGGATGTCAAAATGGAAGAACATCAGCACATAGGACTAAGTAAGTCAAACCTATGTGGGAGAAAGCAATGCTTACCGGAAATCCATTGTGCTTATTGCTTCCTAAAATTGAAGCAACATCTGCAACCCTGATAACTCGAGGTAAAGAGATAACCTTCAAAGATGGAAAAATCAAGTTATGATATAGTATAATATAAGAAGCATGTGTCGCAAGCTCCATCTAGTGATTGGCTGATGAGAGAAAAATGATAACAACCTTCTGACTTTGACATGCTTCCTTTGCTATCATTTGACGCATATGATTCTTGGGTCTCGATTCCAGTAACGGAATGCCCTTCAGGCGTGCTTGCACTTCATACAATCCCTCATTGAATGCATCACCGACGGCCTAAGAACAGAAAAAATTCAAACAAGTGTATTTCCACAAGAATCAAGATAAATAATAATGGTTGGTAACTCGTACCTTAGAGATGAGAAGAACCAGCATTATAAGAGGCAAAAGTTTCAGGTTGTTTGTGATTTCAACCATGATAACACATAAAGATACAGTCATCCGCATCGAGCCTCCAAGAAATGAAGCAGCTCCCAGCAAAGCATAACTAAGGTTCAAAGACTTGGTGTATCAAAGGCCCAAAAGATTGACATAAAAAGATGTGGTAAGATCAACAAAGCAATACACAAAGAGACTCACGTTCCCTCCTCAATGTTGAGCTTCTTGTAAAACCTGACCACAAACATGCCTACAAGGCGCCCATAAGTTGATCCTATCATTATTCCAGGAACAAACTGGCCAGCGGGAACAGCAGTGCCAAAGGTCACCACTGCTAATGTATAGAACATAGCCTATACATCATTTAAAACAAAACAAAAGGACAATCAATCAGAGGAACAAACAAGTAAAAAGATATTCCTATAGATAAAGAGATGGAACAATGTAAAAAAGTCAAATCAGCATGTTCCTTATCCTATTGCTAGCAAGGAAATCATTCAATTAAACTCAAACCTGCCAAGAACTATAGACCAAAACTACGAAGAAACCAAGTAGAAGAATTTTATACCAAAAATGTTAGTAGACTCTGAGCACTGAACTCTCGCATTGTTTTTGCACTGAACAAATTCCTTATAGCATCATCCTGCCGTCAAAATGAAAAGAAAAACAATTCAATTGAAACAGTCACGCATAAAAATAAAGCAAACAGAAATTGGAAATATTCTAGAAGAAAAGACCTGCGTATTGAAGAAAATTGTAGCGAGATCATTGTATTCGTTATCCGTCTTGCAGTAGAACTGCAAAGATTGACACCAAAATGCAGCAATGTTAAAAGACAGAAATGTTAGGGAAGTCAGAAAGCTCATCAGGGGAAATGGTTTGTCATTGCTAAAGTTCTGGGCACTCATTGTTTAGGCTTTTCTAGAAAATATCATTAAGGAATTTCGCATAAGCATAGTGTTCAAATTTTTGTAGGTATATTAATTACCAACTCTTTTTAAGTTTATGTATGGCTGCACACTTATACTTCATTGGCTAAATTTAATCATAACAGATCGGCATTTGGAAAGAATATGCATCAGATACTATCGATGACAGTATCTTACATTTACGTAATTCCCATACATTCCTGGAGGTCGTGGGCATTCAATACCAGATTCTGGAACTGCTTCAGGGCATGGACTGCATTTTCTTAAGAGAGGCAGCCCAAATGAGATTGCTGAAGTTATACAAGAGATGATGCATGCTTCAATTATCTGCAAATTCAATTCTTAAGCATTTATTTAAATCCAGCATTGAGACTATCAATCTTCAAGAAGATGAACATAAGAAGAACTACTTGAAATCGTCCATCAAAGATTACCTTCACTCGATTTCCTTTCTTGTGCAAGGAATTCCGACGCCAAGATGTCATATAGAGTGTAAGTTGGTTAAATAACGCCCCTGGAGGAAAATGATATGAGAAATGAAATATACAGAGAAGGTAAATGGAACCAAGAGTGCAGGAAAAGAAAATTCCTTACCAAGTAGACCTCCGATTACTCCAATTACAGCCATTGGCAGTAGCTCTTTGAAGTAGTAGTCATCTTGACCACTAAATAGGAGAAAGAAAAGTTTTAAGTGAATTCTAGCACTATCAACCTAGCCCAATATAAGTGAGCACTGAAGCTAGAACTTACTCTGATACATCCCATATAATAAAGCCACCTCCACCAAAATGTCCACATACTCCACTCTTGCACCATCCCATGGCAGTACGCACCACAACAGCCACAATAGCAGAAGTGAAAAAGACACGCCACATAAGTTGACTTCTCCACCTTCAGTACACATGAAAATTAAAATTACAGTCCCAGACTCACACTAGCTAAGACAAAGATACCTAAACTACTGTCAAGCGACACTAGTTGAAATAATTGAATAGACAATAGAAGTTCTTCAAGTATCTGTTTCGCAGAACATAATTATTTACGATGAGGGAAGGAACTTACCATGAGGTGACCTCCTCTAATGCAAATAAAACACCTCCAACTGGAGCTCTAAAAGCAGCAGCAACTCCAGCTGCACATCCACAAGTGACCTTTCAAGACATCAGAAAATTAAGGAATAAGCTTTCAAAGAAAATTTGGACCTAATCTAATAATTAAAAAATCAGATAGCATCCTTCACAAGAAGCATCTAGGAACTTACAAGATCACGACGATCTCTGTCACTCTTAAATAGTTGTGGCCATCTAGAATTCAAATGATATTTCGTCGATCCACCCTGAAACAAACAGAAGCAGAAGGAAAGCACAATTTTAGCGTCCTGAGGAATGACGGGGGGCCAGGTACTAAGCATAAAACATATAGTATTCCTCTATGCCTGAATAACATAAGCTCACCTGACCAAGCAACGATGCAATGCAAGCACCTGTATGTACAAGGGGACCTTCTTTCCCCAAGGCTAAACCACCCCCAACAGAACCAATGCTTCCAAATATCTATGAGATAGCAAACTATAAAAAAACCGTCTTCAAAATAGAAATGAAACAAATCTTCCACAATAGCATAACATTCCACAAAAGCTAACTCACCTTTCCGATAAGCGTTCTAAATAGCAAGGTACCGGGAATATCAATTCCTGCGCATAATTTAACATAACGAACAACACAGATTACCGATTACAAACTCTCAGCCAAAACGAAAACGAAAACGAGAGCGATTAAGAAGGTTAACTAGTAGTACCATTGAGATAACCCTTAATCTCAGGAATGCCAGAACCAGCAGCAGCAGGAGCGAACTGAGTAATGATATACGCAGAAGAAAACACTAAGACTAAATTGATGAGAAGATAAACTATAAACCCCGCGAAATAAGACTTCTGAATGATCGCAAAAGTGAGCGCAAATTTCCACCCAGCGAAATTCTCAACTGAGAGATTGATGAACACAGCAGCTAATCCAGTTCCTACGAATCATCATCATCACCAAATACAAAAATTCAAAGATCTGATTCTGGAAATTGAATAGACAGATTCAAAGAGGAGAACAAGTACCGATCCCGATGAGCAAAGAGAAGAACCATTTGACAGCAACGTAGTAAACTACATAAAGCTTCCCACGATGCGCTTGTTCTTCTCTATAAGCGTAATTCTCAATAACTTCGTAATCGAGACTATCGACACCACCGTCACGGCGAGAGGAGTTGAGAAGAGCAACGCCGTCGGCGGAGGTATCATCGGAATCAGGGACACGAGACCAGATCAAGCTATCGGATTCGTTCCCGTTCTGGAGATGATTCGATAACATGATCGAGAATGGTTTCCTAGATTTAGGGATTTCGAATCACAGATTCGGGTTTTTTCAGAAAACTGTAATGCAGTGCTTACTACTACTTTATTTTGGGGATTTTAGGCTAAAATGAAATATTTTATTTTCTGATTAAACTCTGTTCTATAAATATGAGTCTTTTAACTTTTCCTTATCAAATTACTTTACTAAGGGGTGAAATGTTTTTTTTTTTTTTTGAAATTGAAAGTATTGATATCAGTATTCCTCAAATATGTACATAAAACTCATATGTCAATCTCAGCCTTTAAATATAAAAATTTATGTCATTCATTGTCAAAAAAATATGGAGAAAATTAGTATTAGATCTTAGCTCAAAATTAAAAATGAATATGACTGGTGATAAAAGGCGATACAATAATTTTAAAACGAAAAAGAAAATAGTAAGTGATTAAGAAATAAATGAACGGAAAAAGATTGGTAAAACATTTTTGTTGGTTTAATTTGTTTTTCATGTTTTAGCCAATCACTTTACCAATTAGTTTTAGGAACGATACAATCTTATTCTCGAATTGTTTTTAAATTATAAGTTCGTATTGATTATCTGTATATATGAAGAAAGATGAACGAACAACATCTTTAAAATTAACGATACTATCCAAATTTATATCAGTGTTAAGTAAAATGGAAACTCAAATCTATTTAAAAAATAATAATAATCTCATCTAAAAAACTTTGGATAATATATATCTCTCGGACAAAAAAAAAATTATTCGAATTTAATTGCCAATATTTATCATCTAGTTAATTTTCAGAAGTTGAAGCCAAATTCCACATAAACTCAAAACACTATTTTGCAATGGTTTTGAAATTTATGTAAGTAATTTTTAGACTTAAAGCTAATGTAGGAGTGGAAGTAGAATAAGAAATGTGTCGTAATGATAATCATATAATCGATCAAAAAGAAAATGGAATACAATTTGGAATGGACTTTGTGACCTTAAGACTTATAAAGAGATCCTTAGCCTTCATGCTTTTATCGATACCTCAAATACAATTCCACGAAACTTTATTTGTGAATTGTGATACGAGTGGAATCAAACGCAGCAAGCTTCCTTGTGCATACATGTTTGCTAGTGGTCTACTTTATCTGCAATATTCATGCATCCACATCTTTCTTTAGAACTAAAGATCCATGTCCATATATATAATGGTCCTTTAAGGTTAACTTAATACTAAGACCATACAAATCTTATCAAATAAAAAAAAACTTGACCTCAAAAAGCTAATTATGATCATTTATATATATATATATATATATATATCAGTCCTAACCTTTTATATATTACTTAAGTCTCATCACATCTTCCAATATGGGATCTTTAGGTCCGGATCTTCGGGGGTCAGAGGTGGAAGAGGGAACACAAACTCCGGTGTTATCCCAAGAGAACGAAGGTCTTCAACCGTAGATATGCTGATTCGAGTATGGTGCGAATTTCCAGAAACAAGTACGATTATGTAATTATTACCTTCTTCGTTTCTCGAGAGGAATAAATAGACAGTTGAGAAGATAAAGCGAAGTTATGGAAATAAGATATTATTCTATAAGATATGTGATAAATGTCAATATTAAGTTTAGGAAGATTAACATTATCTCTAGTTATATTATTTACATTTATGTTTATCGTAATCTCTATATAAGAGAATGTAAATTGTAACATTATATTCATGAGAGTCTAATATAATTTTTTTTCAAATTTTCAGGTACACAAAATCTATGATTCCTACAACTTATATAGTGTACACATGTTTTTAATTTTCTTTTTACCTAAAAATGTTTTTTGAACAAAATTTTCACTAACTTGTATTTAAATTACTAGACTTGATGGAGAGTATGATAAAGAAATAAAAGAAAAAATAACTAGTTTGCATTTTGTCCACTTAATGGCATGGAATCATAACCAAAGATATCATGGTAAAGAGAGCTTCAAATGTGTTTTAAGCAATTAAATTCAGTAAATATACTATGCTAATTAAGTTAAGAAAAATTGTCTATTTTACAACTTATCTCTAAAACAAAATGGACGTTTTCAGGAAAATTATTAAACCAACAAGTTACTAATAGTTGTGGTATCATTTAGTAAGCTATTATATTAGCATTTGAATTTTTTAGACTGTGAATGTATATAATGCGATCGCATATGCAAGTAACGACATGACCATTCATTCAATTCAACATTGCAAAATCTATTTTAAAGTGAAATATGAAAGGAAGAGAAACGCAAGTTTAAGGAAACTAAAACAGACTAATTAAATGAAGCCCAAAATCCTATTTTTGGCTCACGGATATACATTTTAGTATTTTACAATACTGTTTAACTCGTCTATGTATACAAGACCTGCATAAGTCTGACTTATAAAACCCTAAAATACATTATTGGCTTCAACTACACAAAATATTTTACGTATAGGCATATGTAGACAAATTAAAGAGATCAAAATGACTAATATATTAAACTAATGATAAAACTTTACAGTCGAGCTTCTTTGATCGACCACGTTAAGTTGTGGCTGGAACAAAGTGGCTCCAAAACACCACCATGAGACTATGAGTTTGTGCCTTTGTGCTATATATTGAATATTCAAAGTAACTAGCTAGTTGTTTTGACGAATAAGAAAATGATTCAACCCATCCAAAATAAACGGCGTGATTAAGAAGAAGAAGTAATACATAGAGACTATATAATAATAATAAAAAATGATAAGAGAATCTATAGTAACCAAAAAAAACAAAGAAGGAAGATGGGACGACGAGAGAGCTATCGCCCATGGCGTTAGCGTCACGTGATAGAATCACTATTCTTCCTATACCTTCGGCTGTATCCTGTATTTTTCCGACAATGACGACTACATTTCCATATCTTATACAATTTTATAATATAGTAATTATATCATCATTTCATACCAAATTACTCCATATTAAAAGTGAAATCCAACTTGTTTTTATAAACCATAGGAATCTTAAACTTTTAACTCATAAGTTTTGTTATCGCTGACAACATAGAAATTTCGAATCTTTAATTCATAATTTTCGAAAACCTAGTAATTCTGAACCTTTAACTCGATAATTTTTATTCGTTTCAAAAATTACCGTCAATAATATCACGCTTTTATATCATATTGAACTATTAACCTCGAGTTGTTACTCATAACACCCACGAGACCATCATTCACGCGCAACATTAAATTTCTAAATTAGTTTTATTATTTTGTTACAAAAATATTAATTTATCGATAATATTTAAAATAATAATTAAATTAAATTAAATTTCATACCGTCCGACTAATCTTTTTACTCTATATCCTATATATTATTAACCTATGAACAAAAAAATCTATAAAACCTTATGATTCCAAGTTCCAACCAAAACATCTTACTTAATACTTCCCTCTACCTAAGTAAAAAGGTAAAAAGGAGAACTAGAGTTTGTTCAAGTCAATGAAATGAAATTTTCACAACAAAACAAAGGACTACCATAATTTCCGGAACAATCCAAGATCAGACCACAAGAAGTCACAAACAAACTAGTTTTGCTCACTTCTCACTCCTACAAAACTGATTAAATAATAATTAATTAATTAATTATAGTTTAACTAAACAAGTCTCTAATCCTACGCTCCCTTTAAACACTATTTTTAAACTACATTTGCATGTGACTACAGCTTCAATCTGGCGATCATCGTGGCCTTTTCTCATGATATCAACTGCACTTGCAGAGTAGCCTCATTAATTATCAAAAACATTACAATATACAAATAAAAATAAAAAAACATTATCATATTAAATTTTTTATAACCAAAACAATGCATCATCATTCTATTATTTACATAGAAAGCCAAAAGACTCATACAAAAAGAGTAGAGAGAGATAAGATCACAATGAGACGGCAACCACCACGTCCACGTCACTCACCACCGCAATCTCACTCTTCTCCGTCGTCTTCTTCGTCGGAATTCGAGTTCAACGTCTCGATCTCTCCTCGGAAAGCTTCTTCTGCGCTTTGTCCCGCCGATGAGCTCTTCTACAAAGGTCAGCTTCTCCCTCTTCAGCTCTCTCCTCGTCTCTCTCTTGTCCGTACGCTCTGTTCCTCTTCTTCCTCGGAGTACACTTCTTCTTCCTCCTCCTCCTCCGCCGCAACCTCCGCCGCACGTGACTCAACTGAGTCTAACTCCTCTACTGATTCCACCGCTTCTTTCCCTCTCCTCCACCCTCCTCCGCTTGATTGCTGTGAGTCTTCTCGTCCTAGCTCTGTAACGGACGACGAAGACTTCTTCTTTAAACCACCGAAGAACAAATCCTACGGTGGTGGTTTCTCTCTTTCAAGATTCTCCTCTGTTTTCAAGAAAGATACCAAAACCAATCTCCACCACTCCTCCTCCGCCGCAGCACCCACATCAACCGCCGCAGCTCCGTCGTCGGTTAAACGAATGAGCTCCACCGCGAAAGATGTTATACGCAAATACATGAAAAAGGTCAAACCTTTATACGACAAGTTCTCTCAAAAACAGAGCACCACCGTTATAAAAACAGAGGCATCAACAACATCTCTCAAAGATTCCGGCAACAACATACCTAAAACCACCACCACAACCACCACCGCCGCCGCCGCTCCAACCGGCGTCTCCTCCAGCGGAGGCTTATCCATCTCATTCTCAGGAAACTTAATGAAATACACTAAACGAGGACGATGCGCCGCGAGCTGTCCATCGTCGATGAGGTCATCTCCGAGTCACTCCGGCGTACTGACACGTGGCGGTTTCCCGGTACATCAAGGAGGTAGCAGCAGTAGCAGCAACAGCAGCAGTGTGTCTTCTTCAATGGAAGAGTTACAAAGTGCTATACAAGGAGCTATCGCTCATTGCAAGAACTCAATGTTACAGAAGAATTTGGTTAGTAGTCTCGAGATCTAGCTTATATCTTTTGGATCCATTTTTATCATGTTATTTTTTTTATAATATGTCTTGATTTTTCTAGTCGTTTTTTAAAAGATTTGATCTACAAACTCTTTTGTCTTAGTGTGATGATCTAAACATTCGATTTAATTTAAACGATGTTATTGGTTGTTTTATACATTTTGTTTGATTAACTTAACTCAAGAATAATACATTGTAGTATATGGGTGAATCATTTTATAGATTCATCTTGGTTTCAATTTCTTTTATATATCATAGTATTGTTGTTTTTGTCAAAAGAAATGGGTCAAACTCCTATATAGATAGATGGTTTGAATGGTTACAATGGTTGGTGACAATAAATCCGTTCATTGATTGGACCGCATTTTATTTACCATTCACAAATAACAACTATAGTTTATAATGGTGTAAACCGATAAAAATACAAGAAATCCGCTACGGACCGACTACTAATCTTTTTTACATAATTCAATCCGTCTCAAGAATGTAAATAGTTCAATCCGCTAACGGTTTAGACCGCTTTACTCACAATATCCATTCAAAGTCTAGCTATGGTTTTAATATATTTGTATCCAATCAACCATTTGTTTATATGTTCCGATCTTGTTATTTTGATTGATTATGATTTAAGTAGATCCATGAAGCAAATTAGGGTTATATAGACGTTGTGAAAATAATTGAGAGAAACAAGAAAACGACGGTGGGGTTTATGAATTTTAAAAATAATTGAAGAATTATTGGATTATTGAGTACCTTCATCAAGTACTATTATGTGAAACTGGTTCACTTCTTTGTACCTACCTTATCTTCTCTCTCTTCATCTCTATATAGTTCTTGTCGGTGTTCTATGTTGATCATAACTTAATGTACTTCTTCATTTTAATAATCTCAACTGAAAATATCTTCTATCCAACTATTATTTGTGGTTCTTGTGTGGACAATAATGGCTCTCTTCTAAGTATTTGTGACTTTAGCAACAAAAAAATGTTACGAGTTGATACAAATGCCAAAAGAATAGTATATTCTAGTCATTGTTTTGAGAAAGGTTTTTAGATATGATATAACCTACGAAAATGCTAAAAGTTATTGAAAGTAATGTTATTATACTTAGCTTATTTGGATGCACATAATTGTACTTTTACGTATATTTTAAGAAGAAGAAGAAAAAAATAACACTTTGGTTTCGAATTGATTGATTGGAAATTAAAAATGTTTATAAAGAGATCGAAATAGGTATAACGAAATTTCCCATCAAAGGTTTAATTTCACAAATGAGGAAAAATACCTACAAAAGTATATATATTGTATTCTTATATACCGTATGTCACTATTCAAATCCAATTTATAGGATTACCATAAACTCAAATATCCCAAGAGTAATGAAACTGAGATTGCATGACAGTACAATACACATGTTTCTATAGATTTTGTTAAGGGTTATTATTGAAAATTTGAAATGATATATTATGATATGGTTAGTACAATTAAGACCGTATACGTGGAGTAGAAGCTCAACAACATTAATCTCACATATGCATATGTTTGGTTCTAAGTGGATGGATGCATGTGCTCGAGTACTCTTCTTTGCATTGAGAAGCGTTGGGTGGTACGTAACATAAAGATTCTAAAATGTGTAGTCAAAGGTCAATGCTTCTATACACACTTTGTTTATCTTATATATACAATAATGAAATTTACTTATATGATTTTTAATCATAGACAATAATGTCTTCATTTAATGATGGGGGACTCTTCATATTTTTATTTTTTCTTGACCAATCTTGATGGTATAAATACAAGCACAGTGAAATTTCATTATTGTTATGTAATGGAGACCTCTTCATTATTATTATTTTTATTTTTTTCTTCAACATCGATCTTGAGTCCTAGTTTTTATAAATATGTATACATTTATATTAAAATTTAGTTTTATATATATGTAAATACTAATTTTAAAACGATGTTTTTACAATTAAAATTGTTCGTCGTGATTTTAGGTATTGAAAAAAAAGAAAATGTCGTCATTCGTGAATTACTGAAAGTGCCCATTATCAACATGAAAAAAATAAATATGACAGGATCGAAATGAATAGTTTATTGTAAAATCGTGCGTGTAACAGTTTTCATAATTTACCATCATTAATAAATTCAAGAAGGCGATAATGTAAAAAAAGAAAATCACTGATTCCAAAACTAATGCTCATCTTCAAGTTTTTAGAATGTTGATTCTATTATTAAACTGCATTATGTTCGCAAAATATTAAATAGTAACTCTTGCAATTTTGTGTTTTAGTTTCCATCTTTAGCTATGTACAACCACAATCATGACACCTCACTTTGTCCCATATATGTGATTGTCAATAATGAGATAATTATATTTTTGGAGTATATAGTTAACTTACTAGTGTGATTAATTAATGATTAGTCGAAAACAATAATAGTGAAAAATATACTAATGTTATATATTTACTACACTAAGGGTAGGTTGGAAACTTGGAACAGTGTATGTAATTGCGATGCATGGAAATAGACAGTTAATGATAAACAGTGACATGTGTTTAGTAACATCTTTGGTAGCATCGCTGTCTCAAATTTAAAGAGTGTATGAGACTGATCGATCCTCACAGTGTCGCTGTAAGACTACACTTTCGGCTACCAATCGCAAGATTTAATGGTATCAGCTAACTAATATTATTTCAATTTTTTTTAAATATGGTTTATGAATTGAAAAGTTTAAGATTGTATTTAAGATTGTAATAATTATTTAGAAAAAATTCAACCAAAATTAAAAGATGGGAAAAAAGAATCATTATAAGGGTTGTGTAATTAACAAGTTGGAGTTAAACAAAAAGAAAAACATTATTATCAGCTTTTTTTTTTTTGATAAACCCTATCGGCTGATCCGGTCAGCACTGGTAGAAACGCATCAAAGTGCTTCAGAGTGAACTATTTCCCGAAGGGCCACCATACTGTCTTTCCCGAGTTTGGAATGCTTTCCGACTAATGCCAGAGGGTAGTCATACCGCCTGACTATCAGGTAAACAAACTGGGTTTTGGCCCAATTGACAGATTTCCCACACAACAATAATTTTTTGTTTCCAACGTCGATCAAACCTGGGTTAGTTTATTCCAACCTTTCCCCAATTCTCTCTTACTACTAGACCACGGCTGTGTGGGTAAAACATTATTATAATGTAATTAACAAATTGGAGTTAAACAAGACTTACATGTTAAATAACAATAACTTCCCCTGTTATATACCGATCGGCTATATGTTAAAATTACTTCGGTTGGTAAACCATTCTTTTTTCTGAATAATCAGTTTATACTACAAGAATACTAGTTTTACAACATATTTAAACCAATTTCTGTTAATAACAGAATCAAATTGAACCAAACTACCCGAATCTAACATAATTAACCGAAAAATGGATTGAAAAAGATAGCCAATTTTGGTTTTAAATTTTAAAACCGAAATCAACCGATGAAATGATCCAACCAAATCAAATACTAACCGAAGTCGGATAACTGACTTTTAGTACGGAGTATTAATTATGTGGTTTTTTTTTCTGTATCTTGTTCGGTCTCATGCATGTCTCTAAAACGAATATAGATTTAGTTTAATTTAGATTGATCTTTTGATAAACGTGTATTTTAGTTTCAATATTATACTTTGGATACTTTGTGCATTATGTTATTGTTGATGATATGATGCATCATGCATCGGTTGAGACATCCATGTACCATAACAATATATACTCAACAATCAAAGGTGGAGACAACATTGGTCATGATCATGGTCATCTTATGCATTCATAGACATACTTCTCCGACGAAATTAAAATCATCAAAGTAAGTTTGGTTGTCGATGAAGTTGAACCACTCATCGTACTCATTGTTAGGACTAGATGTAGGTAAGGTTGATTCAACCAGCAGCTGTCTCCACAAGTCGGATTCTCCAATATTTGTGTCTTCAAATCCGCATGAGATATTATCCACTACTTGAGGATGATCAAATGATTGAGATTTGGTTACTTCTTGAGTCACACCACACGTGGTTGAAATGTGAGTTTGGTGGTTATGAAGAAGAGAATCTAGAGGAAATAACATATCATTGTTTTGAAAGGACTCAGAGGTTGTATCATCAAAGTCATCATGGTCGAGCAAGAACTGGATCTCGTTAAGTTCATTATTTACCTCATGAAGCTCTGGTTTTGTGTGGATACACTTGTCTTGGGAATGTGAAGCTGAGTCTTGGCTATCATTTAACTCTGACTTCTCTTCTTCTTCTTGAGCTCCTTCACATTTCTTGTCATGATCTTCTTCTGTGCTTTGGTCGTCATGAGTGCTAGAGATGGATGAAGAAGAAGAAGAAGAAAAAGAAGAAGATCGAGTACTAAGTCGTTTCTTGAGATGAGTGTTCCAAACGTTCTTGATCTCGTTGTCTGTTCTTCCAGGCAATAAGGATGCGATCTTTGACCACCTGATCACATATATAGATTAGTCTCTACATACTATTATTCTTATATATATATTATAAGGAACTTAGAGGATTAGGTACAAACTTGTTTCCAAGGGTTTGATGGTAGTGAATGATAGTATCTTCTTCCTCTTTGCTAAAGTTGCCTCGTTTCACGTCCGGTCTCAAATAGTTTATCCATCTCAGTCGGCAACTCTTCCCACATCTCATCAATCCTATATATACATCATTCACTAGCTACTGATCAAAACTATATAGTATTATTACTGAAACATGCATGAATATATAAAACACTAACCAGCAAGCTTGGGAAGAGATCTCCAGTTGAGATGGCCATGTTTTTGAATAAAGGTGATGAGAGTGAGATCTTCTTGAGGACTCCATGGCCCTCTCTTCACTTTGTTCTTGTCGCAACATGGTGCTCTTCCTCTCCCCATATTCTCAATAACACTTTCTTCTCTCTAGCTTCACTTTTATCTTTCTGTATATGAACTTGTTATGATTATGATTATCATCCGTAGCTCCTATATATATCATAGATATAAACCAAACCGTCCCTTTACGTCAGAAGTTATATAATAATGGTTAATGAGAGACTAGATTTATTTGAGCCTAGAGGCACTTCACTCGTAGACAAAGAACCAAAAGCATGGAACGTACGGAAGTGAAATTTCATTATTATTATTATGTCAGTGTACATATTACAATGTCCATTAAGTATTATTTTGAAAAGAAAAACATATTATTCATTGAAGAGTTACGTGAAACATATGTATATTAGTTTGACCATCATGATGGAAATATTTACATAGTTTTATACAAAAAGATTTTTGACTTTCGATTTTTTTTTTTGTTAAAGTTTTTTGCGTTATTCGATCAAGGCAATAGTTTAGATTTAGTCATTAGATATGAACATTGTATACTTTAAGAGAGGATGTTTGTATGTGTAAAAGGCCACAAGGACCATGCCACAAACTAAATTAACACCAATTGGAGTTATAAATAGAATAAAATCTTTAATTCTAATTGATTAACATTAGTTTGTTTATTGTTTATTAATCGTGACACTTTTCTTATTTGACATTTAGTTCAGAATGAGAATTTTATAATCCTTTTCTTTAGCTTATTTATTTATTTACTTCTTTAATATTTCTTACAAAACTTAATCCACATCATCATCAAATACTGAAGTTTTAGGTTTATTTTTGTTTACAAAGAGTAATAAAATTTCACATTTCTGTTAGTATTTAGAGAAAATTTGTGTATACATACATAGACATTGCGTTTTCATATAAATTTATTATCGGTATAGGAACATCTGATTTACTCATGTTTAATTATTTGATTATTTCTCTGTGCCTAGCTATATGTATTTTAAGACGTTTTTTTTAAATATATATATATTCCAAATGCTAATTATTTCTAGAAAAATGCTACTATATCTGTATTTGTGTAATATGTTAGATTAGGATAAAAACTAACACCATAAGTAAGATTTTGCTCTAACTAACCTGATAAATAACATAAAGTACTGAGACTTACGAATAATGTCGACTACTTTTTATATATACTCCTTCTTAAACTAATTATAAACTTTTCACACATATTAAAAACTGATTATGAATCTATTTTCTGTGATTAACAATTTTCTGTAACTATAAACCAGTACTAATCAATTATTTTCACACATAAGAAGTACAATGATTTTTTTTCTAAAAATTGGATTAAACAAAAATGAAATTAAGAGTAAAATGATGATGATGATTAATTCTTATGTCGGTGCTTTCCATGAATTCAAGTACGGTATATGGCATGGTTAAGACTTCAAACCCACGCCACCTAAGTTCTGATGTAAGATTGCCCAAAAGACCTATATACTTTATTTTAAACACGTAAGTATGCAAAGTATATGTTTAAACAAGATGTACTAAAATAGGGATACCATCTTCTCTGTTTCAGTTAAGATCAGTCTTAAGACTTGTATAACTCTCTCTTATGTTTTTTGTTTGCGAGGTTAGTTAAATTGTGTTATGTGTAATGAGGTACTAATTAACAAAATGTGTGTGCACGTACGAATTATCCATGCCTCATATATTCCCAGCTCCCAATCAAAATCAGCATACGTACTTCTTTTTGTACGTATGTATATACGGATACAGAAATATACATATAAAATATATACATATGAAATAAAATAGTCATAAAAGAGATTGTACATAAGGTTAAGTTTCAAAACGTGACGTAACATGTTGGTCTAAGATAAGTATAAAACAAAAAACATAAACATGATGAAACCTTGTAAATGATTGGCAAGTAGAGATATACAAATATAAACAAGTTTTGTTTTATTTGGAGCGGTCAACATATATTACTTAATTATTCATATTTAAAAAGGAAATTAAGAGCTTGTGAGGAAATTGTATGTATAACACTTCTTCCTCGCGATGTCGTGTGACTTGTACACTTGTACGCGTGCCTGACTTCGACTCGACAAGTGTTTTTGACAATTGGAATATATTTGGTGTGGTCCGTACGTAAAATATCCTCCAACATGTAATTACGAATTTATAATAAGATAATGTTGCTCAAAGTTTTTAATTGATGTACGATGCTTTTGTTTAAGAAAGCTGCAAAGTAACAAGAGCATCAGTTATAGATGATGAGAGTTTGAACAAGAATCTACCAAACCTTTTGCCCGCAAGGTGAAGGGCGAGTGGTAGGACTAGCATGGATGAAACACCTAGAGACCTTTCTTTCTCGCTGCTATAACATCTTGTTGGGAAGTACAATATTGGTTGGACTTTGACCCAATTAGTAAACCTAATAGTCATAAATGCAGGCGGTCTGATTATTTTTGAGCATTAGTCGAAAATCATTTTAAACTTAGAATTCGACAATATGGTAGTCCAAATATTAAGATGTTGATGATGAGTCTACTAGATAATATTTCAATATTCACCGGATTAGGCGATCGAGTATATAAAAAAAAAAAAAACTTCCTAGCCTTAGTTCACAACATTGTGCCTTGGACGCACACCGAAGAAGAGAGCTCATTTTTCACATTTGTTTTTTTTTTCCTTATTATAGAAATTTTATTAAAAAGTTTCAGAAAAAAACCTCTATAAATTAATAATGTTGGGACCACAAAATTTTATTAATTTATAGTGATATTAATTTATCTATAAATTAATATTTATTATTTTATAGTGTAAATTAATAATTTATAGTGGTATTTTAACTTTTAAAGTTTTTTGAAATTATGAATTGGGACAATTTTACAAAATAAGATTAGTCTTTAAGATTATAAATTTTTTTATAATTTAGAATTGAATTCTATATTTATATAAAACATAACAATGAATTAAAAATATTATAAATAAATTCACTTCTATACAAAGTACATACATAAATTCAAATTTATGATTAATACCTCAACTGTAATCTTTTAACATCCTATAAAACAAACAAAAAATGAATATGATGCATATTTATAAATAGAAAAAATTTAAAAAAATTGTTTATTTTATGATATTATAGAATATTATTATAAGATGATAGTTTAAAAATATAATATAAATTGTTTTTAGATATGAGGTCTAGGAGAAATTCATTTTTAGAAAAAAAAAACTAAAAGCATATTTCAACAGAGTTACGTTTATCATAAAAAAACTATGATTATTAATTTATGATTTAATTGGGACTATATTTACATAGGGATTTCAAAAAAACTTATTATCTTCTTATTTTCGAATTTGTTTAGTTTTTACACTGGCCCGACTTGGGACCAGACAAATTTATTAATTTATAGTGTTTATTAATTTATAGAGTATTAATTTATAGAGGTTTTACTATATATATATACATATATAAAGCCAAAAGACATATTCTAGTTTGGTTTGTGGATCTTAAAATACTGTATTATAATATCCCATATATGCTAACCACATAAGCCAAGCATCAATAATAAACCCATTCACATAAGAAATCAGAAAATCACACATTCGAACGAAAATAAAAAAACAAAGGCAATAGTTTTGGAGAGGAAAAACAAGGCAACACAAACAAAAATTTCATAACAAAAACAACACAAACATCCATAACAAAAACAACCAAACAATGGTAACACAAACAAAAATAAGACCGAGAGGTCGCAAGAGGATCATAATCAAATCACAAATATCCAAATTATATAAGCAGAAAGTGTTTACATCAAGGAACGGTAGTCGGTAAAGAGTGTTTTTGGTTGCTAAGGTAGAACTGAGACTGATCAAACAAAAATATCATACAAACGAACTAGTGTCAAGTCTGTCTATTGCTTGTTTATGATGCTCCAGATACTGTTACATGTCTCGTAGGCAGAACCACCGAAATGTCTCTCTTAAATCTCATACCAAACCATATTTCAACTACACTTGCTTGACCTTCTTGATGGTAAGCTTCATCTCCAACAAGTCACCACGCTATGAAGAGTGAGGGATAAACAAGAAATTCTCTAAAGGGGTTTGAAAACTCACTTCAAGAACTCTCTTCATGTCTGGTGATTTGTAAGTCATAGTGTGCCCATCCACAGTGTAGGAGAGATGATATGAGCACTTTCCTACTTTTGGAGAAGATGGTGCAATGCAGCTTACAGTTACACACACACCATACGGCTCCCTAAAACACTGCACCACGAACAATAGCTTCGTTGAAGAGTCCACTTTGATTTTTACCTTCTTTTTGATGTTCATCCGAATAGTAGAGGATTTCTTATAAGTTAACAATGTATATGGGTGTAAGAGAGTGGAACGAGGACGAATGGATAGGCAACGGAACGGTTTATGAGAATAATAGTGAGAGAAGACATTTCTGTATGAGCCAGTGTAAACGCAGTCCAATGCAGGACAGGAGCATTGAGAGAAGACACATTCCTTTTCATGAGTTGATTCTAACTCATAAGAGACAATATCAAAGCAACCAAACTTGGCGTTTGGGCATGGAATAGAGATTTATTTAAGAACACTCTCCATTAGTCTACAACGAATGTGGCCAATGGGCAAATCGCATGCATGACACTTTTTACTCAGTTTGGGACAGCAAGAGGAGCAAGCCAAATGTCCATTTTCACACTGTAAATACAAAACAATGAAATAACAATCAAACCAAAATTTGATAAAACATAACAACAACACATTATATGAAGGAGAAATCAGTTACCACAGAAAATATAAATAAAGTCTCGACCTTAGTATCAAAATGACAAAACTCCAAAACCATAATCTTCTAAATATATATATGTATATTATCTCATACAAAAATGTATTAAAAGCCAAAATATGTAACCTGAAAGATAGGTATAGTGAGTGACTCGAAACAAACAGGACAATCGAGAACATCAAAATCCAGAATGGCCGTACGTTTGTTATCCTTGTTTCGTTGCTTCTTTCGCATGTTAATGTTACTCACACCATTTTTATCGCTTGAGGCACACTCCATATTTGATGAAGACTATAAGGGAACCCTTCATGTATTATATAGGAGAGATGGGTTTCACCCTAAAAACCCCTATGTCTTCTTAGACTCCGATTTCCGAAGACTATGAAGTAAAAGGTGCATGCAAAGAATATTATGACTTGGACAGAATTCGAAGAGTTTGATAGGATAAAAGACCTATATATATATATATATATTGATCATCCGTATATATACTTTATTAACTCAAAGAAGCATCATCAATAAATTAAAGGCTATTTGGAAGGGGCTTACACAAAATATTCAATAGATAATAAACCAAAAATAAAAATAAGATGCAAAGTAGCTAGAGAGCATCAGTTTCAAGAATATAGATACATAAGATGAAAGTTTGAACAAGAAGTCTACCAAATCTCCTATCCTATTAGTGGACAACATTGTGTTCTGGACGCACACCAAAGGAGAGCTCATTTCACAAGACTTTTATTTTCTTGTTAAAGAATTACAAATGTTACTGAAAAGTTGCATTAAAAAAAACTAAAATTATGGTTCAATTAGATAGAAGATAAATCATTAAATCCAAATACCAACACAAGTCTTGGCCAAAAGAGTATTTCATTGTAGTCTCTTATTAGTCTTTACGCTTAAAAATATATACATAATGATCTGAATCTGGTCAAATACATAATGAAATTTTTAAGAGTTCAAAGAAGCAATATCGATAAACTAAAAGAATAATTGGAGGTCTTATCTATGGAAAACGGCTAAAATCGACCCAAACTCTTCACCGAATAAATTTTCCTACTTAAACTCGAATACCATGTATTTTGCAACCTAAATTGGCTAAAAAATTAAATAATCAACATATACCATATTACATTTTGCGATTTCAATCTATTAGCTTGGCTTTTAACGGTGCTGAGTCATCCAATCCGTGGTGTATACGTAGCAAAGAAATCCGTTAAACGAAGTCTCTTTGTTCAGTTTTCTCTCTTCTCACAAAACACTTCACACTGAAATAAAATACAATAAAATCTCCTGGCCGTTCACAACATTGTGCTCTGGACACACAACATTCACAATATTTTTTTATTTTTTTCCTTGTTAAAGAATTGTCATTGAAAAGTTTCACAAAAGACTAAAATTATGATTCAATTAGATAGAAGATAAAACACTAAATCCACATACAAACACGTATCTTGGCCAAAAGAGAGAACTCACTGTAGTCTCTTACTCTCCTCAGTCTTTACGCTTAAAAATATATACAAAATTCAAGTTTTGTTGGTCGATCTGAGTATGGTCATATACATAATAACATTTGTAAATAGCTCAAGAAGCAACATCGATAATTTAAAAGAAAATTGGATATCCTGCCTAAAAGATAATAAAAAATATAAAAATAGGCAGAACACACCACCAAAATGTTCCTTAATCTAATATAGCAAACCATATTTTTATAACACTTGCTTGACCTTAATGAAAACCGATGTAAAGCTTCATCTCCAACAAGTCACCGAGCAATGAAGAGTGAGGAATAAACAAGAAATTCTCTAGAGGGGTTTGAAAACTCACTTCAAGAACATTCTTCATGCCTGGTGATTTGTAAGTCATAGTGTGTCCATCGACAGTGTAGGAGAGATGATATGAGCAAGTTTGCATCTGTGGAGAAGATGGCGCAATGCAGCTCACCGTTACACACACACCATATGGCTCCCTAAAACACTGCACCGCGAACAGTGTGTTATTTATTTTATCAACTAGGATTTTTATCTTATCACTAATGTTCATCCGAACACTTGAGGATTTATCATACGAAAAGAATTCATATGGATGCAAGGGAGTGAGACAGGTATCAACATATGTATAATAGTGATAGCCGACATCTCTGTATGAGCCAGTGTAATCGCAGCCCAATGCAGGGCAAGGGCATGGAGAGAAGAGGCATTCCTTTTCATGAGTTGATTCTAACCCATAAAAGACATATTCGGCGCAACCAAACTTGGTGTTCGGACATGGAATACAGATTGAACTAAGAACACTCTCCATTGCTCTGCAGCGAATGTGGCCAATAGGCAAAGCACAGGATGGACATTTATTCATCAGTTTGGGACAGCAAGAAGAGCATGCCAAATGTCCATTCTCACACTGAAAGCACACAAAAGAAAAAAAAAACCCCCATCGAGTTATGATTTAAAGCTGTAATAACAACGCATACTCGAGATAAAAGAGAACATAATGTATAAGCTTGTAACACAGAGAACCGAAACACAAGTATCTTATTGTTCTGTTCTTGATTATGCCCTAAAGCTATCAAATAGTGTTTTATCATTCTCATGATAGTTTCAAGAACTACAACTAGAATCAAGAACTTGGGTAAAGTGAGTAATATCTCAGAGCTATTACACTAAATCCCCAAAACAGAAACAATGCCAATTCAACTAAGTTAAAAGGTGGAAACAAGAAGACCTGGAAGATAGGAATGGTCAATTTTCCCAAGCAAATGGGACACCCAAGAATCTCAAGATCCATCTGCATCGTCGAGCGTTTCTTCGAAATACCAGTGGGAGAAACCGAAGAAGCTTGTCTCTTTCGACGGACACTAGTACTGCTGGAATCAGATCTTTCTCCCGAACTTTGCGAATTTGAGCCTCCAGCCATGTCAGGAGTACTGTTCCGACCAGTTCTTTCGTCGGGATTTTGCGAGATCGAGGCTACAACAACGTCAGAAGTAGTGTAAGGACTATATCTATATATTTCTCCCGAATAATCCGACATCGAGGCTCCAACCATGGCAGAGGAGAGGCTTTAACTCTTGGAAAACCTAACCGGAGAAAATGGCTTAGAACCCTAAATCCCTCTTTTCTCTGTTTCGGAAGTGAAAAATTTATCAATAAATAGAAATAATCAAGACTAAGTTTGGAAAAATGCCTTGTTTTTGGAAATTTTTTGGCTTTATATAAATTTATAAATTTTATAGTTATCTTGTAGAATTTAATATAATTTTTAATAACCTGTCATTATCTTATAAGAAGAAAAACTATACTGAGAATAAAAATTTATTTCGATTTTTACTATTTATCCGTTAAATGTTGAATTTTACTAGGTGTGATTTTTCTTAAATATAAAATTTTAAATTAAATGAGGTAAAAATTGTCATTTTATATTTTTTTATAGTTTTTATTTAAATTAGGAAGGGGTAGTTTTTAAAACAAAAATCAATAAGTCAATATCAATAAATAAATCAACTAATAAAGTTTATAGACTTGAATGCAATTGTGCGAGATCTTTGAAAGTTTGAAGTAACGCATAATGTCGCCATTTCATTTTACAGTACATCAAATCAATCCATCAGTTCAAGAATAAGTCACCCAATTACTACCATTTTCTTTATTTACATGGAATATATATTTCCTCTTTCCCAAAAAATAATACTATATATGAAATAATCATTTTCTGTTTTTGTTGAACAACATATGTACATAATTATTCTATAAAATTTGAAAAATAAATAGAAATATTTAATAGTGCTAATAATAAATAACTAGATTACGATCCACCATATGTGTAGATTCTGAAATTTTAAATAAAACTAATTTTACAAAAAATAGTTTAATAATGTTTTTGTCGTAAGTAGGATTGATCATTGGGAAGTAAATAGAGAATTTTTTTTTTGTCTCAACCACACATTAATTAATCTATTTTTATCTTAATATTAACAAAATTAGATATAACATGTTGCGATATCTTATGTTTTACTTGACACTTATCATGATCACGTGAGTTAGTAAATTTAAAAACCAAGTTTCGACATATAATCTTGTTTAATTGTTAAACTTAAACAATAATTTTAATTTACAAAGATAAAACCATAATTCTCATTTATCATTTATATACTCAAACCAAGAAATAACTTGTTTTAATTGTAAAATTAAAGTTTAAACCTTAATCCTCTTCTGTAAACAAAAACCGTCATATATTTTTGTTAATTATAAATTTTAAATCCCTATCTTATTAATAAACCAAATTGACATAACTGAAATTAGGTTATTTGTTTAATTTTATTAATAATTTTTAATATATAATCATTTATAATATTTGTTTTATATATTTCCTTTTTTGATAGGGTTAATAATATTCCTATTTTATCTAAATATTAACAAAATTAGAATTGACACGTGTCAACATCTTAACGTTAATAATTGACACATGTCACGATCTTGGTAATGACTGACTTTGAAAACCAAGGTTTATATAATAAGATATATATGATTTTAGTTGATGTGGGACGTTAAAGATACACCATTTTCTATTAATTAAGTAATATATGTTCTTTTAAAAATTAGAATCACAAATAATATTTTTTTTTGATAAATATTGATTAAATTTATGTATAATATGATGATTCAAAATTAAAAAATAATATCAAACATATATGATAGGAGAATCATAATTATAAATTTTAACAAAACATTTAAATATTTTTATTATAATTATGGAAAATTATACAAATATTTATAATTTTATAATTAGCGTTTAAATATCTTAATTATGTTTGGTTGAAAGGTATAGTTGAAAAAGAAAATAACAATAAAATTGTTTAAATACATAAATAGTATATAGTAATGACATTCTATGTTATTAGTTTTCAAAACAAATACATTAAATTGTATTTCAGAAATGTTAATATAGATAACCGAATTAATCAAAGTAAAATCTCATAGCAATCTTACTATTCGTTCAACTTGGTGACACATATCTTCAACATGAACCATCGACGTCCAGACATGAAATAAGAAGGAACCAACATAAAATCCTCTTTAGGGATTTTAGAACTCAGTTTTTGAATGTTCTTGACCTTCATAGACTTGAATGCAATTGTGCGTTTTTCAACCGTAGTCGATATATCACAGGAGAACTCACCAACGTCCATCGAAGAAGGAGCAATATAACCCACAGTCACATAAACACCATTAGCCTTACTTACACAATGAACAGCAAACAATAGACCTTCCTTATTTCCTTTCATAACCGTTAAAGCCGTCTCATTGAGGTCAACGTATACTCCTAAAACCTTGCCAAGAGCAAACGGGAAATAGTATTTTTCCAATGTTGTCGAGAATGTGACTATCCAAGTGACCGTATAGATCATTGTATGTGCCTTGGTAATCGCACTTGGGTACAGGACACATGCAAAGAGACAAGGGACACTCTTTTAGGTGAGTTGATTCTGTCCCGTAAGTGACATTCTTGGTGCAACCTAACTTGGCGTTTGGGCATGGGACAGAGATGGATTCAAGAACATTCTCCATTGCTCTGCAGCGAATTTTACCAATGGGGGATGCACATGCAGGACACTTGCTCATCAGTTTAGGACAGCAAGAAGCGCAAGCTAAATGTCCATTGTCACACTGAAAATACAAAACCAAAGCTGAGAAACAAAACCTTTACAAAGGATTCTTCCAATGAAAAGAGACTGAACTCAGAGTATTACATGAAACCAACCCAATTGTTATAAGATTGAAATAACATCGGTCTTTACACTTATCCAAATATCTTGTTAATGCAAAGTTTGACAAGAAAAAACAAAAGAAACTATATGAATCAACAAACGCAATATTTGAAACGTTACCTGGAAGATAGGAATTGTGAATGGCTCAACGCAAATAGGGCAATCGTCAAAGTTTAAAAGAACTTGAATATAAGAACACCTCTCTTATTATTAGACTTAGAAAACTTCTCAAAAACTAAATCTCTTTCTCAAGCTCTATGAAACATCTCTTCATAGGCCCTTGTATTTATATAGAAACAAGACAACTCCTTGTTCTATTAGGATTAGGATAACAACACACAAAGCCTTATCTAAATAAGCTACCCCTTATCTAAATCTTGTTTGTGATCTCCTTAACTTGTTCCTCAAGTCACTGGAATTATCCAACATTCACCCCCTTAATTCCAACTTGAACTCCGGGGGACTTGATCGCTTGAACTCCAATTAGTTCTCTCATTTCCTTGAACTTCACTCTTGCTAACGGTTTAGTAAGGATGTCCGCCTTCTGCTCCTCACCGGGTACATGTTCTACATCCACTTGCTCATTCTCAATACACTCACGAATAAAATGATATCTCAAGAGTATATGCTTACTCCTTCCATGAAATACCGGATTCTTAGTGAGTGCAATGGCTGAATTGTTGTCAATCCTCAGCAAGATCTTCTCATCTAAACTCAAGACTTCACTTAACAACTCTTTAAGCCATATAGCTTGCTTTGCTGCTTCCATTGCCGCCATGAATTCCGCTTCACACGATGACAATGCGACAGACGAGAGCTTGTGTGATGTCCATGTTATAAGCGACGAGCCGAAATAAAACATATGTCCACCCGTGCTTCTACCGTCATCAATGTCTGCTTTGTGGCTACTATCACTATAACCAACAACCTTTCTTGACCCATCTCTCTTAAAGATTAGCCCAAAGTTAGTGGTTCCTTTCACATACCTCAGAACATGCTTAAGCGCTTGCCCATGTGATGCTCTTGGACTTTGCATGTATCGACTTAGAACACCTACAACAAACGCCATGTCCGGTCTTGTATGAATGAGGTACCTTAAGCAGCCTATGGTTCTTCAGTATCGTGTGGCATCAATCTCAGCTTCGTTCTCAGCCTTTGCGATCACGGTACTAGGCTCAATCGGAACAAGAGCCAAGTTACTCTCTTCTATCTTCGTATCTTCAAGTATTCCTTGAGCATAACCTTCTTGTTTTATTTGAATTCCATCAGCCCCTTGAATTACTTCTATACCAAGATAGTAAGTTAGCTTTCCAAGATCCGACATCTCAAATTGCTTTGACATATCCTTCTTGAATTGCTCAATGACTCCTCGTGAAGTACCCGTCACAAACAAGTCATCAACGTAAATTGCCACAATTAAGAAACTCTCCTTGTTTCTCTTAAGGTAAACCGATGGTTCTTTCTTACACTTCTTAAAGCCCATCTCCTTTAGAACACGATCAAGTTTCACATTCCAAGCTCTCGGAGCTTGTCGTAGCCCATACAACGCTTTGTAGAGCTTGTATACTTGATTCTCTTTGCCTTTCTTAACAAAGCCTTCGGGTTGAGTAACATAGACCAGCTCATTCAATTCTCCATTCAAAAAAGCAGTCTTGACGTCCAAGTGATGTATCTCCCAGCCGCTTGTTGCCGCAATAGCTATGAGTAACCTTATGGTTTCAATACGAGCTACCGGTGCAAAGACTTCATCGAAATCTATACCCTTTTGTTGAACATAGCCTTTTGCCACAAGTCTTGCTTTATACTTATTCACTGAACCATCTGCATGCCTCTTGACTTTATAAACCCACTTCACTCCTATGGGCTTAACACCATCCAGCTTCTCAACCAACTCCCATGTCTTGTTTCTTGCGATAGAATCCAACTCAACTTCCATTGCTTCTACGCATTCTCTTAGGCTCATAGCCTCCATAAGACTCTCTGGTTCTCTATCTACAGTGAGTAAGAGTTTTTCACTTTCAAGATCAGCTAGTAAAACGTAGTCGTTGAGATACCTTGGCTTTATAATGACACGACCAGATCTTGTCGTTATCGGTTGATTTTCAGTTTCCACTTCTACGTTCTCTTCTTCAACGTCTTCATCATGATGTATAGGCTCATGATCTGGACCGTGATGCTCATCACCAACTTGTTCTTCCACGTCATCATCATTGTATCCAGCACCATCTTCTATATCACCTTTATACGTTAATTTAAATCTCCCCGGTTCACCTTCGGTTTGTTTTGTAGAAACTGACCAATCCCAAGCCTTTTTCTCATCAAACACCACGTCTCTACTCACAAAAACTTTCTTAGTAATTGGGTCGTAAAGCCTATAAGCTTTCGAACCCGGTTCCGTTCCGAGATTAATCACCGTTCTCGACCTATCATCTAACTTCTTAAGATGTGGTCCCGTGATCTTTGCATATGCTACACATCCAAACACTCTTAGATGCTCAATGTTTGGTTTCTTAAATGTGAAGCATTCATATGGGGTCTGGCCTTGCAAAGCTTTTGTTGGAACTCGATTTATGAGATATGTTGAATGACGTACGGCTTCTCCCCACATATCATTCGGAATCTTCATTGCTTTAAGCAAGCTTCTTGTCATCTCCATAAGTGTGCGGTTTCTCCTCTCTACCACACCATTTTGTTGTGGTGTATATGGTGCCGTTAGATGCCTTATAATACCGTTTTCGTCGCAAAACGTATTAAACTCAGTCGAGGTAAACTCACCCCCTCTATCGGTGCGAAAGGTTTTAAGCTTCAGTCCGGTTCTCTTCTCTACCATCTCCTTAAAACTTTTGAACCGATTGAAAGCCTCGCTCTTCTCCCTTAATAACCTCGTCCACATATACCTTGAAAAGTCATCAATCAAGACAAATACATACCGATTACTTGATGGTGTAGGTGGTGAAATTGGTCCACACAAATCGCCATGTACTAACTCCAAAGCTTGAGTCGCACGGTAAGTTGCTTTAGTCGGGAAAGAATTTCGAGTTTGCTTCCCGGCCAAGCAAGCGCTGCACACACTTTTCTCATGTGTTGTTTGTGGCATCCCAACAACCATCTCCTTCTTCACCATGTTGTTCATAACACCAACACTAACATGCCCCAATCTTGCATGCCAAGTTTCTGTGATGTCATCATCTTGTGAAAGTAAACACTTAGGATATCCAATCTCCATTGGAGCTTTGTAAAGTCGGTTTGCAGATCTTGTGACTTGTACAAGCAACCTTCCAACTTGATCTTTTAGTGTCAAAATATCACCTTTCATGTTTACTTCACACCCATTCTCGGTTGCTTGTCCAAGACTTATGATATTATGCATGAGGTCGGGTATGTAGTAAATCTCCTTAAGTGATCTCCTCTCACCCGTTTTACCTACAAAAATTATAGAACCTTTCCCCACAATGTTAACAAACGAACCATCACCAAACTTGACTCTCCCCGTGATGGTTTCATCAATGCTCGTGAAGAACTCCTTGTTGCCCGTCATGTGATTGCTCGCACCATTGTCTAGATACCAAATACTTTTGTTGTTTGTATCATACAACTTTGGGAACACCTTTTCTTCATTCAAGAACACCACCTCATGAACATAAAGAGCATCATCCTCATGTGTCTCGTTTAAGTTCGTCTCTTGGTGTTGTATTGGTTTGTCGGGACATGATGATGCGTAGTGACCCGGCTTGTCACATCGCCAACATATGACTTTGGTCATGTCTTTCTTTGGTTTTTGGTTTTGATCTGTGGCTTCTTCTCCACGTTTCTGTCCATTAGACCTTCCTCGGCCTCGACCTCTACCACCACGACCAGAGCCACCTCGGTTAGACCCTCCACGGCCATAACCTCCTCTGCTTCCTCCTTGATTACTACCATGTCCTCCACGGTTACTTGAATTAGAAAACATGAGTTTTCCTTGGTCTTCACTTTGGGTCTCTTCCTTAACACGTTCTTCAAATGCCTTTATCCTCCCAACTATGTCTTCAAACCCGGTTGTTTCTAGGTCAAGAACTTGTTCAAGGGAAGCTACTATATGAATGAACTTGCTCCTTGGAAGTGCCGTTAAAAACTTTGTCACCAATTTTGCTTCTTCCATAGTCTCTCCAAGTGCTGCGGATTGAGCTGCAAAACCCGATATCTTTCCCACAAAGTCATCAACCGAGTCGGTTTCGCTCATCTTCAGTCTATCTAGTTCCGCCTTGATCGTTTGTAGTCTCGCTGCCTTCACACGATCAGCACCTTGGTGTCGAGATTTGATGGCATCCCATATGCCTTTTGCTGAGTTTTGCTCTCCAACTTGCAAAATCAAAGCCTCGGGAATGGACTGGAACAAGAGCGTCGTTGCGACATCGTTCTTCTTCACGTCGGTGGATCCCGGTTCTATTGTCTCCCACACTTCGCTTACTCGAAGGGTGACCTTCATCCTCATCGCCCAAACCGTATAGTTTGTCGATGTCAACATAGGACAATGAATCGATGGAGATCCAAGGTCCTTTGTTCTCGGTGGAAGATTCTGCTCATCCGCCATCTTCTTCGCACACTACTCTTTAACAAAAGCTTTAACCTAAGCTATGATACCAATTCAAAGTTTAAAAGAACTTGAATATAAGAACACCTCTCTTATTATTAGACTTAGAAAACTTCTCAAAAACTAAATCTCTTTCTCAAGCTCTATGAAACATCTCTTCATAGGCCCTTGTATTTATATAGAAACAAGACAACTCCTTGTTCTATTAGGATTAGGATAACAACACACAAAGCCTTATCTAAATAAGCTACCCCTTATCTAAATCTTGTTTGTGATCTCCTTAACTTGTTCCTCAAGTCACTGGAATTATCCAACAAATCGAGCAAATCAAGATTTAGAATTGTCGAGCGTGGTGTATCCTCTGTTTGTTGCGTCTCTTGCAAGTGAGTGTTGCTCAAACTGTTTACATCGCTTGAGGCACACTCCATAACGAATATATCAAAGCCGTACGTCTAGTACTCCAAACAACGTGCTTCTACGTATATCAACACGAACACCACCAACTACACGAGAAACGAGATGCTAGAACCGTACGTGAACTTAGGTAACACCACCAACGTTCGTCTTATTTAGGTTTAGGTTTCTTGGGTAAGAAGAAAGATTACTTAGGTAAATAAAAACTTCTCCACGAAAACCTACCCTCTCGTTTCTCTATCTCTCTGATACCCTCGATGAAGATGATGTTTTTTTTGCTTTTGCTTTCTTTTCTTTTTTTTCTATGTTCACGAGCATTATGTATTCATTGTGAGTATTCAATATATATTATTAAGATTGCAAAATAAACTAATAATCTTTATAACTCTATTTAATTTTGTATAAAAAGGAATATCAAGATATTGACATTAAATCACTTATAATTATCAAGAAAAAAAATTAGTCACATATTCTTAAATATTCTCCAAACCTCATAGGGATTTGCCATCGTTATCATTTAGTGAGAAGAAGCACAAAAGGAATCGTTTTAGTGAAATAACAAAACTAGAGGGGTTGTGTTTTGAAATTGGACGTTTTGAATGATGTAGGAAACTAAATTTTGGCATATCGTTGTAAAATCAATTTTGTTTTGGTCGAAGTAGAAGCTTACGTGACAACTTGTAGTAGACAAATCGATACCTCAAATGAAAGAAGTCGTCTGTTACAAAATAGACTGTTACAAAACATGTATGACGCTATAGCATCATATGATAAAGTAAGGTATTGATTGCTATATAATGTCCTTAGAGCATCTACATTGCACAAAAAATAAGGAATTTTTAACATTAAATATGATTAAAAAAAAAAACAGAATGAATAGTAAAGAACCGTGTCTTTGGATAAATATTTTGGTCATTTGAAACGCGTCAACATCTAAATGGAAGGATAAATATCGATACTAGTCGGGTGTTTAGATTAAACTAATATTAAATTTTCATATTTAATTATACTAACATTCTAAAAAAGTTTACCAATGTGGATGGTCTTAGTCGAGTCTAAAAAAATTAAAAAAAAAAATTAGGTACTGAACTTCTCTTAAAGCGTTATAACATTCTTGAGATATTTTGCTTTTATGAGAAAGTTCAACAAAACCAATTAAGAAACCATACAATTGGAGATAACTTCAACTAATGGTGAAACACCAACTTGTAGATTGAAGATGCGACCCATCTAACACCACTTGTGTTAGGTTTGGCCATGAACAGTGGCGGAGCTAGGATTTACATTCATGGGGTCAAAATGTAAAAGGTAAAATTTATAGGGGTCAATTATATAATATAGCAAGCATAATAGCAGGATCAGTTTGATAATTTTAAACAATAATCAACTACTTTTGAAATTTCATCAGGGTCAATTGACCCATATGCTTGCATATTGCCTCCGCCCCTGGCCATGAATCTGACTCCCCCCACAATGAAACCACTTATCCATGATGTATCTCTCACAAGTCACAACCCAAACAATACACATCGATCCACCCCTTTCGATCATATATTAGCCAATGATCAACCACATTTACATCCATAGACACAATTCCACTGAAACTGAGAGGGATTTTGAGAGTTGTCCACTCCTCCCTACAACTTCCTTAGATTTTCCCACCATCCAAATGACAAAATTTGACTTTTTGCCAAAAATAAAACAAAACAACGTGGCCTTGGGCTAGACAAATGCTATGTTTGGACCATTTCTGTCAGTATATTTAACTTAGAATTAATAACCAAAAACAAAAAGTGTCTAGATTCAATGTACCAGAAACAAAAAATAAAACAAGAAAGTAGTTAAAGTTAAGAGAGATACTAGGATCCGCTTTAAGTGTGGAATTGTACTGTAAGAAAAAACGTATAAACCTCAAAAAGCTGTCTAGATTCAATCATTTAACTCCCCAAGCATCTCGGGATTCTCCTTTTTCACATTTGTATATATATTAATACAATTCTTGAATATAGGAAATATCACATTCGTTTTCTAAATCTCTCACTTTCTTCTTGTTCTTCTTGTTCTCTAAAGATTTGCTGCTTGAGGGTAATTAAGAAGATCAAAAGATGGTTTTGTGGGTATTTGGATATGGATCTTTGATATGGAACCCAGGTTTTGATTTTGATGAAAAGCTCATTGGTTATATCAAAGACTACAAACGTGTCTTTGATCTTGGTATGTTCAATAATAAACCAACACATTGTTCTTTTTTATTTTATTTTTGGTTGAAAGAATGAATTCGAATTGTTTGTTTGTAACTTCTTGATTTTTTTTTTCTATGTATGTAGCGTGTATTGATCATAGAGGTACTCCTGAACATCCTGCTAGAACTTGTACTTTGGAACAATCCATTGGAGCTATATGCGTAAGCAATTACATTTTAATTTTGCTCTTATGAAAATTATAGTGTTTATATAGTAAATAGCCTATTTATGAAGCAAAAATAACTTCCAAGTGGGTCGAGTTGTTGAAAACAATTCATGTTATTAGTATACATTACGTTTTTTTTAAAAAATCTATAGGATTAAATGCACCATGAAATTCACATTGAAATAAATTTACAGTCACAGCCAAAAATTACACAGCTCTAAATCTACAGACAAAAATCCAAAGTTACACCCGTAACCAATCAATGTCTTAGTCTAATGTAGATTGTTGCCCGCCTTAATTGGTTTGCTAATGGTTTAATCGGTTTGCCTATTATATTTCCTTGGAAAACCCTATTTGAAAATCTGATTTTTGACATTTGTGGGCAGTGGGGTGCTGCTTATTGTGTTAGTGGAGGACCAGAGAAAGAGAAACTAGCCATGGAGGTAAAAAGAAGATTCCTCTATTCTTTGGTGTTGTGTCTTTTGTTAGATTTGGTTATTGATTTGGCTCATCTCTTTTTCTTGCAGTACTTGGAAAGAAGAGAGTGTGAATACGACTCTAAAACCCTTGTCGAGTTTTACACTGTAAGCAACTTCTTGATGTTATTGTCTTTTTTTCAAGATTTAATAAACTTTTTTCTTATTTATTAAAGATTTCTATTCTCTTGGATGTGTAGGAAACTGACACTTCCACACCAATCGTTACCGGAGTTATTGTGTATGTTTTTGAATCAAGAATCTAATCCTTTTTTCCACTCAATGGTTATAACTTGGAAGATTCAATGTTGAAATGATCAGTTTCGTTTTCCTTTGTGTAGCTTCACGTCAACACCAGACAAAGTGTCGAACAAATACTATTTAGGCCCTGCTCCATTGGAAGATATGGCTAGGCAAATCGCTACAGCTACTGGACCATGTGGGAACAACAGAGAGTATCTTTTCAAGCTTGAGAAAGCAATGTACGACATTGGTAAGAGATCTTTCTTAATGACCTCTATATTAAAGAATCACAACTTTTTGGTATATGATTTTGAAAATGTTGGGTGTTTAACAGAACATGAGGAAGAGTATGTGATTGAATTAGCGAACGAGGTGAGGAAGCAACTCGAGTTACCTGAGGAAGTGAAAACATTGTTAAAGCCTATGGTTTCTCGTGTACCCTTAGTCAAGTCTCATGCTCATGCTGCTTCTTCCACTCGTCAAAGAGTCTTTGCATCATGAAGACAGAGTCAATTAAGCTAGCCAGCTAACAACATTGTGGTGATTAGAGGCTAATGTTATCATTGGATCTATCTCATCTTGACCTTGAGATGATGATTAATTTAGTTTGCTTTGCATTTGATGAGAGTTCTTGACATATGATATGTAATGAGATTCACTTTTTAAGAAACAACAACCAATCTTTGAGCTCTACCAATTGTTAAGGCTTAAGAGTATTTGATGATCAGCTACATAAAGAAACAACTTCTCTATTCTCAGCCCATAAGATATCAAACTAGGCTAAGTCCAATAACACTAAAATTTAGATGGGCTTGTAAGCTTAGTTAAACAAAGTATGTGTGTTTCTTTAAGAAGTTAATTTTTTCTGTTTAAAACAGTTATCTTACATCTGTCAAATTAGTTTATTAACTAAATTATCGTTACATCTGTCAAAAAATTGGTTTTATGAATTATGTACATGTACAGGTTTAAAGATGAAAATGATATTATATTAAGAAATTAATCTTTCTTTTAAATAAAAACTTTCTTTACATCTATCAAAATATTTTTTTTTTAAATAATAAAATGTCAAAATAACTTACTACCTAACTGATCTAACAAAATAATATAATTAAAATTTTGTCATTTGTCAGGTTTTAGTGAGACTTATCTTTTTATGCAATGTTAGACTTTTATGGTTTTCTTAAAATTAGTATAAACAATATAAAAATATCTAACATTGCCATTTTAGTGAGACTTATCTTTTTATGTTGAAGTAGTCAAACGATGAGTGACCTTTCGAGAAGTGCCTGTCGGAACTGTGTGAGTGAGACCAAAACACAGGAAAATTTCATGTGTTGATTTGAAAGGTCGGTAAACAAGACATTAAGCCTCCTAGACGTAGCAAACTGACCGTCGGATATGTATAGGTTCACAAGCCTAGTGAGAAGACGTGAGGTCTACTGGAGAGGTGACGATCAGGGCGTTAAACTATTGATAATACATTTTCCATTTTCCACAAAAATAGTAGTTATTAAATATTTCCAATTAATTGTTTTTTTGGTAAATAATTTAGTAGGTAAAATATTAAAGTCAAGAATTCAATTTTGTTATTAAATTATTCAAAATTATGTGATAAAAGTTTTCCAAAATTATGTGATCAAATTTCTTGCCAAGTATTGTATTGTTGAAAAAGAATAAAATATTTGATTCAAACTTTCCAAAATCTCTCATTAGTCAAAAGAAGAACACTAATTACTCTTTTGAAAAATAAAACCATGAATGAATAAGCAAAATAAACAGTTAAACATTTTAATATGATATATAGAAAATTGGCGCGAAATAACAAATAAAAGCTTCAAAAATCTACTATCAATCAAAACCAGAGTACTTACAAATCCGTTATTTTTAAACATGACAAAAGACCGCGAAAAAAAATAAAATAAAAAACGGCCAAACTCGTTTTTTAAATACTAGATTAACGAGAATTTACCGCGAAAAACCGTTAATTTTTTCTTCAAAATCTTTCTCAGTAATCAGAAAACACCGAAATCACAACTACTAAAGCTAATAAACCATTAACACAAAACTCCTAAACTAGAACAAAAGAAACATGTAACACCCAAAGAAAAAGCCTATCCCCCAATTAAAAACACACAAAATCTCAAACTTTTTAATAACTCACACAAGTCCACAACATAAACCAGGAGATCCCGGAGTCACACCACAACACCGCGCGGACAAGTAACGACTCAAAACCAATCAAAACAGACACGCGTCACGCTCCAATAGGATCAAATTTTTCACTTATCGTGGTCTCGTCCTTATCTGATTCATTTCCGGACTCCTCCTCATCTTATTAAATCCGGTTAATTGTTTTCGGGTCCGCCCCTTTTCTTCTTTCACAAACACATCCTTCTCTCTCAAAAAAAAAAACACCTCTCAGCGCCGGTCAAATACTTGTCTCTCTCACTCTTTGTCTTGTCTCTTCTCTCGACGCTGTTCTGTAAGAGATGGACGCAGGTGGTGCCGCGTACAACCCACGCACCGTTGAAGAGGTGTACAGAGATTTTAAAGGTCGTAGAGCTGGCATGATTAAAGCTCTAACCACTGGTATAACATTTCCTTTTTTTGTCATCTCTCTCTCCACCATTTTCTCACCGCAAATCTCAAATTTTTACTCTTTTTTTTTATTACCCTTTATTATGCAGATGTTCAAGAGTTTTACCGACTTTGTGATCCTGGTGAGTGCTGTTGTTTTCCCTTTGAGATTCGTTTGTGGGTTTTGATTTTTGTTGATGAAAGTTTGGTTTTTTATTGTGTTCTGTTTTCAATCTGAATGCTGTTTCAGTGAGGTCTTTTAGGGTTATTCATAAGTGTCTCTCTGCTCTGTTTGTGAATGGAATTGTATATTTCGTTAGATTTCTTTGAATTGCGCTTCAGAGTTGAAAGTTTTGGTTTTTAATTTGACTTTTGGATATTTGATTACAATTATATATAAAAAGATGATTTGCGATCCCTGTGTGTTTGTGTGACAATTTAAAAAAAATATATTTCTCCTTTTTTGAATTTGCTTTGTTGTTGTGGTTTGGTTCAATTCTGAGTGTTGTGTTGTTTCAATGAAGCATTAGGGTTCGTAGGTTATCTTCTGTGTTTGTGTAAGTTTGTGTAAAAAAATAAAAATCGTACCTTTTGTCAGATTTATTTGAGCTGAGTCATCAAAGTGTTGATTTTTGTTTGACTAGGTTTTTCAATTGGGATTGTTTTTGAATATTCCAAAAAGGGAAAAAAATTGTGTGAAAATCATGATTTGGGATTACCTCTAATTCTATTCTTTGGTTCTGAATTGTTGTTCTGTATTATCTCCTTAGATTGGGTCATTGGTTTGCTTTTCTGATGACTGACTCAAAGCCAACAAGGAAACAGTTTTGATTATGTTCTTCACAATTCAGAGTCACTACTGTTGTAATTGCTTCCTTGCCTTAGTTGTTTTGGGATGTTAATTAGTTAGATAATCATTGTGTGTGTGTCTTTGCTTTATGTCATCTGGCTTAGTGTTTTTGGTGCTCTTTCCATTAAGAGATTTTCTTGTTTGTTGAATAATGACAATTTGGTTATCTGTGGTGATTTCTATATGTGTTTCTGTTGCGATCGCGTGCGATGTACTATTATCCGATTAGGCCATATCTTAAAAGGGACTGTTGGATCATTTTTCTCCGTAATTGGTTGTTTGTTTGTTCAAAGTTATGAATATGGAATGAGTTTTTGATGCATTAATGTATTCTGATTTAACAATGCTTATGCTTATGTCCTCATTTTTCCTTTTGTGATTACAGAAAAGGAGAACCTGTGCCTGTATGGGCATCCCAATCAGAACTGGGAGGTGAATTTGCCAGCTGAAGAGGTTCCTCCTGAGCTCCCAGAGCCTGTCCTTGGTATCAACTTTGCCAGAGACGGGATGGCGGAAAAGGATTGGTTGTCTCTTGTTGCTGTCCACAGTGATGCTTGGCTTCTTGCTGTTGCTTTCTTTTTTGGAGCCAGGTTTGGATTTGACAAGCCTGATAGGTATGTATCTACTTGCCACGCTTTGCAGTTTTTCTTCTTGCATCTATGTTTCTTGGTGGTATATAGATTCAAACCTCTCATAGGCTCAAGGTTTATGTTGGTCTCTGTGATTGATGTTCTTTCATACTCGTTGCAGGAAGAGGCTTTTCAATTTGGTGAATGACCTCCCTACAATTTTCGAGGTTGTGACTGGCACTGATAAGAAACAGGGGAAGGATAAGTCTTCTATTTCCAACAACAGCAGCAACAGATCCAAGTCAAAATCAAACTCCAAGGTAAAAACTTTGTTTTCCACTTTAGTTCTTTTCTAAAGTTTTTATTGTCCATCTAACTTTAACTTTTGTTCTACATTACAGCGAGGATCTGACTCCCGTGCCAAGTTCTCGAAGCCAGAGCCCAAAGAAGAAGAGGAAGAGGAAGATGTGGAAGATGAAGAAGATGATGATGAGGATGAGCAAGGGGAAACACAATGTGGGGCATGTGGTGAGAGCTATGCAGCTGATGAGTTCTGGATCTGCTGTGACCTCTGTGAGATGTGGTTTCATGGGAAGTGTGTGAAGATAACCCCAGCAAGGGCGGAGCACATCAAGCAATACAAATGCCCATCTTGTAGCAACAAGAGGGCTCGTGCCTAAATTCATTTTTGTGGCCGCCTCTCTGTGTATCTGCTTTGCATATGATGAACAGCTTAACTGTTTGGTTAGATCAGATTTGTCATGTGATTTGGTAATCTTAGGCTCTTTCGCCGGCTTAGGAAGACATTTTTAGTTTTTCATTGTTACGTTTGGCGATTGAGGAATAACTCTTGGGTTTTAGGGTTTGGTCTTTGGTCTGTTTTATGTTTGTTTATTAACATTCTTGAACCCCAATCAAAGTATTTGGTTAGGTGTTTTGTCATTTCGTTTTTTCATTTCTAAATGAAGAAACTGTGACTATGAATGATTTATTTCATACATCATGTCTGCTTCTTTGTTGCCAGGCGCTTCAAGAACTCGTAGGTTGTGATCATCGTTGTTGCAGACATCGACATTGAGACCCACCTTGGTCCTAACCCTCGGTAACAAGCCCCAAGTCCTCCTTCCCTCATCAAGCTCTTCACTGACTGCATTACTGTCATTGCTCGTCGCCTTCCATTCTCTTCTGCGTCTAAGACCTGCAACCGCGTCTTGATTGTATCGACTGGCATAGTTACTAAAGCAGAACAACCACTTGCTGTGGCTGCACTCAATGCTTGAACCACCATTGAACCACCAGCATCTTCCTTGCGAGTGTAGGAACGCTTGAATCGAGACCAAATTGATTTCTGAGCCAAAGAATAGGACGCCCACCATACAGCGTTTGAAGGTGCGTAAGTCAAGATCGAGATCCCAAATCCTCTGTAGAACCCTCTTGGCCCATCAGTATAAAGAATCTTTCTAAAAGCATCTAACCCATTTGTGTATCTGCAAGAGTTCATCACTCCAGGAAGATGCTTATTCAAGGACAGATCACCTTGAACCATAAGCCGTTGACTCACGACATCGATCGGGGTCCAGACAATCTGAGCAGCCACGGCCGAGGTCAAACCAGCCGCACCGTTGGAAACAGCCAAAGCCGTAGTATCCGACAATCCTAACCTAACAGTTGCTTGACCTACACTACTCTTCGTAATCTCTAGAGCTGTCATATAGAGAGCACGAGCCGGGATGGTTCCAAGCAAAGAAGTTCCAAACCCTTTGTAAAAACCCCTTAGACCCTCAAATCTAGCTATGGCCAGAGAAATATTAGCGCAGGAGACACGGGTGGGAGAGACTTGCTGCCTTGTTTTGAGGACAACAATAGGGTAAAGAGCAGTGGATACACCGGAGAAAAGACCAGCACCGAGGAAGAAAAACCTCGATTTATCAAGCATTTGCCAATCTATATCCTTAGGCATATGTACCTGAGAAGAAGAAGATGATGAAGTCGTCGTCGCTCTTCTCTTCTCTTCTATCAAAGCACCAAAACTCATATTTTCAGCTTACCTTTCCTTAAAAACCAAATCAAGATTCCAACTTGAACTTCTCACCGGACAAAAAAGGAAAGAGAGATGAACAGAGTTGATCAAGAAAGAGAGAAGCTTTCTTCAGCCACTAATGTAAAGAAATATCTTGTGGAGAAGAGATGAGAGAGAGAAGGAGAGAGTTGAGTATATAAACAAGTAGCTGTCTCTGAGATTTGAGCATACAAGAAGAGAGATCTTGGTGTGGATTTATTAAGCTTCAAAATCTGTGAACTCGAGAATGTATTAAAAATAGTATTATAGTGAAACAGAGAGAAGCCAAAACCAAAACGATGGGTCGTGTGGATAACATAAAGGAGCGGCCTTTAACAGACTCAAGAGGTGGTGAAGAGAGAGAGAGAGGCATAGGAGTGAGGAGGGAGGGAGGAGGAATGGGACTAGACACGTGGTGGATAGTGGTTGGTTT